>JAPXFQ010002553.1:0-722500 GCA_028564705.1 Apricaphanius iberus | reverse complement strand
CGACCGGTGCGCCCAGCTCACCCAAACCATGGAGGCCCTGCAAGGTAAGGAACTTCTGTTTTTATAGTTTTCCCCTCTCTTCCTGTACCATCAATATTTTAGCTCGACTCTGAGGTTCTGATCTGATTTTCAGAACAACTTCAAGTAAAAATGGCAGCAGCAGAAGAGGCCGGTGTCAGGATTCATCAGCTGGAGCAGCAGATAGAGGTCAGCCCTTTACTTCTTTCTTTAAAGACCCTTATTATTACATTTTCTCAGATTTTTCATGCAAATAATCATAATTGTAAATCCTTAATTTATTCAGGAAATACAATCAAATCGTGGTAATTTTGTTTTGTATATCCCTGACGTTGAACATCTCACCGAGCTCTGTTCAAATCCAACATCTGAAGATGAAGAGAGGCCGCTTCTGACTAGTCATCACCCTCTCTTCATGTTCAGACGATCAGAAGCAGCCAAGCGCTTTATGGTAGCTCTGGAGGAGCTGCAGAGTCCCACAGCTCAGGTTGGAGACTCTGTTTGAAAGGCAGTATCGGCGTTTGAGTGGTTTGTTAAAGAGCGGCAAGAAGAAAACCGCTTCAGTGTCGGAACGTAGGGGACTCAGCAGAGTCAGAGGGGGACAAATACCGAACTTAATAGTCACCCTGGTGGTGAAACATGGTGGTGGCAGCATCATGCTGTGGGGAGGCTTTTCTCCAGCAGAGACGAGGAAGGCCTGTCAGAGTTTGATCTGAAGGTAGGTTCTTGCCGACTATAAAGAGTCCTGGAAGGAAACCAAACCTGTTAGAGGTTCACATTGACTCCAAACAGAGCCAGAGCTATTATGGGATGTTTATATCGACATATATTCACTTAAAACCTTTAAAGGCACTTATAGACATAATTTTAGCAAATAACTCTGTACATAGTGTTACGATATTAGTGCTAATATTGAAAGTGTTTCATCCACCTCGGTCCCTCTTTCTTATGGGGTTCCTCAGGGCTCAATTCTTAGTCCTCATCTTTTTTATATATTTTCTTTCTCTTTGTTCCTGCTCCCTTTGGGCTCTATTTTTCGGCGACATGGGTTCTCCTTTCACTGCTACGGAGACGTCTTAAAACTCTCCCTATCCTGCTTTCTTTAGACTAGAAAACACTCTTAAATCGTTGTTGTGTTTCGTTTTTTGCGTATCTGCTTCGTCTTCTCAAACCCAAAGTTGGACGTGGCAGATGGTTGTCACACTGAGCCTTGACTTTAACCCCTTAAGCCCACTACAGTAACATTTAACTTTCAACTTTAAATTATTTGTTAATATATCCACCAAAATTTGTTCTGAAGTCAATAAGAGTGAGTAGTTACAATTAATGATGTCTATTTCCTTCTTTAAAGTGAAACAAGCTGCTAATGTGTATTTTTTTGAGACGGAAATCATATTTTAACATCTCTTACTAATGCCCACTATGATTTTAAAAAAATTATATATTTTCACATTCACAGTATCCCCATAGACCTTCCTATTATTATATGAGAGCAATTTGAACATTTTAGTTCTTTTACAGGCTGTAAAAAAGCCTTCCAGAGTGTAGGTAAAACACCCTCGGGCTTAAGAGGTTAAACATGAGCACATCTCACCGATCCCGTCCTACCGCTCTGATTTACTCCAGCTTTTTACTTTCCTTCAGGGCCGTTTTCCAGCATAAACTTGAAGGAGATGGAGCTTTTTCTGTTGGAAAACATTGCCTTCGAATGTTGGTCTGTTTTAAAAACGATGGCGTTTGGCCCAGTGTGACTCAAAACACTTTTATTGTCTCTGTTCTGTTTTGATTTTTTTTTAATTTGTGTTATGTTTTGATATTTTATTTCATTTATTATTCTCATTCTGTTTACAGCACTTTTATCAAACATGCAGTTTCTCAATGGGCTTTATAAATCCTTATACCGTTCTGAGGAGCATCTTTAGAGCAACTCATTTTGGTGCGGTCCCTTTAAATGTAAGCGAAACATTTCATGCCCCGCCCCCTCCAGGTTACAGAGCGTTCTGCTCCACCCCGTTCTGACATTTTTGTAGTCTGATAGCAGCGATTCGATTACTACCGGCAGATAAACTTTTTATTGCAAAGCGATCGTCGCTAAATTCCTGTACATCATGTGTACCCCACGACAAAAAACGGCAAAAAAGCCCAATCATTTTATCCAAAGCATGCAGTACAGTTATATCCTCAGCTAAAAGCTAGCACACATCGCTAACAGAAGCAGAATGTACAATGCTACAACTATCAAAACATTTGCCCGTACGACATATCAACACACAACATTCATGTCTAGAATAAAGTTTACTGTCATTTTAGTGTTATTTGAAGCTTACCGCTTTGCTTTGACCGTCGTTTCCGTGGAGAGAAGGAACTGAACATTTGACTTGCTTTCTTGTAACTTCGACATGACTGACCTTGGACTACAAAATCGCTGTGGGGGAGAAAAAATGGCGCCTTCACGAAATTGGTTACCCGGAAGTTCATTACGTTATTTGGATGTTCAACAACAAATGCTGTGATGTAATAGACGAGAAAACGTAATAGCGAATAGAGAAAACTAAATAGACTGAAAAATATGAACAGAAAAGAATGTAAAGATAAAAACGCAGCACCAGAAGAGAATAAATGTAAGTTGTCTGCACTCCTAAACACCCAAAATACACATTTACATGCATTTAAGGGCTAAAAAAGTGGATTTTCCATGATATGTCTCCTTTTAATATGGATTACAAAACGTACAGAGAGGTTTTTGATCTATTTCTTTACTGCATTTTTTGTCACTTCCGGGTTTGCATCAAATTTTACCGGCAGGAGTTTGCCCGTTTGGTGTGAGCGAGTAATGTGATGCGCCGCAGCAATACGAAAGTACTGAAATTTAACACAGATTAAGTTAGTTTTTAAAAAAATCTGCACATATCGAGTTCTGCAAGACTTGAAACACCATGTTAATGTTAGGGATGCACCGATCCGACTTTTTCAGTCCCGATACCAATGGCTGGATTTTGTATATCTGTCGATACCCGATACCGATCCGATACTATTTGTAACAGTGTGGAGGTCCTGTCACTATGGCTCCGATAGATCTTGTGCCCTGGCTGCTTGGCCACAGGAATTAAAGGCACCAGACTTTACAAACTAAACATAACTGAGATAAAATAACAGATGTAAATTATAAAATTACCACAAAAATAACATAAAAAAAAAAATAACATAACAAAAACATTTCAAGTGAAAAATGAATCCTTTTTGGTGAATTTGTTGCAGATTTTCCCCATTTTGAGTATCGGTTTACCGATACCAGTACATTAGGCAGTATCTGTATCGGTGCATCCCTAGTTAATGTTGCAGCAGAAGGTGAGCTTAACACAAATGCATGCCACACTTTTCGGACTTTCACTTTTAAATCAGTTGTTCATCTTTGAACTTCAATTATTCACTGCTTTGTGTGCAACATAATGGAAAATGATGAGGTTTATTTGGGAGTGAATACTTTTGCAAATCAATGCATCTGTCTTTTGGTTAGTTATTCCACAGTGATCTAATATAAGTTCAGTGAAGCTGAATATCAGAGTTTTCTCTGTTTTATCCAATTAAAAATGGATTAAGAAGCTTCTTTTTCAGTTTGTTGGAGCAGAGATGCGTTTAAAAGCTGCAGGACCGTCTCTCTAGACGACTAGATTTGGGCGCCTGTGCTCAACAGGCTCCAATAAAAAGAGGTCAAAGTCACGTTTTTACCCTGAGGTCAGATAAGATGGTCACAGCTTTAGTCTGGACAGGTGAGCCGCATTTGTCTGATACAGGACAAGGAGGTACAAAGTCCGTCTGCTGTCATGCTGCAACTCAGAGGGAGAAAGCATATTTAATCCCGTCTCTAATGAGCCGACCTTCACCTTGAGCCGCAGACATGAGTCACAGATTTGAACCAGGACAATAATATCTCAGCATAATCTTTAGTTGTCCATTTTGTTTATTTAGAGGTCTTTTATTTTTTTATTTTAAGGACTAGTTTTTGTCTTGATTTACCAATGGTTGCTTTTGTTTTGTTCTGGTATTAATAGAATTTCTTTTTAAAATGTCATGTTCCTTTTCCTATTATTTTTGTCTTAGATGTCCAATGCAAATGTACCTGAAGCTTCGCTGGAGTCATCCGAAGCTGACGAAGGTAATTTAGTTTTCAGAGCACATTTCATAAGTAAAACAGGTTGAAGTTTAACACATTAAATCCTGTTTTCTTTATTTAGTTATTAGGTAAAGTTGAAGAAAATCTTTGATCCCTTTGTTCTAACTTTAACCTGATTTACTGGTCAGGAATTTACCATGTGGGGCACAAATGTTGTCCCAATTGGGGGCTTTATTGGTTGATTTTTGTTATTCAACATAATTTTTAAACGAGGCAATGCAACTTTAATTGTGTAGCAAACTTTCAACAATGTGCTTTGAGTGATTAGGCAATATAATAGAACTGTAAAGGCATAAAACGGGAACATTAAAGACACAAAGCGTAAGACATTCCAGCTATAATTGATCACTTATTCCAAGGCTGCTCTAAACGGACGAGGTTTTAGCTTTGATTTAAAGCACGCCAGTGTTTCAGCAGCTTTGCAGTCAACTGGGAGTTTGTTCTGGATAAGGGGAGAACAGAAACTGAAAGCTGCTTTTTCATGTTTGTTTGTGATTCTAGAGATGATTATTAGATTAGAGTTGGAGGACCTGAGTCGTCTGCTCCTACTTTGGTGCTAAACCGTTCAGTGATTTATAAACAAGTAGGAGTATTTTAAAGTCTATTCTCTGAGCTACAGGGAGCCAGTGTAAGGACTTTAGAAGTGGGGTTATGTGTTCTACTTTCCTGGTTTTAGTGAGAACACGAGCAGCAGCGTTCTGGATCAGCTGCAGCTGTCTGATTGATTTGTTTAGGCAGACCTGTGAGGACGCTGTTGCAGTAGTCAGTCCGACTAAAGATGAACGTCTTAATCAGTTTCTCAATGTCCTGTTGTGACATCAGTCCTTTAATCCAAGAGATGTTCTTCAGGTGATAGAAAGCTGACCTTGTTATTGCCTTTGTGACCCTGGAGGTTCAGGTCTGAGTCCATTATTACACTTAGATTACGTGCCTGAGGCCGTATTCACAAAGACTCTTATCTTACCACTAGGTGTTACTCCTAACTCGCGCTAAAAGGTCTTACGTAGGAGTTGTCGTCTAAAACCTATTCATAAACGCACTAAGAGCTACTTTTACGTAGGACAAATACCTAAAAGAAAGCCAAGAGTGACGTCCTGTTGCTATGGAAAACGTCATTTCCTATGCATGAGTAAATAGACGGACAGCAGTGTGATTGGTTATGGAAAACTTCAATGTGGATAAAAGCGTAATTATGAACAGCACAAATAGCAGAAATAATGCATGATGACATCTTTGTGTCGGCCACGAGACTAACACTTCATACAACTTACACACAATAGCCTCCTTACAGAAAAGATGAAGTTTAAAAACAAAAAAACGTGAAATGCATCAAATTATGCGACAGACTGGCATCCTAACTGGGATAAGCTCCAGCCCCGCCTCCACCCAACCCTGAATTGGATTAAAGCGGTATAGATAATGGATGGATGGATGCATCATATGAAGGGAGTGATTGCAAGTAGGCTGTAAACAATAGGCAGCCACATCTTAAATAGACCCCCCCCCCCCACTACCGTGAAAAGCACCTCATGAACTGAAAATGAGTGGCGAGAAAAGAACAAGGAAATCTAACTGGTCGCAGGACCAATTATTACTACTGGCACAGTTGGTACTGGAGAGGAAGACGGTCCTCAAAGGGCGATTCGGAGCCGGGATTACGAATAAGAAAAGGGAGGCATGGGTGGAAATTAGCAGAAACATAAATGCATCTTATCCAGCGGTGTCTCGAACGTCAGAAGATTGTGAGAAGAGATGGTATTCTCTACAGTCCCAGCGGCGGCTCGAGATCGCCGCTTATAAAAAGGATGCTGCTGCAACAGGTAGGAAATGTCCGTCATATAGGCATCCCTACATATGTTGCATAAATTGGGAGATATGCACGTTTTCTTCTTCGTGCACGGGGAACAATATATAAAGGACACGATTTAGTCGGTATCGTTTGGTCAATTCAGAATCATCCAGAGTGTCCAACACATTGTGTCTGGCTGCAGCCATTTTGGGAGTCTTTGTGAATCGGTCTGAGATAGTTAGGAGTCCTCTTGACTTCTTTTAAGGACTCCCAGACTTAGGAGCTACTTTTAGGCCCAAAAGTGGTTGTGAATTACTTTTATCTTAAGAAACTAGGAGTCCTAAATTTAGGAGTGACACGCCTACATTTTTTAGGAGCTACTCCTAAATTCACCAGTTAGGACCTACTTTTAGCCCTAAGATTCTTTGTGAATACGATGCCTGATCAGTAGTTTTAAGCTGTATCAAACGAAGCTGTGCGTTCATTCTTGATCGTTCCTCTTTAGGTCCAAGAAAAACAACTTCAGTTTTGTTTCTTTTCAGCTGGAGAAAGTTATGGGACATCCAGCTATTGATTTGCTCGATGCATTTACTCAGTGCTTGGATTGGTATATAGCCACCTGGTGACATTATAATGTACAGCTGAGTATAATCTGCATAATTATTGCTGTTATAATCTGGGCTAATGGGACCATGTAGATATTAAATAGAAGAGGCCCCAGGACGCAGCCCTGTGGGACCCCACATGTAATTTCTGTTTTTCCGATGAGAAACTGCATATTGACACAAATAATTTCCAGGCCTTCCAGTAGGATTTTATGATCAACCGTGTCAATTCTGCACTGAGGGTCCAACAGAACCAGTACTGTGGTTTTACCACAGTCAGTATTTATGCAAATGTCATTGAAAACTTTGACGAGGGCACTCTCAGTGCTGTTGTCCCTACGGAAACGGGACTGAAAAGTATCAAAGCGCTTGGTCATTGTTAGGAAAGTATTTAACTGCTGAAACGGCTTTTTAAAAAATCTTTCTAAGTGATTGGAGATTAGACATCGTCTTGTAGTTCTGCCTTGATGTGTTGTCAATATTGTTCTTCTTTAGTAGAGATTTGATAACCGCTGTTCAGATCAAACTTAATGACAGGAAATGCTTAAGAAAATCTATGGGTTAAGGATTTCTTCAAGGTTTGTCTGTTTTAGTTGTTTGAAACATTTTCTTTACATTGGTTGTGAGTGGGGATAAACTTGGTGATCGGTTTCGTACTGATCTGCAGATTGACCCTCTCATTGGCAGAATCTTTTCATTAAACTAGAATCGGTGGAGAAAAGAAGTGTTGATTTTTCAATCTAAAAGCAATCCACCTTTTATAAATTTTAAATATTCTGCATTCCACATTGCGTGAGAAAAGTGTTTGATCAGCTACCAAACAGTACGTTTCTGGCTCTCTGACATCCAATAGTTCATCTTTGGGAATCTCTCTTATCCACCCCTGCTTTTTGGGTGCAATTCTTTCATGAAGACCACTTTGGCCAGATTTCTCCAGACAGTAGATGTGTCCCACTGGTTTCTACCAGCTCTGAGCTGATGGCGCTGCAGGACATCTTCAGATTTCGAAGTGTTAATAAACTTGATGTGTCCTTTTCTTCTCCTGTACGAAGTCTCGTTGGCCGACCCTCATCATTGTCCCGTTTATTTGTGTTTTCAAAAAGGCTTGAACAGCACGTCTTGAAACCCCAGTCTGCCTTGAAATTTTGAATGGGAGAGACCTGGCTAAGGCAGTGTAACTACCTTGGGTTTTGTTGCTTTGCCCAATCTCTCCATGAAATGAAACCGTGTTACAGAGACTCGCCCTGGTAGCAGAGTTCGGCTTCTCCTCCACAGCCTTTTCAACCTGTGTGTGTAACATTACTGATAATACGTCTATCATAATATTATTAAAACCCGACATAATCCATAACTTTGTGCAAAGTGTACCAATAACAATAGATGCTGGTTTGAAATCAAAATGTAGACACTAAATATCGATTCGATTAATATTTTCTCTTGTTTGTTCACTTTAGATTTTGTAAATTAATTAAACAGAGACAAACATTATATTTCTGAAAGCATGGTTTGTTCACAGCCTTTTTCACACAACTGCCTACAACTTTTTGTACTTTCACTGTATGTGTTTGTCTAATTCTTGTTCCCAATTTCTTCACACTGGGAAACGAAATGGGTTAAATCATTAAATAACTCAAAATAATATTAGATTAATGCACTTGATATGTGTATATATACTTTCTAACCACAACTGCAAATATTATATACACAATCCTGGATTTTGTTTGATTTTAGACTAAAGGGGAGTTCATTAGGCTTCAAATATTTGTAACTTTGTAAAAATTATAGCTTTTTTATTTTATCTTTAACTTCTGCAGAACGTGTTTCGGCGCTGGAGCAGCAGGTTGTCGAAAACTACAACGTTCTGGTTTCCTTGCAAGACACCATCCTACTTTCTACTCAACAAAGCTCAGTAGAAATAGAACAAAGCCCGGATCAGGGTGACAATGACGCCGCAGATCCCACTAATCCCGTGGAAGATGCACAAGATGAAGAGACCACCTTGGTTGCAGAGGACACCTCCGTCCTCTCCGTTCCCGCTGATAACGAGAGCAGCCCGGAGCTCATCAGGCCCCAGGTCGAGTCTCCTGAAGAATCTAAAGGGACGTCCTCGGATGAGATGGTCACCAGCACCGATTCAGAGGTGGCCCATAGCAGCTGGACCCTCCTGGAAGCCGTAAATCAAGACGGAGCTCAGGATTGGCCCTCGGTCCCACAGGACGTCGGTCAGTCCTGGGTGGCACCAAGCATGGAACAGGAAGCCTCCGTGGTCCAACCTGAGGCGCCGTCCGAGACGGTCCACCTTCCCCTGACCCAACAGAGTTCCTCCTCCGACACAAGCGTGTCTCTCTTTGCCCAGGCTGTAGCAGAGGAGCTGCAGAAGAGGTACGGTGAAATTCTGGCAGAGCTGCAGGGGCTCAAAGAGCAAGCCGAAGCGTCACAGGAGAGGATCAAGAGCCTGGAAGAGGAAGCGCAGTCCCTCACCGTCGCCAAAGAGGAAGCCGAGACTGAAGCCCTCAGGTTGACCAAGGAGCTCGAGTCGAGGCTGGAAAACGACAACGCAGCGGAGAAACTGAGAGTCGAGATGCGACTTCTGGAGGAGGAGCTGGAGATTTTAAACAACGGGAATAAAACCAAAGAGCAGAAGATCGAGGCGTTGCAGGCAGAGCTGGAAACGACACAGCAGACTCTGTCTGAGCAGGAAGGCGAGGCCAGAATGCTGAGCGCCCAGCTGGAGGACCGAGAGCTCCTTTCCTCTGAGCTGCAGCGAAAACTTCATGAAATGGAAACCAGTTTAGATATCCACGACGAATCCTTATCAAAGAAGGACGCAGAGATTCATGAACTCCAGCTTTGTCTCAACCAGAAAGAAAAGGAGGCGATGGAGCTTAGTGATAGCACGTCCGCCAAGCTTCTTCAGGCAGAAGAGGAGAGGTTCAGGATGAAAGAGGAAGTGAGTAAACTGAAGGAGCAGATGGAAGAGCAGGAGAAGGTCAGGGGGGATCAACATCAAGCGTCCGGCAATGACGAAGAGCTGGCCGGCTTGAGGAAGGAGAAAGAAGAGCTGGAGGCTCAGCTGGGAGCCACAAAGAAGAAGCTGCAGGCGGCGCTGGTTCAACGCAAGGAGCTCATCAAGAAAGTAGCCGAGTTGGAGACGCAAGCAAAGAAAGATGAGATGGAGGAAGCTTCTGAAAAGCTCCCCGAGATCCAAGACTTGGAGGAGAAGATCAGAAAGCTCGGGGAAACTTTGAGATCCAAGGAAGAGACCGTGGCGACTCTAGAGCAGAGACTCGACCAGCAGGATCGGGTCCTGGCAGAGACTCTTGTCCTGAATAGAAAGCTGAGCGAACAACAGCCTGAAGCCTCCCTGCAGTCTCAAGTCGCCTCTCTGGAAGCGGAGCGTGAAACGCTCCAGAGGAAGGTTCAGGAAGCCCAAGAGTCCCGCAAAGAAACCATCCGCAAGGCCAAAGAGAAAGACCGGCACCACCGCGAGCAGATGAAGCATCTCAAGGAGGACTACAACGAGCTGACCGAGCGCTTCGACGCGCAGAGCAGCAAGCAAGAAGGTCTTCTCGACAAGCTGCGGGAGTTGGAGGAAAAGGCGACCTCTGACCGAGGAGATCCACATCCGGAAACTGGTCCGACGTGCGCCGCAAACGCCTGGGTTCAAGAGGACTGGGTGGACTTTGCTGCATCCGATTCGTCGAAACCACAAGCTTCGGCACAATTGGAGGAGTCTCTCGAAGCACTCAAAGAAGAGATCCAAAACATTCGGGGTGTGAACTCTGAGCTGGAGAAGCAGCTCCAGGAAACTCAAAACAATCTCTCACAGAAAGAGCTGGAGATGCTGGAACTGGGTAAAGAGCTGGAGGCACTGAGGGAGAAGGAAAACCAGATCTACGCGCTCACCGAGGAGCTGAGTGAACTTCGAGAAAAGCATCTTCAAGCTGAGGCTTATACAGAAACCCTAAAGGCAGAGGTGGAAGCTGCATCCACGCTTTTTGCCGAAACCTCGATGAAAACTCTTCAAGCTGAAGTGGAAGACTTCAAGCAGTTCCAGGACAACAAGAACCGCGAGATTTCGGAGCTCAGCCAGCAGCTGAGCGAGCAGAACTCCCTCATACACTCGATGCAGGACTCTGTCTCTGAGAAAGATCGTTTGATAAGAGACTTACAGGAGGAACTAAAGGCCGAGCAGGACAGAGCGCACAAGCTGGAGGCTGAGCTTCCGCAAAAGCAAGAGGTAGACTGCGAGGTGAAGCTCCAGCAGCTTCAGCGGAAGCTTCAGGCCGCCCTGGTGTCGCGCAAAGAGGCCCTCAAAGAGAACAAGACCCTGAAGGAGCATCTCGCCTCCGCCGAGAAGATCGTAGCTGAGCTGCAGGAGAAGATCGATTCAACAGAAGAGGAGCTGGAGAGTCTAAGAAGCGAAAGGGCGAAACTGATTGAGGAGGTCGACCGGACGCTGCTGGAGAACCAAAGTCTTGCGTCCTCTTGCGAGAGCCTGAAGCTCGCAATGGAGGGCATGATCAGCGAGAAGGATGCCTGTAAAAAGGAGGTGGAGCTGGCGGAGGAAGAGGCGGCTAGGAGGTGTCGGGAGTGGGAGGAGAGGGTGCAGGGGATGAAGGATGAGTACGAGACCCTGCTCAAGTCGTACGAGAACGTGAGCGACGAGGCGGAGCGCGTGAGGCGCGTCCTGGAAGCCGCCAGGCAGGAGAGGCAGGAGCTGGCGGCCAAGGTGAGGGCTCACGATGCAGCGAGGCAGGAGGCGGACAGAAGAGCGGAGGAGGTGCAGAAGGAGGTGGACACGGTGAAGGACAAGATGAGGAAGTTCGCCAAGACGAAACAGCAGAAGATATCGGAGCTGGAGGAGGAGAACGAGAGACTCAGAGAGACGCAGGAGAAGTCTGCCATCAAAGGCGAAACCGAGCGCCTTCGGGAGGAGCTGGAAGCTCTGCAAGCTGAACTGGAAGCTGCAGCAGCAGAAAGAGACGCTCTAAGGCTGCAGGTTGGACAACTCGCAGAGGCAAAGCAACTTGTCGTAGAGGAGGTCGTCAGGGCAAAGCAGTCGGACGCCATCCTGACGGCAGCAGAGCCTCCAGACGACTCTGAGGTTACAGAGGAAGTCCCGGAGAAGGATCCGGCTGCGTTGGAAGATAAAATAAGGGAGATCGAGGCTCTGAATACCGAGAAGGAACTCTGGCAAAAACGGGAAGCTGAGCTCCAAGCTGAGTTGGCCTCGTTTGCGCAAGAGCTGCAGGAGAGGAGAAGCAGCCAGGACCTTCTGGCTTCCTTAGAGAAGAACCTTCAGGAGAGCAGTGAGAGAGAGAAACGGCTGATTGAAGAAGGTTCAATGAGGGAAGCGCGGTTCAAAGAGCTCCTTGGGAGTCTGGAAACAGAGAAGGACAACCTGGAGGAGCGTCTGATGAACCAGCTGGCGCAGCTCAATGGGAGCATCGCCACCTACCAGCAGGAGGCAGCAGACCAGCGGGAACGCCTCGTCGAGACGCAGCGGGAGGCGGAGAGGCTGGAGAGGGAGCGGGCCGAGCTGGAGGCCGAGGTCCGGAGCGAAAGGGAGCGAGCCGGCAGGCTGGAGGAGGACATGAGGCAGGCGCGGCGGGAGAGGGCGGAGGCCGAGGCAGAGTCTGGGAAGCAGAGGGAACTGGAGCAGCAGCTGAGGTCTGCCCAGAGGGTCAAAGAGGGCAGCCAGAGCCGAGCGAAGCAGCTGGAGGAGCTGCTGAGGGAGAAGCAGCTTGAGGTGCGTCAGCTGCAGAGGGACTCCATCCAGTACCAGGAGAAGATCAGCGAGCTCGGGCGGGAAGCTAAAGCCCTGTGGCTGGGCCAGGAGGAGCTGCAGGGGAGGCTGGCACAGTCAGAGCTGGAGAAATCCAAAACCTTCGAGGATCTGAGGAGGACGGAAGCGGAGACGGAGAGTTTCAAATCCCAGCTGGCCGAGGCGCAGAGAGAGGCGAGCCAGGCGGTCTCTGCGAGGACAGCCATCGAGCAAAGCTTCCAGGAGAGGGAAGCGGCGCTGAAGGCGGAGGCGGAGCAAACCCTGGACTCCGTGAGATTCAGGCTGGGAGCCGAGCTGAAGGAGATCGAGCTCAGGCTGGACGAGGCCTACGGCGAGCGGGAGAAGGAGGAGGAAGCCGCTCTACGAGCCAGAGAAGCAGCAGAGGCCACAGAGAGGCGAGCCCAGGAGATCCAAGCCCGTCTGGATGAGTCTCTAGCCAGGCTAGCCGCCTTCTCCCGCAGCATGTCTTCCCTGCAGGACGACAGGGACAGAGTTCTGGACGAGGCCCGGCAGTGGGAGACTCGATTCAACACCGCTCTGCAGGGGAAGGAGGCTGAAGTCCGCGAGGCTGAAACACGAGCAAAGGAACTCTCAGAGCAGCTTCAGAAAGAGACGGCGCTGAAAGAGGAGCTGCAACAGTCAGTAAGCAGGTAAACGTTATTCTCTTAAATTAATCTTGCTCAAATCTAATGCAATGAACTAAAGGCATTTGTCGTTTCAGGTTACAGAAAGCCGAAAAAGACTTGCAGCTGAGGTTGGAGGAAGAAGAAAAGAAAGTCGCTGAGCACCAAGCTGCCGTCGAGCAGGGAAGAGCAGAACTGGAGAAAACCGCGTCCGAGTTGGCGTCTGCTCAGGGCGAAGTCCGCACCCTGAAGAACGAGCTGGAGGGCGCGGTTCAGAGGGTCCGGGCTCTGGAGGAGGCCGTCGGCAGGCTGACGGGCGAGGTGGATCGGGCCAGAACCGAGCTGAGCGAGAGGGAGGCCGAGGAGAGGCGTCTGTGCCTGAACGTGGAGCAGCTGGAGACGGACCTGCGCTCCTCCAAGGTCCTGACGGAGAGCTTACAGACGGAGTTACAGGAGAAGGAGAGGAGGGAGGTGGAGCTGCTGGGGGAGAAGGAGCAAGCCGTCGCTCAGGTATCCAGAAGGAGGCGCCCATAAATCCCTCTCCGCTATTCCCATTTCTCAAATCTTTTTGTGTTTTGTGCGTCAGGCTGCAGATGAGGCCCGGAAAGAGGCAGAGAGCAGGGCACGAGACGCTGAGACGGAGCTGGAGCAGAGGAGAGGAGAGGTGAGGGACCTGGAGGAGCGACTACGGAGAGCGCAGGACGAGAGCAGCAACTGGAAATCACGACTGGACTCTTTCACCAAGGCGATGGGGTCGTTGCAGGACGACCGAGACAGAGTCCTCAACATGTACAAGCAGCTGGAGGAAAAACACTTGCAGGTAATATTCCTTCGTAATCAGGATGTCATACTTTGTCGCCTGTCTTATTGTAGATCATGTTGGAGAAGAACAAAGCCTTCTGTGTGATGTTTGAAAGGCGACACACTGCACGGTACTTTTCACCACCACCTGAATATAGGCTGCACCAGCTAAATTGTAAAAGACGGTACATTTTTATTTAGCTATATAAACCAATCCTTAAAGCGCCATTCTACCCCAAAATCAACTTTTTCTTTCACTGATAAACTGTGTAAACGTGTGTCTAATAGTGTCATCTACATGTCTGGTCATAATTTTGGGTGTTTTAGTACATTTTGTTAAAAAAAATACAAAAACCATAAGCAAAAACTATTTATACTTTACACTGCACTATATGCCAAACAGTTTTAAACATTTAATAAGTACATTGGATATGTATTCCTGTAAATAATTTTTTCCAAGTATTAATTAACATTCCAGATGTCCATAAATCTATTTGTACTAGCGCAAATGAAAGTCTTGACTACCTAAGATGTAATGTTTAGTAGAGGAGAAATGCAACTCTTACCAGGAGAAATTTTAGACGGCAGGAAGATTGTTACTAGATCCAAAATGTTAGTTTCAATTCTTAAAAATGTTTTCGAAAAACATTTATCAGCTAATTATTTGCTGTGCTTAGTGTTTGCCACAGTGTTTCGTTTCCAGCAAGAGTAACTCACCCCCTACCAGAGTCAAACTCCTCCCACATTTTCTGTTCGGAAACTGTCTCAAAATATGAGGCGTTGCCTGGCAGACCAGCGAGGCAGGGAGGGCCGGCTGGCCGTGGTTTGCGCTGTGATCGACATGCTGACTACAGCCAGAAAGTTGCAAAACAATAGCAAGGCGAGGTCTATTGCCTTAGAGGGGGGTCAATTATGAGCTCTACTAGACACTCGTTTATGCAGTTTATCGGCACAACACTTTAAGAAATGCTTTTGCTTAAAAGTCTGCCTGAAAATAGGCTGTAAAAATCTATAAATTTGCCAAATTGTTGTATAGGTCCATGGACCGTATACAGATGGATAGAGCCTCAATGACGTCACCCGTAGGTTTCTGAAGAGCTGAATTGACGCCAACTTGGCGGTTCTCACCTCTGCAATCCTGGCTGCGTCACGTGCCTCTTTACTCCTGGAAAATACAAAAACTGGAGCTGAGTGGGGCTGTGAGCATAGGAGCGGATGATTGACACACTGAGCGAATGTAGCCACGAGCTAACTGAGCTAATCAAACCTAATGGAGGTTAGCGGGCGCTTTTAGCTAGAAACCCGCGGTTGAGCGACTCTGTTACCCCTCTTCCTTCTGGGCAGATTCAGCAATTTTGTCAAATAAAAGCATGAAGCGTTGTTAGTCCATAACGTTCACTAAAACCGTGGATTTTAATTGAAATAAGTTTTAATAATATGCAAAGAAGAAATGTGACCATTTCAACCCAGTTTTTGACCAAGCAGCGTTTTCTTAAATGCACAGCAAAAATAGGATTATACATACATTTTAGAAAATTATACATACTTTTTAGAAAATAAAGCTGGCATCTTTATTCAATTAGTGCACGATTAACAGCCGACAGGAATAAATATTGTGGACACAACTGATGGAAAATTTCAGAGATGCAAAAAATAGCAGGATTTTAATAGTTTTTAAATTTTCGTTAGTTTTAGTTTTTATTTAGTTTTGACTTTCAATTCTATTTTAGTTTCAATTAGTTTTTACCATTTGTTAGCTAGTTCACTTTTAGTTTAAAAAAATGCTTAGTTTCATTTTAGTCTTTGTCAGTTTTAGCCTTTTCGTTAAATAAGTTGTGTACCAGGGCAAGACTTGAAAAAAGAAGAAATGTAATACAAAATCTCAGAAAATTATAACGCTTTTAAAAAAATGTATAAACCTGGGCAAGATGAACACCAATAAAAATCAGGAAAGTATAAAAGTTGTATGGCAGAGTAACATTAAAAGTTATTAAAAGAATATTATACACCTGTAAATTAGAAAGCCCAACAATTAATGCAAGTGCTACAGTGACTGCCGACATAAAAAACAAAAGCCAAACCAGGATTACTATGATGGTTTTGATCATTTTCCACATATTCTAGTAGTACGTAATCCCAAATTGGGGCTTTCTCTCAGCCTTTGCTGGCATAATGCTAGGCGGACTTTGGCTACACAGACGTCCTGACTGACGTACCTGCCATGTTGAAAATAAAAACAGCGAGTAAAAACAACCAGAAACTAGAGAGGGATTATTTCTCATCATCACAGCGGATACGAGAACAACCTAACCCATTTTACTCAGCTCCGGTTCCAATTGCTATCGTTTGCAGTCGCAGCGTTGGTTAGCAATGTTAGCTTGTTTGTTAGCCGTAGCTCACCTGTTAAGAAGTTTTTTGCTGCAGACTGTTTAATCATCGTTTCAATCGCTTCTTCTGATGGCTTGCAACCCATAAACGTCTTTTATTTGCCTTGAAATGGGGCGAGTCGACGTTACAAAACGTTCCTGTTCTGTAGTTTTTATGAAAGCGATTCGTGCAGGCAACAGCACAACGCATTAACGCATCCGTTTCTGGTGACGACGTGCAGTAGGCAGGCAGCGATGTAGAAATGTTTCTTCTAGACTTTATGAGACGCTTTATGAAACGAAAACTTAACACATTTTCTCAATAAATTCAGTTCGTTTTAGTTAGTTCTGTGAACTCTCATTGCATTTTCAGTTCTTTTTGTTTTTTTGTTTTATTTCCATTAACAAACATGTTTTTTATTATATTTCGTTCGTTAACGATAATAACCTTGCAAAATGGCCAAGACTGTCAACTTGACTCCGAGGCTTCAGCAAACAGATTCCTGTCAATCTAAAGGACACGCCCCTATTTATTCATCATTTCAATCTTAAATCCATCTAAATGGATGTTATAAAAACATTAAAAAAATAACCCCACTGAAACTTTTCATGTCTTATTAAACCTAAAATGGTTCTTTGAACCAGGCTGTAAGCATGTTTATTTTCTGCTGTGAAGTTAGTAAATTTAACATGGGACTCAATGGGAACTTTTCTTTCTGGACCCCCCTTCCACCTAGTGGACGAGGGGGGAACTGCAGTTTTTGTCACGGACAGGTTGGCTTTCTGAGTTTTCCCCTTGGCTCAAACACACTTTTAAAACAGAATAAAACGTAGAGGAAGCTGTGAAGTTTCGAGAAGAGACATTTATGATTTTTTTTTTTTACCTTTTATTTTTAAATTCGGGGGGGGGGGGGGGGGGGGGTATTGTGATGTATTATGCATTCAACCTGTACAGGGCGCATTCTCTGGAGCACTTAGGCACCCATAACCTTTTTAGTTACAGAAATAAATGCAAAATACTAATTTTGGGGGAAATTTATCGTCTTCAAATGTGTGAGAAAATGTAATAGTTCATGCTTTTAGACCCAGTTTGTTTGTTTAGTCCAGGGGTCTGCAACCTGCGGCTCCGGAGCCTCAAGTGGCTCTTTAGACCTTCCACAACGGCGGGTTTGGAGAGGCTGCTTTAATCTCTGCTCTAACCTGTGTTGTCTTCCAGGTGATGATGGAGAAGGACGGTTTGATCCAAGAGGCCGCATCGGAGAACAACAGCCTCAAGGAGGAGCTTCGCTCTCTGCTGGTCCAGAGAGACGACATGCACGCCGAGCAGGCCAAGCTGTCTGCTCAGCTTCATGGCTACCGAGACGAACTAAACCAAGTTTTAAGCATGAAGGACTCGCAAAACAAACAGCTTCTGGCAGCTCAGAGAGAAAGGATCGCGTCCCTGGAGAGGGAGCGCGATGAGCTGGAAACTCAGCTCAAGATCCTGAGCAGAGCCAGAGAGGAGGAGATACAAAAAGTGGAGGTGGAGACTGTTAGAACGGCCTCGCAGGTGATGGATGCACCTGGAGCTGAAGTGGAGAAGCTGAGGGAGCAGCTGCAGGCGGAGAGAGCCCGAGCGGAGGCTTCGGAGGAGCGTCTCCTCGCGGAGAGGCGGGAGCGTGAGAGCGAGGGCAGAGAGCTGGCAGAGCTGCGTTGGGAGGGAGGCGTGATGCGCACCGAGTCGGAAAGCGCCCAGGAGAGGGTGGCCGAGCTGGCCCGAGACCTGCTGATGGTGGAGCAGAGGCTGCTGGAGGAGACGGACACCACGAAGCGGCTGAGGGCGGAGAACGAGGCGTTCGCCAAAGCCCTGGCCTCCCTGCAGGATGCGAGAGACGAGGCGGTGAGCAAGGTGAGGGAGCTGAGCGTCAGACTGGAGGAGATGGGCAAGGCAGCACAAAGCGGCTCCGGAGGTTCTGCAGGGGAGGTGTGGGGCCTGAAGAACGCCCTGCAAGCGCTGCAGAACGACAGGGAGCGACTGGTGAGCAGAAATCAGCTAACAACTCACTTTTAATCTCTTCAGTGGGCGTTTTGTTCTTTTTTACTGGCTTATCACCATGGGGAGCAGAGCTTTCAGACTCAACAGTTCAGATATCGGTTCTTGTACTGTTTGTTTTTTATTTTTAGAAAGGCGGCGTCAAATAAAATATATTTTTCTTATTATTTAATCAACCTTACTGTGTTCGTCTGCAGCTGGAGCAGCTGAACGCCCAGGCGGCCGAGATGAAGAAGCAGAAGTCCGACCTGGCTCGGCTGGGAGCAGGAGAGCTTATTAAAATCAGCCAGGAGCTGTTGGAGGAGAAGAAGAAGAACGAGGAAATGCTGGGGGCCATGACCCAGCTGGAGAACATGTTGGAGATGAGGAAGCAGGAAACCGAATCCCTCAGGTTCCGCTTCTCCCATCGGAAACTTTCAGCCTTTTCACTGCAAAGCGCTGGATTCAGCCGTTTTAACCCTTTCCACCTCTGCGTCTGTCTTTAGGCTGGAGCGGATGGACTGGGTGGCTCAGGCGGAGCAGCTGAAGCAGCAGACGCTCGCCACGCTCTCGGAGAAAGACCAGCAGCTGAGGCAGCTCACCGCCATGCTGGAGGAGGCGCGACTACAGAAGCCCAAACTGAAACGAGAGCAGCTGCAGAGAGAAGTATATCCGTGCAGATGAAAACGTCTGATTTAGTAACGTTTTTTTAGTAAGTTTCTTTATTCTTACGTTTTCTGAAATATCCCTGCAGGGCACTGAGGAAGGGGACAGTCCTCCTGGAGCGCCGCAGGAGCGAAGCAGCAGCTCCTCTAAAGCGGAGTTCCTGGAGTTGCAGCGGAGGTACTTCGTGACGGCCATCATCCGGGAACACGAAAGTCACAGACGACAGAACGGAAGCTGATTTTTGTTTTCTGTGCTTCAGACTAGAAGAAGAAACGCAGCAGAGGCTGGCGGCTGAGGAGCAGCTGGTGGCGACGCAAGATCGCCTCAAACGGTATGAAAATACTAACAAAAGCAGATGAAAATGTTGGGATTCTAATAATAAAACTGGGAATAATAAAGTAAAGTAAAAATTATAAGAAATAAACATGAAGTAGAATAACTTATTTAGATATTTTTTAAACTACTACAAAAAAAAAACAAATTTCATTGATACAAACATTGAACATAATATATAATTTAAAATTCAAATAATCCACCAATTATATATATATTCGAAAATAGAACCCTTCTTGGTTAAGTTAATGATAATATGGTAAAAAACAATTTTAGTAGTTAAGGGTGTTATGGTACAGTAAATTCACAGCTCTGTACATATTTGTGAAACCTTTTTTTCCTGAACTCAACCCTTTCAATTCTTGAAATTAATTTGATTTTGATATTTTCTATAACTTAAAAAGTTATATATAGAGTAAAGAACTGACTTTGATTAGATTTTTTTTTTAAATAAAATAGTACATGCAAACATAGCCAGAGTAGAAAGCAATGTAAGTACTTAAAAACAGTGAGTTTTAATGATTAGAAACGTTGCCCATGTTTGTAAATAAAAGATGCGTAGATTGATTTTGAGGGTTTTTTTTATACTTCAACAGTCTAGTTTCCCAGCTGTACTTGAATGCAACATTAGTAACTGTTGGGAAAACCTTGAGCTGGTCGAGTCATTCATTGAATCAAGTTGTTATGATGGTATAGAAGAGTATCATCTAAAGGATGAAGAATCTGTCATCACTTGTAAGCCTGTGAATATTCTACTTCATCCAGGTCATGGTTATCTCAAGGAAATTTCAATCGAACGCAACTGGACTATCCAAGACAAATTACCAAGTCCAGTTGCGTTAGATTGAAATTTCCTTGAGATGTCATCACTTGTGTATTACTTTTAAAGATTACCTCATTTTCCGCATCTTTGAAGCTTTATACTTCACTGTTATTTTCACAAAAATAATCTCTGTAGTTATCAGTTCAAATATTCCCAAATGTCAACATCAAATATCCTAATGGTGTTTTCATTTTCCCATCAGTCACAGCCAGGCTTCATGGCACTCCGCAAACGAGGGGGATCACGCTGAGACGGCTCTTTTCATCGACCCGCCGGACGGAGCCGTTACCCGGGTTAGCCACCTCCTCTAATGTTCTGAACCACCTCATCTGTCACCTTAACGATAGCAGTGAAGCTCCGGGAGCTGAACGTTTTTCGTAACACTGCGTTTTTACCCTCGCAGACACGCAGGGCTGGTCCGAGCTTGCTGCGGATGCTCCGAGTGGCCTTCTGCTCCCGTCAGCGCACCCCTCTGCTGCTCAGCCTTTACCTGTTCACCGTCCATGTCCTGCTGCTGCTGTGCCTGGGCGGATACCTCTGAAGAAGCGTCCCAAAGGGAGGAAAGGGGAAATCCGTAGCTATAAATCATGATATGACATATAGTAATTTAAAGAAGGGTCCGAAGGAGCTTCTGTACAAATCCTGCACTTTACAGTACTTAATCGTTTAGCCAAAGTATATACGTTTACTTCAAGTGGGAGATCTAGCTTCAAAACCTGAGCAGAATGGATGCAAAGGGACCATATCTCAATAATATATATATATATATATATATATATATATATATATATATATATTATATATATATACATGCACCAATCTGACTACCTTGCGACTAAGAAATTATAGCTTCCTTTGTAGGGTCGAGCCACCGCTTTTCATCGTTGAAAGGGTCCAGCTAAGGTAGTTCAGGATTTATCTCTTTTCCGGTCTGAGAATGCCTTCGTATGCCCCGATGTGAATTATGGTAAGGCTTTTTTTGGGGTTTTTCGACCCGATCGCTGTTGAACGAAAGACCATCGATGGAACAACAAAGGAAAAACGGTCGTAATCAAGAGTTTTTTGGGAAGTGTTGTACGTCACGTGCCTTTTTAGGATTGAGCTTCGAGTCCCTCAAAGTACAACAAAATGTTTTGGAAAAGCCACAAAATTCTCATTTTATTGGAATTTTGTGTAATGGACCAAGATAAAGCAGAAGATACCCCACCAGGTTTGATTATTAGAAGAAGTCTTTAGGGGATCGGTTGCACTGGATTATATTAAGGGGATTTTGTATGTTTAACACAAATTAACACCACACCCAACAATTTTCATTTGTTGAAAACAAGTTTAGACCTATGCATAACATTTCTTTCCCTGCACAACTGAAACACGTTAAGGTTTGTGGCTGTAATGTGTTAAAATCCAATAAAATTCTAGGGGTGTGAATACTTTTGCAAATCACTAATTACCCGAGTTAAAAATCTTCTGTGAGAGAGTCAAATTTGGCTTGAAAGATTCTAGTTGCTAAAGTAGCTAAGCTAGCTATGCTAAAATACCTATGTTGGGATAGCTACGCTAAGCTAGCTATGCTAAAGTACCTGTTTTGGGATAGCTACGCTAAGCTAGGCATGCTAAAGTACCATTCTGGACTAGCTGCACTGAGCTAGCTATGCTAAAGTACCTATGCTGGGATAGCTACACTAAGCTAGATATGCTAACGTGACTATGTTGGGATAGCTACGCTAAGCTAGCTGTGAGATTAACCGTTTACAGAAAGTGGGAAACAATATTTTTTTAAGTAAATGTCTTCAGGTTGAGTTCATGACGTGATATTTGTCTCCTAACCTTCCTTTATGCACAAAAAAAAATGGAGAACGGTGCAAATTCTGGTTTCTGCGTATTCTTGTGACGTCTTTCTTCATATTCATTATGCAGTTTTTTAGCTTTCCTTTGTACAGATTTGAGTCATACCATTCATCTTAGAAACCCTTATGAACATAATGATGATGCTGCATTCCAACAAATGAAGGAAGTTATTTTTCCATCAAGTTAGATTTAATGTAATTCCTTGGTATGAAATATCCGTTAAATCAAATAGGGTGACATCAGCTAAATTGGGCCACTTTTTGGCAAATTGCTTGGGACAATAATACAATACCATTTATGCCTTTTCCATGTGTTAATATGATTAATAATGACTGTTTTTAATATGTTTGTGTTTAGATTATGTATTACAATGTAATTATTTAGGCCCTACAGTTCTTGAAACATCAACTGTGCCAACTTTTTTTTGCACAGTCTGTTTCATGAATAATGATCCATTCAAACTGCAAAGGGAAATAGTCATTTATCATCAATTTTCAAAAACACAATTGCTTATACAGCCACATAACATTTTAACAGCATTAAACAAAAGCATTTTGGGTGCAAACCCACATATTCAAATGTGCAATTAAAAAAATCCATTGTGAAACAGCATAGATCAGTGAACTGATGTCTCTGCTGTGTGTTTGTACGTCGGGGATATGCCAAACTTTTTGCTACAAGGGTCAAAATAAAATGTTTTTTTTTGCCTGCTTAACAATAAATTAAACATGTAATATTTTAATGAAACAAATAAAGTACAAATTCTTGTAAAAAAAAGGGATTTTTAAAGGATTGTGGAAGACCGGGCTTTTAAGGTTTGTCTTTTTAAAAGAAATTATTACGTTTTCAAATATTTCAGAGGGGCTAATTTTAAAGCTAAAAAATTTTTTTTCCAGTGTTTCTTTGAAATTATGCGTTATTTTTAGCAGTTTTTGGTTGTCTCTACATCTGCTCTTGCATTAGTTGTTTATGCAATGAAATTAAATACAAAGCAAACAAAACGATTATTAAAATATATATATATTGATATTAATAATTTGTTTTGTGACATGGAACATTTTCTAATCCTTTGAATTCTTCAACAAAAAAAAGGAAAGTCTCCATCTTCATCAATCCTTGCTGATGTGATTCCAATTGCAGAACGTACCGATCTTAAATGGTGGTCAAGGGACGTGAAAAATCAGTCCCAGGGACGTAAATTGGACATCCCTGGTGTACGCACACACACACAGACACACAGTCAAACACATATGTATACGTGTTTGTGAGTGACACAGATGATGGCCCATTCGAGCTGAAACCTTGTGTCCCATTTTCCCTCAGTGGGTTTAAAGTAAATTGGGCCACCAAGAAAAATATAAAATTTTCAACATATGTTTATATACCAAACTAACAGCATCATTTCTGATTTATGCCATCAAGACAGATATTATGCAGTGTTTTATGTCCATGTTTGTTTTTTAATTAATTTATCATCCTTATAATAGTTTAGTAGATTTGGCATGCCAGGCTACTTACCATTTAGCTTTCTGGTGGAGTCTTGATTTGAATTATTGCGCCCATTTTACCTGATATCACCCTACGTCATCTTGGTCTCCTAACACTGGGCTGCTAAACTACTACTCTGCTATCACCTCCCCACGAGCTTCAATGTTATTTCCTCTTGTAAATACCTGTTTTAAGGGCTGTAAATGGAAAATTTAATGTAATTAAAAGTTTAGTGGTTTGGATCAGGGACAAGATTCATGTAACGTTAATTTCCTCAGTGGGATTTTGTTTTAGCTTCTCGTCGGGAATCACGGTGACTCCGAAAATCTAAATACTATTGTTGTAAAATGATTAGTAACGAAAAAAAATGAATTAAACTGAAAGTTTCTACATTAAGTACAGGTGTGTATGTGAAACACTACAGTTTTCTCTCCATGGGGGGGCAGATTGTTACTGCTGACACAAGTTTCTGTTCAAAGCTTTTAATAAAGGATGTTTTTAAGTGGAAGTAAAGTTTTGTCTGTTTTTTGTTTTTTTTTGGACTTGCAGAATTGAACATTGTAAATTCCCTTTAAATTTTTTTGTTAATTTCTAATACAATTGTATTTCTAAGCCTCCCTTGGATGGTGTATTCTATTATCTGGAGAGGAGGCTTTGCTTGATAGATGGACTTGGAGGCTGCTGCCTACATGGCCAACCAGAAGATGATGGATGGAATGATAAAGCAAAATTCAACAAAATTCAAATTAATCAGCTGGGGGTTTAGTAAACACAGGTTATACAAGTAAAGCTTCAAGAACTGTAATCAATACCACAAAATATTTTACTTTTTTGCCCAATTTCTGATCAAAAATTGCCTATAGCCACTCAGAAATTCAACATTTGACATTTAAAACTCATAATTAGCATACAAAGTTTTGTGTACGTTTTTTTTAATATTTAACTCTGCCCCCTTGTGCTTAAATCGCATTACTACAGGTTAAATCCCAGCCTGTTGCAGTTATGTTTGTTGCAAACGTTGAAAAGCGATTTTATGACTTTGTCTCGCTGGGTGTTCTAAAATGTCCGAGGTTATTTGAAAGCGCCATACATAAAACGTTTTTTTTTTTTTCTTTAAGTTTGGTTTTAGGAATATTATTCCAAAACAATTAAGTACACAACAAACAAATCTTTTTTCAGGTTGTCGCCGATATTGTGACAGATAAAATATTTATGGTTCTTTTGGTTTTGGTTCTGATTCTTTTTTTTTTTTTTACACCACTGCGCGCTCTCGTTTGCTGTATCCGCGTTCACGCGTCACCCATCAGACCGTCTCAACCTGTGGAAGCTCGCAGGAAAACTTTGTTTGCAGTAAAACCCACCGAAACACGCCTGAACTGCGCAGTATTTAGAAGGTAAGGTCTCATTTTTATCTCTTCTCCTCTAAGCGACGGATACGGCAGCCATTTCTTTTAAATATTAAATGTTTCCGCCCTAATTAAGGAAGTAGCTCTATAATAAGGCAGTAAACCGTTAATCCTCGATAACAATTTATCCTTTAAAGGTTAATTATTTATGATAAAGTTGCTCCAGAGGTGTCGTGAAACATGTAAAAGTACATTTTAATCATGGAAATCCTATAAAGTTTCATTCATTTAAAAAAATACAAAATATAACCTTGAGTTTATCCATATCAGACACTTTTGCATGACATATTGTTAACTTTGTTATTAATATAGTGGGGGTTTTTTGCCTTTTTGTGAAGAATCAAGTAGTTGCGCACAGAAATGGTGAAGTGAAGTTCTGACTTCCTTTTTGGGGACTTAGTGGTTGCACTTTGCTCTATTTCTGCGCTGCAGCAAACTAATAACACCCATGCAGAAAAGCAGCAGCTATAGATCTGAACCTGCCTGTCTGGGTTTCTGTGTTTTTTAGATGTGGAAGTCAGTGGTGGGCCACAATGTGAACGTGAAGGTGGCTGCAGAGGGGGACGACTGGGAGACGGACCCTGACTTTGAGGTACTGGATGCTTTTCTTGCTCAGCACCGCGCCAGTCTCTGTTGTGGCGTTTTTCTCTTTAAACCCTTTTCTGTTTTGTGCTGAATGCGTTTCAGAATGACGTATCCGAGCAGGAGCAGAGGTGGGGGGCCAAAACAATCGAGGGCTCCGGACGCAAAGAGCACATCAGGTACAAAAAAAAAACAAACAAAAAAAGCAAACAGAAGTAGCAAAAATTGCTTTCTATTTTCAAAATGGACATGATTGTCTGGACGGGGAGAATAAATAGCAGTTCTTAGTGGGTGTTGTTTGCAACAGGAAGAGGAAGTGAGAACAGAGCGCTTGATGGCGAGTCGCTCCAAATATGGATAATAACTGATGAGATTTACCTCTGACAGGGTTGGAAACAACATCCAACCAGTTGATATGAAAAGTTTTGGGCATCTTACGTTAAAAAACGTAATTAGTTATAGTCAGAAATTACTTTTTCCAAAAAGAAACCGTGTTAGTAACTAAGTTACTACACTGTAATAGTATTTAGCCACTCAGCAAAGTAACTGTGACGTTATTTCTATGTTCTACAACGCATTTACATTCTACAATATCCATCGGCCGTGGCCAAAAGTTTTGGGAATTGCATAAATATTGGAAATTGGAAAAGTTGCTGCTTAAGTTGCATAAACTCCAGAATGTTATGAACAGTCCTTCTTTGTCTTGAAAATCCCACAGCATTTCATTGCTGTCATTAAAGGACCTGCTGAGATCATTTCAGCAATCGTCTTGTTAACTCAGGTGAGAATGTTGATGAGCACAAGGCTGGAGATCATTATGTCAGGCTGATTGGGTTAGAATGGCAGACTTAACATGTTAAAAGGAGGGTGATGCTTGAACACATTGTTCTTCCATTGGTAACCATGGTAACCTGCAAAGAAACGCGTGCAGCCATCATTGCGTTGCATAAAAATGGCTTCACAGGCGAGAATATTGTGGCTACTAAGATTGCACCTAAATCAACAATTTATAGGATTATCAAGAACCTCAAGGAAAGAGGTTCAGTTCTTGTTAAAAAGGCTTCAGGGCGTCCAAGAAAGTCCAGCAAGCGCCAGGATCGTCTCCTAAAGAGGATTCATCTGCGGGATCAGAGTGCCGCCTGTGCAGAGCTTGCTAAGGAATGGCAGCAGGCAGTTGTGAGCACATCTGCACACACAGTGAGGCAAATACTTTTGGAACATGGCCTGGTGTCAAGAAGGGCAGCAAAGAAGCCACTTCTCTCACAAAAAAAACCATTAAGGACAGATTGATATTCTGCAGAAAGTTATGGTGAATGGACTGCTGAGGACTGGGGCAAAGTCAGATTCTCCCATGATGCATCTTTCTGATTGTTTGGGGCATCTGGAAAAAGGTTTTTGGTGAGCGCTCCAATCAGTCCTGTGTCATGCCAACAGTAAAGCATCCTGAGACCATACATGTGTGGGGTTGCTTCTCATCCAAAGGAGTGGGCTCACTTACAAATTAGCCCATAAACCAGCCATGAATAAAGAATGGTACCAAAACAACATCCAACTTCTTCCAACAATCCAACAACATTTTGGTGAAGAACAAAGCATTTTCCAGCACGATGGAGCACCGTGCCATGAGGCAAAAGTGATAACTAAGTGGCTCGGGGTCCAAAACGTTGACATTTTGGATCCATGGCCTGGAAACTCCCCAGATCTTAATCCCATTGAGAATTTGTGGTCAATCCTCAAGAGGCGGGTGGACAAACAAAATCCCACTAATTCTGACAAACTCCAAGAAGTGATTATGAAAGAATGGGTTGTTATCAATCAGGATTTGACCCAGAAGTTGATTGAGAGCATGTCCAGTCGAATTACAGAGGTCCTGAAAAAGAAGGACCAACTGCAAATACCGACTCTTTGCATAAATGTCATGTAATTGTGGATAAAAGCCTTTGAAACGTATGAAGTGCTTATAATTATATTTCAGTGCATCACAGAAACAACTGAAACAAAGATCTAAAAGCATTTTAGCAGCAAACTTGATTAAAACTAATATTTGTGTCATTCTCAAAACTATTTGCCACGACTGTATGTCAAATATTCTTATAACTGAATAAACAAACACCATATACAGTGTTTTAGGACATCTGGTATTTTAACTTTACTCTGTAAGATTGAAACTGTATGCAGAAATATAAAAATGTACAAAAACTAAATGTTGGAAATACATAATCACACACTTTTCACTAAAGTGCAAAAACAAAGACAAATGTGGGTAAAAAGAAACAAAAGAAAATCTGTATCTGTAATGTTGCACAGTAAACGGAGCGCTATCGAGCTGGTTGTAGTAAGACATTTTAAGAATGATTCGGTGTCACATGGCCTGGAAGCTATAATGAAGAAAAATCGCATATTTTACGGTAACAAATTTAGGGTGTAAAGCAGTAATCAATATTTAGGGGTTAGTAGATCTTACAGGTATTTTCTGGGATGCTTGGAGATTTATCGATTAGCCCCAAACCAAAACCGCCACCTTCAGGAGCGAGCCTTCGGCGTGTTTTATCCGCTTTATCAGCACAGCTCTATGTGAGACGTTCAACCCCATTATAATGCACCACTTTACACCTCCACTAACGGTAATGGCGTTGCAACGATAGGAAAAGTAATTAGATTACTCCGTTACCTTAAAAAAAAAATAACAACGCAGTTCCTCCCAACACTGGATATAAAGAGACAGTAGTGCTACTTGGTTGTCACTATTACAACTACAATAATTCTCCTACGCTGTGTCCGACAGTAATGACCGATTCATCGATTATATGATACTAATTACCAATTTTGGCAAACTTCCCACCATTGTGATTCTTTCTTCCTTATTTTGATCAAACGAACTATAAAAATGTTAAACTGTTTTCTTTCCTAATGTCTAGTCAAGGTGTCCAACTCATTTCCATTTTGGACCACATCAAATTAACGATTGTCCTTACAGGGCCAGTTGTGGCAGAAAGTATTGACGCACCTGTTTTTAACAAACCTCTAAAATATTAATAAATATCCGTCTCAGCAAGTACTTCTTAAAATTAAATGATACTGAACATCTTTTCACAATGATATGATTAAAGACTATTCAAATAAATACTGATCTGAGTGATAAAATAGTATTTAGCTGCACATGAATAGAATTTAAAGGTCCTATTTATCTGGTCCTCTAGAGCAGCAGGATTTGGATCACAAACATGTAAGTATAGGGTCTTGAGATTCTCTTGGAAAAAAAATATCAGTTCCAGAAATGGAAATGAGAAAGCATCTTCACTCTATAAAGCGAATAAACGATGTTAAAAAAAAAAAAACGGGACTTGAAGTTATTAAAGCAACATATATTAATCAAGAGGCCTTTTAATTATTTTGTGGGTCAGATACTGGAAAGTTTGGGAACGATTGCCTTAGAGATTAGAGGGCCACATACATGGCTATGGCGGGCCAGATTTGGCCCCCGGGCCTTGAGTTTGACACCTGCGATCTAGTTGAATTGAATCTTTTTTTCCCACTTTCGCAAGAAAACTTTTTGCTATGTACAAAACTTTATCAAAACAGCCTTTACGAACCGTTACATCCGGTGAAAGTCATCGGCTGTAATGGAATCTCTTAGCTTGATATGTCTTGCTAGTGAGCTGTAATGTCTTTTATCCCATGTTTAAAAAATGTTTATTTTCATGTTTCAATTGAAATGTTATGTATTTTATTGGGCTTTTATGTGATCAGCACCAAGTTGAATGAAAATGTCGAGTGGTGTCGTTTTCGTAAACAGTCTGTCAATTGAACCCTTTAACTTTTTTATGTCCTGTTGGCGGGATGTTGCATACTTCTGGGTCAAATCAGCCTTTTTTGGCAACACCTTTTCTGAGATTCTTGTGATTCCAATCATAAATGCAAATCAGGGATACAATTATAATTGTAGATACAGTAAACGCGTTCGTCCAACCACTCAGATGGCAAGCTAATGCTAATCACGTGGGGTCCCCCTGGGCTCTATTCTCGGGCCTCTTCTATTCAATATTTACATGCTCCAGCCATCTTGGTTGCGTTACACATCCTGTCACAACCAGAATTTTAAAAAATGGGCTAAGAGGTGGAGTTAAGAGCGGGGCTTGATTATTAACGCTGAACCGATATAGCTACACGCCAAAAAAGCTAACTGAGGTTATCGGGCACTTTTAGCCAGAAAACCTCGGTTGACTCTCCTAACCTCCGCCTTCTAGCCAGATTCAATAATTTTGTGAAAATAAATATCATGAAGCCTCGTTTGTCCATAACTTTCACTAAAACTATTTAGTTTATAATTGAAACAAGTTTTAATAATCAAGGTGGGAAGATTCAATTTTATAATTTCAACCCATTTTTGACCAAACGGCGTTATCTTAAATGCAGAGCAGACATATAATTGAAAAAAGTAGAGTGATAAACATCCGGAAAAAAATAAACATTTCGGACAAAACCAAAGGGTTGAGTTCAGTGAAACAAAAATGGCCAAGATGGTTAATGTGAGGCTGCGGCCTTCTCTGGAGCAAGCAATGGGTAGCAATTAGCGATGCAACGATACCACTTTTTAAAAACCGAAACCGATACTTGGATTTGAGTACTTGCTGATGCCGAGTACCAACAGCGATACTTCTACCACACAAAAAAAATGCAATAAATTGGAAGACAGTTTTGATTTTCCTCTCTGATTCTTACAACAAATTATGTTGAATTAGATTTTTTTTTAAATGACCAGAAAAATAAACATTTTTAGTGAAGAATAAACATTTTTTTGTTAAATTATTGCAGTTTCTACATCTTAAGTATCGGTTCATGTACAGTATAGTACATAAGAGCAGTATCTGTATCGGAGCCTCCCTAGTAGCAAGCTGTTAGCCACCAGCACTAGCGCTGATGGCTCATTTAAGACCTGTCAATGAAAAGGACACACCCCTAATTATACATAATTTCAAGCCTTAATTACGTCTAAACGGATTAGCTATTAACAAATTCACCTTCCTCAGAGTTGTCATGACCTATTAAACCAAAAACGTTTTTCTAACCAGCCTGTCAACATGTTTATTTCAGCTGTGAAGTTTCCATTTTTAACATTGAAGTCAACGGGAACTTACTCTTTTTTGGAGCCAGCTCCTTGTGGATGAGGGAGGAAATGCAAGGTCCTAGGAGAAAACCTGTTAGTGGCTGCATAAGGTTTAAAAATAATGGCCTAGTCAAAGCCCGAGACCTAAATCTAGTGTCAGGTCTTGAAAAGTATTGCTCTCCATCCAGTTTGACGGCGCTTCACCTGTAATGCAAAGAAAACGGATGAAAAAAGGGGAAACTTCACCTCAAAGTTACTCGCAACTGTGCATTCAGTAGTCATGTAAAATCCTGCCGGAGAAGGTTTGTTCGTACCAAATGTGGACGTCGTCTCGGTGTCCGTGTCTTTGATTCGTTCAGTGTTGCCGAGCTCAGAAGCAGGGTCACCCAGGAGCACGAGCAGGTGAAGCAGAAGGAACAGACTTCCAAAGCGTCGTACGGATACGGGGGGAAGTTCGGTGTGGAGGAGGACAGGATGGACAAGGTTGCCGACTTTTCTCATGAATTCTCCTTCGCAGCCCGCCTCTGTGTCGCCGTCTGATGCACGTCTTCTGTCCAGGTGGCTGTGGGACACGACTATGTGGCACAGGTGGAGCAGCACTCCTCCCAGAAGGACATGGCGAAGGGATTCGGCGGGAAATTCGGCGTCCAGAAAGACCGTGTTGATAAGGTTTGGACAACTTTTACTCTTTATTCTTGATTTCCTCTCGCTTGGAACCTTAAACATACCATATTAGGTGAAATAAAATGTTTGTCCTCAGTCTGCCGTGGGCTTCGAATACAAGGAAGAGGTGCAGCAACACACATCTCAGAAAGGTTCGGCGCTGCTCGTAAAACACGCGCTTATTTCAGACGTTCACGGTCCAGAATTAAACTTCTCTTTTTTTTTTAGATTACTCGAAGGGGTTTGGAGGAAAATATGGAGTTCAGAAGGAGAGAGTGGACAAAGCGGCTTTGGGTTACGACTATAAAGGCGAGACGGAGAAGCATCAGTCCCAGAAAGGTGAGTTTGATATGGATTCAGGTTCAGTCTCAGGTCTGCAAACGGTTCTCATCAGCAGGTTGATTCTGGCCTTCTAATGTTTAAAATGTTTTCAAGAGTGAAATAATTATTCAGCAGCTTTACACATTTCACACTTCTTCCTTCCACTTAACTTTCTATTAACACAAAATTAAACGTTTATATTTTTACTTAAAATATACTTTAAGTGCTACTTAGCAAGCCAGCAACTTCTGGGTAAAACTCTGAACAGTAGAAAATGTTTAAAGTTGAAGGTTCGAATCCGGCTGGAACATTAAATTCCCTCTAATTCCATCTGTCCTTCACATTTTTATTTTTTAGACAAAAAATCGTTTAGTTAAGCCCAAACGTGCATCGAAATCAGCAGATCTGACCTTCAAAAGTCTGTAGACGAAGGATGTTGCATGCAATGAGGATGTTTATTTTTAGTTTTTATTTCCCTGATTAAAGGAGCAAACCTGACATTCTAACCAGGGTGTTTAGATTTTATGCAAACGTCTGACCTCATTTGGTTATCCACTCATTTTTTCCTTTGCCTATTTTCCCCAGACTACGCCAAGGGCTTTGGAGGGAAGTTTGGTGTGGAGAAAGAGAAGGTGGACAAAGCCGCCGTGGGTTATGACTATAAAGGAGAAACTGAGAAGCATCAGTCCCAGAAAGGTGAATAAGCTCAAAATTTAGCTTTGAATGTGTAGAGTATTAGGGCCGTTGTGGACAACAACAAAAAAATATGTTTTGAGGTAAATTTCCGCCCCTAATTACTCAGAAATGTTTACATTAATTACAAATATTTTCAAGAATAAACTAGTAAATTATCTGTTGAAAATTGGAAGAAATTTCCATGATTAAAGGGTTGAAATTTCAACATTTAAACTATATTTTCTGACATTTGCTAGAAAACCACTGCTAAATGTTTCAGAAAGTTTTTTTTGAGAATCAGAAATCTCCAACAGAAAAAAAAGTATTTGAGCTGGGTGTTAAATTCACAAGGTGCTCATCTGGATATTTTCAAAAGTATAAGTGGTTTGCGCAGCTTTTCTCCTGGATCAGAACAACTTATGTTCAGTGGAGCTACTGTAGCATGCTATGTCATAACAGAATAAGTTGAGTTATCTAAACCACACATTTTATGAAGATTTTCTTTTAATTGCCTAAACACAAAATATATATATATATATTTTAACTGGATTTGAACTGATCTTAAACACCAAATGCTGCGCATGCTCATTAAACGAAGGTATGTCGTTCTGACGGGTATGCTATTTTAGTCAGAACACCGGGTGTAGACGAAGCCATGAAACCCTACAGGTGACAGAAATAAGCTTTTAGGCGGGGTTCATACTACCTCAAAGCTTTTGGGGGGGAGCAGAGTTATTACCATCATGCACTGCGATTTCCAAATTCATGTGCACGCAGAAATTTATGGCACAACAATCAAAAACATGGGGGGGAAAAAATACTTTTGTCTGTTTTAACAGGTTCTAAACAGAAAAAAAAATGTTCCTGCTTTACTTTGGATCACAAACACCATCGTTCTGCTGATCACCACCAGGAAAACCAAAATAAGGTTACATTATCTTTAAATCAGTAGGGACCACAGGTGCCACAAGACGGGTTTCTGACCCAATTTCTATAATATTTGTAACAAGCTCTGATTTGATTGGCGATTTATTATTTCAGCTCACAGTCTGATTTATGCACACGTCAGCGCTATTGTTTTTTTTTTTTAAGTCAGTATGGCTGGGGTTTTTCTTAAAGCCATTGAATTGGCAACACGTCTAAAAGACGTATTTGTTTCTTTCATTAAATGATCTTATGACATTTCATCTCCTCTACATACCGTCTACATACAGTCAGTGTTGGGAGTAACTCATTACAAAAAGTTACAGGAATATATAAATTTTTTCAGTAACTGAGTGATGCAACGCATTACTTATAAAATGTACCGCAATAGGTTACTCATTACAATTCAAGTAAATCGAGTTACAAGCGCATTTAACCAACCAACACATCGGACCAAATCAAGTTAGACACCATAGAAAAAGATCTACGGTGCACTTTGTGTTGCTCCAAACCAGAATCAGGATGGCTGAGGAAGAGATCGACTTTACATTTACATTGTGGCATTATTCGCACCATTTACCCATCCCATAAAAATAAAAATAAAACAGTTTAATCTCGCGGGTCTCATCTTTGTGCTGAGTGCTTTCAGTGCCGCCTTTTGATGCGAATTAGCAAACTTTACCATGAGAAAGAAGGCGAGCAAAGGCATTTGATACTTGAAGTGTAATAAAATCGTGTTAAAACTACAGTGATGTTACGGTATTTAAAAATTCTTGTTAAGTATTTAAGATATTTCGCCAAAGTAACCAAGAGACGGTAATATGTAAGGTAAACATATTACATTTTTGAGGCTGTAAGTGTAGTGTGTAGTAGGGCTGCACAATTAATCGGATTTTGATCGTGATCACTATTTTGGTGGCCACAATTAAATTAACCTGATCGTCCACGATATTTACATTAAAAATGCGAGCTTCACTGCGTGCCTCTTTATCACACACGGCCTCAAACAATAGTCTGCCAACCACCAGGGTGCAAACGCATGGCTAAAGCTTCATTAAGCTCACAATGGCTGCATCCGAATACGTCGACAACGTAGCAGGCGAAAAGCAGTTTGCGAGTGATGTATTAGATCCGAATCTCCAGTATGGATCTGACTAGTACGCAGAACGTTCCTGGATGTGTAGCACCGCCACAGTAAGCAGCCGGTGGACGCTGCGCTATCCCACAATGCAGCGGAAACCCCGAAATCGTAGAAGAGCGGCCTAGCTAAAATTGGCTAGAGACGAACTATCAACCATTGACACTTCATTACAATACATCTGATTTCATACCTACTACTCGCTCGTTTGCTACGCAGTATTTATTATATCAACGGGCGAGTAGTATTTGCTACGTAGCATGTAGTACATACTAAGGAATGTCGTAGGCCTTTTCTGTATACGCTGTAATTATTTCCAGTAAGTTGCACTCTGAAATAACATATTTAGTTTGTACCCATAAAAGTCTTGGAGTTTGTTTCAGATTGGGTTTCTGTTTTGCATTATTTAATTTTTTGCAATAAAAAAAAATATTTAACGAGGCTGGATGAATAATCGTGATTAAAAATCATGATTACAATATTGATCAAAAATAATCGTGATTATTATTTTGGTCATAATCGTGCAGCCCTAGTGTATAGTAATATATAAAATTTATTTGTAACTTTCCCAACACTGCATTCCTATGTGATTCCTAGTGAAGAGACAGGTATTCCCCTCAGGTAAAAGTAGACATGATGCAGCCTCATTACTGTCAGGGTTTCGGCTGTGCACTTCTCCTCTTCGCTGCTCTTTTTTTTTGGGGGGGTGTATAAAACCGAAACGAAGCAGTTTACTTTGAGACTTTGTATCCAAAATCTAAAACTTTGTCCGATCTAATTCCAGGGAGCGTCAATGACGTCCCAGATGCGCCTGATTAGAGAGAAAACTCATATATGCTGCAAAACGGCGCCACCACACAGTTATGGTCAGAGAAGGAATTAACTGAAAGTTATTTTAGTTATTTAAGTCCGTGTTTTGGACATTTTTATTTGAGATATTTAACACTCAAGGTGGACAAAGTAGGATTTCATTTTAACCTTAAACACATTAGGATTCCTGGGGTAAAGAAAAAAATCTAAACTAAATTGAAACTGGACTATTTTTAGATGTCCCCCTTTGGTCTGTCAGTTCTGTGCTTTTTTCCCCATAATTTCAACCCTACTTTTAGGTTCTATTGAGCGCTTTAGTTACTGCAGCATAACAAGACCAAGGCTACTTGATGCAGCCATGTTGCAGTTTAACCTCACAGTCTGTCCAGTTTGAGATCAATTCTGAACCGGGACAAGTCGGCAGAAAAAAAATAAATGTACTTAAAACACTTTTTTTTTAAATATCCAGATGTGCGTCTTTTAAATTTAGAGCTTGAATCTTAAGGGAGTGGCATTTTCTGTCAGAAATAACTGATTTTTAAATCTTACAATTGAAGAAAATATATCAGCTACGTATCAAAAAGTTTCCTCCCAATCATAGACATTTCTGAGTTATGATTTCGGCACTCAGCAGACTTTTTGCATTGCTACATACTGTCAGTGTTGGGAGTAACTCATTACAAAGTTACGAGTTACAGGAATATATATCTTTTTTTTCAGTAACTGAGTAATGCAACGCATTACTTATAAAATGAGCAGCAATAGGTTACTTATTACAATTCAAGTAAATCGAGTTACAAGCTCATGTAAAATACCCAACTAACAGATCGGACCAAATAATGGAGATTTCTGAGTTTTCTCTCACAAATTTACAACTTTTAGACGTATAATTTAGTTTCTAAAAAATCTTTTTTCCCTTTCGGCGTTTCCCTTCAGGGGTCGCCTCAGCGAATCATCTGTCTCCATTTAGTCCTATCCTCTGAATCCTCTGCCCTCAAACCAAATAACTTCATGTCCTCCTTCACCACATCCATAAATCTGATTTGTGGTCTTCCTCTCTGCCTCCTGCCTGGTGGCTCCATCCTCAGCATCATTCTACCGATATAATCGTCGTCTCTCCTCTGAACATGTCCAAACCATCTCGGTCTGGCCTCCCTGACTTTATCCCCAACACGTCTAACATGACCAGTCCCTCTGATGTATTTATTCCTGATCCTATCCATTCTCATCACTCCCAAAGAGAATCTTAACATCTTGAGTTCTGCAGCCTCCAGTTCTGCTTCCTGTCTTTTCCTCATTGGTTCTGTCTCTAAACCGTACAAAATCGCTGGTCTCACTGCCGTCTTGTAAACCTTTCCCTTCATTCTTACTCAAACTCTTTTATCACACCTGAAACTTTTCTCCACCCATTCCAACCAGTTTGCACACTCTACTTCACCTCTTTTCCACACTCTCCATTGCTTTGGACCATTGACCCCAAGTACTTAAAGTCCTCTGCTTTCTTCACTTCCCCTCTCTGTAACTTCACCGTTCCACTCTTGTCTTTCTCATTTACACGCATGTATTCTGTCTTGCTGCGACTAATTTTCATTCCTCTATTTTCCGGTGCACACCTCCATCTCTCTAGCTTTTCCTCCACATCCACCCTGCTCTCACTGCAGATCACAATGTCATCTGCAAACATCATAGTCCATGGAGACTCCTGTCTAACATCATCCGTCAGCCTGTCCATCACCAAAGCAAACAAGAAGGGGCTCAGAGGCGATCCTTGATGCAGTCCCACCTCAATCTTGAACTCCTACAGCACACCTCACTGCTGTCTCACAGCTCTCACACAAGTCCTGCTCCACTCTAACATACTTCTCTGCCACGCCAGACTGCCTCATGCAAAACCACAGCTCTTCTCTTGGCACCCTGTCATACGCTTTCTCTAAATCTACAAAGACGCAATGCAGCTCCCTCTGACTCTCTGACGTTTATGCTTCTTCGCGTTCAGATTACTCAAAAGGATTCGGCGGGAAGTACGGCGTCGAGAAGGAGAAGGTGGACAAAGCGGCGCTGGGATACGACTACAAGGGCGAGACGGATAAACATCAGTCACAGAAGGGTGAGACAAGGTCTGCACCGAGTATATTCCTTAAAAATAACATTTTAGCTCATCGGGCTGAAGAAACGTTCTCCTGTCTAGATTACTCCTCAGGTTTCGGCGGTCGTTACGGAGTTCAGACGGACAGAATGGATAAGGTGAGCGTTGATGATTGAGTGTGGATTTCTATTCATGTTCTGAAAAAAAAAAAAGACCCTGAATTTTTCTCTTAAATCCATTTCTTCTCATTCGGAAGGTAAACGATTTGTAAAAGCCCCGATGATGATGTCATTGCTTTATAATCTAATTGGTTAGTTTAAAAACAGAGTTAAATGTTTGCTGTGCTTTAGACGTTTTTAAAAAGACTCAAAATGAAAATGAACCGCCCAAGATTTCAGGAAGAGAACCGAGGACCTCCACAAACTTCGGGTACAATTAGACGACCCCACAGCATGATGCTGCCGCCACCGTGCTTGAACTTTGCCTCTAGAACAGGAAGTCCGATCATCTTCATTGTTGGTTCTGGTGTTTCTCATCATCCTCCTGATGCTTCTTTACGAGGTTCTGGTTCAGACCCGTTTGCTGGCCGGTCCAGCTCAGTACAACCACAGCCACTGGACCAGCATCTGGTACATTCGGCAGTGTGGGTCGGTACCAAGTCATCTCCTTAAAACTTGTCAGCAGAAGGAAGTATGAAGAGCTCTAAAAAGTCCCAATTGATCATAGACTAGAGGAAAATCCAGTGGACCAGAACCAGCAGAAACTCTACACTGGACTTGAGGCAACATGGATTCTGTTCTTCTCCACTCTTCCTTTGGACTCTGGCACCCAGATTTCTAAATGAAACGAAAACTTGACTTTCGTCTGAGAAGACGACTTTGGGCCACCAACCAACAGTCCCGGTTCTGATTCTCCTCAGGCCAAATTAGACTGTTGTAGCATAGTGGATCTAAATGTTCTGACTCCAGCTTCATCTTGCTAGACAATTCTCTCAAGGCTGCATCCATGCTTGCTTCGTGGCTGCAGTAATCCCTGTTCCTGGTGCACTTTTTTTCTTCCACTTAACTTTCATGAATACGACCAGCTTCTTTAATAATGACCTTGTGGCTTCCACGTTATCTTCTGTACATCTGTCCAGTTGGCAGTCTTCCCCGTATTTTTGTGCCCTACGTACTAGTACTGTCTAATGTACAAGTATCGTGTCGATTAAACTTATTGATACCATGAACCAATTCTCAAAATTCGGAAAATGTGCAATAAATTCACAAAATAGGTAAATTTTTCATTTGAAATTTTTTTTTTACATCTGTTATTTTGTCTGTGTTATGTTTAGCTAGTAAAGTCTGGTGCCTTTAGTCTCTTCAAAAAAGGTATAAGGTGGAAGTTATACAGTTTATTAATTCAAGAGTAGTATTGGATCAGTATCAGGTATTATGGAACGCCAAAGTGTTCAAAATTAAATAAATAAATTAAACATTATGAAATAAATATAATTTATTAATATAATATATAATATAATTTATATATATATATAAAATATAAATAAATATATATATAAATATATATAATATATATAAATATAAAATAAAATTATATTATATATAATATAATTTAATGTGACAGTGAAATAGTGAAAAAAGGAATTCTGTTCAAATGCAATGCCCAATATTTATATATTTTAATTTTAGAATATTAGTATTATTTTATATATATTAAATTAAATATTTATTCCACTGCCATTTTTTTCATACTATAATTTATTTTTAGTTTTTTTATTTAACATAATCAGTTTTTATTCAAAAATCTCTTATTTTACAAAGTTAGCTTTTATTTCATAATAGGGTTTTTTTCATAATGGTATATTTTTTTCAAAATGCCATTTAACATAATGTCTTAGCCAGCCAATCAGAATTAGCTGTTGGGACCTGGATGCTGATTGGTTGGTGCTTAAACATGATGTTCCTGCAGGAGGAAAATGGCGAGGACCTGCTAAAGTCGTTTAATACTGTTTTACAATTTAATGCCTTTAGGATTTTATGTATGGCTTTATGATTTTTATAATAATGGCAGAATATTTGATCGCTTTTGTAATGGGGATGTCTAATCCAAACAGCCGGTGCTGCTCCAGTGTTCTAGTTGTAAAGCTGCTGCAGAGTAATCAAGATGGGTCTCTGAAACGTTTCATGATAAGTTATTCCTCTAAATATGACCTGTTAGAGCAACCAGAGCTGAACAAAGTTCCTGCAGCTCCGACCCTTTACTTAGCATGCTGCTAGCTGCTCACAGAGCCACAACGGCTATCCAGGAAGACTAATCTTAGTTCCAGCCAATCAGCGCCCACGTCTCAAGCGCTGATTCTGATTGGCTTACGGACGACTTCAGTTCTTAAATGGCTTTTTTAAATAAATACCATTATGAAAAACCTCATTATAAAATAAAACCTGACTTTGGGAAAAAAATAGATTGGAATAAAAACTGATGGAATTAAATAAAATGAGGTAAATTGCAGTGAAATAAATATTTAATGAAATATATATATTATACAAACGTACAATCTAAAATAAAAAATTAGGAAAAAAGTGAAAAAATGGGCGTTGCATTTGAAATTATTTCAGTTTTTAATAATTTCATTGTCACATATTTTTATTCAATATTTATTCATGCTGATATTTATTTCAAAATGTTTTATGTATTTATTTAATTTTTAACACTTTGGCGTTCCATATGGTATCGACAGATACACAAAATCCAGGCATTGGTGTCGTATGAGGACTGAAAAAGTGCTATCGGTGCATCCCTTCTACGTACTGGCCCAGACAGTTTGGAGCCTTGGGGAATCTCTGCTGGGTTTTTTTATTAGGGTGTAACTTTTACACAATATTCTGTAACTATAGGATATAGGAGTCCATTTTTACAGCTTCAGGTTGTAGGGGTGAATTTTCTCAACACATAATGAAGTATTGAAGCCCAAATCCTTAAAAAAAAAAAAAAAAATCTAATTATGATCTTGTAGAGCGCAGCAGGATTCTCAGACATGGACTCCCCGACGTCTGCCTACGAAAAGACTCAACCATTGGAGGCTTGTAAGTTCATCCTTCCTATCTCAGTAATCATCTGTGGTGTTCTCCTCCGGAATGAATTTCTGCGTAATTTCTTTAGCGAGCGCAGGAGCCGGGAAGCTGAAAGCTCGCTTCGAGAGCATGGCGAAGGCTTCAGATGAAGAAAACAGGAAGAAAGTAGAGGAAGAGAGAGCAAGAAGACAAGCCAAAGAGAGCAGAGAGCGAGAGGAAGCCAAACGCAGGCAGCAGGTAGTGCTGGGATTTGTTATGAATCTGCATCCAGTTTTGATTTGCAATATGTTCATTTTAAAGTTACACGGTGAAAAGATAATACTTTGAGTTATTCAGTCTCTTATGTTTTCATCCATTTTATTTATTAATTTATCAATGTCACTATCAAACTAAATAATTAGCAATCTTAAATAGTTTACAAATTAAATGTTTAGCTATAAACTAAGAACTGTTTACACAGAGACAAAATGGAGTTTCACAATCTGCTGAAGCTGCTGTAGTACCATTCCAGAACCATTGGTGGCGCTGTGACAAACCACATTAAAGAACACTGGGCATACAATGGGAGACTAAGGGCGCTTTCACATGGTACGGGAGTCCGTACTCGGGTACGGTATTTGGTCAAAATCCACTTATTTCGTACCATGTGAACACAGACTGTACCGTGCCAGGATACGGCCAGAGAGACCTGCCTTGGAGGTAGTATCGAGTCCAGGTACGAGCGGCCAAGTATCATGTGAAACAAATAGTCCCGTACTCAAGACAATAGACGCGCTCCACGCGGAAATGACGACATCGCCGGCGAAATTACAGAATCACCTCGCGACCATACAAATACCAAAACAACGCGATTCAAGCATCCCACAGCAACACAGCAGGTTACAAAACGGCGTGTTTACTACAACACTCACCCTGTAGATGGCTTCAGGTAGCAGCTGACCAGTAGACCAGTTTGTTTACATTCTAGGCTGTCGCTCGTTTTATGACGTCGGTACTTCTCACTCCCTTGTTTGTTGGAGAACTACAGACTTATTTGTATACCGCCACCTGCTGTTTATTTGTAGTAAAACACTGGATCCCAATACGGGCAGAGATCCGTGCCATGTGAACAGAAAAAATTAGCATTTTCTCTGGCCGTTTTCTGGTACGGCCACACATGTGAAAACGGCCTAAGTCTCATCCCCTTCCGGTCGGCCCGTATGGGTCCACAAACCGAAAAAATATTGAATAGAAGTCAATGAAGCGATAAGTTATTTTCTGGTCCGCTTTGTCTTACGTCCTGAATCACACATATGTTGTAGTTTGATCTAAATTATAACTAATGATGTCCATTTCGAATGTGTTTGTCCAGGGATTTGGGATTTATTTTAATTAAAACATTTTGAAATTAATATGCTTACAAATCAGAAGTCGCATAAATGATGTGACTAGCTAATGCAAGCTAGCACTAGCTATAGCACATAAAACACTCACCTAGAGCTTGTAGAGCTTCTCCTCCATGCTGGCTCTCACTCCACCGACTGCTTTAAACCCGACATAGCTGCTACTTTCCACGTGGTCAGATTTATAGAGGTTTTCTCCGTGTTTAATGCTCCTTTCTTCATCCTGGAGGCTACAACCCTCCCTCTCCTTCTTCTTCTGCAGTTGTAGTCTGCTAAATGTTTTTACACAAAACCTAAAGTAAGTTTTGCCACAGGTTGAAAATCAGCTTTTTCTCTGCATCAAAATTAGTTTTTAAAATTCACGGACAGCATATGTTAACGGTCAACAGCGCATTTCAAACTGGACCAGAAAATAACTTTTATCGCTCCATTGACTCTTATTCATTTTATTTGGCAGTCAGGGACCCATGGACCGAGGTAGAAGGGCGTGACTTAGGTTCCCCACAGTCAACCAAGTGGCAAACATGACAAATCTGGCTCCAAATGTGAATTTTATTTAAATTTATCTGGTGTATGTAGTTCTCTGGATCAATTTCTTAGAGCTGGTGATACAGGAAGGACAATAAATCATATCCTAGGATCAATAATGACTGCTTTATTTGGACTGCAACAACGTACAGCGCCATGTTTGTTTACTGTATCACAGAGTTGCTCATGTGTCTTTAAATATAGGAATGGAGCGGAGACGTCAATCACTCAGAATAAAATCCTGTAATCATGGAGACAACTGAGGTGCCGCTGTGAGATTTCTCCATTCTGGGACCCGATTCAAACATGATTGTTTACTGTCCTAAAACGACGCCTCCTTGAGGATGAGACACCGATTCGATTAAATATCTTTGCTGCTACAACTGGTTTCGTCTCAGTATAGGCAGAGCCTTAATATTAAGCTTGTCAACAAAAATATTTATTCAGACCTAATACTTAACTATGAACTAAATGTCTAGCTAGCTAGTTATTTCGTCTGACGCTAACTCCGGTTTAGCTTGCTAAATACAGTGCTCTGCATAAATGCGTACAACCCACTACGTTTGTAAGAAAACCTTTAGCTTCCTTCCAGAATCAACATTTTGTATGATTATACTATACTAAAAAATACTCCCACCAATGATTGCAAACATGTGTTAATTTGCACACACAAAGTGATTTGCCAAACAAATTCATTCAAGCCCATGTTGCAAAAATGATTACACCCCAATACACCACACTTAAGACCACAAACTTGTAATTAACAGGCTTTCAACCACAGGTGAGTCTAATGATTCCTTTAGGAGGTGTCCAGCAGACACGTGACAATAAAAGGGCATTACTTTAGAAAGAAAAGCTCTTCCCATTTCATGCTGTCAGTAATGGCTCCCCATGGAATAGAAATCTGAGAAAGGAAATAAGTTCTTTACACAAAAAAGGTGAGGGCCACAAGAAGATCAGCAAAGCTTTACATATCAGGCAAAATACTGTAGCAAAAGTGATAACAATTTTTAGAAAGATGGAAGTGCAACCATCTTACAAGGCCGTCCACCGAAGTTAACATCAGCGTCTTCTGATGAGAATCTGCTAGGGCCCATGCTGAAAAAATGAAGACTAACAGGACTCTATACTCTGGAGTGATGAGACAAAGATCACTGTTTTTGAAACTAATGGTTTAAAAACTGTTTGTCGTTGTAAAGGTGAGGATTTCAAAGAAAAATGCATGGTGCCTACAGTGAAACATGGTGGTGGCGGTGTCATTATGCGGGCTGCATGAGTGCTGCTGGTGTTGGGGAGCTGCATTTCATTGATGGTATCATGAACTCAACAATGATCTGCTCTATACCGAAGGAGAAGATGCCGCCATCACTTTTCCAACACGACAATGATCCAAAAACACACATCTAAAGCTACTGTTGCATTTCTGAAGCAGAACAGGGTGAAGGTGATTGAATGGCCAAGTTTGTCTCCTGATCTGAACCCAGTCGAACACCTGTAGGGAATTCTGAAGCGACAAGTTGACAATCCCTCTCCATCCAGCATCCGGGCTCTAAAAAAGGTTATTCTTGAAGAATGGAAAACAGTAGATGTTGCCTAGATTGCCCAGAATAGTTGGTGCTGTCCTTAAAAATCATGGTGCTCATACAAAATACTACATGTAGTAGTTTTTGTTGCAGGGTGTAGTCATTTTTGCTTCGACCAATTTGAGTAAAGCCGAAGATTTTGTGATCTAAATTAGATGATTAACCTTAGTTTCATGTTAAATAAGTGTTCAATAAAACTCGATAAAGTTTGGATAAAATCATACTTTTTAAAGGGGGTGTACTCATTCATGCAGAGCACTGTATATAGCTTTGAACCAACGGTGTGTTCCATTGACCTCGGAAATCGGAGATGGGTTTGACAGCCCGCCTCAGTAAACATCGTTCCGCGTAGAATGAGTCAGGATTCTTATATTGCAACGCCCAGGTAGCCATTGTTGGTTACCTCTTACAAACATCGTTTTAAACTATTCTGTCCAAATGGAAACACCGATTTTAGTTTAGCGTTGCAGGTGCTACATGTAGCGCTGATTTTTTATTCGCACTCTTATAGATGCGTCTAACAAAAAAAAAAAAAAAGTGTGTTAAACAGATTTCCGTTGGCGGCCATATTGAAAGTCAAAGTCGGTAAGGGAAGTCTGACTTCGGGGGCGCACCACAAACACTTAGCTCACAGGTAAATATTTTGCTAATATGCTAATTTACTTGCCGATAAGCAGAAGTGGACTACTAAAATAAAATCTGGGTTCTGCGAAGGTTTAATATTCTATCTTCCTATATATTGTCTAAATATCTAGCTCTTAGTTAAATATTTACTTTTATTTTAGTTTGCTAGTGTTTAGCTTCAAACTAAATATGCACCTAGCTATTTAGGTTTAAACAGTGACATTAGGGCTGGGTGAAAATAATATATTTGTTTCCTTTTACCAATGCAATATTTGGACCTCAATAGCTCAATAGTGCAATCTGTTTTCCAAGAATGTTTTACAGATTGGTTTGTTTGAATTTGAATTCAGGTCAGCTCCAGTACAGGATGACTGAGATAAAAGTTTTTGACAATATTATTGTCACTTCTAATTTCTTTTTAGGAGAAGATAGAGAAAATCTGATAAAATCGGAAATCTGATTTAGTTTTAAAATTTCTAGATTTTTAAGTCATGTCGCCCAGCGCTAAGTGACATTTATAAATGATAAGGATGCAAATATGACTTTGAAAAGCTTATGACAGGCTAAATAATCTAAATTATTGCATTTAATATTTTGGATAATCTTTGATACAGGATGTATTGTTCTTGTTTCGTTTCTCCTAAGGAGCAGGAAAGTAGAAAAGAGGAAGTCCGTCCTCCAACCCCCCAGGAGGAACCAGAATCTGATACGCCAGCTGCAGAAACCCACCAGAACATGCCAGAGGTCAAAGACACACCTGACCTACAACCAGAGGTAAACCTCGCCTTTACCAGCAGCTTTCAAGTGTTTGAAGGAGGCGTAACGTCTGCTTTTAAATTCAGGGGGAGGAGTTATACGAGGAGCCTCCAGACCTGCCCCCCCGCTCCGACGACCTCCTCAAACCGGCAGACCCTCCTCTGCCGCCGCGGTCTGCAGATGAGGAGGAGGAAGAGGAGGGTGGCGGAGAGTACGATGAACTCTGTGAACCAGCTGCTCCCGAGCCAAAAGGTCCGCCTCAGATCAAAGCTCTGCCTGAAGCTTTACTCATTCACCGCATTTCTCACATGAACATCCTTTACACCCTCAGAAGCGGGCGGCGGCTACGAAGACGTGTCGTGCGGCCAGAAGGCAGTAGCGATTTACGACTACGAAGGAGGCAAGTCCCCCCCCAATCTCTCTTTCATAAAATATCCGAACCTCTGTCATCTCATGTTCCTGAATCTTTTCATACAGAGGCGGACGACGAGATCTCCTTCAACCCAGACGACGTCATCACCGACATAGAGATGATCGACGAGGGCTGGTGGAAGGGACGGTGCCACGGACGCACCGGTCTGTTTCCAGCCGCTTACGTCCAGCTGCTTTAGCCGATTTTTTTGCACACGCTTCCCTTTAAAAGAAATTATTACTATTCAACTCTAACTACTGTAGCTTTCTATTTAAGCAACAGAGCCTTTTTTTCTATTAATACAAAACCTTTTAAATGCTTTTTGTTGAGGATCTGAAGACTGCAAAGGGGAAAGACTTGAATTAAAGAACAATAAAGTATCTTTTAAATGTGTTGATTCTTTTCAAACAAACTGAGGTTGAACACTTCCTCCAACTCTAGAGGCTCCAAATGCAAGACGATAAATGATATTGCAGGTAATTTATTTCATTTTAAACACAACGTGCCACTGATGAGTATTAAACAAACCTGCTTCTAACATGTATTGTAAAAAAAATCTGCTGTTCCATGAGAACAAAAGCAAAATTTTAGGCTTTTTGGGGAATCCGTGATGCGTCTTCCAGCGAAGAAGCAGAAAAGTCTTTCAAGCAAACCGCCTCAGTTTGCCTCACCAGGCGATTCCCTTCTTCTTCTTCACCTTTCCTGTCTTCTTGGTCACCCGTTTGGCCTTCATTTTCTTGGCCTGCCGCTGGTTCATCCACGCGGGGTACTGTCCGTTCTCGTCCAGGAGAGTTGTCTTGCTGCGCTTCTTGTCCATCTCCATCTTCCCCTCTAAAAACAAAAACAAAAAAAACAAGCAAAGGCAGCCCGGAGGTTTAAAGATGCACCAGAAATCGAACATGCTCCGTCTTAATTCAACCTGATTTCATGGATTTTGAGTAATTTTAAGACTGCAAGCAGGAATTTGCAAAACAAAACTTGTAAAATAATTCATATCTGTGTGTTGCAAACACTTAAAACTGTTTAAGTCTGCCTTAAAAAGCTAATCTGCATTATAAAGTTATGAGTCTCGCTTGTTGAACTTCAGCTCTTCCCACTCACCGTCGTCCTCCTGCTGCTGCTCGGACATTTCCACGTCTGTCTGCTTCGTCATCTTGTCAGTCGGCACCACCGTGGCGATGTCCTGCAGGTCGCTCATACCCGTCTCTCCCTTCTTATCCAGACTCAGGGCCTGCTTGAGTCGAGCCAGCTCCTTGGGAGCATTTTTCTTCCTCTTCTCCGCCCGCATCTTTCGCTTCCATTTGCTCCGAAGACTTTTGGCCATCTTCAGGATGAGTTGAAAAGCCCCACAAAAAGAAAAACAAAAATCACTTTTTCAGACAATTTTTAGAAAATGAAACATCTGGAATGAATATACGCCATTTAATATCTTAAATATTATTGCAGAAATTCATGGATAACTGCTACAGACATGCCAAATACTGCATCCAAGTGTCTGCTTTTCGATTGCGGCAGCACATATAAGTATCAGGAGGTCGAAACTCATCAGCCTTCGTAGAAAATGTTTTTTCCTGTAGTTTTATTTTTGTGATCACAAAACATATTTTACTTTGAGAGATAGAGCTGCTATAAAATATAAAAGCATCCAAACCAACCTGTCCCTACACTGAACTAACCATGTTTGATTGTTACATTTCACTAACCACACACGGACCTGATTACTCCCAGATCTGTAGAATCAGGATATCATTTAACCTATTAAAATTCCAGCATTGTTTTCTGCCCAAAATGCATTGAAAAAGCAAAACCCAAATCAAAATTAGGGCTTAACTATTTTGGAAAATAATCTAATTGCGATTAATATTTTTCTCGGTTTTGCAATTGCGGCTTAATTTGCGCTGATACATATATTTTTTTTCTCGTGTTTTTTAATCAACGCAAGCAGGAAAATCAATGTGTATTATAAACAATGTCAGATTTTTTTAAATGCATAATTAATTCTATTCCATAGGCTTGACTTATTTTAAGAAAAAGGCAAATGGAGCATTGCTAAAATTTTAATTTATCTACTTAAATCACCACATTCGATGTGATGTCTGTCGTTATGCAACCAAGATTTTTTTTTCCAGGCCGGATGCAATCTCTTCTCCACCCCCCGGTAGTGGCCATTTTAGCCATCCAACTCTCATATATGGTGGTGTGCGGTTTTGTAGGTATTAATAAAAGGTTCGTAGTGTACATCTTGAGGTAGCAACATAGCAATTTGTGTAATACCTGTTCTGGTGCAGCATCATCGTTTTTAATAACCGATATAATTCCTCTTTGGTACCAGATGTTGTGCAGGATTGGCTTCTGTCAAGCTTTACATCATTTTATAACGGGTTAAAGCACAGCGTTTACATCACTCCCTGTATTGTTTGAGCTGCTCACAAATCACGTGACTTTCCCAGATCTCATGCTCATGATCAGTCAAATTGCAGCCTTTGCAATTACAAAATCTGATTTAGTCATATTGCGATATTATTGCATATGCAATTAATTGTTCAGTCCTAATTCAAACATGTTTTTGATTTATTTTGAGGTGAAGCATGGTCGGGGTCTCTTAGGAAAGAAAACACAAGTTTCCCCTACAACAGTCAAAATCTGTGAAAGTTAATGTAAGAGTAAAAACACCTGAATAAAATTTTAAGAATTTATTTTTATGGCTGTCTATAGATTTTCTAAAAATGTGTATGAAAGTCTATCGTAAATGGAAAAAAAATATTTGAGTTAATTTCCACCAAAGAAACATCAGAATTTCTGAAATTAATTGCACATATTTTTTTCAGAGAAAAACTAAAATTCTCTGTCACAAAAAGTCATAAAATTATGGGTTAAAAAGACAGAAATTTTAAGATTAATCTCATATTTTTTCTAGGTAAAAAAATGTATGCCTTAAATCAGAATTTTTTTTATTTTTTCTACATCAAATTTTCTACATCAGAATTATGCATTTTATCTGCAATTAATCTCAAAATGTGTCTTTTAACTCTTTTAAAAAAAAAAAAACTTTTGACAGAATTAGTTTCTTCTGAAATTAATTGCAATTAATCTAAGAATATATTATTTTTTAATTGTAATATTAGGGTTAATTTCGTAATTTTTGTCATCAGAACTGCAGACGTTTTTCTGGTAAATGTGACTCATATCTCAGCCTTTTTTTTTTACAATGGCCCTAATACTCTGTCGTAAAATAAAGTAATTTAAATAAATTTGCACAAATAAACTATTAAAGTGAGAGCTGTCAAAGGGTTTACACTTTTAAGTTCTTTTTTGATTTAGATGTAGGTTTTACTGGATACACATTCCTTCCTGTTAAACGGAAAAAATAAAATAAAGTTCCACCCGTTTTTTTGTTTTTGAGAGCCAGAAGAAGGACGTTTAAACCATCTCTTCCATATTCAACACCTGACTCTTTAAATACACGACCGGACTGAGCTTTAAACGAGAAGCAAAAGCAAATGAGGTGGATTAGCAGCGTCTGTGTCGACCTGGACATGTTGATGCGGAATAGGTGTTGCTTCAAAATGAGACTTTTTCTGTTTCACCAATTTGCTCAACCGCCCAAAACAAGAGTAGGAAACATCCCAGCTTCGAAACAACCGATACATTTATTTTAATGTAATGATACAAGACAAGAGAACACTAATTTATACGTTAACCTTTACACAAAGTGCATTTGAAGCAAATGAATCGCGTATTTCACTCTTCTAGCTGCAAATATAACAAATAAGCAAACCGGAAGTAGTAAAAAAACGCGATAAAAGCTTCACCACACACTTTTGGGAATCATAAAGTAGGAGATCGTGTACTTACAGTTACTTTATGCGACCAGCTCTGTGTGTGTGTTAAGCTTGGTTTAGCTCAGCTACAGAAACACGTTGTTCCGCTCACGTTCAGGGCGACGCAGAAAGAAGCTCCAACCTGATTGGCTGCCTGAGACCAGCTGAAGACGGCGGCTCTTGATTGGCCACGAATCCCGGAACTTCCGCTCGTTTTAGTTTGTAAACAAACGGACGCAAAATGCGCCACAGAGTTGGCTCGTTTCGCTTGTTTTAGCCGTGCAGTTCGGTTTAATCGCGTAAAACTCCTTTATTGTCGTTATTCCGCGCTGGTTTGATGCTCGTTCTGGAGTTATGAGCCTCCTCTCAGACAGCCGGAGTCCACCTCCGCCGTCTTCCTGCTCTTCATCGCAGCTCTTCCACATGTTGGACTCAGCTGCGGAGCTCATGATGGTCCACGGAGAATTCGAGGCGGCTTTTGAAACCTGTAACTCGGGTCTGGAGAATCTGAAGCGGCTGGAGCCTGAAGATGACAACAGGTGACGGATGCAGATGTTTCCCAGATGAACTACTGCGTCCCGGTAGTTCCGTTGAACAGCATGTTTTGTCTGCAGGTGTGCAGAGATGAAGGCTGGGTTCTGCATGCTGGGGGTCCAGGCCCTGGCTGAGCTGAATCAGTGGCGGGGGGTCTTAACCTGGGTCCTGGAGCACTACGAGCGCCAGGAACACGTACCTGCTAAGATCATGCAGCTGTGGTGAGTTTAGATTAAAAACAGTTAAGTCAGATTTATTTGTAGCACAATTCTTTCAAAGTGCTTTACATGACGAAAACATTACAAGATACAAAGACGTAGTGAAAATCTGTAATCCAGACTAGAATTAACGATGCTTCAGTAGCTACTAATCACGTGTTTTTAAGCAGTTTTGCAGTTTTCTGGAAGTTTGTTCCAGATTAGGTGCGGGACCTACAGGGAGGCATGTGTAAGGACTATAGAACCGGGGTGATGCGTTCTAGTTCTAGTGAGAACACAAGCTGCCGCTGTCTGACTTTTTAGGCAGACCTGTGAGGACGCTGTTGCAGTAATCAAGGGTAGTTTCTCTCACAAAGTCAAGGCTTGGTGGCCGAATACATTGATGTGGCCCCTTTAAACTGTAGAGGACCAAATACATAGAACTCTTCAGTTCTATTTATATCCACCTAAATACCCTTTTATCATTCAAATCAGTGTTTATTTGAATAGTCCTAAATCACATCATTATGCAGAGATGCTCAGTATCAGTTGATGTTAAGAAGTATTTGCTGAGACCGATATTTATTCATGTTTTACCGGCTTGGTAAATATAGTTTTATCAATACTTTCTTCCACAACCGGCCCTTTAAGGACATCCATTATCTTTATGTGGCCCAAAATGACCCTAGAAATGTTCTTCAGGTAATAAAAAGCTGACCTTGTTATTGCCTTTATGTGACCCTGGAGGTTCAGGTCCGAGTCCATTATTACACCTAGATTTCCGGCTTGCTTGGTAGTTTGTAGTTGGACCAACTGAAACTTAGTTCTGACTCTTGATCGTTCCTCTCTAGGTTTTGTTTCTGTTCACCTGAAGAAAATTATGTCTTAACCATTCATTGATTTGTTTTGAGCATCATGGAGCTGAGTACTATCTGGATAGTTTTGGTAACTAATCTTATTACTTACAATAAATAATCTGGTTTACTGCGAGCATGTGCACAATGAGAGGGACCCCAGGATGGATTCTTGGGGCACACCACATGTAAAAAGGTCGAACTCCTGTCAAATTAAATGTCACATGTCCATAAAATATGTTCAAAGTGACTGAGGGAGACCAAATGTTCGTTTCTGTTCCGTGTTTCCAGCATCCTTCTCTACTCTAAGGTGGGGGAGCCAGCTGTGATGCGGGAGGCCGCCCAGGTTTGGTTACGCTGTCCGTCAAACGCCCGGGCCACCGGGTTCCGGTTGGTGGCTGAGCTCTACCTGCTGCACATCCTGGTGCCCCTCGGACACCTGGAGGAGGCGCAGGAGCTGGTCGGCGGCGACGCATTCACAGAGGAGCAGCGACAAACCGCTTTAGACGTCGTGGAGGAAGAAGCACGGCGGAAGCGAGAAGAACCTATAAATCCCGGAATCACTCCAGATTCTGAGATTGCAGCACATCCAGCCTCTGCTCAAGGTCTTCTACTGATGCTCAGGTTTATTATCCACAAACATATAAATAGAAATAACAGTAGGTGATCCAACGGAGTGCTTTTTTGCAGGTTCTTTACTCTGTAAACTTGGAGCCATGCTCAGGTTTTTATACAGCAAATGCTTGAGGACCGGTTCTGGCTCCTGCCCCGTACGGAAGCTCTTCCTGTTAGCCGTTCTCCTCTACGTGCTTCTCTTCCGAATGGATCCAGGTCGGAGGAGACTTTCCGGTTCTCTGCAAGTTGTGTTTTTTGTTTTAATTTTTTATAAAGCTTTGTGATTGGAAATACATAACATCAGCCATTTTGTGTCTCATCCACAGCCTTTCCATCTTCCTACATGTGGATTTCCAAACTTCTTCAACTGATCAAACAGATTTGGAGAGCCACGTTCGGACCTTATTATCAGCCTCTCACGTAGAAGACTCTGAAATACACAGAAACCATATATTTAATGAACTGTTTAGCTAGTTTCTCTCTCGATTACGTTAAGAAAAACCTAAACTATAACTATCCATGAATGGCTCATTGTTTTTTCTGTTTTAAAATAAAATTTAAAAAACAATAAACCGCAAAGGTTTTTGTTTTTTCAGTTTTTGAAAGCCGCAAGTAAAAACATAATGGTTAAAAAATACAAAAACCACAGTGATTGATTTTTTAAGTTAGGTTTTTAAACCTATAATGCAAAATCTAGGATTTGTTGCAACACCAGAAAGGCAGGTTTGAGTTCAGGAGCGCCACCTGCAGCCAGAGAGGCAGGTCTTAAAATTCACCTCTGATCTATTTCTCAGTAAAATGACGATGGGTAGTCATCATGTTAAAGTTATTACTGAATTTATTTACAGGAAGATTAATAAATAAAAATAAACAGCAATGACCAAATATTTCAGGTAGCTGAAGGACTAAATACTATAAATAACAGGCCCTGTAAGTTATTTTGTTCCCATGTTATGAGGGGGAAACAGAACATTTCAGGCAGTTAAAATATCCCGTTCCCCCATGTAACTTTGGTAAAGTAACACAAAATTTCTTCATATTCACAACACTAACTATCCATGTTGAAAGGAATAAGCACCGTCAAAGGCAGATCTTTAAATCATTTTGTTCTGAAGAGGGAAACTGAAATTTTCCGGCAGCCGAAATACCCAAATAATACATCTGCTACAGCAGATTATTTTAGACCGAACACAGCAGACACCAGCGCTCAGAAACCAGAAATATATTTTGTCTTTTATTTGTCATATTTTACATTAGAACGGTTTGATAATAGTCCTACATTCTTCTGTTCAGGACGCCTAGTGATCGTGTCCAACAGTCGGCTTCCATCCTTTAACATCAGGGATTAATAAAATGAACACAATGTGACAGAAAATGGTATTGTTGGCTGATATCCCTCAGGTTTTAATGAACACGATTCAGACTTTGATTGTCAGCATTTTTAAAAAAACAACACATAGCTATTTTAAAAACACACACAAGACCGTGTTTATTGTTATTAATTTATTTACAGAAAGATTAATAAAGTAAGTAACAACTTTTAACATGACATCATATAATTTTACAGAGAAATACACCAGAAGTGGCTTGCAGGCTGTCAGATCCACCTTTCTGGCTGTAGGGGGCGCTCTGATGGAGTCGAGAAAGTCTCATAATAAACAAAGTAACGCAGGGTTTTTCACGAATGCATATGCTCATTCGGAAATGCACGCATGTATTTTCACAAATATAATAAACCCTGCTTTAGTTCATTTATTATGAGACTTTCTCGACTCCATACGCTCCCAACACAAGGGGAACAGATTTTTGCACAAGACCTGTTCCGCCGAAGGGGACTACGCTTTTTTTTGTTTTTGTTTTTTAACCCGAAAATTAAGCTTCTTTTTTTTCACTTTTCGTTTTTTCATATTTGGTTTTAAAGCAAATAGGGGGGGGAAGAAACGAGCTGATTGTTTTTTCTCATTTTATTTTTAAACGGGGGGGGGGGGGGGTGGGGGTCAGGACGAACCATACGTGGATAACACGGATTTTGTGGTAATTTTTAGCTCTGTGAATTAAACCGCTTACATCCTTAAGGAAAGCTCAATGATGGAATTTTTTGGCTGGGTTAACTCTGTAAATCTGTTTCTTCAAATATTATCATCTGATTGGGTCGCAGCACCAGAATCAGTGACCGGGGAAACGTCTCAACAACCTGATAAAGTGGGCTTGATCTGTTCTGATGGTGCAAAAAAGGACTCTTCATAAAAAGAAAATTTTTTTTACAGAGAACCCTGAGCATCCTCTTCATCAGACGGCGTGTCTTCAGTCAGAGGCTTCTTCAGAACCACTATAGTACAGACTGCTACAGGAGATCCATCCTGCCTACATCCATCAGCGTTTACTTTGAAGAACCTTTGATAACACAATTTACATTTGATTTGCTTTTGGTATTTTGAAAGTTTTACGATCGGTGTTGAAGATTCCATAAAAAGATATCTGCCAGGTAGGCATTGGAGACCAGAAAGGACAAGAGATGGATGGTACCATGCCATCCCACTTTGTCCATCCACCCCAGAGCTGACCCCAGAATGTTTTTTACGTTTTTCATGAGTTCAATCCGATTCCGTGGTGTTATGAATGATGGCTCAACCTGAAAGGCGAACCTCTCGCTTTACCAATCGATCTACCTTCCAACCCTCATCTGTCGTCACCAGCTCTGGGTAGACACTCCGAGCGGAGCTGCTGCTCCTCCACACCGAGAGGGCCCACTTCAGAAACTTTATTTATGGACCATCTTTTAAAAAAATACAAGAATCCCAAGGTATTTTACAGAATCATAGCTAAATTAAAATACACAAAAGACTGTTAAGAAAAAGCAATTCTACAAATATATGTTTTAAATGGCCTTAACAGAGACAACAGAGTCCTCTGATCTCAAGTCCATTGCAAGGCGGTTCGTCTTGGAGCCACAGGAAAAACTCGCCTTACGTGCACAAAATGACAAAAAACCTAACACCACATACAGCTCAACTAAAATCGCTCACACTGATACTTAAAACGTCCATTTATAAAATCTAGAAATTCCTTAATTTAGCTATATAAATATAAGGTACACAAAATTGTGCTTCGTTGCTATGGAAGGATTTAGGGCAGGGATCCCCACCTCCAGGCCTCTAGGGCTGGTATCCTGCAGGTTTTAGTTCTTTCCCTGGTTCAACACACCAGAATCAAATAATGGCTCGTTAGCAGGCCTCTGCAGAACTTTGCAATGCTGAGGAGGAAGTTAGAGAATTTGAATCAGCTGTGTTGGAGCAGAGACACCTCTAAAACTGGTAGGACATCGGCCCTTGAGGCCTGGACTTGAGGATCTCTGATTTAGGCGGTAATTAATAATGAACCAGGGACTAAAGGTTAGTTATCTTAGGAACAAAAGAGTAATGAACCAGGAATAATGGGTAGTTAACCAGCACTTACTTAGTCTGATTAATGGTTAGGTGTCTAAGAAACATGAGGAATTAATTGGGGTTAATCTATTTTTGTAAATTTCAATAAGGATGCAAGATGAGATGATACAGCATATCAAAGTTGCATTGTAAATGCTTTGCATCCTTATTGAAGTTTTCAAGATAGTCTACAGACATCTCATAAATCCCTAATTCATTACTCATCTGTTTCTTACACACCAAACCATTAATCACGATAAGATTGGTGGGTTTTTTCACCAGTAACTACTGGTTAACATTAATCACTGGTTCATTACTCATTGGAGCGGGGATGATTGTAACACAATTTTTCTTTAGCACCTAAAACTACCTTTTCTTTTATATCTACATGTCGGAAACTTTAAGGCAAAGTACCCACATTTCTCTACTACAAATGGCAACTATTTAAATTTCTTGAACTATATCACAGACCTTGTGAGATTATGACAAATACAAAGTGGTCAGTTGTTACAACCTTCCCCACTACTGGGGTAGGTTGTAACAAGTAGACGACATGCACAAAAACTAAGGGTACTACATGTGATATGCCAAAACAATAGTTTTATTGTAAATAAACAAGTGTAACAATAAACAAGTGTAACAATACATGTGAATATTGAGTGAATGTGCATATTGTGTGTTTTTGTGTGCGTATGTGTCTGAGTGAGAGCAAATTAATGAACATAATCCACATTCCACAGAAAGAACAAATTAAATGGATTCTTTATCTGTCATGAAGGTGACAAAGCAAACAAATGAAATGCATTTTTAGATCACAATGGTAACAAGAACAAACAAATGTCAAAGAAATATCAAGCAAAACAAAATGACTCAATCAGAATCGCAATGCTGACCAATGAAATTGGTCAGGCCTGGAGTAAATGCCTGGTGGGCCCAGAAGCTACATAAAACACACTTGATCCACACTTCCTTGGGTCTTGAATTTACAAATGGCTCCATGCAGACCACACAGAAATCTTCCTCTTCTGAAGATGAGTTATCAGCCTTCACCCTTTTTCTGGTAGGTTTCTTTACCTTATTGCTTTTCTCACTCCCCAAGATTTTGTTTTTGACGTTTTCCCCTTTTTGACGCGCCTCCTTGACCAATGCTAGCTTCACTGGTGTGTTGGTGAGGATTTCTGAGTGCCTCTTCTTTCTTCCCCTACCTGTCTCTTTCCTCGGGGCCTGCTTTAGGAAATGGCCCAATGACTGATGGACTGAACAACTGACCTACAATGGATCGCGAATGGGTTGGCATCTCATCGGAAGAACATTATTAGAGTCTGTTCCTACTTTCTCTCCTACTTCTCCCCAACTGCATGATGGGCTGTCAGTTCAAGCGCTAACCTGCTTTCTCTTAGTCTCTTCCTACAGTAGGTGCTCCTGACCCGCCCTGCTTGACGACCCTGACTAAGATGGCATTGCAGTGACGGAAAGTTCTCCACGTCCTGCAACAAACTTCTGCATCAGTTCTGTTGCTCTTTCTGTGTCTCTGTTCTGTATTCTCCAAACCACAGACGGTCTCGGCATGGCAGATGACCGCTTGAGCCTGGTTCTGCCGGAGGTTTCTTCCTGTTAAAAGGGAGTTTTTCCTTTCACTGTCGCTTCATGCTTGCTCAGTGTGAGGGATTGCTGAGAATTACACGACGCAATGTTCTGTGGTTCTCTAATTTCTACATTAAACATTGTATTGTAATAACTCTTCTTGTAAAGGGCCTTGAGATGACATCTGTTGTGAAACGGTGCTATATAAATAAACTGAATTGAATTGAAGGCAGGTTGACAGCATGAATGGCTGTAGAGGAGCTGGGCAGCAGGTAAGGAGGAGAGGAGCCGTGTGCCAGGTGAGCTGGAGTGGAGTTCTTTTGAAGAGCCTCAGATGGATCAGGACGATCTGTGACTTGAGAAGGCGCAAAGTCACAGTCCTGAAAAATGTTGGAATCCCTGGAAGCCCGCCTGTATGTTTTTCTGTGTTGCGGCTGTAGGCAGCGCAATCCTCACAATGCCTGGAATGTCGTAAATACTCATAGTTTTCCCTGGATTCCAACTCATCCAGTCATCGCACCCCGAATTCACCATCTTTTTAAACGGACCAAAGACACTACGATCAAGTGTTTGGATTTTATGGCTGCAATGTGGCGGGAATGCAAGTAGCACAATTCCCTGGCCTTTGCAAAAATCCACAGCTCTCACAGAGATGTGGGAAGAGTGGTTGTCAAGCAGAAGCAACACCTTTCTTTCTGGACTAACCTTTGTATGCTTCACAAGGTGAACAAGGAATGATAGGAAATCCTCTTCCTGCATCCACCCTGATGTATTAGCACTCCTGCACTCCCCACTGGCCCGCTCTGAACAAAGTGATGTTTAAAATTCTTACGAGGGAACACAAAGAATGGAGGAATGGTATTCCCAAGAGCTTGCACAGCATATGCAACAGACACAAGTGTGCCCCTCTCCACCGAATTGCTTTACACCCCGGTGTGCTACCACCATGATGGTACCTGGGCAGTTGTCACGCCGGTTTCATCGACATTCCATATATTACTACCACAGAACCCGTTTTTTTCAGTCACCTCCCCCAGTCGACTGTAGAAGAGTTCCACATTACCACAATTGAAACTGGTTGCCCTTGAAAGGCTAGTTGCCTGGGGACTCCTTACTGAAAGTCTGGGGTTCCGCTTCATAAACGTAGTAAACCAATCCGGCCACGCCATTTTTTTTCGCATCCCAGGTTTGTGGATGGGGTATGTCGTATTCCACCGAGAGTTGATAGGCCAACTTTCTGATCTAAAAGAAATTGCAACACAATGTCCGAGTAAGGAGATCATTTTTTAGAAATTGTCTAAATGTATGTGTTGGTATTTATTTAAGTTTTATTCATCATTCTCAAACAGTAAATTGAGTTTGCATGAAAGGTCCTATAGAAATTAAGAGGTCTAGAATCTTGCCTTTTCTACCCTGTTTTTAAGACACTTATCATGCTCACCTCACGTGGACTTAGCCCATAGTACATATGTATACATATATATATATATATATATATATATACATATATATGAAGACCTGGTGAGGACTGCAGTATCCTACACGAGGAAGATCCCTCGATCCCTGGTTTTTCAGTTCTTTATACTTCCACCAATATCTGTTCAAGGTGACATGGCAGATTCCTTTGGATTTTGCCACTGCCCTGACAGGCTTTCCTGTCATAACTTCCTCTGCTGCTCTTTTTTAAAACACTTGCATCGACTCCACGATTTGTTTTTCTCACCCATTTTCTAGGCATTCTGCAGAATTAACAAAATCACAAAAAAGGTTCTTAGTTTTATAGAAGGGGATGGTTGTAACACTAACAAACATTACCATGAAATAGAAGGCATGCAAAGGAACTTGAGACTTACTTTTAATAAAATCGTGTATAAAATACAGTATTTGTGGTGTGACACTTGTGTAAAATGTACATTGAAGTTACAGTGGTTAGAAGTCGTGTTAAATATTTAAGATGTTTTGCCAAAAGTAACTTAAAGTAGTGTAACTCAGTTACATTTTTAAGACAGTAATATGTAATGCAAACATATTAAATTTTTGACATTGTAACTAGTAATGTGAAATGTATTACAATTTATTTGTAACTTGCCCAACACTGGTTACAACATACCCCGCCACTGTCACCCACCGTTTAGCTAGCTGTATTAGCATGGCGCTTTGAAATTAGCAAGTTTGATGCACCATTCTTTACAAAAAAGACAATCATCCCCTACCTTATTATAATGTGTTACCGAAATTATATATAGACCCTAGATTAACAAAAGTAGTCTAATGCTTTTGGTAAAATCATCGCTTTTACGGACTGTTACAGAAAACAGATTAGTATTTTAGTATTATTAGCTACACAACCGAAGTAAAGCCCCTTGTTGACGCAAAAGTTGTAAATTAGTAAAGATTAAGCCTCAATCTTCTGATTCGCTGTCAGAAAACACTTTTACAACATCAAACAACAACGGTTAATAATAAAGGAGAGTGGCTGCTCAGAAACACAACGTTTGGATCTGGCGCTGCGCCAGCGGTCCGTGGTCATAATGTTTTGCCCGATCGGTGCAGGTTTAAGTTTCGTTTTCACGGAAGCGAAGCTCAGCTGATCGGACGCCGACAGTTTTCACCGCAACCCGCCGCTGGTTCTGTTCGGAACCTCGAGTCCAACCGAACCCCGAGCAGAATAATAAGTCTGTTCCGATGTCTGCTCAGCTCTGGGATTGTTTTTTGTCGTCCCGGTGGCTTTTTGTGTGTCACAGGCAGATTGGTAAGTAAAACTGAATGTTTACCACCGTAAATATCAGAGGGAGGGAGGGAGGGGAAAATTTTATTTTAATGCTTTATTTTACGTACACGTTCATATTTATGTTACTAAAACTGCCTTAATACGAATATAAATTATAAACTGAAATAGGCTGTCAATCCACAGCGGAGTAAAGAAAGTATTTCCACTCCTTCCTGATTTACTTTTAACTAAATGACAATTTAGTTTGACAGGATGCTGTTCAGATTTTAGTTGGGCCACTTTCAAAACCTATAAATCCAGACCCTAATCTATTAAGATTGCAGAGAAAATTCAGATTGTGGCGAGACCTTCACTTTGGTTTTATTTAGAGTTGAACTCCTGCTGCTGCAAAACCCTGAGGTTCATCTGCAGCATGGAAATGTCTTTAATAGTTCGGTATTTTCCAGTTCTGGATGGTGTGGTTAAAAAGATGAGGGGCTCCTTCCTTGCCTCCTTTCTTCCTTTTGTCCTTTCCTTCCTTCAGTTTGTATTTCCATTACTCTTCAGTTCTTAAAGGGGGGTTATTATGCTTCTTCCTGGCACACAGTGCCACTCTATATTACACTCAAATGAACATTTTTACCAGAAATCATTCTTAAAGTCCCGTATTTATATCAAAATCCACTTTAAAGAAATGCTCCTTCTCATTACTTCTGTATTTGACGCTTTGATATTCGCCTGAGCCTCTCTAAGCCCTCCTAGCCTTTGTGAAACTCATCCTGCAGAACGTCATACACCGGCTATTATCACAGCATGCACGTGGAGTCGGACTCAGATGTTGTTTGCAGAAGTTTTCAGTGTGTTGTATTTCATTATTTAGGAAAATAATAACATTGGTGAAACTGTAGAGAGAAATGAAGATAGTTTTTGCATTACAACCATAAAAGCACAGAAACGTAAGCTATGTACGTTTTGAAGTCGGAGTTAGAAATGCTAAGCCACAGTTCTTATGGTTCTTATGGTGCGTTCAGACCTCACGCTTTGTCAGCGTCAGGCAACGCTCATAAAGCGACTTGTTCTAAGCATAAACGCAGAGGATACATTTTTTAGCTGAAGCTTGCAAAGCTCGTAGGCGGGCCTTTCTCTGCTGGATGTTTTAAACACTAGCGGATCGGGGTTGTCTAGGCAGCGTCACGACAGTGAGTCGCTCTGATTGGTTGCCGTGCTGCGTCAAGAGCGTTAGGACCGTCAAAACTTAAACTAGCTGAACTTCTGCGTTGCTAACGTTATGAGCTTTGAAGCTTGAAACACAGGAAAAGCTTGAAAAGTTGTCGGAGCCAACGCTCACAAAGCGCCGCAGAGACCGTGACGCTCCTCCAACGGCTTCAACCGTAGACCTAACATGTGATCTTGAGGTTGCTGACACTGACGAAGCCTGCGGTCTGAATGCACCATAAAGCTGCACAAGACTTGATGGAGGGCCAATCTGCTCATTAATCCACTATCAAAAAAGCTTTTGTTGAGAAAGCAGTCCTCTATGATGTGATTTGCACAAACAGATCTTTTTCGGTTATTTTCAAAGATGAAGTCCAAGCTCTTAGCCTTACAATTAGCCTAAGCTAACTATAGCAGCTGCTACTCTACCAGAGATGAGTGGGGAGGGGGAAGGCTGCAGGCGCGGCGGCGCGGCTGCTGAGTAAGCTACGTTAGGTAGAGGGAGGGTATGGGTGGAAAAGGGGAGATAGGTGAGCGCAGGCACTTCAGCACTCCAATAACTACCAGCAGAGACTCAAAAATTGGTGAAACATAAGTGGATGAGTCAAAGCAACACTTAAAGCATGTCTTTAATGAGGGAATAACATATTATCAGGATGTTACACATCAAAAAGTCAATTTTGCGTAATACCTCCCACTTTTAAGTCCTTCCTTCCTAGCGTCTTTCCTTCCTTACTTTCCTGTGTCCTTCCCTTGCTTCAGTGTGTATTTCCCTTATTTTTTATTTTTTTTTTATCCTTCCTTACGTCCTTATGTTTCAATTAGCTGACGCATATTCCTTCCTTGTGCCATTTCTTGCTAGCCCAGCCCAAAAAGCTAAAAACAAAACCAACAAACCAGTTCGATTTTTAACCACAGCAAAAACAAAACGATAAAGATGATAAAATCAACGAGGAGGAAACACTTTTGCTGCGTTCGAGAGCCCATTCAACCCAGTGGGACATGGGACTTATCCTACCTCCAAATAGGAAAAGTGCACTCGCCAAAATGAAGTCGGAGGGTAATTGCGGGGCCCACGGAGTCTCACGTCGTGAGACGTAAAACTTGAACGAATAGGCTATAAACTGTACTTCTCTGCTTGTAGTGTTGTTTTAGACGCTGTAATTTTAACACAACTTGTTTTTCATATCATGGCGTGAATGTCGTTATTATCTGTTAGCATGCCTCTTCAAAAACAAAGCGACTATCTGTGTAGCGCAGCGGTCGTCCATGTTTTCTGTTTACATTCCACTTCAATTTCCTCGAACGCTTAGAAGTGGGAGCTAGTACATTTCAGGTAGGAGAAGTCCCACGTACCACCGGTTTGGATGGGCTCTCGAACGCAGCATTTATACAAGCTTCTACATCCGTCTCACAGTTTGAATTACTAAAATAAATTAACGTTGATGATGCTGTACTTGATGGAGATGCACCTTTAATGGGAGGATTGATGTTTTTGTTGTTCTCCAGAGGTAATGAGAGGCCTCAGGAACTACCAGCTTTCCTGCTGTGTGAATACTTTGCTCCAGACCCTCAATGCTACCTGGGAGCTATCAGAAATATTAGCAGAGTGAGTAAATCAAGCAGGATTTATCCCTATGAAGCACATTAAAAATGGAAAACTTTTTATGAACACAATAGACGGATAAGTTATGTTATCCGGTGCTCATATTCCCAATACCTGGGCAAGATAAATGTTTTTTAATGAATTTCTTAAGGTGGAAAGCAGCTGGTTTGGGAGCAGATGGTCATAACGTTCCGCTCCAGCTAAAGAAGGTTTTTAAAGCCATGAAGGAAGATCTTCCTCGACCTGCTCCTCATCTGGACTTTCTCCACTGCTTGGACAGAAATCACATTCGATGTAAGACACACATCTTTACACGGCAGCAGTTCTCGCTTTGATTACTTTTAACGGTGCCGTTTTGCAGTGTGCACGCAGCACGACGCAGACGAGGTTTTCCTCTCCATTCTGGATTTATTGCAGCGGCAGATGGGCGACCAAGCTCTGGTTGGGTTTTATTCTCAGCAGCTTTCCTTTATTCATCCCCAAGTGCATCATTTGTACAAGATAAAGCTTCTTTTTTTTTTCAGGCTCTTGAAATCCAGAATCTATACAAGATTTCAGTGGAGACACAGCTCCAGTGTTTGGAGTGTAGAGCCTCTCAGACTCGAAATAGTCACCTGCTTAGCCTGCCATTGCATATAAAGGAAGACCAGAACTCTCTGGTGAGTTTTCTTATGTTGTTTAACTCACCTCAAGTGTTCCCTCTCCAATTCTGAACCTTTCTCCAGAAAAAGTGCATGAGCTCCTTCTTCGAGGAACAGGAGCTGAGGGGCATCGACTGCTGCTTTTGTGCACAATGTGAGACTAAGACGCCATCCAGACAGGTCAGGACAGGTTTTAGTTCTGAGAAGCACTTATATCTTCATCCGCATAGATATTAGAGAAAGAGTTGTGTCAAACGGGTTGTCTGGACTAATAACGAGCTGTTATTGTCTTATTGGCCGGTTTTGCATAAGATCAAAACAGGAGGGGATTAAAAGCAAACTAGCAAATAAAAAACAAAGAAATTAAGAAATAATGAGCTGAAAAAAAGGATAAGCATGGAAATAATACAAACTGGAAATTAGAAGTTATGATGGACTTAAAGAAGACAAAATTAATCATATAATCTAACATTGTGATTAATGCTGAAACTAAAACGGCAACTAATAAAAATATACGTTTTCTGAATACTTGCTCTAAATCGTTAAACTGCTCCCAGATTTTTTTTGTAGAGCATATATGAAATATCCAAAAGAAAACGTAGCTTGGGAAGCTGAAATACCTAAAGACAACGCTACATGACACGCTATTGGCTGGCATTTCCAAAGCAGCCACTGATTAGTTGTACGCCCAAGAGTGGAGATTTCATTTCATTCTTTATTTGAAGGGACAATGTGCAAATGTACAAATATGTTCCATACCAGATTATAGCTATACAGCTAGTTTCCGTCTGCTGTCCCCGTGTACATTAATAAAATATACAATGACAAATACCTGATTACATTCTTGTTTACAGACCCACACATAACAATGTCTACAATAACCATACATTCACGGTGAGGAACACCGTAGATTGTAGCTTCTCCAATGGAGTGAAGATGGTTTCTACTGTGTGTATTAATACATATTATGATATATTTAGTGTTTGAAGTATTAAAGGAAACGAATGTATGATTGTGGCCAAAAGCGGTACTGCAATCACATTCAAAATACTGTAGAACTGTGTATCCCTTCCTGACTCGAGGTTGCCAGCTGCTGCGGGATCCAGCAGGAACGGCTGACCCTAACTAAATAACATTAGCAATGGTCATACAGGTTAACTTGCAGCATGTGTAGTCCACAATGTACGCGAAGAACGAATGAGGAATTATTTGTACCGAGGTATAGGCTACTCAATACGTCTCCATTACGTTTCACATTGCCAGAATCGACGTGCTGTTGTTTTCCTCGACAGTTCAGCATAATGACAAAGAAACGGGCCCTGATGCTAATGTTAGCAATGACGACTCGTCGTTTTTATCTCCCAAACAATTCCTTACCTTTTCAATTTGATGACCAATCTCCTCCATATGCGCTAACGTAACGTTACTTTCCACGAACATGCATAACTTTGTTCGACTGTCGTGAATATTTGAAATGTCAATTTACATTAAGTACAAGTAAGTTAGCCAAACATAGGTGAATCTTACCTGTCCAGGAGAAAATTGGCGACGTTGACGTCTGTATTCAAATTCTTCTCCATTTTCAGCCGTCTCCATCTTTCAAAGGCATCTCCTATACAAATCCTTGTTTTATTTCGGACTTTGTCACGACGTATTTCGGATTGATAACGAGGTCTTTTAGGTTTCGTAACGTTATACATGTTTTGTCCGTAACGTTCGGAGCTTCAGCTGTGGTAAACAGAGCAGAGCTGGCAACCCGGATGAGGAAACTCTACTGACTTCGTGATTTGTAGATAGCTTGAGGGTGGAGCCTCAGACCAAAACAGAACATGACAACAATAACATCACTTGAGGGCTGCAACTTTCACTTTTACATAACAATATCCTGGCCAGACCACTGTTGACAGTGATATAAGTATTTCAAAAGAACATGATTTCTTAATGTCTAGTGACATATCGCGGCCATTTTATGATTAATTAAAATAAACTTCTTACATACGTTTCCTTTAACATAGGCAGGTAGAAGCGGTTTCAGACGGATTTCAAGTATTCATGGGTTTTAACTAAATGTAGGTGGCTATGCTCCATAACCCCTGCGATTACAAGGAGACCTTTATATTAAAACAATTAATTAATGATTACAATGAAACTGAATAAATATTGTTGGAATTAAATGTGTAGTTCAGCTATCAGAACTTCTATATTGCTGGCGTTAGCCACTTGAACTGGCAAATGCCAGCAACGTTGTCAATGGAGGTGTTAACGCACCATTAAACCCAGTATTTCGTTATGTGACATCGTGGAAGATAAAAATAAATCAGGCGGATGTCAAGAAGAGAGTTGGACGTATGTGGGTTCAATATTTTGCCGCCTGAAGGTTCGATGTTTCTGTCCAGGCAACACAGTGGAAATGTCCATCCATTTTTCTGCTCAGGAACTAGACAGGAGCGCAATCAGAAAGTCGATCTCTGAATAGCTTGTACAAGTAGCTACAACATTAGCTTAAAAACAGAATCCATAGATGGAGCTGTAGATTCAGCTTTTCTTTAACATTTAGCTTCCTTAATGGTAACCACATAGCAAAGAATATTTTAAATGTTGATAAGTTATTACTTTAATTGCTGTTCTTCATAAGAGATTTAAACTGCTGCTTTTCGAATGCCCTGTAGGAGCTAGCTCTGCTGTAGTTTTAGCGCTAGCTTGGACCGCTAGCAATAACGTTAGCTTAAACAGAACCAATAAATTGAGATCCAGATTTAGGTTCTATTTTTACAGTTATATGTCTGAATTTTCGCCACTTAGTTGGTGTTATACATAAACTTTTAAACTGTTGATTTTTCAATGTCCTAAAGCAGCAACTTCCGACTTGAGAGTGGAAAAAATCAACTGGAACATCCTCCGAAGTCAGACTTTTCCCTCAGAAAGTCAGATTTTTAAAAGTTTCTTTCTCCGATTTTGACTTTTAATATGGCTCCTCCTCACATTAGTAATAGATATTGTGGGAAAATATCTATTTTACGAGGCACATTAGTAAGAATGCGTCTGAAATCCGTCTTGCATGTAGAATTCTGAAACTCAAATCTCAGCAAAATAAAAGGGGTGTTTGCATACGGAAAGTACAGCTCAAAACAATGTTTGTAAGAGGTACTACAACTACGGCTACCTGGATGTCACCATATTGAAATCCAGATTTAGCCAAGAATGCTAACTGAAAACTGTTTACTCGGGCGTGACTCCAAACCCAGATAGCAGACGGACATTGAATCTATGTTGAATCCAATCAGCGTCAGAATTCAATGTTGATTCAACATCAGTTCGCATCCAAAATTACTATTGAAACAATGTTGATTTATTAACTATAGACCAATGGAATTACCATTGTATTTTAATTAATTTCAATGATGAAACAATGTTGAAATTATAACATAACTATGAATCAATGTGTTTTCACTTATCTTTCAATAATACCAGAGCATTTAATCCTGCTTTATCTACAGCAGGATGTCCTAAATAACACGAAGTCATTTTTTGTAAGTAAAACTGTAAACATGCTTAAGAAACAGAAATAAACAAACAAGTTATTTCATTTCATGTATCTTTTATTCACGATTTCACCACGTCCAACTCCTTCTAGCCGGTCTGGCGCATAATGGAGCCAATTTTGTCTCGCTGACCAAATAAGGCAAAGTCGTTCATGGCGCTGCTCCATGAGGACATCTGAAACATATAACAAAAACATTTTATGCTTTGAGAAATAACATAGGCCACTTTTAGCAACTGTAGTGATGTAGGTAATTATTAGACTATTTTAACCTAGCCTGTATCTTTTTCTTTATTATGTGGGAGTTATGAAAAGTTTGAGAAGTGGACGCACTGAAAGAGTTGTCAGAGGTTTTCAGCTGTACATTATGGAGGATTGTGGACACAAAGCTTGTTTTGGACTCTTTTACTGTAGTAAATTAAATGGACCTTTTAATGTTAAAAGATTGTTTATGTACAAAATGGCTTAATGGTCAGTTGGTCATTTTATTTTATTTATACGTGGTTTGACAAAAGCGCTGATTGTATGAATTAAGCCGTAAACAAAGCATTGCTAGCTAACTGATTACACTAGGAAAGGTGTTTTTAACAGGTTGCCAGCTTTAATATATAATTCAATATAGTGCCTGAATTAAGCTATGACAATCCCAACTCTGTGTAAGATCCATACAAAATATACATTTCACTGTGTAGTAGATTTGGGATTAAAATGAAGCGCTTACCTGAAATTTATTCTGAATGAGATGCGTTGCTGTGCGCTGGGCAGTCTGCGCCACACGATGGTCTCCCGGTGAACTAAAAATCCATGAATCGGTGATCATTTTTCACGGTCAACTGAAAATCAAAGACTTTTCAATCATCGCCCAGTAAACCAAATATCAACGCACCGTCAATCATGGGGAAAACTATATTTCAATATCACTGCTGTCAATTTTGGGAGTCATCAGTTTGGCAAGGGTGATTAAACATCTGTTTAGCATCAAGATTTCAGTGTCAACCATTCTGATGATTCTGATGAAAAATCAATATCTATTCAATGTAAGGTTGATATCTGGGAACCCAGCTCTGAGTTCCGACGTCCGAGGTAAATTGAACGCACCATAGGGCTAGCTTGTACAGCTAGCAGTACATTGTATTAAACATTAATGGAGATGTAGATTGAGGTTCTATTTAAAATGTAACTGCCTTAATGGAAGCTACATAGCAAACATGTTTCAAAAGGCTATAAATAATTGCATTAAGTTTGATGCTATTGTTCATAAGAGATTTAAACTTGTGCTTTTCAAACACCAGCCAATAGCGTGTCATTGTGTCTTAGTATTTCAGCTTCCCAAAAATATATTTTAAATATCCTCTCTGAAAATATGCAGTTATTGCTAACAGCTGCCTGCTGCCACCAATCTAAGCAGCACAACCGATTTTTGTCTGGTTAGGGAAGGATTTTTTCCCTTTTTATTAGATGTAATCATTGTAAACTTATTTTTATACCTTTTAATCAGGAAGGTTTAACTACATGTATTTGTATTTTATTTTTTAGGTCTGTTTGGTTACTTCAGATTGTTGGACAGCTTCCATCAAAAGGCATTAGTTATGCTTATTAAATTTGTGTAAAAATTTAAATGGATCTACTCTGAGATCCGTTAAATATGGACTTATTCAAACAGACTGAAGTGGTCCATCTAAATCTGTTTTTCAGGGTGTCAAGATCCGCTCTCTGCCTCAAATCTTGTGCATACAGCTGAAACGATTTAGGAACATGCGTGGAAACACCGTAAAACTCACTTGTAGAGTCACTTTTCCAGAAACCTTTGATTTCTCTGAGATTCAAAAAGATGCATTCGCTACCGACTTCGCTCAGGTACTTGATTTTTCTCTTAACATTCTGGATATTGTGTTTTTTTTTTTATCTAAATACGTTTATCTTGCAGAGTGACTGCAAGTACACTTTGTATGCTGTGGTTGTTCACTCTGGTACTGCAATGTCTGGACACTACACCGCTTATGTCCGCCACCAAGTGAACAACTGCTGGTATTATGCAGATGACAGCTGTGTGTCCCAGGTATGTCTAAATTTGTCCCATTTCAGTGAATGTTATATACCTTCTTTTTTTTTAAATAAACAGGAATATGATTGTTTGAATAAATCAGATAAGACAAAGTCATATGTTGAATAGTTTATATATATAAATTTCCAATTTTAGCCTATTTTTTTGTTATTATTTGAACATTTTATTTCCACATATTGAGCTGAATTACATTTTGAAAAAAAAATTAACTTACAGAGGTATTCATAGCGAGCAAATCTTTACTTTTGAAGATTGAAGATTTTCTTTGAATATTGGACCATAATATGTTGAAATTCAGTCAATATTAATTAAATACAGGGTTTAATTTCTATCTCTATTTTTTTATTCTCCAAAGACATAGAAGCACTACATTTTTTCTCCAAACTCTGAATCATGATTGTGGCATAGAAAAATACATGGATTTGACAATAAATAAATAACACAGGAATCTAAAAACCTTGACATATTATCTTACTAACTCACCACATTTAAAAACAACAACTTTAAAAGTTGTAGTGGGCAGTATGAAAGCTATAAGGTAGAAATGATAAAAATTAACCCAAACGTAGAGATTTTGACTATACTGCCATACCAAAGTTATGCATTTTGATTTCATCAAGCTGTGTCTACATACTTTGTACTAGCTACGCAAGGAAACTGATGTTCAATGTTTGTCTTCACACTAGATATTAAAAGTTTAAGTTTGTTATTTTCCATTTAATGGAAAAAAACAGTTGAACTCGAAACATTTTAATTTAAATAAATGCAGGTTTCTTTTTGTGCTGTATTAGTTGTATAAATAAGTAACCAGAACAGCAGACAAATTTGAACTTTATTTTAATAATATTTAGCTTTTATCTAATATAAATAGTATCTTAATCTTAATTTACGTTTTGAGAAATTTAGTGTTGCACTATTTTTAAAAAAAAAATTGAATATTGATTTTTTATTTTATTTTGCACAATACATGTTCTTTAAATGGCTTTCTAAATCTTTTGAAGTTGTTCTGCTGCAAAGTGTCCAGAGAATATATTGCAATATATATCTTTACCGCACATACTTTAGATTATATCACAATATAGATTTGAGGCCATTTCGCCCAGCCCTAGTATTAATTAAAGAAGGGCGATCATTTATATCAATCTGAATACTTTCTATTATAATTATTTAGATTTGACATGTTTTTATTTTGACAGTTCAAGAGCTTCTCTAAAAATAATTAGTTGTTGCAGAGGTCCGTGCAAATCTGTGATTAAATATCAGAGTTATTTTTTTTATCTTACAGTCTTCTTGGGAGAACGTGCAAAAAACATACGAAGAATATTATAACAGGTAACTATCTCATTATCAAATCATGTTTTTGTAAAGTGCGTTTAGATTAAATCTGTTGTGAATTGGCGTTATAAAAATGAACTGAATTAAATTGGTGCATATATCTGCAGCATAAGTTACAATAGAAATTAGATTTATTTTCGCATGTTTTTATTTAGAACGGACATATTTTTTGCTAGTTTCTCAATGTATGTTAATAGTAAAGCTCTACATTACCCATTTTTAAGCCTTCACAAGCTTTCATACTAAACAATCTTGCCGCAGTTTTTTGTTTATTTCATTTTTTTTTTTAATCTGAAAACTAAAGTGCTTCTTTACATTTTTTTGGAGAATCTTTGTAAACCACTTTAGCATTAATACTACTTGTAAATATGTTATACTTTTATTTAATTTAGAGGCCTGTCTAATTTTCCATAAATAACATTTCAAAATAATTCATGTTTCTGCAAAACGTTGCATAAAAACTACCTGCTGCTTTGAAAGTTACAAAGACAAACTTAAGATCCTATAAACCTTAAGGCTCTAAAATATTAATTCTTGCTGACAATCCTGAAGTTTTTATCCTTCTATTTGCAGAAACAATATCAACAAATCACGTTTAGTTTCATATTCGTCTAAAAGTCACTGTTCTCTTTTTATATTGTAGTATACCTCTGAGAATCACAGTTAGTTGTTTGTGTTTTACAGTGGATCTGCATATATGCTAATGTACAGAAGAGATGCAAAAGAAGACGACCAACAACAGGATCTTTCTGGATGAAGTGATTTAAGAAGAAAGGAAAATAATACAACATAAGAAATTAGGAGTTATATCCAAATGATTTGTGGTGTTTTTGTTATCTTCGGTGACAGATTATATTTATTAATTAATATTTATCTCTTTAAGAAGCTTGTCAGGAGGGTAAACACATGTGGCCATTTGTGATAAAGGCCAGAGGATGGTGCTCTAGCCTTACAATGTACTATTGCTCCATACTCAATGGGTTTGAAGGGCATATCAGCAATAAGACTCGTATTTTTGATTTGGTGCTATTATTTATCAAGCACATGAAAGCATTTTACTTTATTTTTTGGGAATACCAAGAGTAATTCATTCCAGTTTGTCTGTTGTCATAGTGGTCTTGATTCCAACACCCTGCTGTTACAATCTGAAAATGACATGAGTCCAGTGTGTAGTTGTTGTTGTCCTCCTTCTCTCCTTTCTCTCTCTTTTGAGGTACCGCAGGGCTCCATGTTGGGGTCTCTGCTCTACCTTCTGTTTGTCCTGTCTCTTATGTTTGTCCTTTCACTGCTCTGCGACTGATTGTCAGATCCATTCATCAAATAAATGTTGCAATAAAACCAGTGTTGAAAGAACATACAAAAACCTCGGCTGAAGTTTAACTTTGTGAGCCTCAATATTGAGGAGCTGCCCGTCTGCTTTAAGACACGGATGACTCGCTGTAATTGAATAACCCATACTTTTTGTTCTCTAGTAGAAATGAACTAGAAGAAATCTTTAATGGGGCAGCGAGGTTGCCTCATAGCCTCGACTTACCTGCATACCTGCTGTTTTTCTGAATTTCGTTCATTTTGGTCCAACTCCAGCACAACACTAAAGGTCACTCCTTGCTACAATCTTAAAACAAGAGCTTTTAATTAATTTAATTGCCAAATTTTTGCACAAGAAAAAATGTTCTTTTAAATGTCGGGTTGTGAATGGATTTAAAGTTGGAAAATAATTTTTTTGAGCAAACTACTAGAAGAGAAACTAATGCTTTTGTTTTAAAAAGATTGATTCATTCTTTGTCTTTATTTTGAGTTTAGAAACGTAAAGTATTTGGTATTAAAGAGATAATCTTCCTTTGTTTAAAAACCAAAACAGAGCCGTTTTGTGTTCACACTTCAAACATATTGTGCCCTATGAAAATCAGCGGGTTGTTTTTCTTTTCATTATTACCAGTTGTAGTTTTTGTTCGGCGACATCATTTTGATGCTTTCAGGATGTTGGCAGGAGGCCTGCTTGGAGCAGCAGCAGCTCCTCCTCTCGTCCTCCGCCTGACCCCGACTCAGATAACAAGCCAGACAAAAAGAGGGACCCCACCTCCTCCTCACTGCCAAACTCTGGACCCTGACGCATGTGAAGCTGACAAAACTCGAACCAACAAGGCTGCCAAAACAAAGGTCCACAATTGGTGAAGATACTTTGAGGGTTTTCCATAAAGAATTTCATTCCTTTGTGTAGTTTTGATCCTGAATGTCTCTGCTAGTTTTACACTGAGGCTGTTAAGGCAAGGCAATTTTATTTATTTAGCACTTATTTTTTTATTTAGCATTTATTTTTACATGATTTGGTGGTAAAGAAACCAAACATGTGATAAAAGCTTTGAAAGTAAAAACCGCAAGATGTAAAAGTATGAAAATTAAAACAGATAAAACACGAGAATTAATAAAAGAAAACGTTTAGCATTTTATTTAAATCAACTATTTAGGGAAAGTATAAAAAGAAAATTGATGTCAAAACTCGATATTAGATTATTACTCATAACCCTCTCTAAACAATGTTTTAATCTTTAAATTGAAAGAAACTAATGATTTAGTGGCTTTGCAGTCGTCTGGAAGTTTGTTCCAGATTTGTGAGGAATAAAAGCTGAAAGCTGCTCCTCTAAGTTTGGTTCTGCTTCTAGGGATGTTTAGTGAAACAGAGTTGGAGGACCTGAGTGGTCTGGAGGGTCCGTATAAAGACAGCAGGTCTCCAACATAGTTTGTTGCTAAACCGTTCAGTGATTTATACACTAGTAGGAGTATTTTAAAGTCTTTTCTATGAGCTACATGGATCCAGAGTAAGGACTTTAGAACTGGGGTGATGTGTTCTGCTTTCCTGGTTCTAGTGAGAACACGGTCAGCAGCGTTCTGGATCAGCTGCAGCTGTCTGATTGACTTTTTAGGCAGACCTGTGAGGACGCTGTTGCAGTAATCAATCCGACTAAATATGAATGCATCAAGTTTTTCAAGGTCCTTCTGTGACATCAGTCTTTAAATCCTAGAAATGTTCCTCAGGTGATAGAAAGCTGACCTTGTTATTGTCTTTATGTGACCCTGGAGATTCCGGGTCTGTGTCCATTATTACACCTATATTACGCGCCAGATCATTAGTTTCTAGTTGTATCAACTGAAGCTGTGTGCTGACTGTGTACCTCTTTAGGTCCAAAAATAACGACAAAAGTTTTTTTTCTTTTCAGCTGGAGAAATTTATGAGACATCCAGCTATTGAGTTTCTCGATGCATTTATTTAGTGCTTGGATTGGTATATAGTCAACTGGTGACATTGTAATGTACAGCTGAGTATCATCTGCTTAGTTAATGTTAATTGATCTTATTGGTTGTTATAATCTGGGCTAGTGGGAGCATATAGATATTAAATAGAAGAGGCCCCAGTATGGAGCCTTGGGGAACCCCACATGAAATTTCTGGTCGATTTGATTAAAAGTTTCCACCGGAAACAAAGAATTTCCTGTTCTTCAGGTAGGACTCAAACCAGACAAGTACTGTACCAGGGGGTCCGACCCAGATCTCCAGTTGTTCCAGTAGTATTTTAAAGTTTTGTTAGAAGTCTTTATGGCTAGATATTCAAGAGTCAAATCTGCCCTGGGGAACTTTCCTAAATACCATTGAGTCATGAACATTTTTGGAAACACTACCACCTCATCTGTGTTTCCTGGTCTTGTTTAAAAAAAATTGTAATTTGGGGGGGTAGATAGGTGAGGGATCAGACAAAGCGCAGCCCAAAGACCCCTATGATGAATGACAGCGTTGGACCAAGTGTTCCCTCGCCCGGACGCGGGTCACCGGGGCCCCACTCTGGAGCCAGGCCTGGAGGTGGGGCACGTTGTTGAGCGCCTTGTGGCCGGGCCTTTACCCATGGGGCCCGGCCGGGCTTAGCTCGAAGAGGAAACATGGGCCCCCCTTCCCATGAGCTCACCACCTGTGGGAGGGGCCATAGGGGTCGGGTGCAGTGCAAGATGGGCGGTGGCCGAAGGCGGGGACCTTGGCGGTCCGATCCTCGGCTGCAGAAGCTGGCCTTTGGGACGTGGTACATCACCTCTCTGGTGGGTAAGGAGCCGGAGCTGGTGTGCGAGGTTGAGAGGTTCCGACTGGACATCGTCGGCCTTGCCTCGACGCATGGCTCTGGCTCTGGAACCCGTCTCCTCGAGAGGGGTTGGACTCTCTTCCACTCTGGCGTTGCCCCCGGTGAGAGGCGCCGAGCTGGGGTGGGCATACTTGTTGCCCCCCATCTCGGCGCCTATACGTTGGGGTTTACCCTGGTGAATGAGAGGCTAGCCTCCCTCCACCTACGGGTGGGGGAACGGGTTCTGACTATTGTTTGTGCTTATGCACATAACAGTAGCTCAGATTACCCACCCTTCTTGGAGTCCTTGGAGGGTGTGCTGGAGAGTGCTCCTTCTGGGGACTCCCTCATTCTGCTGGGGGATTTCAACGTTCACGTGGGCAGTGACAGTGAGACCTGGAGAGGCGTGGTTGGGCGGTATGGCCCCCCCGATCTGAACCATGCGGTGTTTTGTTGTTGGACTCTGTGCTCGTCATGGATTGTCCATAACAAACACCATGTTCAAGCATAAGGGTGTTCATGTGTGCACTTGGCACCAGGACTGCTGACCTCAACACGGGACGTTTTGGGCCAGTGGATGGAATTCTTCGAAGACCTCGTCTATCCCACCGACACGCCTTCCTGTTTGGAAGCAGATTCTGAGGACTCTGGGACGGGCTCTCCAATCTCTGGTGCTGAAGTAACAGAGGTTGTTAAAAAAACTCCTTGGTGGCAAGGCACCGGGGGTGGATGAGATTCGGCCGGAGTTGCTCAGGGCTCTGGATGTTGTAGGGCTGTGTTGGTTGACGCGGCTCTGCAACATTGCGTGGATATCGGGCGCAGTTCCCTTGCATTGGCAGACCGGGGTGGTGGTCCCCCTCTTTAAAAAGGGGGACCGCAGAGTGTGTTCCAACTATAGGGGGATCACACTTCTGAGCCTCCCTGGTAAGGTCTATTCGGGGGTTCTGGAGAGGCCAGGCCTCTACCAGGCCCTTTGATACGGGCTGTTAGGTCCCTATATCAACGGTGTCAGAGTCTGGTTCGCATTGCCGGCAGTAAGTCAGACTCATTTCCAGTGAGAGCTGGACTCCGCCAAGGTTGCCCTTTGTCACCGGTCCTGTTCATAACGTTTATGGACAGGATTTCTAGGCCCAACCAAGGTGTTGAGGCGATCCGTTTTGGTGACCTCAGGATTGGGTCTCTGCTTTTCGCAGATGATGTGGTCTTGTTGGCTTCATCTGAACGTGATCTACAGCTCTTGTTGGAGCGGTTCGCAGCCAAGTGTGAAGCGGCTGGGATGAGGATCAGCACCTCCAAATCAGAGACCATGGTCTTGAGCCGGAAAAGGGTAGAGTGCCTTCTCCGGGTCGGGGATGAGGTCCTTCCACAAGTGGGGGAGTTTAGGTATCTGGGGGTCTTGTTCACGAATGAGGGAAAAATGGAGCGGGAGATCGATGGACGGATTGGTAAGGCGTCTGCAGTTATGCGGGCGCTGTACCGGTCTGTCGTGGTGAAGAGAGAGCTGAGCCAAAAGGCAAAGCTCTCAATTTACCGGTTGATCTACGTTCCTACCCTCATCTATGGTCACGAACGCCTGGTGGTGACCGAAAGAACGAGATCGCGGATACAGGCGGCTGAAATGAGTTTCCTCCGTAGGGTGGCTGGGCTCTCCCTTAGAAATAGGGTGAGAAGCTCGGTCATCCGGAGGGGGATCAGAGTAGAGCCGCTGCTCCTCCACATCGAGAGGAGCCAGTTAAGGTGGCTCGGGCATCTGGACAGGATGCCTCCTGGACGCCTCCCTGGTGAGGTGTTATGGGCACGTCCCACCGGGAGGAGACCCAGGGGAAGACCCAGGACTCGCTGGAGGGATTATGTCTCCCAGCTGGCCTGGGAACGCCTCGGGATTCCTCCCGAGGAGCTGGCCCAAGTAGCCGGGGAGAGGGAAGTCTGGGTCTCTCTGCTTAGGCTACTGCCCCCACGACCCGACCCCGGATAAGCGGAAGATGATGGATGGTTGGATGGATAGATTCTCTTTAAAGATGTTTTATTATTTACATTTAACCAGGTTTCTGATAAAAATAGAGCCTGTACATTATGATCAGCGATCAAGTCATTGATTATAAGCATCTTGTTTGATAAGGACCTAATGTTTTATTGAGCTAGCTTAGGTGGTTTGATGATGGGTAACTGAGCTTTCTGACAGGGGATGTCACCGGTAGCGTTGTCTCATTTCCATATCCAGCATTAATCTCTAGCTTTATTTCCAGAAGGCATAACTTTGTTCAATACTTAGGAGCTATTTTTCCAAGGCATCCTGTCTCGGGAGCAGTTTATGAAAGTTTTCAGCTGAGCAAAATGCCATGTTGTTCATCTACAGTCTTTCAAAGTTCCTTCAGAAGTAAACCGTAAAAGAAAAGTAATTCCAGTCTAATAGGGTAATTCCAGAGGCTGGAATATAAATTAATTAAGAGGAAAAGTAACAGAGAAATCAGCAGAGCTTGAAGAGAGCTGCTCCTCCTTCAGCAGTCAGCACAGTCAGTCTACTTTTGCTGTATACAAAGGTAGAACATTTCTAAGACTTCGGGAGTTAAGTATGGTGGGAGCCGTTGTCCAAAGATGGAGAAAAGGTGGATCAGTGGGGAACCTTCCAAAAGTGCTCCACCGTGAGCAGATCAAGAACTCCTCTAAGAGGAAAATAACTAAGCCTCTGATCCAAAGCAAATCAGTAAATATGAAACAACCATGTGTTAGTTTTAGGTGGCAATTCAATTCACTTTTAGTCATATAGCGCCAATTAACAACAAAAGTAATTTCAATACAATTATACAAACATTCCAGTCAGTTAAAAGTTTTCTATGTAATGAATCCCAGCAGATTGCGATGAGTTATTGACGTGAGGTTGTTCCCGGATCATGCAGACTCCAACCACAGCAATTCCTCAGCAATCCCTCATACTGAGCAAGCATGTGGCGACAGTGGAGAGGAAAAACTCCCCTTTAACAGGAAGAAACATGCGGTAGAACCTGGCTCAGTACAAGATGTTCCCCATCCAGCAGGGGACTTTATAGTTCAGCAGGGTACCAGACCATGTGGAAGTTCTATGGGGAGAAAACTGGGTTAACAATCACAATAATAACAAGAAATATATCTGGAGAGTAGTAGAAGAAAGAAGTAGAAGACAGAAGAAAATTGGTCAGTCTATCCTACAACAGTCGAAGCATATAGCAGCATAACTACAAAAATAGCTCAGGATAACGTAAGCCGCTAACTATAATGCTGCATTCCATTTGTCTCGGAAGTTGCTGTACACGAGAATGTGATGTCATTCCCGACTTAAAGCATTCCAGTTTGTTTCGCTACACTCAGAGTCGGAAAGAACATGGACGCTTTGAGGGCAGAAGCTGTCGAGGGGCGGGCTAGTTATTCATATTGTTGTTAGCGACATCGCATCTTCAGCAGAAAACAAAGCTGTACATAGTATTGCACGCACAGCAAGGCCATGCAATGTATAAATTGGTGACCGGATTAAAGCAGAAATGTAGTAAAGTGTGTAAGAGCATTTAAAAACGACAATGAAATGACCAACAGTGCAAACACAAAGAAAATACATCTGAACTACGGGCGCAGCAATCTTTGTTCTCTGATGTGTACTTCCTAATCGGTCTACTCTCAGAGCTCTGAGTTTTGTTTTGAGACTACATTTTTTTATATGTTTAAGTGAAAAAAGCAGAAGAAATCAGTATGAATAGTTTTGAACTTATTTTAAACTATAACTGCTTTAAAATTCTATGCGATGTTTATAGAAACAAACCAGACTAAAATGAAGGGGAAAAAAAGCCAAAATGCGAAGTGAGATTGGTCCTCCGTTTCATGTTTTATTTTGAAGGTCCGGACTGGACTTCCGTCCTCGCTCCGGTTAGCTTCACTTTAATCTTCGTCCCCCGCATGAAGCGTCTGCCGGATCGGAGCTGGAGGAAAAGACGCCGACTTCACGTCCAGAAATGTAAGTTTTTGTTGTTGCATTTTATTTGACTTAAATCAGACAAAAAATTACATTTTTACTTTGTGGAAGACTTTTAAAGACACGCAGCTCTCGGTAGGTCCCCGACTGTTGCGTTTAACGTTTCCGGGAGTTTTTAACCTTCTAGGGTCAATAATGTGTTTGCCTTGGATCTAATTTAAAAAAATAAACAACTAAAATAAATGTATTTATTTATTTGCTTTTATGAATATACTTTTAGATTTTAAACGTGTTTTTTATTTATTTATTTATCTGTATTGTACAGAACTGATTTCACAAAGATAATTGTAACTTTTGGACCTAATGAGATGGTCCACAAAATGAAATAAATGTTAAAATAATAGCCTAATTAGGTGCATTAGGTAACTTTTTGGCACAATTAATTTAAAGCATATGTATTTATGTGAAAATATAAATAACAGTTTTCAAAATTGACCTGAATCTGAGGAACAATAACAAAAAAAAGATAAAAATGTCTTGTTTTTGTACTTTTTCTTGCATAACTAAGAAGTTGATATCGAATAATGATGAATGATATAAGAGTAGCCTCCTTGAAGTATCTAAAATTGTCTGGATGAGAGGAAAAAGCAAGGAAACGAATAAATAAAAAAAATGTTAATTAAAAATCTTTTCAGGAAGTAAAAATAATAATTAAAACGGTGAAAAAAAATAAATAAAAGGTACATAAAATTTAACATACTCACTTGAGTGGAAAGCTAACATTTATTTTACAAGAACAGAGCATAAAATAAAAAATTCAAATAATTTTGGTAATTTTACCATAATCCACTCTGGATTTGACAAAGTGTTTCTGATGTGGAGCTTGAGCTGATCTAAGGGAGTTTAGAATCCCAGGAAAGTGTTGAAATGACCCTTTAACCCCCTGCCAAATGAAAAGATGTGAACCTGAAGCCAAATTTTGCTCTTTAATCAGCAAAATTTGTTGCGACCATTTGATCGCCTCTTCAGGGGTTCGCCTGGTTCAGCAGATAAGAGTGGCGCCTTCAGGGTCTCCCATCAGCATTTCAACCCCACCAACATGTCTGCTCTTTTTATTTATTTATTTGTTCATCATGCATTTAACCAATTAAACCAATAAAATATTTACATTTGGTTAAGAGCATTTAATTTTGATTCATCAGATCGGTTAAATCCCGTCAGGGTCTGGCTGATTTTATTGCGATGAGCTGCAGAACTGTTCGCCGTCTCCATTTTTTTTCTCCCTGCACAGTAGGAGAAAGTTGCGTAACTGAACTGCAACCCGATTCCTCCTTCACATGTAAGGTCAGAGGTCACTTCAGCTTAGATATTGCTCAGTTATTTCAGAGTAGTTTTATTTATCTTTCACAGGTTTAGACACAAGTATATTTTTACTCTCCACGTTTTTCTAACTTTTTTACCTAATTTATGAAGCTCATTATTTCAACAGGTCCAGTCAAAATTTAATCCAAAACAGTCCATTTCATTCTATTCCAGTGATACACACCTTCTCATTCAATGAGTTTCCTTTATTTTCATGATTATCGACATTGTAGATTCACACTGAAGGCATCAAAACTATGAATTAACACATGTAGAATTATATACTTAACAAAAAAGTGTAAAACAACTGAAAATACGCCTTTTATTCTAGTTTCTGATTACTGATTACTGCTTTGCACACACTCTGCATTCTCTTGATGAGCTTTAATAGGTAGTCACCTGAAATGGTTTTCACCTCACAGGTGTGCCCCGTCAGGTTCAATAAGTGGGATTTCTTGCCTTATAAATTGGGGTTGGGGCCATCAGTTGTGTTGTGCAGAAGTCAGGTGGATACACAGCTGATAGTCCTACTGAATAGAATTTGTATTATGGCAAGAAAAAAAGCAGCTAAATGAAGAAAAAACGAGTGGCCATCATTACTTAAATTAAGGTCAGTCAGTCCGAAAAATTGGGAAAACTTGTCCCCAAGTGCAGTCACAAAAAACCCATCAAGCGCTACAAATAATCTGGCTCACATGAGGACCGCCCCAGGAAAGTTCATCCCAGATTAGAGACCAGGTCAGTGCCACACAGAGTTCTAGCAGCAGACACATCTATAGAACAACTGTGTGAATCAGGCCTTCATGGTAGAAAAGCTGCTCAGGACAGGCGACAAGCAGAAGAGACTCGTTTGGGCTGAAGAACATAAGGAATGGACATTAGGCCAGTGGAAATCTGTGCTTTGGTATGATGAGTCCAAAATCTGAGATCTTTTGTTCCAACCACCGTGTCTTTGTGCGACGCAGAAAAGGTGAACGGATGAACTCTATAGTTGTGGCCAAAAGTTTTGAGAATGACACAAATATTAGTTTTCACACAGTTTGCTGCTAAAATGCTTTTATATCTTTGTTTCAGTTGTCTATGTGATGTACTGAAATATAATTATAACCACTTCATACGTTTCAAAGGCTTTTATCCACAATTACATGAAATTTATGCAAATAGTCGGTATTTGCAGTTGGTCCTTGTGTTTCAGGACCTCTGTAATTCGACTGGGCATGCTCTCAATCAACCTCTGGGCCAAATCCTGATTGATAACAACCCATTCTTTCATAATCACTTCTTGGAGTTTGTCAGAATTAGTGGATTTTTATTTGTCCACCCGCCTCTTGAGGATTGACCACAAGTTCTCAATGGGATTAAGATCTGGGGAGTTTCCAGGCCATTGACCCAAAATGTCAACGTTTTGGACCCCGAGCCACTTAGTTATCACTTTTGCCTCATGGCACGGTGCTCCATCGTGCTGGAAAATGCTTTGTTCTTCACAAAACTGTTGTTGGAATAAGTTGCTGTTGGATGTTGTTTTGGTACCATTCTTTATTCATTGCTGTTTTTTTGGGCCAAATTGTAAGTGAGCCCACTCCTTTGGATGAGAAGCAACCCCACACATGTATGGTCTCAGGATGCTTTATTGTTGGCATGACACAGGACTGATGGTAGCGCTCACCACAAACCTTTTTCCAGATGCCCCAAACAATCAGAAAGATGCATCATGTGAGATTCTGACTTTGCCCCAGTCCTCAGCAGTCCATTCACCATAACTTTCTGCAGAACATCAATCTGTCCTTAATGGGTTTTTTTTTGTGAGAGAAGTGGCTTCTTTGCTGCCCTTCTTGACACCAGGCCATGTTCCAAAAGTATTTGCCTCACTGTGTGTGCAGATGCGCTCACACCTGCCTGCTGCCATTCATGAGCAAGCTCTGCACTGGTGGTGCAGGTACCAGATCTGCTCGGGTTACCAGATCGGCTCGGGGGCCCTGCGCTTGCCGAAAACGTCACACTACTGCAACTCAACTTGGACAAACTACCTTGCAAGTGCTGTGTGGTTAAATTTAAAAGAGACATAAATGTTGAAAACAGCTCCTGTGGGGAGATTAAGATATTACAACATTTCTCTGGTACTGCTCTTTCACGCTTTGGACCGAGTTTGGCAGGTTGTCATTTACTATGTTTTTGACGGATTTTCCTACAATGTAAAAAAAGTTTTCTTCTCTTTATATTTTTAGAGAACCCCAAAAATATGATATATTTAACTATACATCAAATCAATATCAGGCTATCAAGAAAAAGGCTGTCAAAAGATTTAATATACGTACGTTTTGCGTGTACTGTATTTATATAACACACCTGGCTGTTGTATTGAAATCCTATTGATTCGTTCGTGTGTTGTATACTTGCTATTTGTTTAATAGTTATTTAAAAAATGCACAACACATTCTAACGTTCAGCCAATCATGTAGTGTATCGTCATAAGTGGGCGCCGGCCCCCGGGCCGATCTGGTACCTACATTGGCACTCCGATCCTGCAGCTGAATCCTCTTTAGGAGACGATCCTGGCGCTTGCTGGACTTTCTTGGACGCCCTGAAGCCTTCTTAACAACAACTGAACCTCTTTCCTTTAAGTTCTTGATAATCCTATTAATTGTTGATTTAGGTGCAATCTTACTATACTTTTTAGTGTTACACTAAAAAGTATAGTAACACAGAAATGTAACATGTCGATTTTCTCAGCGGATAAAAAAGGGGGGTACTATATTGTGAGGCGTAATAATACGAGGAGCGCCACGTCCGCGCACTAACTCCTAAAGACTTGCCAGTTGCCAAGTTTTATACTTTTTTTGTTAAGTATATAATTCCACATGTGTTAATTCATAGTTTCGATGCCTTCAGTGTGAATCTACAATTTTTAACGTCATGAAAATAAAGAAAACTCTGTGTCCAAACTTTTGGTCTCTACTGTATATTCAGGTTTAATAATACAGTACCAACGAAAAGCTACTGCACTGATTAGAATTGCAGCAATCCCTCCTACTGGTGAAGCATGTGGCGAAGGTGGAAAAAAAGTACCAGTTGAAACATGAAGTGAGACGGTAGCACTGAACCTTACAGTGGGGAAGAAAAACGGATTACACAGTATTGATGGAAGCAATATCTAAATCAATGACTCTTATTAAAGGAGCTAAGGAAAGGAAGACCGAACCAGTGGTATTTTCCACGGAAAAATAAAGGCTGCAAACATTGTTCATGGAAGCAACACCTCTGTCAGTTGTTGTGTTTACGAAAGGCGCTGCTAAACTCTAAATAACTGGGTTAGGAGAACCTTCAATAGCGGAAAGAAAAGAGCACATATAGTTAATAGCAGCTGTCTTCAATGAGTCCAATCGAGAAAGAGCTGCTGCTAAACATAGATAAGCTGAACCAGGTGTACCTTTAATGCTAAAGGAAAGCAAAGAGTACAAAGATTTAATGGCAACACCTGCGCCATCTGGGGGGGAAAAACAATCACCCCACAACATATCAGTACTGGGCAAGGAGTACTTTCTATTGGTGAAGAATAAACCAAAGCAACCAAGCACAGTACCAGGTGTACCTTCGTGCAGAAAGATGAACTTGACTGGTGTGTGTTTTCCTACTGCTCTCGGCCAGGTTGTGGGGACGATGCTTGTTGGCAGCGCTGCTGGCTGTGGCTGTCGGAGTTTACCTGCTGCCGTCTCCCATAGACCCCAAACCACACGCGTAAGTGCTGACACTTTCAGGTATCGCTCAGGTATCCTCACCCAGTGTTTCTAACCGCACGCTTTTCAGTCTGAAGGGGCCCCCGCCGCCCCTCGAAGGGCCACTCGCCGTCAACACCCGACTGCAGAGGGGCCACAGGTTGTTCACTGGAAAACTACATGGACCAGAATCCTTCACTGCTGATGGGAACGGTGAGTCTTTTCCCCTTGTGAAAACGAATCAGACAACTTGTTCACGGCCCTGTCCCAAAACTCGCACTTCCACCCTTTGTGCACTTCAATCGCGCGTTCCCGTTGGGGGGCGCCAGTGCGTAGGGTGTCCCGATTTCTCGAGAGTGGAGAATCCGGCCCCTCGCTCCGCTCTTCGCTGAAGCCCGCATCGATATTACCCACAATCCATTGCTGCGTGTAGAATTCTGTGACAAGACGGCAAACAAATGGTTCCAGCTGCTTCTCCGACAAATGTAGTTTCAAGTGTCAGTTGTCAGTTTGTTCTTAAAATTGCCAGAGACAATAACCATAAACCGGAGTCTACTTTGAAGATTGCTAGAGATTAAATATTAATTAATATATTAGCTACGTTTTCATCCGAGTAACGTTTCATTACAACATCTACTGCAGTGTGTTAAAAGATTTTGAAAATCGTATCTTCTTTCAATTAGTAGAAGTTGAAATCCGTAAGCTACATGTTTTATATTGTTTTTCAAATGACTGTTAAAACCATCATCAGGCTGCTGGCATGGAAGAATCATCAAACTCTAAATCGTCACACAAAAAGTAATATGGAAGTAAATCTGTGGCATCGGATTTTGATTTCGAATTTTTAGCACCAATTTTTTTTAAATCCAATTTTTAACACTAAATATGTTTTTGCATCTAAATCAGACCTTGAATTTTAAGACATGAAATTTATTGCATGGAATTTTTTTGCTTATGACATTTTTTTCAATGTTTCAAAAAATTCAATGTAAAAAAAAAATTTATTGTCTAAAATATTTCAATGTAAAAAAATTCAACATCAAAAAATTCATTGTCTAAAAAATTCAATGTCTAAAAAATTGAAATGTAAAAAAATTCAACATCTCAAAAAATTCTATGTAAAAAAATTAAATGTCAAAAAATTTGATGTCTTAAAAAATTGAGAGCAAAAAAATTCAACATCTAAAAAAATTCAATCTAAAAAAATTCATTGTCTAAAAAATTCAATGTCTAAAAAATTGAAATGTAAAAAAATTCAACATCTCAAAAATTCTATGTAAAAAAATTAAATGTCAAAAAATTTGATGTCTTAAAAAACATTCAGTTAAAAATTCAACATCAAAAAATTCAATGTAGAAAAATTTATTGTCTAAAAAAATTCAATGTCTAAAAAACTGAAATGTAAAAAAAATTCAACATTTATAACATTTATGTTCTAATATTATCTTAAATTTCTCTTGATGACTCTACAAAATCTTCTGCATTCTCAATTTTATCTACACCAAAAAAAAAAAACTTTTGACACGATTGGATCTGCCACATTGGAGTAATTCTTTCAATATCATCTGGTTCAAAGTGTCTCTGTTGCTTTTTAGGTGAAAGATGTGAAAGTTTCTTTTTATTATTTCCTGTCCTTGTTTTTTCAGGTAACGTTTACACAGGAACGGTGGACGGGAAGCTGTGGAGAATCGGTCCTGATGACAGCCTAGTCCTCGTCACACACATGGGCCAGGATCTACCGGAATGTGGTTCGGATACTTTACGCTGTTATTTCAGGCCTTTCATTCTTTATGCTGATGCTGCATATTTGACACTTTATTTGATCCATTGATAGGAGCCGGTTCTTTCCATAGCAAAGCTTTAGTTTCCAGGTAAACTACCTTCTGATAAACTCCAGATACAGACGCTGCAGCACACCACTGATGTGTTGCGAGCGAACGAAACGGCTTTTAGAGCCGAGTGAGATGTTTTTTTCTGTTCAAGCTGCGCGCCGGGCGGAGAGAGGAGAAATGCGGGGAGACCAACTTTGGGTTGTCTGATAACCTTGTTTAGATATCTGGTCTGAAACGTTTTTGACACCGTCTTCCTCCCTGTTTTTTTCATGGATTGCAGCACAGGAATGCCATAAGATGAACTGTGACGTAATTTACTGCCGTAAAACCCTATCGTGGCTTAAACGATAGATTCATTTAAAAAGGATAGACAGTTTCTATCGTACTGACGATATATTTCGTCATATCGCACAGCCCTAATATACAGTGTACTTTCCTAGAATATATAGTCTACTTTCCTAGAATATACAGTGTACTGTACTAAGAATATTCAGTATACTTTCCTAGAATATACAGTGTACTGTACTAAGAATATTCAGTGTACTTTCCTTGAATATACAGTGTACTTTCCTAGAGTATACAGTGTACTTTCCTAGAATATACAGTGTACTGTCCTTGAATATACAGTGTACTTTCCTAGAATATATAGTATACTTTCCTAGAATATACAGTGTACTGTACTAAGAATATTCAGTGTACTTTCCTGGAATATACAGTGTACTTTCCTAGAATATACAGTGTACTTTCCTAGAATATACAGTGTACTTTCCTAGAATATATAGTATACTTTCCTAGAATATACAGTGTACTTTCCTAGAATATATAGTATACTTTCCTAGAATATACAGTGTACTGTACTGAGAATATACAGTGTACTTCCCTGGGAAAATACAGTATACTTTCCTAGAATATACAGTCTACTTCCCTGGGAATATTCAGTGTACTTCCCTGGGAATATACAGTGTACTACCCTGGGAAAATACTGTATATTTTCCTGAGAATATTCAGTGTACTTCCCAGGGAATATACGGTCTACTTTCCCAGAATATACAGTGTACTTCCCTGGGAAAATAAAGTATACTTTCCTAGAATGTACAGTCTACTTCCCTGGAATATTCAGTCTACTTCCCTGGGAATATACAGTGTACTACCCTGGGAAAATACAGTATATTTTCCTAGAATATATAGTATACTTTCCTAGAATATACAGTGTACTGTACTAAGAATATTCAGTGTACTTTCCTGGAATATACAGTGTACTTTCCTAGAGTATACAGTGTACTTTCCTAGAGTATACAGTGTACTTTCCTAGAATATACAGTGTACTTTCCTAGAATATATAGTATACTTTCCTAGAATATACAGTGTACTGTACTGAGAATATACAGTGTACTTCCTGGAAAATAACAGTATACTTTCCTAGAATATACAGTATACTTCCTGGAATATACAGTGTACTTCCTGAGAATATACAGTGTACTTCCCTGGAATATACAGTATACTACCCTGGGAAAAAATACATTATATTTTCCTAAAAAATAAAGTATACTTTCCTAAATATACAGTGTACAGTAACAAAGAATATTCAGTGTACTTTCCTGGAATATACAGTGTAACTTTCCTAGAGTATACAAGTACTACTTTCCTAAAATATACAGTGTACTTTCCTAGAATATACAGTGTACTTTCCTAGAATATATAGTATACTTTCCTAGAATATACAGTGTACTGTACTAAGAATATACAGTGTACTTCCCTTAAAACAAACCAAAAACACCCACCCGAATATACAGTGTACTTCCCTGGAATATACAGTGTACTTCCCTGGAATATACAGTGTACTTCCCTGGGAATATACAGTGTACTTCCCTGGGAATATACAGTGTACTTCCCTGGGAATATACAGTGTACTACCCTGGGAAAATACAGTATATTTTCCTGAGAATATTCAGTGTACTTCCCAGGGAATATACAGTGTACTTTCCTAGAATATACAGTGTACTTTCCTAGAATATACAGTGTACTTTCCTTGAATATACAGTGTACTTTCCTAGAATATATAGTATACTTTCCTAGAATATACAGTGTACTGTACTAAGAATATTCAGTGTACTTTCCTGGAATATACAGTGTACTTTCCTTGAATATACAGTGTACTTTCCTAGAATATATAGTATACTTTCCTAGAATATACAGTGTACTTTCCTAGAATATATAGTATACTTTCCTAGAATATACAGTGTACTGTACTGAGAATATACAGTGTACTTCCCGGAAAATACAGTATACTTTCCTAGAATATACAGTCTACTTCCCTGGGAATATTCAGTGTACTTCCCTGGGAATATACAGTGTACTACCCTGGGAAAATACAGTATATTTTCCTGAGAATATTCAGTGTACTTCCCAGGGAATATACGGTCTACTTTCCCAGAATATACAGTGTACTTCCCTGGGAAAATAAAGTATACTTTCCTAGAATGTACAGTCTACTTCCCTGGAATATTCAGTCTACTTTCCTGGGAATATACAGTGTACTTCCCTGGGAATATTCAGTGTACTTCCCTGGGAATATACAGTGTACTTTCCTAGAATATACAGTCTACTTTCCTAGAATATACAGTGTACTTCCCTGGGAATATACAGTGTACTTCCCTGGGAATATACAGTGTACTTCCCTGGGAATATACAGTATACTACCCTGGGAAAATACAGTATATTTTCCTAGAATATATAGTATACTTTCCTAGAATATACAGTGTACTGTACTAAGAATATTCAGTGTACTTTCCTGGAATATACAGTGTACTTTCCTAGAGTATACAGTATACTTTCCTAGAATATACAGTGTACTTTCCTAGAATATACAGTGTACTTTCCTAGAATATATAGTATACTTTCCTAGAATATACAGTGTACTGTACTGAGAATATACAGTGTACTTCCCTGGGAAAATACAGTATACTTTCCTAGAATATACAGTCTACTTCCCTGGAATATTCAGTCTACTTCCCTGGGAATATACAGTGTACTTCCCTGGGAATATACAGTGTACTTCCCTGGGAATATACAGTGTACTTCCCTGGGAATATACAGTGTACTTCCCTAGGAATATACAGTGTACTACCCTGGGAAAATACAGTATATTTTCCTGAGAATATTCAGTGTACTTCCCTGGGAAAATACAGTATACTTTCCTAGAATATACAGTCTACTTCCCTGGGAATATTCAGTGTACTTCCCTGGGAATATACAGTGTACTACCCTGGGAAATACGTATATTTTCCTGAATATCAGTGTATTCCCAGGGAATATACGTCTACTTCCCAGAATATACATGTACTTCCCTGGGAAAATAAAGTATACTTTCCTAGAATTACAGTCTACTTTCTAGAATATACAGTGTACTTCCCTGGGAATATACAGTGTACTTCCCTGGGAATATACAGTGTACTTCCCTGGGAATATATACAGTGTACTTCCCTGGGAATATACAGTGTACTTCCCTGGGAATATACAGTGTACTTCCCTGGGAATATACAGTGTACTTCCCTGGGAATATACACTGTACTTCCCTGGGAATATACAGTGTACTTCCCTGGGAATATACAGTGTACTTCCCTGGGAATATACAGTGTACTTCCCTGGGAATATACACTGTACTACCCTGGGAAAATACAGTATATTTTCCTAGAATATACAGTCTACTTTCCTAGAATGTACAGTCTACTTCCCTGGAATATTCAGTCTACTTCCCTGGGAATATACAGTGTACTTCCCTGGGAATATACAGTGTACTTCCCTGGGAATATACAGTGTACTTCCCTGGGAATATACAGTGTACTTCCCTGGGAATATACAGTGTACTTCCCTGGGAATATACAGTGTACTACCCTGGGAAAATACAGTATATTTTCCTGAGAATATTCAGTGTACTTCCCAGGGAAAATACGGTATACTTTCCTAGAATATACAGTCTACTTCCCTGGGAATATTCAGTGTACTTCCCTGGATTTTCCTGAGAATATTCTGTGTACTTCCCAGGGAATATACGGTCTACTTTCCCAGAATATACAGTGTACTCTTCCCAGAATATTCAGTCTACTTTCCTAGAATATACAGTGTACTTCCCTGGGAATATACAGTGTACTTCCCTGGGAATATACAGTGTACTTCCCTGGGAATATACAGTGTACTTTCCTGGAATATACAGTCTACTTTTGAATATACAGTGTACTTCCCTGGGAATATACAGTGTACTTCCCTGGGAATATACAGTGTACTTCCCTGGGAATATACAGTCTACTTCACTGGAATATTCAGTCTACTTCCCTGGGAATATACAGTGTACTTCCCTGAGAATATACAGTGTACATTCCTGAGAATATTCAGTCTACTTTCCTGGGAATATTCAGTGTATTTTCCTGAGAATATTCTGTGTACTTCCCAGGGAATATACGGTCTACTTTCCCAGAATATACAGTCTACTTTCCTAGGAATATACAGTCTACTTCCTTGGGAATATACAGTGTACTTCCCTGGGAAAATACAGTATACTTTCCTAGAATATACAGTGTACTTTCCTGGGAATATACAGTGTACTTCCCTGGGAATATTCAGTGTACTTCCCTGGGAATATACAGTGTACTTTCCTAGAATATACAGTCTACTTTCCTAGAATATACAGTGTACTTCCCTGGGAATATACAGTATACTTCCCTAGAATATACAGTCTACTTTCCTAGAATATACAGTGTACTTCCCTGGGAATATACAGTGTACTTTCCTAGAATATACAGTGTACTTTACGAATGTCGAAACTTTGCACAAGGAGGGCAAGACGCAAAAGGTCATTGCTAAAGAGGCTCTGTGTCCCAACATTAATAGAGAGGCGAAGGAAAGGACGAGGTGTGGTAGAAAAAGCGTACAGGGAAAACTGCACACTTCTGAAACCAAAACCTATTCAAAAATGTGGGGCAGATTCATGAGAAGTGGACTGCAGCTGGAGTCAGTACAATACTCTATAGTTTTAAGGAACTCACAGGGTGCTTTTGCGGAAGGATTTTGTTACTTTACAAGATTTATGGGGGTAATTTTCTGGAATTCACAGATTACTATCCAGGAACTTTCAGGTTACATGATACTTTTCTTTAATACACACGTATGTTTAGGTAAATGACTGGGTGCTTTTCCAGAACCTATTTTTTACTTCACAAGACGTACAAAGTTACTCCTCTGGTTAATTACCTAGGACTTGCATGACCCTATCTAGTACTCACTGGTTTGTCATATCCGCCTGACAGACTATATCTACTTTTAGTATTTTATAGAATGTAAGGCTTACTATCCTAAAGTTAAATGGGAATTTAAATACTTTGTAGGACTTAAAGAGGACATATTATGCAAATTTCATCCTTTTGTGTTTCAGTTTGGGTCTCTGTTGTCTCTATAAACACTCCAAACGTGAATAAAAAAAACCTTCAAGAATCTAAAAACTGCCTTATTGTGACGTCATAAGTAGCATAATTTGCATATTACCGCCCCTCACATGTCAAACCACGCCCACTATATGTTAAATCCCGCCCACCAATCATGTTCCATGCCAACATCACCCAAATATTAAGAGTAGAACTACTTCAAAAAATGTTTACCTCATGAAATGTTTTTACTTATTTATGCATTGCATGTTTCCAGGCAGCAGCACAGACTACGAACCGCTCTGTGGTCGTCCTCACGGCGTTCGTCTGGACCGCCACGGCCAGCTGATTGTTGCCGACTCTTACTTCGGTCTTTTTAGCGTCGACCCTGAAACAGGAGAGAAGAACCTGCTGGTGGCAAGCTCTGACGGTATGTTAGGATGGTTCAAATGGAGGTGAATGAGGAGAGCCCCACTGCTGGAGGTTTCTTCCTGTTAAAAGGGAGTTTTTCCTTTCCACTGTCGCTTAATACTTGCTCAGTGTGAGGGATTGCTGAGAATTCACGACGCAATCTTCTGCGGTTCTCTAATTCCCAAATTAAACATTCTATTGTAATAACTCTTCTTGTAAAGTGCCTTGATATTAACATCTGTTGTGAAACGGCGCTATATAAAAAAACTGAATTGAAATTGAGCCATCTAGACCCGGCTTCTCCTGTTCTATCGTTAGGCGCCGATGGCGTTCCCTTCGCCTTTTTGAACGGCCTCGAGATCTCATCCAAAACTGGGATCATCTACTTCACCGACTCATCAAGCCGCTGGGGCCGCCGACACGTCAAACTGGAGGCAAGTTAACGTCAACTTTTTAGGATCTGAACGGTTAAAGGGGACAAATTATGCCTTTGTTGATTATTCCTGGTTATTTCAGTCCCTTTCAGAATGAGACCTTTAGAAATTAGCCGTTGCAGACCACGCCCACCCGTCTGGTTACTAGGCTGTGGGTTTGCCAATGAGCTGCTAAAAATTGAAAAAGATATGTACAAATAAATACAATTGGTAATACGTATATAAATATGTAAGTAAATGACTAAATAAATATCAAAGTACATACTTATACCTTTCCACATATTTTTTATTTTATTTCCTCACATTTACTTTCAGTTTTTGTAACACATTTATTTGTTATACTTTAATTGACTTTATTTCCAAGTTATATTTTTACATTTTTGTTTTTAATTTTGTCAGGATCGGTCCTCCGTACTGCGTGGAATTTGATTGGGTGGGCGGGGTTTAACATGAGGGGTGGAGTCTTACGTGTGTTAGGCAGTTATATGCTAATTTGGCTTATTTTGATATAACGGGGTCGATACTAGGATCAGATATTTAGGGGTGCTGAAGAGCTACCAGGCAAGAAACATTTGACATTTGATTTTGTACATTTTAACACAACAAGAGATATAATGTCAATGGGTGTCGAGTCACTTAGCATCTAACATAAGACTTAGAAAGTCACTGCTCATAAGAATATCACAAACTGACTGAATCAAATCAGAAATTATCTTAAAATAACTAGAAAAGCAGAACTAGGAGAGCTTAGTCCTCTACCAATCACCTCAGTACAGATCAGATTCCTCCACAATACCTGATCATCCCCAAAATGTAATCACTCGTTTTTGGCCCATTTCCTGAGTATCGCATCCAACTCCACCAACAACTTTGAGTTATTTTGTTAACAAATAGCGTTATTTTTATGTATTCATTTTATAATATGTTACTCCATAGCTTACTGTCTGTTTTCACTTGCCTTTCATTCTTATTTATTTTGCCTTAACATGTAAATATCCTCACTGTGTCTGTCCACTCATTCATTCATTCAATTATTAATTTTTACATTTATTCAGACACAAAAAGATAAACGTCGGCAAAATGATAACTTCTTTGGCAGATTTATTTTAGTGATAAGAAATATCTGACACAAATAGAATTATAAAACTTTTTGAAATAAAATCATTAAGAAATTAGTTTATCTCGACTTTTTATAGCAGTTTGGTGGACTTCCTATGGCTAAACCAAATAAAATACTTGAAAGAACGCAAAAAAGATTTTTCTGAATTAACAGAACATAAATATGAATAAAAGGCTTCGTTTTTTTTTTTTAATTAACAGGACAATAAATGAATTAAAAGGTCAGTTTTTTCTGAAACAAAGCTGTTTTTTTTACCAATACAAGCTATTATTTCTGAAATAACAAAAAAAAACAAAAAACTTTTCAAGTTTTTTTGAAAAAGTTAATTTCTACAACAAGTATTTCATAAGATGTTTTTTTTTAATTGGTGATTTACTAATAGTAAATAAATTAATAAATATCAATACAGTTTTTTTACAAGATGATTTGTAGGTATAACCAAAAGCGTCCAACGTGACAGACATACCTCAACTCAGAGTTGTTTGTTTAGTTAAATTCACCTTTACTTTGTAATATAGATGCTAAGAAATAATCTTCTCTAACGTACATATATAGTTTTTTCTCTTATGTGACATTTATTTGGTTGATATTGGTGTTAATACAAAAAACTGAGCTTTTCTTTATCATTTTGCAGTTCACTTCAGTTGGATGTAACAGGTAACAACAACTAGCTTAACACAATATATTATGTATTAACTAATCATATCTGCAAAGATTATCTGCACGCTAAAACAGCTCAATGTACAATTTGTTCAGTAAAAACAGCAAATCTTCTCATCTTTTACTGGTTTGCTGAACATTCAGCTCTCTGCAACGGATGCACATTTACGTATCATGTGTTTAAAGACGGCTCGGAAAAAAATAATGCTGCATAAAAACAAAATAAAAATTGTACATTGTTGTAATTTTACAAAAAAAAAAAATTAAATCTCAAGCAATAATGTACATCTTTTTACACCTGTATTTTGTTAAAAAAAGATAGCATATAGTAAAAAAAAAAAAAAATTCTTTAACTTTCGGGGGTGCTTTGGCTCAGTTTCCTCAAAAATGGCCTAAAATCGCCCCTGCATCATAATGACGAACTTTCTCAGATGCTTTGCAGAATTACAGGACCGGTGACAGCAAAAATGTGCAAAAATGTCTATGGATGGTTTTTATTCACGACTGGAGTGTTTTTAGAGGCAACAGAGCCCAACTGGCTACAAGTTGTGGTTTTACCAAAGCTGCTTGTCGATTAATTAGATAAAAACCCTGATGCCTGTGGGCTTCATTCAGGATTTTTTATTGTATCTTGGTACTCAGAGTCCTTGAATTTACAAGAGGATTCTTTTGAGTTTTTCTGTAGAAATACCAGTGATTGTTGAGGCTTCCGGAGGCAGAGTTAAGTACAATCAGGCTCTAGCTTTAAACATCCATGGGAACGAGGGAAAAGCATCCTAACCCTCCGTCAAATTTGTATGTTCTTTAAAAGTTAGGAATTATTAAAAAAGGGGATAAAATGTTCTGCAATTATTAATGTAAATGTTCAGAACCCTTTGAAATCATCGTCAAGAAAAGCATTTGAGTTCCCTGGTGGTTTTGACTGAGCTAAACAAAGGTGGTGTGTTTTCAATGCCTCAGGTGATCGAGTTGAACAGCCTCGGCCGTCTACTCTCCTACGATCCTCGGAGCAAAACCGTGACGGTGCTGCTTGACTCGCTCTACATGCCCAACGGCATCGCGCTATCGCCCGACGAGGACTTCCTGCTGCTGGCTGAGACCAGCATCGGACGCATACTGAGGTACCGACTAGTTTTTAACACCTTTCTCAATAGCATTTTACAATGAAAAAATCAGCACAAAGCAGAACAAAAATAGTAGTGGTAGAGTAACAACCACTAAACAACCACACCGATATAATTTGCACATTATTTTCAACCTGATGTACATATTCTTATTCTGTGTTGATGTACATATTCTGTCTATTATTGTATTTTTTTTTTGTATATATTTTTTCTGTTCTGTTACATATGTTGTATATTTGTTGTTTCTTTGGCTGCTGTTTACGACCGAATTTCCCCTGGTGGGACTATTAAAGGATTATTTTATTCTATTCTAATAGTGAAGCTGGAAGAAAAAAATTATAGTTCTGAATATTTTTTAAATAAATAAAAAAATCCCTTCTTCTTCTCAGGTATTGGCTGAAGGGCTCAAAGGCTGGCACCAAGGAGGTCGTCCTGGACAACATGATCGGTTACCCCGACAACATCCGCCTTAGCGACCACGGAACTTTCCTGGTTGGCGTGACGACGCCGCGCTTCCGGAGGTTTCTGCCTCCCTTCCTGGACGCGATTGCTCCGTACCCGGCGCTGAAACGCGTCCTGGCAAAGGTCTGCAGGTTTTTACCCCCAGGTTAAAACTATTTGATCAACACGGGCGTTTATTTTTTATGGGATATTTTACCAAAATTAAACTAGGTATAATTAAAGATTACAGCTGTTGCTTTAAATATACGAGTATGGAATTTCATCTCCGTAGTTTTCAGGTTCGGATAGGAATAAAAAAAATATTTCTTTACTTGGACTTCCTTTTAATTGTTCCTCCTCCCTTCTTTGCTTTCTTTACTTCATTTTCTTGTGCCTTTATATTTTTTTCCTAGTTTGTCGTTTCCTTGCTTCCTTCTGTCCTCCCAACTTTCAAGTGCATGTTGCAGGTCATTCTTGTATGAATAGAAAATGTACAAAAATTACCATTTACCTAAGAATTTTTGAGGTTATTGTATATTTCAATATGCATAACCTCAAAAAAGTTGATTTGAAAGTTTCACAATATTCCATCTTTCCTGTCTGTGTATTTCAGGTTCTTATATGTTTATGCAGTCCTAAAGCTGGGCGATATGGCTTAATAAGGAAATCTCAGAGTATTCTAATTTTAATCAGGGTTGTTTTGTGTTTTCTTAAATTGCAAGTAACAAAAATATTTTCAAAAGATTGATTTTTATTTCAACAAACCCATCCTGAAGCCAATCTGAAGAATATGATTGATTTATTCCCCAGCCCTATCCTCCCCGCTGTAGAAATATCTCTGCTATTAATAGATTTGTAGTATTTTAGAATGAACACTGGGAAGTGTGGAGAACTTGTGGGATCCTGGTATAAACTGGTGAATATTGTGGATCCTGTTGGTGCAGGTGGTTCCTCTGAGCTGGTACAACCTCTTGCTGCCGCGCTACGCTTTGGTCCTGGAGCTAGGACTGGACGGACGGATCACAGGAACGCTCCACGACCCCGAGGGACGCTTGACGTGGGCCATCAGCGACGTCTTCCAGCACCGAGGCAGAACCTACCTGGGCAGCACAGATTTACCTTTCCTGCCCGTCCTGGAGGTCTGGGACAGCTGATGTTGGGCTGCCGCTGCATCAGCAAAGACACCATTTCCTGATTTTACCTTTTTAGGGGTTTTATCAAAGATTTAACCACTTAGGTAATGCTTTCTGTGGTTGAAGGTGTGAAATGTCCCGTAAATCAGCTTCAACAAACAGAAAGCTCAAATGTAACAAAGAAAAACATTTATTTTTCACACATTTACCACTAAATCATCTCTTATAGAAATACTTTTACATCTACAGGTTAACTTAAATATTTTATATAAGTTGCTCTGATAGTGTGTAGATCTAAAACGGAGTTGGATCAAAAAATTTCTGGTAAACTGTGAATATAACTAACAAACTAATTTCTTGAAGACGATCCATGGTTTCACCTCCAAGCTGGACCCAAACTCCATAGAAGCAGAGAAATAAACGTTCTTTTTGGTTCTGGTCTGCTTCCTACTTCAGGGGTTTAGGATGTTCCATTAGAACAAGATGTGTGGTGTTTTTTTTGTACACTACACCATTACCAACATAACATCATGCTGCCACCACCGTGCTTCCTGGTTTTATTCTGTCCACATCCTGTGATAATCTTGCAGAGACCTGATCTGGACAGTTTACCATCAGGAAGCATGATGGTGGAAGCATCATGTTATGGGCCTGATTATGTGAAACTGGGTTTAGGGCAATGGTGTTACGGTTAATCTGTACTGCTGGTCAGATGGTTGTAAATTGGACACGTTTCAGCCCCTTTCTTTCCATGGTTTTTACTCTCCCTTTATCCCTCCTACTGTGTCCTGCCTTCAGTTTCTCTTTTATATCTTTCTCAAGCCCTCTTTATCTTCTCCCACTCTTCATAATTTAAGTCTGACAATTCAACAAGCCCTTTATACTTTTTATTTCTTCCCTTTATTAGTTCCAACTTTTGTCTTTTTGTCGCTCGCCTTTCCTTCATTTTGTTTACTTCTTTCTGTTCGTCCTTTATTCCTGTGTCCTTGTTGACATCTTTTGTCATCATAGCTCATTTATTGCATCTGTGATTCCTCCATTGTGTCTTTAGGCCCCCTTTAACTTCTTAATTGTTTACTTTTCTTGTATTCTCTCATGAGTATCTCTTTACTCCTTGTTAATTTCTTCCATATGTTTTTATGTGTCAGTATATATTTTCCTATCTCCCTTCTGTTTTCTCATGTCTTTACTTTAATCATTCCTCCCTGATTAAAAGTCTATTTTATCCCTAAAGGTAGGATCAGTGCCAGGGAATCTAGGTTAAGTGAACCAAGCTTGTTGATGGGTGCAACCATAAATTTAGCCTACCCTGCTTGAATAAATCCTCAAAAGTCCAAATTTGACATAAGTTTATGTTAACTGATGTACATAACTGTTTGCAAGGCACCAACATACCTTTTCTGATGTTTAGAATAGAAAAAAGAAATGAACATTGAGAATTTCTTTATTTGCACAAAAACAAGGAAAAATACATGAAAATCTCTTGAAAGTGCATCATTAGTTCCGAACGAAGTGATCAGATTGAAAGGGGAAAAAAAACATTTAACATCAGTATCAGTAGCAGCTGAAAAATCTTTTCTTGATATGATTTATCCCCCCCCCCCACACCAAACCCTGTTTAATATGTAAAGAGACAAGGCAGCAGTTTATTCTTCACACTAGGATACTATTCACACACTTGGAAGTAAGGTGGAACTTTAAAATGCTAAGAAACTGAAAAGAAAAAACCTTAAAACATTTCCCTGATCCAGCTTTGAAATCAAATCAAAAACGGATTAAAAAAAAAAGGACTACATTTGGCACTTCATCCAAAAATTGGCTTTGGGCTCATTTATGTAGAACTAAAAACGTATTTGCAATTACAAATGTGAAATTTTTACACAATTCATCAAGCCCAAGACTGAGTTTCAGTCAAATTACACGTTCTAGTTATTTTAGCCGTTGAGGTTTAAATTTACTAAGAGATTTCTGAAAATATGAATCGAGATAGGATGCATCTTTTTGCAGTCTTTGTTAAAGCAGAGCGGCTAGTAGATAAAAAGAGCTTTGTGAACCAACTTTTTATGTTGGTTTTGATAAAAGCTGCAGCAGGGGGGCGCCAAGTCGTTGAAAGCTTCTATTCTGTAACTTTTAGATGCATCCCTGCACAAACACACCTTAATCCAACAGCTTAATTTCTTTATAAGCATCAGCAAATTTCAGGGTAATAGTCGATAGGACTGGTTTTAACTGTGTTTGAAGTCTGCATGTTAAGGACACCGCCTCACGTCAACAACGCAATCTCCTGGGATTCTTTTTTTTATAAAAAACTGATTTGAATGTTTGTACAGTTGTATTAAAATTATTTTTTCTTGTAAAGACATTGTTGTGAATTGGTGCTATATAAATAAACTGAATTGCATTGAAAATAAAACCAGATTAGGCGGTCCCTGAAGCTAACCCCTGATCTAATGGGGGGCATAGTCTAAAAGTGGATTTACATTGTTTTAAAAAGAACAAGATTTAAAATTCAGAATTTTAATGCTGTTTTATAAACATTTTAACAGTCAAGTCATCAGGTTTGCATTAGATCTGTATGGCCAAACTGATCTGAATTTTTACTAAACAGCTTTAAGTGTTAGCTCAGAGACTACTTAGAAACTTTTACAAAGTGTGAACTTGATGGTTGCACATCCTAGGGTGAATTCAGTCTGGATAAATACAGTTTTTCGTGTTGCACACTGAATTGCATTGAGAGTAAAACTGTTCATTCTACCTCCTGTGGGTAACCTAAGCCCTAAGATAAACAAGTCAGTAAAGATGAACAAAACAGACGTGCAAAACAGCTGATTATGAGAAAAGTGTTCAGTCTTTCATGAGCATCAACCACACATGAAGTTTAAAGGTGGAACTGGCTCCTAGAGACACAAACCCACCTGATCCCTGGTGGCTCCAAAACAAGGCAGTGGCAGCAGAAAAAGGCCTTCATTAACCCTCATTGTTTCAGTTTTTACTTCTGTCGGAGCCTCCAGCTGTGGCTGGAAAACAGCTGCCGTGGATTGAACTCAAACCTGACAAGAGAAAGAAAGGCTTGGTGTTTTAAATGCTGAATATTAATGTTTTATTGACAAAAAACTACATGTACTACAATGTCAATAAATTCTACTGTGGATAAAATAAATCAAGTTTCACAGTCATATGTAGTACACCATAAAATCTATCAGTATGATATCAAAACCAAATGAGATACAATGACACATACTAACCTAAAACGTTGACAATGAGTAAAAAAAAAAAAAAAGACATGCTAACCTATATCATCGAAAATTAGCTCAAATGACACATGCAAACCTATGACTTCGAGAACAGGCCTAAATGACAGATGCTAACTTTTGACACTGAAAATTAGCCCAAATGACATGCTTACATATGACATCGAAAATTAGCTAAGGTGACAGGCTATGACGTTGAAAATTAGCTTTGGTGACATGCTTACCTATACCATCAGAAATTAGCACAAATTACGTTCTATGACGTCAACAAGGAGCTCAATTGACATGCTAGAACATATGACGTTGAAAAGTAGCTCAGGTGACATGCTAACTAACCTATGACGTAGAAAATTAGCCTAAATGACACATGCTAACCTATGGCATTGAAAATGGGGTGAAATGACATAGTAACCTATGATGTGGAAAATTAGGTCAAATGACACATACTAACCTATGACAAGGAAAATTAGCTCAGATGACACATGCTAACAAGTCACATCAGAAATTGCATCCAATGACACATACACACCTGTAATATTGACAAGGAGCTCAATTGATATGCTACAACATGTGACGTTGAAAAGTAGCACAGATGAAATACTAACCTAAGACATTGAAAATGATCCTAAATAACAAATGCTAATCTATGACACAGAAAATGAGTTCAAATGACATGCTAACACCTATGATATAGAAAATTAGGTCAAATAACACATATACTAACCTATATCATCGAAAATGAGTTTAGATGAAATGCTAACGTATTCCGTTGAAAAAGCGCTCGAATGACATACTAACCTATGATGTGGAAAATGACGTCAAATGACACATGCTAACCTATGACTTCGAAAATAAGCCTAAATGACAGATGCTAACTTTTGACACTGAAAATTAGCCCAAATAACATACTAGCCTATGACATAAAAAATTAATTCAAATGACATGCTTACATATGACATCGAAAATTAGCTAAGGTGACATGCTAACCTATACCATTAGAAAGCAAAAATTACATGCCATGATGTCAATAAGGGCTCAATTGACATGCTATAACCTGTGATATTGAAAAGTAGCTCAGATGAAATGCTAAACTATGATGTCAAAAATTAACCTAATGGACACATGCTAACCAATGACGTTGAAAATGGGGTGAAATTACATTTGCTCATCTACGACATTGAAAATTCGCTCAAATAACATACTAACCTTTGATGTAGAAAGTTTGGTAAAATGACACATGCAAACCTATATCATCGAAAATTAGCTTAAATGACACATGCTACCCTATGACATGAAAAAGAGCTTGAATGACATACTAACCTATGATGTAGAAAATGAGGTCAAATGACACATACTGTACTAACCTATATCATCGAAAATTAGTTTAGATGAAATGCTAACGTATGATATCGAAAATTAGCCTAAATGACACATGCTAACTGATGACGTAGAAAATGAGCTCAAATGACACATGCTGACATATACAATTGAAAATCATCTAAAATAACATGCTAGCCTATGATGTTGAAAAAATTAGGTCACATAATACATACTAACATGTGACATCAGAAATTAGATCCAATGCCACATACTAACCTATACTATTGACAATGAACTCAAATGACACATGCTAACCTATGACATTGAAAACGAGCTCAAATTACGCATGTTAACCGATGACACTGAAAATGGGGTAAAATGACACTAACATGAAAAATGAACTCTAATTACATGCTTACATATGACATTGAAAATTAGGTCTGGTGACATGCTGAACTATACCATCAGAAATTAGCACAAATGACATTCTATCACGTTAAAAAGGACCTCAAATGACATGCTAGAACATATGACGTTGAAAAGTAGTTCAGATTAAATGCTAACCTATGACGTTAAAAATGAACCCAAATGACACATGCTAACCTATGATGTCGAAAAAGGGGTGAAATGACAGTTTCTAACATATATAATCGCAAATGAGCTCAAAATACACATGCCTACCTATAATGTCCATAATGACCCCAAATGACACATGGTGTACCATCGATAATGGGGTGAAATGACACATGCTAAGCTATGACATTGAAAATTAGCTCAAATTACACATGCTAACAAATGACTTTGACAATGAGCTAAAAACAGTAAACTAAAACGGTAAAAACAATAAACAATAACCAAAACAGTAAACTAACCTATGATGCAGACAGTAAGTTAAAAGCATCATACTATGATGTTGAAAATGTGGTCAAATGACACACTAAAATAAGATTTAGAAAGTGACCTCAAATGATGCTAAAACCTATGTAATTAAAAAATGAGCTCAAATAAAACCTGGCAACTGATGTTGACAATGAGCTAAAAACAGTACATCAACGATGACTTTTTAAAAAAAGACGTGCTAACCTATAAGGTCAATTGGCACATGCTAACCTATAATGTCGACAATGTAAAGGATAATGCCCAACGAGTTGTACATTATCAGAAAATAAGTGACGACGCGTAGCGGAGGACGGTTGTTTCCGCGAAGTCCATTATTTTTTGATAATGGACACCTCGAAGGGCATTATCCCGCTTATACCATGGTCACTTACGAAAGACATATTTAATAAATTAATAATGCTTTAATGTGTTTTAGAGTTAAAATCGCAAGTTTTTTTTTTAAATAAGTCAAGCACACTATTTAATATCTACCGTATACAGGCGTTGCCAAGCAACGTGGCCAGAGCGAGCCGACCGCAGCAGTTTATCAGTGAGGGGAAGTGAGATGATGGCTTTACCTTACATTACGTGATACAAAATATCATTTCAGAAAGCCACTACACTACTTACTGCTTGTGTGTGTCCAGAGGATGATGCAAATAATGCTGAGACTCCGTTGCCATTTGAGCCGGCGCAATAATTTAGAACTGTCATCAGGCAATTTGACGGGACGCCTTTCCTAGGTCTACATTATAGCTTTTTCATGTACACCCTCCAGCCAATCAGAATAGAGTATTCACCATGGTGTAAGAGCTTATAGAGATGCTAACCTACGACGTCAAGAATTAGCTCAAATTAAACATTTGTACGAGCTGTGTTTTTGCATAAAATGTGACAGTGTACTATGCGGATATAATGTGTTACAGTCTACAAAGTACTGCAGAAAGAAAATACTTTGAACACACCTTGGATCATAAACTCCTGGTGTTCGACACGTCTGCCCAGAGCACGACTGCAGCATCATCAGCCGATGGTTCATCTTCTCCAGCACTCCCTGCTCGATGGTCTTTGCGATGTTGTTCAGCTGGTAAGGGTCCGCAGTCACGTTGTACACTTCCACAAACACCTTCAGGACATTCAATCACGCAATATTTCAGATCCAGCCACCAGATATCGCGTTAAGGTCAGGTAAGTATGGCCTACCTCATTGTCATCAAACTCGCAGTACTGCAGGTTGGCAGATGGGGTAACAGTGCGCACACAGGCATAGGTGTTGTTGTACGAGTCCTCGCACACACAGTCTGGGAAACATTCCTGCAGAAGAAGAGCTCTTCACCTTCAGACATGTTAATCCAACAAAAAGGAGCCGCAATTTGACTTCAGCTGTTTTCTCATACCGACACTCCTGGTCCCAAAAGCGGACAAGCCGGATCCGAAACGTTCCTTCCTTCACCTTCATATTCTACCAGGATGTCTGTCCTCCAGCTGCTGGTGTTCATCTTCCCTTGCTGGAGAAACAACAATAAGTGAAAGTGTCACGATTTATTGTAGTTTGACATTTCCTTCATTATAATTGTTTTAACCAGGGTTTTCTCTCATTTCATCTTATTCATAAATCTGATTCCTATTATGTTGTCAGATTTAAATTAGCCATTATCATGCATATTCATTTTTTCCACTCACTCAGGGTCAACTCTGTAACCTACTAAGATCGGGTTTAATATTTACCACGTTTAGGCTGAGTATTAGATCAGTCTTTCTAGCACAAGTGGTTTCCGACTAAAGACTTTAATTTTAGGAATCCTCTAAGTTCATGAGTCAGTACATTTCCAGTTCCAGATAACCATTTTTTATGTTGCCGTTTGAGATATTTGTCCAGCTAGAATCATTGTGAAATGTCCAAATTGACCCCAGGAAAGGTCCTCTGGTCTAACAACGCTAAATCTGAGGGGGTTGAGATGAAAAGCATAAGAAATTAAGCCTGACAACATCCCAACTGTGCAGTACAGAGATGTGTTTTGTTTTTCAGTGGGAGGGAAAGATGCGCTTTACAAAATTAATGACAAAATGAGGCAACACCTCGAGCGTAAACTTCTGAAATGGAAACCCGAGCCAAAAAAAGTCTCATTAATTTATTATTTAACAAATTAGCCTATGAACTTTTTACAGTGTATGTAAATGTCTGATTTTAACTGTTACGGTGCTTACACACTGAACGCGATAGACGCGACCAAACAGTGTGACACGCCCCTAGCTGGTTGCCGTAACATTCGCACCTTGAAGCGTGCCCAAAGCGAACCGGCCGCGCTTTAAAATATGCCATTTTCACATGCGTGAAACGTGTGACCACGTTAAATGTCGGGACCGCTGCGGCGGGGGTTGAGCCAGTCAAGCAGCGGCGGAGGGATCAATAAACATCCCGGCTCCTCACCCAATTTGTGCCGCGAAGGTCCAAGCTTTGCCCCCCGACTAGATATCAGCAATCAGCCTAAACAGGCCCAACTAGAAACTACCAAGCATGCCAGAAATCTAGGTGTAATAATGAACTCCGACCAGAACCTCCAGTGTCACATAAAGGCAATAACAAGGCCAGCTTTCTTTCACCTGAGGAACATTTCTAGGATTAAAGGAATGATGACACTAGGAGAACTAGAAGAACTCATCCATACGTTTATCTCTAGCTGCCTTGATTACTGTAACAGTATCTTCACAGGTCTACCTAAAAAAAAAAAAAAATCAATCAGACAGCTGCAGCGGATCCAGAAAACTGTTGCTCGTGTTCTCACAAGAACCAAGAAAGTAGAACACATCACCCCAGTTCTAAAGTCCTTACACTGGCTCCCTGTAGCTCACAGAATAGACTTTAAAGTGCTTTTATTGGTCTATAAATCATTGACTGGGTTAGCAGAGTACCAGAGTACATTAGAGATCTGCTGTCACGGTACAAACCCTCCAGATCACACAGGTCCTCCAGCTCTACAGGTGCTGGCCAGTAAATTAGAATATCATCAAAAAGTTGAATTATTTCAGTAATTCCATTCAAAACGTGAAACTTCTATACTGTATACTTTCCTTCCACACATAGTGATATATTTCAAGTGTTTATAAATTTTTATTTTTATTATTACAACTGACAGCTAATGAAAACACCAAATTTAGTATCTCAGAATATTAGAATATTCTGAAAAGGCTCAATATAGAAGACACCTGGTGCCACTCTAATCAGCTGATTAACTCAAAACACCTGCAAAGGCCTTTAAAAGGTCCCTCAGTCTTGTTCTGAAGGCTCCACAATCATGGGGAAGACTTCTGACTTAACAGCTGTCCAAAAGACGACCATTGACACCTTGTACAAGGAGGGCAAGACACAAAAGGTGATTGCTAAAGAAGCTGGCTGTTCGCAGAGCTCTGTGTCCAAGCACATTAACAGACAGGCGAAGGGACGGAAAAAATGTGGTAGAAAAAAGTGTACAAGCTCTAGGGATAACCGCACCCTGCAGAGAATTGTGACGACAAACCCATTCAAAAATGTGGGGGAGATCCACAAAGAGTGGACTGCAGCTGGAGTCAGCGCTTCAAGAACCACCACGAAGAGACTCATGAAAGACATGGGATTCAGCTGTCGCATTCCGTGTGTCAAGCCACTCTTGAACAAGAAACAGCGTAAGAAGCGTCTCGCCTGGGCCAAGGACAAAAAGGACTGGACTGCTGCTGAGTGGTCCAAAGTTATGTTTTCTGATGAAAGCAATTTTTGCATTTCCTTTGGAAATCAAGGACCCAGAGTCTGGAGGAAGAGCGGAGAAGCACAGAATCCACGTTGCATGAGGTCCAGTGTAAAGTTTCCACCGTCAGTGATGGTGTGGGGTGCCATGTCATCTGCCGGTGTTGGCCCACTCTGTTTCCTGAGGTCCAAGGTCAATGCAGCCGTCTACCAGGAAGTTTTAGAGCACTTCATGCTTCCTGCTGCTGACCAACTTTATGGGGATGCAGACTTCACTTTTCAACAGGACTTGGCACCTGCACACAGTGCCAAAACCACCAGTACCTGGTTCAAGGACCATGGTATCCCTGTCCTTGATTGGCCAGCAAACTCGCCTGACCTTAACCCCATAGAAAATCTATGGGGTATTGTGAAGCGGAAGATGCAATACGCTAGACCCAACAATGCAGAGGAGCTGAAGACGACTATCAGAGCAACCTGGGCTCTCATAACACCTGAGCAGTGCCACAGACTGATCGAGTCCATGCCACGCCGCATTACTGCAGTGATGGAGGCAAAAGGAGCCCCGACTAAGTATTGAGTGCTATACATGCACATTCTTTTCATGTTCATTCTTTTCAGTTGGCCAACATTTAAAAAAAAACATTTTTTTTCATTGGCCTTTAAAATATTCTAATTTTTTGAGATACCAAATTTGGAGTTTTCATTAGTTGTCACTTATAAATATCAAAATTAAAAGAAATAAACATTGGAAATACATTGGTCTGTGTGCATTGCATGAATATAATGTACAAGTTTCACGTTTTGAATGGAATTACTGAAATAATTCAACTTTTTGATGATATTCTAATTTACTGGCCAGCACCTGTAGTTTACTGATCATCCCCAGAATCACACAAGGAGAAGCAGCTTTTAGTTTCCATGCTCCTCATATCTGGAGCAAACTACCAGAAGAATGCAAAGCTGCAGAGACACTGAACTCTTTTGAGTCTAAAATTAAAACTTGCCTATTTAGAGTCGCCTTATTTTTAATCGTCACGCTTTGGAGGAATGAAAAGGACGACACAGCTAGATCTGATCAGCTCGTTTAATTAGCACCAACTGAGTCTGTCAACGCCGTGGAGTGCTGTTTCCACCTTCACATCTATTAAAAAAATGGGAGGGTTTCAGCCAATCTCTTTACGCCCGCCCAAATCCAAAAGAAAGTGTTTGGGGCCAAGTTCAAGGACCCTGAACGGTCCATCATACAGTGGCTGTAACGGTGTCCTTTGTGCATCGTGTCTGACAAAAACAAACTTAGAAGACTCCAAGCTCTTTGGGACAAATGACTGGGGCAAACAATGATGCACAGGGCCAGGACTGTGAGAAGGGCCCTCATGAGGTAGGAACTGTTGGGCAGACGGGGTAAACTGGGATGAAGGGGCCTCCGGAAAAAACAAGCCTGAAACACGTACCGGCTGGCCTAAAACCAATGGCCGCATGCTCTGCTTTGTGACCGCATACCATGGAGGCAGCCATTGCTCCACCCTTTGCTGTAGTACCTAGGCCCCCATTGAAAAGCATTGGACTTTAGACACGTTAAAAACAACTTTAATGCCTGGTGCCCATTTTTTTAAAACTTTCTATGGCTACATATTCCTCCTGAGATAACGCTGGGCTCGTCAAAAAAATAGCCCCTATGCCCTTTTTAGGAACATGCTTCGTCAGAGCTGGGGAGGAGTAGTCTGTGAATCCGCCATGAATTCCCCCATGAAAGTCATTCTGGTAAACGGGGAGGAGTGAGGAGGCGCTGTCTATTCTTTTTTACAGTCTATGCCTAAAACCAGTTAAGCTGGAGAGGCACCAAGGTCCTCTTTAGCCGCAGAACGCAACTCCCTCACAGCCTTCCGCAATCCGGGCCAGACAAACTTAGAACTGATTAGTTTGACCGAGGCCCGAACACCTGGATCGGAGAGGGGAATGCAAAGCATCAAAAAACGCGGCGGCGCCACAAAGCAGGAACCAGAGGGCGGGGACAGCCAGTTGAGACATCACAGAGTAGTGAAGGACCACCTTCCTGCACCTGCCTCTCCTCCAGCTTAAGGCCGTCGGCTCAGACTGCAGCCTGAGGATGTCTGCGTCGCCGTGATGATCTGCAGCCGGGGCAGAGAAATCAATGCCCACATTGTTAGGCAGTCAGCAACCAAGTTGGATTTGCCAGCCACATGCTGAATGTCTGTCGTAAATTCGGAGGTAGCAGGAAGGTGGCGGTGTTGCAGCGCAGACCAGGGGACAGAAACCTTTGACATAGCAAATACCAACGGCTTGTGGTCAACATAGGCTGTGAAGCTGCGGCCGTCCAGGAAAAAAACGGAAATGCCGTGTAGTCAGGTAGAGAGCCAGCAGCTCCCTGTCAAACACACTGTATTTACGTTCATTGTCGAGCAGCGTGCGGCTGAAGAAGGAAAGCGGCTGCCAAACCCCACCGATGCGCTGCTCTAATACCGCCCCCAACGCTACGTCAGAGGCATCTGTAGTCAGAGCCACCTGCGCTGACGGAGTCGAGATGAGCCAGAAGAGCGGCATCGGCCAGCGCGGATTTAGCATTATTAAATGCTTGGAGACAGTCGGGGGTCCAGTCCACGGAAAAACAAACCGGGGACACGGGTGGATGTTCCACGGCAGTAGGCATCAACCTAGAGGAGCTGGCTTCACCTTAGGACATGTTCAAAAACGGGGTCACCGATGTGGAGGAATGAGAAGGACGACACAGCTAGATCCAATCAGATCGTTTAATCAGCACCGACTGAGCAACAGAACAACGGTAAGTCAGACCGCAGGCTTTGTCAGCGTCAGGCAAAGCTCACAAAGCATCTAGTTTGACGCTTCTATGTTGAAGCTTGCAAAGTCTGCCACTTCTGAGCGAAAAAAAACAAAAAACGCTTCTGTTGCAGTATGTTCTGAACTATGGCAGATAGTATCGAGAGAGTGGCTTGGCTTTATTTGCTCAATAAAGCTAGACAACGTCGACTTCTGCAACATCAGCGCCGTTTGTGGATACACCCTATTATACGTATGCGTTCTGAGTTTGGGGAGTTTAACCATTTGCTCCAGGAGCTGCGTATGGATGAGGTTCGCTTTCAGCGGTACTTCTGTCTGTCCCGCGCCCAATTTTACGACCTCCTGGGCCGCAGCGGACGTCAAATCTCCCACCAGGACACCAACTAGAGGCGCTCTATTCCTCCCAAAGAGTGCCTGTCCATCTGTCTTCGGTAAGTCTGCGTTTTCTAGACTTAAAATGTAGGTTTTTCATGCTCCTGCTACATTCAAAATACGTGTAGTGACATCGCTACAATTATAAGCTCTGATTGGTTAATGTGCCGCTTCAGGGCCGTCAGCACCGTCAAAAGTTCAACTAGCTGAACTTCTGCGCTGCTGGCTTTATGAGCTTTGAAGCATGAAAAGCAGGAAAAGCTTGAAAAGTTGACGGAGTCAAAGCTCACAAAGCGGCGCAGAGACCGTGACACTCCTCCAACGGCCTCTGCTGTAGACTTAACATGTAATCTAGACGTCGCTGACGCTGACAAAGTCCTTGGTCTGAATGCAGCATCAGTCAGAGCAGCAGCAACATTCGCGCCACAACCAACTTGAACATTTTCAAATCCCAACATAACATTTTTAAATATAAACATCCCATTGTCTTGGTGTGAGTGGAGCCCCCTGGTGGTCCGCCACAACACGAATTATAGCCTTGATTACTGTGAATGCTATCTTGTGTTTTTTTTTTTTTTAAGAAATGTGAGCTTTTTCAGTGAGATCAGTCATTGAATACAAACTGTTTTTACCTGCTTATCCTTACGTTGTTGTATTGTCTTGACTTTCGTCTTATTTTAAATGCTTTTTTGTATTTTAATTATCAAAGTATTTTATGCTGTGTTCTAGGGCTGCACGATTATGACCAAAATAATAATCACGATTATTTTGATCAATATTGTAATCATGATTTTTAATCACGATTATTCATCCAGTCTTGTTAAATATCTTTTTTTATTGCAAAAAATAAAAATAATGCAAAAAAGAAACCCAACCTGAAAACAAACTCCAGGACTTTTGTAAGTACAAACTAAAAATATGTCATTTCAGAGTGCAACTTACTGGAAACAATTACAGCTTATATAGAAAAGGCCTAGGACATTCCTTAGTATGTACAACATGCTACGTAGCAAATACTACTCGCCCGTTGATATAATAAATACTGCGTAGCAAACGAGCGAGTAGTAGGTATGAAATCAGATGTATTGTAATAAAGTTTTTTGAAAAAAAAAAAAAAAAAGATATCAGACGTATTGCGCCACCATTTTGCGTGTCTGTTGACCCGGATTTTTATGTTACGTTCACCTGTGATCCTGCCATCCTTTAGCGGTTATTTTATCTGGTATAACTTAACTTAAATGTTTAATCAGCTGTCAAAAACAATCACAGTAATCAGTAACATCGCAACATCTACATTTATACGCTGAAATTGCGGCAGTGTCAATGGTTGACAGTTCATCTGTAGCCAATTTTAGCTTGGTCGCTCTTCTACGATTTCGGGGTTTCCGCTGCATTGTGGGATAGCGTAGCGTCCACCGGCTGCTTACTGTGGCGGTAGTACACGTTCAGGAACTTTCTGCTTACTAGTCAGATCCATACTGGAGATTCGGATCTAATACGTCGCTCGCATATTGCTTTTCGCCTGCTACGTTGTCGACGTATTCGGATGCAGCCATTGTGAGTGCTGAGTGGCGTAGGTGTGGTTTTTATTTGGGCAGCTTAATGAAGCTTTAGCCATGCGTTTGCCCCCTGGTGGTTGGCAGACTATTGGTTGAGGCCGTGTGTGATAAAGAGGCACGCAGTGAAGCTCGCATTTTGAATGTAAATATCTTTGACGATCAGGTTAATTTAATTGTGGCCACCAAAATCGTGATCACGATCAAAATCAGATTAATTTTGCAGCCCCACTGTGTTCCGATTTTAATCACGTAAAGCACCTTGAATTGCCTTGTGTTGAATGTGTGCTAAACAAACATTACCTTGCCGTGACACCAACTACAAAGCTGAGCGGCTGTCCGTCTGTCTGCTGTTTTACATGTGAGCGGTGTGGGACGTGCTTTGGTGGAGACGTTATCAGGTCTGGGTGTCCGGGTGAAGAAGCTGTTTTGCGGCCACAACGGGTCTTTTAAAAGCCACCCACAAACCTCTTAAGAGCATTCCTGTCTAAATAGTTTAACCTCTTTATAATGTTTATTTTTTTTATTCCTGTCTGTATAGAAAACAGCTGGTGTCGTGTAGCTCCTCCTGATGCTGTGACTCCATTCACTCAATCCAAGCATCACTGACGTCAGCTGATTGGTTGTTCTGGCGCGACTTGAAGCTATAGTTGAGATTGCTCCGACCTCTGCGGCAGACATAAAATGCAGCACGTATTTTGGGTCACGTGTGAAACGCAACGTAAATGAGGCAGAAAAGCTTTGTTTGTGACGCAAATCTGCTTCCGATTTGTCGCGGGATCCCAAGTCGCGCTTAATCGCGCTCCTCTATTGACTTTACATGTAAATCGGACTCTGTGATCGCGTGTATCGCGTTCGGTGTGTAAGCACCGTAACTGGTGCAAAAGTCTGTCTCTTGGCGATTGTTCTTGTAAAACAAAATAATAAGGTTCTCTTACCATAATGGGCAGGAAGGACATTCCGTCCATTTGGGTCTTGTTGACGTTGTAGCCGGCGATGTCCAGGATGGTCGGCCCAAGGTCGACGTTTGTCACCGGCACCTGTTGATACAGATGAACAGATGGCTGTTGAATATGAACAATTAAAATTTCACTGAGCTGTAACACAAACAATACCTTCAAGGCATAATCACGATGGTTTTAAACTCTCCGAAGGTGGACACCAGGGGACAACGTTAGCAGGAGTAAACAAGTGAACTCCATGCAGAAAACTGGAAGGAATTTATTCTGAGACATATTTGAATCGATTAAGATAATGTTAAATCGGTTGAGCTGACAAATGACTGGGCGTGGGAGTCACGGAAACGGCGATACTGAGCTGACAGAGCAGCTGACTGACGCAGATTGGTGCCATTTTGCCATTTGTAGTAATTCTAGCTTCATATTCAAGATGACATGAGAATTTTACAGGTACTTTGGAGATACATTTTTTTTGTGTGATTTATATGCAGAGATCCCATGCCTTGACGATGTCATCAAGCTGTGCCTATATACTATTAACGAGGTACGAAAGGATACCGATGTTCAGCGTTCATCTTCACATTAGGTATTGACATTTTAAAGTTCGTTTTTCATCTAATGCAGGGGCGCCCAAACTTTTTCTGTCTGAGGGCCAAAATGAAACTATCAGGGGGCCGAGGGCCAAACACGCCAAACAAAAATACCATAGTAAAGTACTTTTGTGAATTTTACAGTTATTTAAGATTCCTTTCTGTATAAATAACAACAAAATGACAAATAAGACATATTTATCCTTTTAAAACGCATCTAAAATTCCATATTTGTTTGATTTAACATGATAAAAAGTAAGTAAAAAAATATTCTTCCTCCCTTGTTTTAGTCTGTGTACAATGACTGTGGAAGTAGTTTCATCCAGTCCGGTGCAGCAGCAAAGGCTCTTGGGATATTTCGTAAATGTATCAAATATGACTATTTGCAATCTTATAAAATGAGCAAATGTAAATATGTGCACAAATTGTGCACTACATGCCGCTTGTAGGTCCTTGTAATTCAATTTTAGGCCTAATTTCACACAATTATAATGTAATCACCAAGCAAGATGACTATGTAGCCCACTAAATACTCATTGGGTCCATTAACCAATCCATTAGCTGAGGAAGAATAATTATATTGCACATTTAGCTGGACTTTTATGTTATACCCAGGGCAACCACCTGGTGGGCAAAAAAATCAATGATTTTGGGGGCCAAGTTTTGCCCACGGGCCCGACTTTGGGCCCCCCTGATCTAATAGAAAATACCACTTCTCTCAGACACAAAACTGAATAATCTGATTATTTCAAACGGTCTAAGAATTTGGTTACAAATTAAGAACCACTGTAAGTTGCCAGGAACCTCCATCCATACTCCTATCCATCGCAACCATGCATTCTCTCCATCGCTTTTAGATGCAGCTTTTGATACCTGGAGTTTAAAAGGAATAGTCACTTTAAAAGATCTGTACACTTGCCACTGTTACTCAGTTAAAGGACAAGGTCTCCCTTTTGTCAACACATTTCTTCAGATACTTACAAATTAGGAATTATGTGCGTCAATGCTTCCCCAATTATGAAACCCTCTCCGAGGAGAAACGGATCTACTCCCTTTTACTGGGACCCTCTGACCCCAAGGGCTTGATATCAAACTTTGTTGCGATATTTAATTAACATGTTGACTCAAGTACACAATTTTTGAAGACTGCCTGGGAGAAAGAATTGGGACAGCAGATTGATAATGATGTTTGGGGGGAGAGCCTCAGCAGAATTACCTCTTGCTCCATTAATGCTAGGCACCAATTAATTCAATTTAAAGTGATGCACAGGCTATATTACTCAAAAGTTAAACAGAATCTACCCTACGATCTCCCCCACTATGTGATCGACCATTCTTGGACCACGTTTCCCAGTCCAGCCATCACTTTAACTCATCTACAATGAGCCACTTGCCCCCACCCTGAAAACTGGTGGGATTATATTCTTGTGATGTAGAATTGTAATTAACTGCTCTTCGTATGTCCTGTTTTGTCTTGGTCTTGTTAGTTTTTTGTTTTACTTTTTCTTTTTTATTCTGTTGATGTCTCTGTTTGTAAAAAAAAAGAAAAAAAGAAAATGTAACCCTTTGAACTTGAAGCGTTTTTAAGTAAAATATAATTAGGTTTGTTTTTGGTGCGGTTATTAAATGTACGAATAAGTAACTAGGAAAGACGACAATTTTAAGCTTTATTTTCTTAATATTTAGGTCTTATTTAATTTAAAATATCTTAATCTTTATTTTCTGAGAATTTTTGTGTTGCATTATTATTGGAAAAATAATGTAATATTTTTTAAATGCATTTTGCACAATAAATGTTCTTGACATGGCATCGTTTTTTAAAGTTGTGCTGCAATATGTCAGGAAGTGAGAAGGAAGTGTTCAGTTTAACATTCATAAAAAAGGAAGAAAAAAAAAGTTTGCATTGCAACACATATCGTTAATGCACATGCTAAGGATTATATCGCAATATAAATTTAAAACGGTATAAAAAGAGAATATGTCCAGGTACCTGGGTGGTCTGGTTGGGTTTGATGTTTGGTCCTCTGACCATGAGAGGAACCCTGATGTCGAACTCGTAGAGCTGCCGTTTGTCCAGAGGCAGGGAGAACTGACCTGAATCAGAACCAAAAAGGTTAATTTCTCACCTGATGTAAAGAAAACCAGCAAAGATCACTCACTCACCTGTGTGGTAGCCGTTATCAGAAGTAAAGAAGACGTAGGTGTTCTCTAGTTCACCTCTGACCTCCAGCTTCTTCACTATTTTCTCCACCAAATCGTCGACTGACAGTAAAGTTCGCCATCTGGGTCAGCAAAAGTGAAAGTGGACATGTGAAGAGGTGACGAGAAGGAATAACACAGAAATAAGAGGCACGAGAGAACGAACCGCTTCCTGAAGGCATCGTCGAGGAACTGAACTGAAGAGTTGGACATAGGAGTTTTAGCCTGACGGATCAGCCAATGTTTGTCCTAAACAGACCAAATAAAGTCAAATTAACATTTTTGAAATCTTTTCTTTTAACCAGATATTTACATAAACTTCAGACAAAAAACTTTTTTTTCTTTACAGTTAAACATCAAATCTGAGTCCACTTTTTTCCGTTTTAGATCACAAGATATTAAAAATTAATATAAAAAATATTAACATTAAACTGTGTTGCTGGGTTCAAAAATTTCAGGTTTCCTTCCACAAACTTTTTACAGTTCGCTGGAGTCTTGGCTGACTCCTCCAAACAGAACTGGGTCAGACTTCTTGCCTGCACTCCACTTTTTGCAGCCGCCCACAAATATTCTATGGGCTATTCGCTCCAAGTGAAAGTCACCCCAAGACCTTGACTTTGTCGTCTTTAAGCCACTTTGTAGCTAATCTGGAGGTTCTCTTGGGGTCGTCGCCCGTTTGGAAGACCAACTGTCGCCCGAACTTCAACTTCCTGGCTGAGGTCATCAGTTGTTGCTTCAAAGCATCCTAAACATTTTTTTTTCCTCTTGATGCCATCTATTTTGTGAAGTGTAGGAAAACAGCCACACAGCATGATGCTGCCACCTCCCTGCTTCACAGTTTTTATGGTTTTCTGAGCTATTTAGTAGGCATGTGAATCATACAACAACTCACGATTAGATTCAGAAACGATTCACAATCAATATTAGTAAAAAAAAAAGTGCAAATTTGTTCGGCTTTTCTTCCAATTTAATTTTATGATTTTTTTTTTGTAAGTGCCAACTTAATATCAATAAGATTCTTCAATATTGCAGATCTTTAATTCACTATAGTATTGAAAAGATGTACAATTTTCTTAATGTTCTACTTCCCACATCTTAAACCTTTACAACAGAATGAATGAAAAGTAAATAATTTCTAAAGTAAACTGCTACATACTTAAATATACTTGATAATTAAGTGAACTTAAACTTTTTTTCCAAGCCTGGGCTGCATGTGAAAATCGATCTTTTAAAAAAATAAAAATCAATTCAAAATCATTAAGCAAAGAATCTAGATTCTTATGTGAATCGCTCCCCCCCTCCACCCCTAATATTTAGTGTAGAGATGCAAACAATGGTGGTGAATTGGGAAACGAAGACTGTTGAAATGCTTACAACTGGAGTTAGGTAACGCATTTTAGCCAACTAAAGACCTTTTAATAATTGTGCTTCACCACATCACAGTTTTTAACCATTATTAATGAAGTACAAATGATAGATAATTGGTAACAACTCTCTGTCCGACAGGTGGAAGAACGGCGTTCCCGCATCAACCAAAAGAAACAAAAGAGAAAAGGTGCGTCTTACCTTCCCATGGACGTTAAAGTTTGGGTCTCTGGGAGCCTTGGTGCTGTTGAAGCGGTCCCGGTACTGAGGAGCTGCCGTCCAGGGGGAGTGGGGTGCCGGCGTTGAAACCATCATGAAGAACGGCTGGTAGCTGGATTTATACTGGAGGAACTCCAAAGACCGGTTAGCCTGGGAGTGAAACAAGCATTTATTTAAGCGTCTCTAACTCTACCGTTGAAACTTCTGGTTAAAACTACAGAAACTCACCAGCACATCTGTCAGGTAGTCCTTGCTGTAGTCCGCTCCATGTTTCTGAGCCTTCCCGTTCACTGACAGAGTGTAGTTGTAGTACTTTGAGTTCTTTTCCTGGGAAACAAAGATCAAAATGAGCTCCTTTTGAAGAGATTGGGTTGGATAAAAATTAAACCCCTCTCAATCTGGTAATTCATTTATACTGTTTTTTTTTTACAGACATTACTCAAATTTTAATGGTCTAATAACAACAACAAAAAGAACAAAAAAAGAATCGGATTAACAACAAAAAGAACTCAAGCCAGAGTATTTAGACATTTCTAAGAAGAACCATGAAGTTGAATTTTCTACCAATTAATCTTCTGTAAAACATCTTCATTGTGGACATTTCTGCATGATCAAGTAATCCCCAAACAAACTGCAAAGCCTGATATGTTCCCTGCAAGACTGAACTCCCAGTCTTACCAGTGCCACCCAGTAGGTCCAGCCTGGAGGAACATGCTCCACTCCACCAGCATCAGCATGTCCATACTGGAAGACATAAACCACACGGACTGTTCAGAATCAGGTTGGTCCAGGCAAAAAGAAGAAGAAGAAAACATGTACTCTCAGATTTAAACATAATTGATGGTTGAGTTAAAAAAATAAGCCATGTTTATTGTCATAAAGTGAGTCGTTGCTGCGTAAAACAAGGAAGGCAGACACAAAATGTCACTGCAAAAACCAAATGAGGAAAGTTCCTGTTTGCCTGTGCCCTGCATTGGGCGCCAAACTGTTATGGATGGATTCCTTAAGCCTAATGGTGTATTCAGACCGCAAGCTTTGTCAGCGTCATTACGGTATTTAACGGCATTTTTTTTGCCATACAAGACCGTTCATATCCACATTATCTTATAAGAATGAAGAATATAAAAATGTGCTTTAAATAGCCCATTTTACTGCCATATGGACTGAATCACGTTTTTTCCAAACACAGGTGAATGATATGAAAATAATTAAAATGATTATGATTCTAGTTCACATTCTTGATGTTCTAAGGCTGAATTTATAATTTTTTTAAAACCTCACGTTGGCGCAAGCAACAAATTGCATCTTCTAATTGCTTTGCATGTAGTACTGAAGAATCCCGCTAGGGTGCAGAGCAAAGACTCAGAACGGATTTTGCCAAAGAAGAAGTCAAATAAACATGGCGACCGTAGGTGATTATCAGCTGGTTAATATTCAGATAACAGAAAAAAAAGACATAGATGGTGTGTAAAACATATTTACCGCTATTAATGATTTCTTTCCAACTGGTTTGACCACGTTTACCTACAGACCTTCAAATAGCGCTCAACACTCCCCCTACTGGTTACTCCCAATAGTGTTTGTAAAAGGTGCCGTTCGGTTCTCGTTTGACATTTTAAAGCCGATAAACTTTTTAAACTGTAAATGAGGATCCTCTTTTTTTGGAATTACTTCATCAGAATTGTGTGCTTCACCCCCATCAGCAGCTGTACTAGTTAAAAACGTAATTTTTTAGCAGTGTAGCAGTGAAATCAGTCCTGGCTGAAACACTTCCCCTCATTAAACAATCCGGAAGTTTTCTGAGCTATTCAAATAGGGGTATATTAAAAATTCATATCATAACGAAAATAAACATCGGTTTTTGGTATGAACCGTTATACCGCCCGGGCCTATGTTCAACATCCCTAAATAAATTTTTGTTGCTAATGTGAAGGGTCCATCTGATCAAAGTGGCTCTAGATGTTCTGACTCTGAGCCTCAGTCCACTCCGTGTGAAGCTCCCCGAAATTGTTGAATTAATTTTTCTTAATAATCCTCTTAAGGCTGCAGGGATCCCTGTTGCTAGTGACACGTTTTCCTTCCACTCAACTTTCAATAAATATGTCTAGCTTCTCCGTCCTTTTGGAGCGAATGAATGATTTCTGAACATCTGTCTGATCAACCATCTTCTGCATAATTGTGTCGCCTACTGACCCAGAATGACGCCATTTAGAGTCTTGGGAAACATTTCCAAGTGTTTTGAGTTAATTAGGTGTTTATATTGTGGCACTATGAGTTCTGATATTTAACAATATTTCTGAAGTATATAAGTCATAATCATCAAAATTACAAGAAATAAAAAGCTTGAAATATTTTCTCTATGTGTAGCAGATCTATAAAAATAGTACAGAAGATAATTAGGGCCACTCAATTTTTCCCCCTTCAAATTTCTGACTTTAAATCCAGAATTCGGACTTAAATAGAAAACTTTTACATTCATTAAAACCTTTGTATTGAAATAAAAATTACTTGTAAAGTGCATTAAGAAGACTTCTGTACTAAATCAACGCTCTCTCTCACATATATATATATATATATATATATATATATATATATATGTATGTATGTAATTGAAATCTCAGAATTCTGCTTTTTCTTTTCAGAATTGACTCCTATCTCCATTAATTTGGTCTTTTTCTGAGGATTCTGACTTCGACAACATTTATTGGAAGAGGATTAGGGCCACTGAAGAAAAAAAAAAACGATATACTTCTAACTTTTATCTCAGAATTCTGACTGACTATTATTTATTGACGAACCTGCAAAAATTTGTTGCGTTTAATTTCACCGTTCTTCTGTTTGAAGGATTTCCAGTTCCATAAATCAGTGGTTGTGTTCTGCTACACAAAATGTGATGTCATGTGAAATAAAAACCGTGAAAGCTGACAAACATGCGTTTATACGCCTTGAAGCTTGAAACGCAGGGAAAAGCTTGAAAAGTTGACGGAGCCAACGCTCACAAAGCACCGCAGAGACCGCGACGCTCCTCCAACGGCCTCAAACGTAAACTTAACATGTAATCGTGACGTCGCTGACGCTGACAAAGCCTGCGGTCTGAACGCACCATAACGATGATGCCGTCGACGTTGGAGTTTTAACATTATCAGGAACTGGACAGGAACCCATCTCCTGTGTAATTGCTCTCCCCATCTAGACATTTGTCATCTCCTGCCTTCTTCTTCTCCCTACTATTGCTGCGTGTGAGTTTTTAAACTAAATCAGTGTAGGCTAAATATCCATGAAATCCATATTCGTGACTCTGCAACATTCTGGAATATCTCTCTGCTGTTATTTCTAATAATAACTCATCACAGAAAAGAACTCATCTTGAAATAAATCTTCCACTACACCTGGTTGAGGTATTTCCCTGCGAAGAAGGTCTGATAGCCTCCGTAGGTCTTCAGCAAAGCGGGGAAAGTCTTGGGCTCCTCGCTCTTCTGCCAGGCGGTGCTGCTGCAGTTCCCCTCCAACGTGTTGTTGAGGACGCGGTGGTTGTGGGGGTATTTCCCCGTCAGGATGCTGGCTCGACTCGGGCAGCACAGAGGACTGGCCACAAACTGGACGAACGGGAGGAACGACAGAGTGAGCAGCTGGAGGGATCAAAGTGCTTCACAGAAAATAAGATACGATACACACGAGAAATAAAAGTCAAAAATGTCTACAATAATAAACACAAACCACCACCAGAGCACACCCATTCATTAAACTAATAACAGTTAACCAACCATAGAAAGTGTTCAAATTTGCCGCAAAAATTATGGAAACTTAACACTTTACTTTTATCAAAGCCAAGCAACTGAGACCCTTTTTTTCAGACAAATAGTCCATGTTTAATTTGTTGCTGAGTGGGTGAAAAACAAACAAACCAAAAAACAATTCAGAATAAACGTTTTGTGTTTTAATTGAAAAAAAAAAAAAAACAATCACCCATGTTCTTACAATTTACCAACTTTGAAACCACTGCTGTAACATGACGCCTGTATTGGAATATCTATAAAGGCGTTTATGTACATAAAAGGTTTTACTTTCTAATAAAAGTTTTTTTTTTAAGAATAGAACAGAGTAGAAGAGCTAGTTCCATAAATTATCACATTTATACAATATAAAACATACCTTTGTCATACCTGATAAAAATTTGCACAACAAAGTGACATGATATTCAAACATTAGACGCTTCTTGTACAAACCTGAAAAGGTTTATTGTTTGAATAATCAGAGTTTTTCACATAATAATCTGAAGTAGCTTTATTTTTCTTCTGCTAGGTTTCCACTTCTAGGCCTCCTCATTATAAGACGCTTCAAGTACTTGGGTACTTACCGCGTTTGTGAAGGATATCCCCGCGTCACCGATTAGTTTCTTGGTCTTGGTCAGTGGGTCCTAAAACGATAATTAAAATGTCCTTTATTTTATTTTTTTGTACGAGTAGGAAACAGAAGAGCAACGTGTTCATTTCAAATAGATTGCCAATGCAGAGACTTTCTGGTGACCACGGCCAAGCTAAAAGTAGCTCGACTCGACCAGTGTTGGTTGCTGTGGGGTCACCGGAAGGTCACCACTTTTGCAGCCAATTGTTTGCCAACAAATTTATTTAAAAAACACATATGCAGGTGAATTCCTGAAAGTTAACTTGAGCAGGTGAATGTTTGCAAGGGAATATTATCAAAATAATTTCTGCAGACATTTTTTTGTTGGTGAATTTAAAGTGAATATGCAAGTAGATTTAAAAAAAATCATATATATATATATATAATTGCACTTGATAAAAATGTTGCATAAATTCAACATCTTAGAAAAATCTGATTTTAATACTATATATCTCCCATAGTTGCAGACCTTTTACTGCCTAACCATTGCGCTATAAAACATTAAATGAATCGCAGGTACTTTTTTTGTATATTTTGAGTAAAAAAATAAAACAATAGGGATCGCCGGTTTAAGTGGATATTAAGTATATTTTACGTGCCTGCATTGCTTTCTTCAAAAAAGTTGTTTTCACCTGATACATTATCAATAAAATTATAATTTGACCTAAAATGATGGAGAAGATCCAGCTGACTCAGTTTAGATTCCTAAATGATGTTTTCAATCAGGAATGTGAGCAGTCAGCTTTATTAGTCTGGACCAACACTTAAATCCAGACTCAAATTAACATGTTTACCACAATTAACGCGACTCTGCGGCTGTTTAAACACTAAATATGAGCTGATAATCAAATGTACCGACCATGCCGCCCATAGCGATGTCCAGGTCGTCGGTGAGGATTAAAACGATGTTCGGTCTCCTGTCGGCTTGTCCAAACAAGCCGCAGCTTTGCTGGCTCCACAGAGTGACGCAGATTAACAGAGAACTCAACAAGCTCCGCAAACAGGAGCGGGTTGACTCCATTTTTATGGATTCGGTTAGAAAATGCCGAGGTGTCTGCAGAGGAGTCGCCGCGGCCGTTAATGGATGAAGGCGTGACGTTTAGATGATGAAACTAGCAACTTCAACTCACCTACACCAGCTACTCTGACAGCAATAAAAACGTTTCCCTGTCTACTGGTCACGTGCTACCGCTCCACTACGGAAGTCCCAATCAGCTGACTTCCACGTCCGCCAGCAGCCATATTGTGAGGGGCATCAGAAAGGAAAACAACGACAAAAAAAGAGAAAAATCTTTCAATCCTTCGTAGGAAGCACAGTTGGTAGCACTGTTGTCCTGTAACGAGAAGGGCCTCGGTTTGAATCCAGGTTTCTTAATACCTATTCCTACTTCATCCCTACGGCGAACTATTAGGGCCATTGTTCACAAAAGAAAAATATTTTGGAGTAAATTTCCCGCCAAAAAAAACAATTCCTGAGATTGAAGTCACATACTTACCAGGAAAAACTCGGAGCTTCTCTGATGTCAACACAAGTAGTAAAATTACGAGTAAAAAATAAGAACTTCTGAGATTAATAGCACATATTTTACAGAAAAAAATCTCAGAAATTTTATGTCACAAAATTCAAATTTTGAAATTATTTTCAGATATTTTCTAGGGAACAAAAGCATTAGGTTTTTCAAGTGAATATTTTCAAAATAATTTCTGCAGACATTTTTTTGCTGTTGAATTTAAAGTGAATATGCAGGTAGATTTCTATTTTATATATATATACACTACCGTTCAAAAGTTTGGGGTCACATTGAAATGTCCTTATTTTTGAAGGAAAAGCACTGTAATTTTCAATGAAGATAACTTTAAACTAGTCTTAACTTTAAAGAAACACACGCTATACATTGCTAATGTGGTAAATGACTATTCTAGCTGCAAATGTCTGGTTTTTGGTGCAATATCTACATAGGTGTATAGAGGCCCATTTCCAGCAACTATCACTCCAGTGTTCTAATGGTACAATGTGTTTGCTCATTGGCTCAGAAGGCTAATTGATGATTAGAAAACCCTTGTGCAATCATGTTCACACATCTGAAAACAGTTTAGCTCGGTACAGAAGCTACAAAACTGACCTTCCTTTGAGCAGATTGAGTTTCTGGAGCATCACATTTGTGGGGTCAATTAAACGCTCAAAATGGCCAGAAAAAGAGAACTTTCATCTGAAACTCGACAGTCTATTCTTGTTCTTAGAAATGAAGGCTATTCCATGCGAGAAATTGCTAAGAAATTGAAGATTTCCTACAACGGTGTGTACTACTCCCTTCAGAGGACAGCACAAACAGGCTCTAACCAGAGTAGAAAAAGAAGTGGGAGGCCGCGTTGCACAACTGAGCAAGAAGATAAGTACATTAGAGTCTCTAGTTTGAGAAACAGACGCCTCACAGGTCCCCAACTGGCATCTTCATTAAATAGTACCCGCAAAACACCAGTGTCAACATCTACAGTGAAGAGGCGGCTGCGGGATTCTGGGCTTCAGGGCAGAGTGGCAAAGAAAAAGCCATATCTGAGACTGGCCAATAAAAGAAAAAGATTAAGATGGGCAAAAGAACACAGACATTGGACAGAGGAAGACTGGAAAAAAGTGCTGTGGACGGATGAATCCAAGTTTGAGGTGTTTGGATCAAAAGAAGATGAGACGCAGAACAACTGAAAAGATGCTGGAAGAATGCCTGACGCCATCTGTTAAGCATGGTGGAGGTAATGTGATGGTCTGGGGTTGCTTTGGTGCTGGTAAGGTGGGAGATTTGTACAGGGTAAAAGGGATTCTGAATAAGGAAGGCTATCACTCCATTTTGCAACGCCATGCCATACCCAGTGGACAGCGCTTGATTGGAGCCAATTTCATCCTACAACAGGACAATGACCCAAAACACACCTCGAAATTGTGCAAGAACTATTTAGAGAAGAAGCAGGCAGCTGGTATTCTATCGGTAATGGAGTGGCCAGCGCAGTCACCAGATTTGAACCCCGTTGAGCTGTTGTGGGAGCAGCTTGACCGTATGGTACGCAAGAAGTGCCCATCCAACCAATCCAAATTGTGGGAGCTGCTTCTAGAAGCGTGGGGTGCAATTTCTCCAGATTACCTCAACAAATTAACAGCTAGAATGCCAAAGGTCTGCAATGCTGTAATTGCTGCAAATGGAGGATTCTTTGATGAAAGCAAAGTTTGATGTAAAAACAATCTTATTTCAAATAAAAATCATTATTTCTAACCTTGTCAATGTCTTGACTCTATTTTTTATTCATTTCACAACGTATGGTGGTGAATAAGTGTGACTTTTCATGGAAAACACAAAATTGTTTGGATGACCCCAAACTTTTGAACGGTAGTATATATATATATATATATATATATGCATAATTGCTCATGATATATTTCTTCCGTAGTTGCAGACCTTTTTCTACCATCATCAAAGCATCAAAATTACAAGAAATAAAAGCTTGAAATATTTTCTCTATGTGTAGTAGAAGCTTTTGTAGTTGGAAAAGCGCTTTATAAACAAAGTTTGATTGATTGATTGATTTCCTGATTTTTCTCTCAAAATATAGACTTACTACAGAATCCTGACTTTAAATCACGAATCCCGAATTAAATCTCAGAATTTTTACTTTTTCTTTCCAGAACTCTGACTTGAATCCTGATTCTCAGACCATTTAGGCTCAACAAACCTTTAGAGGTGTTTTGAGTTAATTGGCTGATTAGGCAAGGCAAGGCAATTTTATTTGTATAGCACACTTTCAACACAAGGTAATTCAAGGTGCTTTGCATGATTTGAGACAAAGAAACAAGAATTCAGCATTGAAAAGCATTGAAGAAAAAAAATTTAAAGGCAATAACAGTGATTAAAAAGAATAAATTAAAAGCATGGCGTGCAAACAATAAGAAAATTACGGAAGAGGATTAGGGCCACTGAAGAAAAAAATATATTTACTTCTGAATTTTTTTCTCAGAATTCAGACTATTATTTATTGCTGAATCTTCAAAGGGTTTGTTGCATTTAATTTCACCGTTCTTCTGTTTGAAGGATCTTCAGTTCCATAAATCAGTGGTTGTGTTCTGCTAGCCAAATGTGATGTGATGTGCTGCATGCTCACAACTGGTGTTTCATTGAGAATTCTGACATTAAAGTCAGAAATATATATATTTTTCTTGGCCCTAATCCTCTTCCATAGGAGTGGGATGCACAATCGTTTGCGACATAAATAGTAAAGGCTGTATTTAATTGTTTTTTTATGAGCCATTATTGTTTTGATTAGACAAAAATAAAATAAAATCGAAAATCGGGATCATTAAACATTGTAAAAAGTAATCGTGATTATTTTATTTTCATAATTGCCCGGCCCTAAATTGAATTTAAAGTTTTTAATTATAGGCTTGAAATGTCCCTCTCTCCGTTTAGTAGATCTATATAAATATGGACGGATTAGGAGCACAGATTTTTTTTTTTTAAATCTCAGAATCAATATGTTGTTGTTTTTTACTTGAATTTATAGGCCAAATTCTGATTCTTTAATATATTTTTTTTTAAGTCATAAATTAAAACATTTTCCAGTGGCATATCACTTCCCGTACCCACGAGTTTTACTCTCTGAAACGAGTAAATATTATTAAAAAAAATTTCATGCTGAAATTGTCCCGACTGTTTGCTCAGATTCGGTGGTTCGTCGTTTGGATCCGCCTCTCCAGCTGTTGTGCGTTCTCCAGACTTGAATATTTCAGGGGCGCCGAACATCGCGCAACACCTGCCGTGATGGACCCATTGGACGGGTTCGGTTCTCCCGGACGAGAGGAGGCCGCCGCGGACAGCCGATCCTCCTGGACTCGCTTCTCCTCCTGGCTGGAGTGCGTGTGTGTGGTTACCTTCGACCTGGAGCTCGGACAAGCCATTGAGGTGCGATAGCTTAGCATCGCCTGCGCAAATGTGCATTTAAATAATCTACAATTTGAAATCTTAGCGGTTTTTGTAGGAAATTCGCTGTGTAGTAAAAAAGTTATTTAAACTGTAAAAATGAGTAACGTCTTTTCTTTAGTTCGGCCTCTTATAAGTAGCAGAAAACGCTATTGTTTATGGTATTACTTTGTCATATTTGTTCTTATAAATAGTTTAGTAAGATCACAGTCGTTAAAGTAGCTTAATTTTCAATGGAGTCTGGTTTGCTTTCATTCTCTGTGCTTTCAGCTAGTTTATCCTCAGGATGTGAAACTCACAGAGAAAGAGGTGAGTTTTTGTGTTTCTCGTTAAATAAAACCAGATGTGCCACTAATTGTTCCATCAGTGACTTATGGTGCTGTTTGGGTTTGTTGACAGAAAACCAGCATCTGTTACCTGTCATTCCCTGACTCCTACTCAGGTAAGTTCAGGTAAAGAAACACCCAGTGAATTCAGCTGTGACGAGTTCAGAGGTCACAGGATGTCACCTGGGAATCTCCTCAGGATGCCTTGGGGACACTCAGTTCACCTTCAGGTTGCGCCATTCGGTTGGACGCCACGGTCTCAGAGACGACCTCTACAACAGAGATTCTCCCGTCACGCTGCAGGTGAGTTCACCTGAGAACGACACGTGCAGTCAGGCGTTGTCCAGTAGACGGGAAGTAAAACGGCTGTTATGGCTCCCCAGAGGGAAACGGCACATTTCTTTGGCTACGTCTACTTCCGTCAGGTGAAGGATGCCTCAGTGAAGAGAGGCTACTTCCAGAAGGTACTCACCTGTTCTCCACGACTACCTAACCTTTAATTTCATGTTTTTTTTTAATTTATTTTAATCTTCTGTTTTTTTCTTTCAGTCTCTAGTGTTGGTCTCCAGGTTGCCCTACACACACCTGTTCCACTCGCTGCTGCAGATCATCGCTCCAGAGTTCTTTGAGAAACTGGAACCTTTTCTGGAAGCAGGTGACGGTGCCTGCATCCTTAAAACGTGTCCCGTCAGCTTTTTCGAGCAGGTCTCACCCGAGTTTTCTCTCCATTAATCCTCAGTGTGTAACGAGATTGACCGGTGGTTCCCTCCCACACCTGGGCAGACGCTCAACCTGCCCATCGTGGGCGTTGTCTTACAGGTGAGGAAAAATCTGCACTTCAGAAGCTGAAAAGTTGTGTTGGAAAACGTTCTCTTTTTCTTTTAGATCAGAATTCCTTCAAAAACAGACAAACCAGGAGGAAGCCCAGTCAGACAGCTAGCTAAAGAGGTCAGACACCAGTTCTCTCGCCTCTTCTGTCCCTCAGCTGCTGTTATTAATAAACTGCTTGTCCTTGTAGAACCTCCTGCCGGCTCCAACGCTGCTGCCGACCATCCACGAACTGGACCTCTTTAAGTAAGCGCCGCTCCCTTTGGAAGTTGCTGGTAAATGTTGCGGACGCCCAGTCTCTGCAGCAGGTGTGTCTCTGCTTCCCTCAGGTGCTTCCAGTCGGTTCTGATCCACCTGCAGATGCTGTGGGAGCTCGCGCTGCTCGGGGAGCCGCTGGTCATCATGGCGCCGTCTCCAACAGTCTGCTCGGAAACCGTACTGGCTCTCGTCAGGTAGTGCAGCGTGCTGCCGGCAGCCAATCGGTGAGGTTTTACGTCGTCCAAGTAACTGCGAACGTGTTTGTTTTTTAAACACCCCCAGCTCCGTAAGCCCTCTCAAGTTCTGCTGCGACTTTCGGCCGTATTTCACCATCCATGACAGTGAGTTCAGAGAGTACACCACCAGGACGCAGGCTCCGTAAGTCTTGGACGTCTGGATCTTATCTGTACCTATAATCCGTTTCAAAACTCCTTGCACAGCTAAACTACACATCTGGGGTCTAATTCATCAAACTTTGCGTAGAATCCTTACTAAAATCGCACTTAAGCAGAGCAAAAAGTACATAAAAACGACTTCCGCCTAGTAAGTTTCAGCTCTATCAAACTAAGTAGACCACGTGATCTCTGCTTTAGAAATCCAGATCTCCCTAGGAATGTGCTTAGTGGATCGTTTTTTGTTTTGTCGATTGTATCCCACCTTCTACAATCACTTTCTGCCATAAATGGTCAATGCAAAGTGCCTGGTGAATATTCTGCACAGCCGGCTGATACGAGGCGTCTCACCGGTATCCATGACAACAGGGAGGCGGAGAAAGCGCAATTCCACTGAGACTGAGGCCATGTCCACACGTAGCCGGGGTTTTGTTTTTGTTTTTTTAAACGAAGAGTTTCCTCTGCTCCTTTAAAAAAAAAAATTCTCCATCCACACATAACCGGATAAATGCTTTTTTCAGCACATGGGGAGCCTAAGTCTCCTCCCCTTCCTGTTGGTCCCCAAACCGAAAAAATAATGAATGGAAGTCAATGGAGCGATAAAAGTTATTTTCTGGTCCGCTTTGTCTTACGTCCTGAATAACACATACTGTATGTTGTAATTCAATTTAAATGATAACTAATGATGTACATTTCGAATGTGTTTGTCCAGTGATTTGGGATTTATTTTAATTAAAACATTTTGAAATTAATATGCCTACAAATCAGAAATCGCATAAATGATGTGACTAGCTAACGCAAGCTATCACTAGCTATAGCAGGTAAAACACTCACCTAGAGCTTGTAGAGCTTCTCCTCCATGCTGGCTCTCACTCCACCGACTGCTTTATGCCCGACGTAGCTGCTACTTTCCACGTGGTCAGATTTATAGAGGTTTTCTCCGTTTTTAATGCTCCTTTCTTCAGCCTGGAGGCTACGACCCTCTCTCTCCTTCTTCTTCTGCAGTTGTAGTCCGCTAAACGTTTTCACACAAAACATAAAGTAAATTTTGCCTACGGTCAAAAATCTGCGTTTTCTCTGCATCAAATTTAGTTTTTAAAATTCACGGACATCATATGTTCGATCCACGGCGCATTTCAAACTGGATCAGAAAATAACTTTTATCGCTCCACTGACTCTTATTCATTTTTTGGGCATTTTGGGACCCATGGGCCGGAAGTAGAAGGGCGTGGCTTAGGCTCCCCATTAATAGACGTGGCAAACCTGTAGAGGGCAGTAGTTTTCCCGAATCCTATCCGCTCAGAGTAACTTTCTTTCCTCCATCTTCAGTACCAGCAGTCATGCAGCTTATCAAACAAACAAAACGTGCTTTAACAATGGATGATACCAACACAGCTCTGAGGGCATAAATGCTGTTTTTTGAGAGTAAACGCAGGTCTCACAAGTGATGTTTGAGCATTTCTTGTCGCGGCTAGTGACGTTACGGCTCTTAAAACTCAGTTTTCGTCCGTCCACACGTAGATACTGTAAAGGGAGAAAACGCAAATCTCTAGTTTGGTTGGAGTTTTTAAAAATCTTCGTTTTTGGTGCCTCAAAATCTCAGGCCGAACCGTAGAAAAATATCTCAGTTATGTGAGATAACCGGTTATGTGTGAACAGGGTGACAGCAGGCGCGGAAAAACATTTTATTTCAAACAATCCGTCATTTATCTGTGTAGATCTTTACTAAGTCAAAAGGCGACCAAAGTGCTTCACATTAAAAGACAAAAATATAGTTGGCAATAGGAAAGACAACAAGAGTAAAACGATTCAAATGAAAAATAGAAACGGTAGCACAGCAGACAAAACAATAATGATAACATTTGAATTATAGTATTACTATGGGGTCAGAATGATATCGGCCTAAAATGAGACTGAATAGTGAAATATCAGCGCTGAAAATAATAGATAATAACCCTGAAAATCTTGTTTATGAATCTTTAAATAAATGTTCTGAAAAGGTATTTTATTGAAAGTGAATTTTTTTTATTTTTATAAACCTCAAAATATATAGGTTTACAAAGCAATGTCTGAAACCACTAGGTCACCATTTCAGTCAGGTCTCAAAAGCTCAATTTTGTATATCTAAACCTGAAGAAAGCTTATAGTAAAGTTATAGTAGTGGATTTTGCTGGAGTACGTGGACATTTTAGAAGTAAAGATGTAAAAAATATATAATAATGTAAATTTAATGCATATATTTTGAGTTTCCTTGAAAAAAATGTTTACTTTCAATATTTATTTCACTATCATTACGGAATTTTCACTACATTTATTTCAGATTCAAAACTAACATTTTCTGTTACAATTATATTTTTCAATGGTAATTTTGATTTATTTTCAGTTTCATTCCAAGCTGATATCATTCTGACCCCATAGTTTACTTCTTGTAGCAACAATAAGACTGGAATAAAAGCAAATTAAAACTAAACTACAGCACTGGCAGCCAAGCTGGTGAGATGGCAAAAATGGTGCATTTAGGACTTGTAGACCCTCGGTCACACATGAACAGACAACCAACCATCAGCCCCCCATCCCATCCCTGAAATAAGAATAAAAACGAGAATCTGAATGAAAATATGTTGCATTTCATATTCGTATCAATGCATTCATGTGTAGATCTTCAGATTATATATCAGTTGCATTTATTGGTGCATTATTTGTGATGAGTAGAAATCTAAATACTGCAGTGATCTATTAGATCCATGTGCTGAATTGGGGTCGGCCCCATTTTTTAACTATCCGTCATCGTCAATGCAGAACGGTGCTCTATAGTCGCTGTAACCAGTAGTTAATGCAGCGTTTGGGCACTAAATGCTTTATATTGAAAGGATAATTTATCTAATCTGTTCTTCTGGCAACAAGGAGGTGTAGAGAAACAACAAAACATTAGAGGGTTCTATGAGCTGCATTTCTAGTAAAAAGCTTTACAGCTCAATCAAAACACACTTTCTCTCATCTATTGCTCTTTGAGGGGTAAATGCTTTTACAGGCTGAAGAAAAAAACTGAAGCGATGCTGCAATACTAGGCATAGCCGGCATGAAAAGTTAGCACCCCCTGCTGTCCTGGTCAAGAATTGCTTTGCAACACTGAAAAAAAACAATGGAGAACGGAGAGAAAGAAACTGAGAACCACAAACAAAAAACGTCTCTCCGTGCAAATTTGCTGTTTTTGAAGTATAAACTAGGCTTTAGATCTACTAACCCGCTGGAACCTTACATCTTGCTCCCACAGCACATTCTGGCGGTGGTGCGCCATCTGCCTCTTTGCCTCCATCGTCTTCATGTCAGGCACAACGCTACAACAATTCTGTCTCTTGCAGCTCCTCTTTTGTTTTTTGTGACCCCCCCAAGTAGTATTTTGCGCAGATAATACTTTTTAAAAGTAGACTTAAAATGCGCCTTTTCTGTTAGGCCTTAAATACATCAGAGTGAAGAAATGTATTGACATTTGGCAGTACTTTATTTTTTATTCTAGCTACTTTTTTTCCAATCTGAACTGTTATTTCAAGCAAGGACTTTTCAAATGAGCCTCGATTTGTTGAGCTCACCTCGTGGAATACCGCCCTGGATAGTTTAGTTGATGCTTGTCGCTATCCGGCTGACGGTCTTTCCAGCTTCTCTGATTTAAAAACTTCAGCTGAAGTGAAGCTTGCAGTTCCAGTCTCCAGGTTTGGCAGATTCAGCCTCCGCAACATATCATAGACATATGACTTCTGTTTAGGGTTGAGGCAAAAATCCAAAATCTCACGACAAAAAAAAAACCTCTGCAGCGATCCCACTTTAATACGCACAATTGTTTGCACGTTTCAGTTCAGGCCACATGAGATGAACTGTTTGTATTTTGTTCAGCTTTTTTGGATTAAATGTATATTTAAAAAAACCCAAAGTATTGAATTTATTTATAAGTTTAAAAACTTATAAAGGGTAAAAATAAGTTATGACTACATTTTTTATTTGTTTTTTGACCCTAGGGGTCAAAATGGCGGACGGAAAAGAAGTCCTGATCATGTTAATTGTTCCAGACCTCTATCTCACGTTTGTAAATCCTTTTCTTCATCAGTCCAAATGTGGTTCTGGGGGTCACCAACCCGTTCTTCATCAAGACCTTTCAGAACTGGCCTCACATCGTCCGACTGGGAGAGATAAAGATGGCAGGTAGACTTCACTCACTCTTGTGCTTTTACTTTTTCCTCTCTGAACGTTGAATTCCTCTTGTTCCTTCAGTTGTCATCGTAAGACTTTAAATCATCCAGTTTATCTGAATTAGATGTCTTTGCTCTCGTCTAGGGGATCTTCCGAAGCAGGTGAAGGTGAAGAAGCTCTCCAAACTAAAAACGCTCGACACCAAACCAGGTAGGTTGAGCCAACTAGTCTTTCTGCAGCTGTCCGTGCCTGCAGCTTGCGGTTTTTTTGCACGTTTGTGTGTGCAGGGATCTACACCGCCTACAGAACGTTTTTACACAAAGACAAAATTCTTATCAAGAGGCTGCTGAAGGTGAGCGAACGTCCACGTTGGCCTATCAGAGGAGCAATTAAATAACCAGCAGCTCGGTAATGTTTCCTGTGGGTCTGCAGGGGATCCAGAGGAAGAGGCCGTCGGAGGCTCAGAGCGCCATCCTGAGGAGGCACCTGCTTGAGCTCACACAGAGCTTCATCATTCCTCTGGTGCGGAAACGGTCCAGGAGCATGCAATTCCTGTCGGTTAAACCGTGGGTAAGCCTCGTGTCTTGTCTTCATAGGAGCGGTACATGGCGAGCCTGATGCCTCTGCAGAGATCCGTCACACCCTGGAAGGTGGGTTCTTCGTCGGCGCTGAGCTCAAACGGTCATAGAGCGGCAGCTTGACGCGCCCGTTTTTGTTCAGACTCCTCCGCAGGTTCGTCCCTTCAGCCAGGACGAGTTCATGTCCACTCTGGATCATGCTGGTCCCCAGCTGACCTCCATGCTCCGAGGTGACTGGATCGGTCTGTACAGGTGAGCTGTGGCGCATGCAATGACTCAGCCCTCCTCGTTGTCTCTTAGCATCTTTAACTCCTTCAGTCTGGTCTTTGACTACGCCCCCATTAGACCAAAACTGTGCTGCTTCCCCACTAATTTGGGGTTATGGAGCAACATTCATTTGTCTCAGCAACTGCTGCAAGTTGTCGAGGTCTGGAAGCAGCAAAGTGACACCCTGATCATCATTCTACCACCACCGTGTTAGTATGATGATATTTAGTTGGAACACCACGTATGAATAATTTAAATGAAGTAGACATTTTTACAAATATTTTCCTGATATTAAGGGGGACATATTATACAAAGTTTTCCATCATTTTGTGTTGTCGTTTGGGTCTTTTCCACCTCTAGAAACCCTCCAAGCATGAATAGAATCAATCTATCGTTAAATCATTTATTTGCAAATTTATAGCGCCAGAAATCCTAGGTAGGTAGATTTTGTTCCCAGTGGCTTTCGGGTCCTGGTCCGAGCCCGTGGGCTCGTCCCCAAAACCTCCCGGACCCCAGCATTGCGGGTGCTGGGTGTTCCCCTGGTGCTTCCATCAGTTCCTCTCTTAGTGGGCGGTCGGCCTTGTGTTGGTCCCCTTGTGGACATATACGTCTCTGGACATATACGTCTCCAACCTCCTTAATGTCTGCGTGGATTCCTGTAGGACGGATTGACGGCTCTTTACACCTGCTTGCTCGCACACACACATAGGTGTGGGGACATTGGTGAGTACGGACAAAATCTTGAGCTGAGGTTATCGTCAATAGTTAGTTGGTACCAGGAGCTTACCAGAAACATTAGTGTTGAGTCCATTGATCTATTTTTGTGTGTAGTGAATGTGTAATTCTTAGTTCATATTACTAGATCAGTTTTGTTAAAGTTGTTCTGTTCTATTGGTTGTTTTTGTCTGTTTTGTTTTTCCGACTTCTCTGCCATCCAACAGAGGTGGAGGACTGGGATGTTTTCTTGTGTTCTTTGTTTACCTCCCTATCTTGTATCGTCATTTCACACCGGTCCTGTTTCTCTTCTTCATCTTCTTTCTTTCTTCCTTCTTATGTAAATATTTTGTCCATAACTTCAAGAAATTAAACTCACAGTAATCACTTGTCTAACAAACGCCATTATTTATCAAACTTGCCCATCATCAAAACAAACCCCGCCCATGGTTGATCAAACCCCGCCCCTCGTTTATCAAACGCCCCTCATCTATTAAACTCCACCCCTCGTTTATCAACTTCCGCCCCTCGGCTATCAAACTCCGACCCTTGTTTGGTGAAACTCCACCCCTCGGCTAACAAACCCCGTATATACCCCATATTTTTTATCAAAACCCATCCCTTATTTATCCAACTCCACCCATCTAACACTACCCCTGGATTGGTGGAATTATATCAAAACTCCGCCCTTATTTGTCAACCTTCGCCCTTATTCCCTTCTAGTCTGGAAATATCGCAGCCAATTAACTAGATGGGCGTGGTCTGAAACAGCTAATTTGCATAAAAGTGACAGAGCCCTCTAAACGGATAATTTTGAAAGGGACTGAAGAAATGTTTGACCATGTTTCTGTATGGACCATAGACTATAACCCGTTTAAAGAGGCATTATATGTCCCCTTTAAAGTTGGTCTGAAAATAAAAGGAACCCATCTGTGTTTTTTCACTCAGGAAGTTTTTCAGGTCCCCCAACTTCGACGGCTGGTACCGCCAGCGGCACAGGGAGATGACGCAGAAGCTGGAGAGCCTCCACCTGGAGACGATCTGCGAAGCGGTGAGTGTCTTTCCTCACCTTCCATATGTGACGCTTTCCGACACGTGGCGCTTTCTATAACATCGGCGCCATGTCTTGTGCAGGACCTTCTGGGCTGGACCAAAGACAAGTCGGAGGTGGAGATCGTGGATCTGATCCTGAAGCTCAGAGAAAAGCTGGTGAGGGGGGTCAGATGAGGTGTTTAAAATCAGGAACGGCTTCTGGATAATCGTGATGTGTCCGTGTTTTCCAGATCAAAGCTCGCCGGCAGCAGCTACAGGTTAAAGATGGAGTTTTAGACAAACTGGACGCTTTCATCAGCTCAGTCGTCGGCTCGCTGCCTGAAGACCTGCAGCCCGTCCTAAACGCACGCTGACGCCATCAAACACCGACCCCTAACTCATCTTAAACTCGTGGCGTCCTGCTGCGACAGAGAAAAACGCCCAATCGACGCAGACGTCCGAAGTCTCAAGACTTTACAGTTTCCCGCCATAAAACAGAAGATTGTTATTTATGGAAAAGTCCGATCTTGCAGACGTTATTTTTTCCAGTCTGGTTGAGAACGCGCCTCACTAATGTTTTCTTTTCCCCCAAAAAATAAAACTTGAATCATCAACATCGTTTCTGTTTTGAAGTGACTAACATTAAAACTAATGTTTTGGTCTAGATCTGAGTCCAGTTCTTTCAAGAATTCTTCTGGATTCAGTTCTCTTATTCTGGATTAAGTTTTGTTACTCGCCACCCAGTAACGCATCAGATTATGTGAGTCGAGTTTTCTTCATCCCGATTAACTCCTGTTTGTCTGGATCCGGTCGTGCTTTAGGTTCTGTTAGTCTGGGTACTGGATCTAGTTCTGGATTAAACAGTTTGTATCTAGTTCTGGATTAAACTGTTGGTTTGTATCTAGTTCTGGATTAAATGGTTTTTTTGGATCTAGTTCTGAATTAAACAGATGGTTTGGATCTAGTTCTGGATTAAATAGTTTGTTTGAATCTAGTTCTGGATTAAATTACTTGTCTTGATCTAATTCTGGATTAAACGGTTTGTATCTAGTTCTAGATTAACCTGTTGGTATGGATCTAGTTCTGGATTAAACAGTTGGTTTGGATCTAGTTCTAGATTAAATTTTTTGTTTGAATCTAGTTCTGGATTAAACTGTTGGTTTGGATCTAGTTCTGGATTTAACTGTTGGTTTGGATCTAGTTCTGGATTTAACTGTTGGTTTGGATCTAGTTCTGGATTTAACTGTTGGTTTGGATCTAGTTCTGGATTAAACAGATGGTTTGTATCTAGTTCTGGATTAAATGGTTTGTTTGAATCTAGTTCTGGATTAAACTGTTGGTTTGGATCTAGTTCTGGATTAAACTGTTGGTTTGGATCTAGTTCTGGATTAAACAGATGGTTTGTATCTAGTTCTTGATTAAATGGTTTTTGAATCTCGTTCTGGATTAAATTACTTGTCTTGATCTAATTCTGGATTAAACGGTTTGTATCTAGTTCTGGATTAACCTGTTGGTTTGGATCTAGTTCTAGATTAATTTTTTTGTTTGGATCTAGTTCTGGATTAAATTGCTTGTCTGGATCTAGTTCTGGATTAAATAACTTGTCTTGATCTAATTCTGGATTAAACGGTTTGTATCTAGTTCTAGATTAACCTGTTGGTATGGATCTAGTTCTGGATTTAACTGTTGGTTTGGATCTAGTTCTAGATTAAATTTTTTGTTTGAATCTAGTTCTGGATTAAACTGTTGGTTTGGATCTAGTTCTGGATTAACCTGTTGGTTTGGATCTAGTTCTGGATTTAACTGTTGGTTTGGATCTAGTTCTGGATTAAACAGATGGTTTGTATCTAGTTCTGGATTAAATGGTTTGTTTGAATCTAGTTCTGGATTAAACTGTTGGTTTGGATCTAGTTCTGGATTAAATTGCTTGTCTGGATCTAGTTCTAGAATAAACTGTTGGTTTGGCTCTAGTTCTGGATTAAACTGTTGGTTTGGATCTAGTTCTGGATTAAATTGTTGGTCTGGATCTAGTTCTGGATTAAATAACTTGTCTTGATCTAATTCTGGATTAAACAGTTTGGATCTAGTTCTGGATTAAATTACTTGTCTTGATCTAATTCTGGATTAAACGGTTTGTATCTAGTTCTGGATTAACCTGTTGGTTTGGATCTAGTTTTAGATTAAATTTTTTGTTTGTATCTAGTTCTGGATTAAACTGTTGGTTTGGATCTAGTTCTGGATTTAACAGATGGTTTGTATCTAGTTCTGGATTAAATGGTTTGTTTGAATCTAGTTCTGGATTTAATTGCTGGTCAGGATCTAGTTTCTGGATAAACAATTGGATCTAATTCTGGATTAAACAGTTTGTTTGGACCTAGTTCTGGAATAATTGTTGGTCTGGATCTAACGCTGGATTAAATTGCTTGTCTGGATCTAGTTCTAGAATAAACTGTTGGTTTGGCTCTAGTTCTGGATTAAACTGTTGGTTTGGATCTAGTTCTGGATTAAACTGTTGGTTTGGATCTAGTTCTGGATTAAATTACTTGTCTTGATCTAATTCTGGATTAAATTACTTGTCTTGATCTAATTCTGGATTAAACGGTTTGTATCTAGTTCTGGATTAACCTGTTGGTTTGGATCTAGTTTTAGATTAAATTTTTTGTTTGTATCTAGTTCTGGATTAAACTGTTGGTTTGGATCTAGTTCTGGATTAAACTGTTGGTTTGGATCTAGTTCTGGATTAAATTACTTGTCTTGATCTAATTCTGGATTAAACAGTTTGTATCTAGTTCTGGATTAACCTGTTGGTTTGGATCTAGTTTTAGATTAAATTTTTTGTTTGTATCTAGTTCTGGATTAAACTGTTGGTTTGGATCTAGTTCTGGATTAAACAGATGGTTTGTATCTAGTTCTGGATTAAATGGTTTGTTTGAATCTAGTTCTGGATTTAATTGCTGGTCAGGATCTAGTTTCTGGATTAAACAATTGGATCTAATTCTGGATTAAACAGTTTGTTTGGACCTAGTTCTGGAATAATTGTTGGTCTGGATCTAACGCTGGATTAAATTGCTTGTCTGGATCTAGTTCTAGAATAAACTGTTGGTTTGGCTCTAGTTCTGGATTAAACTGTTGGTTTGGATCTAGTTCTGGATTAAACTGTTGGTTTGGCTCTAGTTCTTGATTAAACTGTTGGTTTGGATCTAGTTCTGGATTAAATTGCTGGTCAGGATCTAGTTTCTGGATAAACAATTGGATCTAATTCTGGATTAAACCGTTTGTTTGGACCTAGTTCTGTAATAATTGATGTTCTGGATCTAACGCTGGATTAAATTGCTTGTCTGGATCTAGTTCTAGAATAAACTGTTGGTTTGGCTCTAGTTCTGGATTTAACAGTTAGTTTAGATCTAGTTCTGGATTAAATTGTTGTCTTGGATCTATTGGTCTCGATCAAACTGGGCTTTGTCTGGATTAAGTACTCTATTCAACGTCTGGATAAATTTTTTATTATATTTTAGGCCGTTCGTCTGGATCAGGATACTCTTAAATTCAGAACCAATTCTAGAATACATTTTGTTAGTCTGGGAAGTTTCCTGCAATCTAGTCTAATTTTTTTTCTCCTAGTAAATAAAATGTAACCAAAAGAAATAGTTGATTCTCAATAATTGGCCAAATCTGAAGCGCAGAAAACAGATTTAATCAGACACAAAAAATAGTTTATTTTCCATAGAATCCAAAATATAACATTGATCTGATGGATTAGATCACTAGTTGTGGTCACAGTGAGTCCGTCATGGTCACAGATTAGAGGAATTATTGGTGTGTGTGTGCAGGTTGAAGTCTCTCAGGGCGTTCACCTCCGTATGGGGCCCCACCAGGCGGGCCCCTGCAGCTTCGTCACGTCGTGTTTCTCCTGTGGGCTGAAATGCAGGATGGTCAGGATGGCGTTGAGCGTCTGCTGCCGCCCGCTGCTGTCCTGCAGCGTCAGGAACTTGTAGATGATGTTCTTCAGGTACTCCAAGTTCGCGCCCTCTCTGTTATGATCTCGCATCATCTTGTCGAGCCGGCCGCGCAGCTCAGCCGTCTCCTCTTCGTGCCGCTCGGCGTTGGCGATGAGCCTGGCCTGCAGCTGGTGGAGGTCCTCTTCGAGTCGGTTCTTGTGCCGCCGAAGGCCGCCCACCTCCACCTCCTTGCGGGCCAGCTGTTCGGCGTAAAGCAGCAGCGTGGACTCCGTTGGCGCCGCCTGCCGCAGGGCCTGGCCGACCGCGTCGCCTTCGCAGTCGGAGCCGGCCTCCTGCGGGCCGTCGGCCGGGTCGGCAGCGTCGCGCAGGCTGCAGCTCAGCGAGGTTCTCCGCAGCCTCTCCAGCTCCTGGTCCTTCTCGTCCAGCAGCGCCATCGTCCTCTCCCGGTGTTTGTGGAGCTCCACCTCCAGCCGCTGCAGCTCGACGCGGTGCTGCGCCTCCACCCTCTCGAGCTCCTGTTTCTGAGCGTGCTGCAGCGCCAACGCCTGCTGCTGCCGCTCCTCCAGCTGCTGGCGGTGTCGCGCCTCTGCCTCGTCGCTGTGGATCCGCAGGGTGATGTACTTCTCCCGGAGCTCCGACAGTTGATCCCGGACCTCCTCCAGCTCCTTGGCCTGGCAGCCATCTTTAGCCGACTTGTTCTTCAGCACCACCTGGGCACGCAGCTTGTAGCGCTCAAACTCGTCCCTCAGCTGCTGGAGCTCCTGCTGGTAAACCAGCGCCGCGGTTCCGTCCGCACCCGGCTCCTTCTCGGCGTCGTTCAGATCCTGGATGTTCTGATCCGGGTTCTTTTGGGCCGCCAGCAGCAGCAGCTTCTTCACCATCTGCATCTTCTCCTTCAGAGCGGCCACATCCAGCCGCGACTCGTCCAGACTGAGGTCAGTGTTGGACCTGCTGGAGGCGGCGATGGCCAGCGTCTTGTTCTCCGTGTCCAGTTGCAGGATCCGGTCTCTCAGCCTCTGAGCCGCCTGTTGGTCCCGCTGCCTCGCCTTCTCGCAGGATCCCAGCAGCTCCGACAGCTCCGAGACGCGCTGCTCCAAACCCGCCACCCGGAGCTCTGCAGCCTGCGCGCGCTCACGTGCACGCCCCTCCGCCTCACAGGCCTGCAAAGCAGAACGAAGCATGAGTCGCGTGTGCAGCTACACCTGCAGCTTTACCTCCAGGAAGAAAAAACGGACGTTTTAAGGGAGATCCTGCAGGAGCTATTTGATAAGACAGAGATGTAGCAACAACTGACCGTCTGAAAAAATGGACTAACAGGGAAAGAAGGGTCAGAGGTGACAAGGAGCACGATAATCACTGAGATGCATTTATCTGGTCTGATGAAACCAGGTACCAAGCTTCTTAACAGTGAAGCATGGTGGTGGCAGCATTATGGCTCCAGAAACTCAGATTAGTCTGATGATTAATCTTCCGACAAAACAGCCAAAATAACAAAAAATTAGGGAAGAAATATTGTCTCATTCGTATCTTTATTGATTCTGATTTTCCCTCAATAATTTCCATGCAAAAATCCGCTTTCAAAAATGGGGCTAAAAAAAATTTACTTTCAAATTTGCACACAAAACTTCACCTCCAAAATTCAACTACAAAAATTTCCCAGAAAATCTTGCATTTAAAAAGTAATTTGCAATAAAAAAAGGCTTCAAGAATTAACCTCCACAAATCAGCCTAAAAAAACTGGCCTCCACACTTCAAATACAAAAATTTGCCAGTAAAAACTGGCCTGATCACCAAAAAAAAAAAAAAAAAATTCAAAATTTTGTCTGTGAAGAACAGTCTACAAAATTCAACAAAGAATTCCCATAAAAATTGGCCTCAAAACACTTGGACAAAAAAAAAATTACTTTCACAAAATAACCTGCAAAATTTCATTGGAAAAAAACCTGCCTCCGAAAATTCCAATACAAAAATTTGCCATTAACTCCTTGGCTGGCCTCTCCACAAAAACAAATTTCAAAAAGTTACCTGCACAAATTAGCTTAAAAAAATAGCCCCAAAAAATCTAACTACAAAAAATTGCCTGGACTAACTGGCCTAAATGAAATAAAAATGTTTCTATTAAAAATATCTCCCCCAAAGAGTCACCTGCGAAAATTTGCCTTGACAAATTGACTTGCCAAATGAATAAACTCTACTTTAAAATTTTGCCTGTGAAGATCAGCCTATAAAACCTCAACAAAAAAGTTCTCCTTCAAAAATTTCCCTTTTTAAAAACTCGCCTTTTAAAGATTTGCGTCTGAAAATTCGATTACAAAATCTCGAAAATTTGCCCGTACAACATATAACGTTGTTATATGAAACCGTTATTGTTTGAACAATACATTTTTCATGTGTTTTCAATATAAAATAGGGGTTTCACGATTCTCCAAATTCTCGATTTAAGATTTTAGGGTCCGGACTTGATTCCCAATTTATTTATTTTTACATTTTTTTCCTTTTACAGTACAGAGCCATATGTCATTTTTAGACTAGTCTACAATCATTGGTTTTATTCATTAGGCATTAATGGTCAAATTGAAATGATTTATTTACAGTAAAAGTGTAAGAGTATTGTTTAAAAAACAGAAATGATTAGTAACAGAGGGTGGCTGCCATCTAGTGACTCTTTATAGTTACTGCAGAAAAACGAGTGGAGACGTAATGCTCAAGATAGTAGGGCTGGACGATAATTCGATAATAGTATATATCGATCGATAGACATGTGGCGCAATAGAAAAAAACGGGGCCAGTAGAAAAATGAAGTTTCCCATCATTTTTTTATTATAGCCCAACAGGCTTAATACAACAATCATTACTTACTCAAAGGATGAGATCATTTGAGGTGAAACATAATTTTTTTTATAGTCCCAAAGTGAACCATCGCCATAACTTCACCGCAGTCGGATGTCACAGCAAGGAAGCAGCGGAGGAAGTTGTTCTGGATAAATGTTTCAGTGGCTCAGGTAAAGGTTGCATCCCATTTTGAACCAATCCTCCACACATTAAAACACTAAACGTAGCAATAATAAAACTAAAAATTAACTAGAATCGGCTTTATTGACAAACTAAACCAAAGGTTTCAGCCATTATTATAAAGTGTCATTAAATGTTTAAACGATTAAAAATCATCAAGATAAGCTTTTAATTTCAATTACTAACATAATTAAAATGTATAAATATAATATAATGGTTAATAACATTACTTTTGTATTTACTGATGTTACTCAGGTCTCTTGGTTTGTTTCTGTGTCTTACAAAACTACTTATGATAAAAAGAAGTGTTAGAAAAAAATAATTAATTCTTAGTTAAAATTAGTTAATTGAAGAACAACAAAATGACCAGGGAGGTACTTAACACATTACATGCAGCTAACAGCGGTCCTCTTGTTTACAACGTGAATGTGGACTTAACTCTCTGGGAACTCAACATTTCCTCACCGGTGACTTGAGAGTAGAAGGAGCGGCTTTAGCTCTGGTCCCGCTGCTTCATCTATCCTAGCCGTGGTTTAACTGTAGCTTAGCTAATAGCTACTTGATAGCGTCAGCTAATGTGCTCTGATCCCGGTGGACGTGATACAGGCAGTTAAAATGTTACCGGGTGTTGTTCGGAGTTGTTTGAGAACTAGTGAGAGTTACTTCTTAGGGGGAAATGTGTGGTTTTTTGTGATGAGACGGTTGTGTAACTGTTACTACGGAGTCCTGGGTGGGACACACCGAGTGTAATCATGGGAGGAGGTGATCGCGATCCTCTTTTGGATTTCGATGTGCAGAGTCGTAACGTAATTTTGATCGATATCGATACAAAATCAACATCGTGACACCCCTAATATAAATATGTTGTACGAACGTGAAGGATATATTGTTTTAACAATAAAGTTTTTAGTTATATCAGTAAATGATTTTGTTGAATCGTCTCCAGGAACTGAAACACGACCGTTTCCCTGCATGTTTTATGGAACAGCAGCTCAGTAACAGAAAAATCTGCCCACGCCTCAATCCAAGCATTAAAAACAGAACTAAATTCCATAAAAGGAGACATTTTCTCACGCGCTGATCTGCAACTTATCAACTTCACTTTTCATATGGAAACGTTTAAACGTAAAAACGTGATATAGCTCTGTTTTTCTTTTGCCTGGGTGGCAGCTCTGGGCTTCAGTAGGATTCGTTGAGCTGGACCTGGTCTCACCTTCTTGATCTCGTTGTGGATCTGCTGCTGGAAGGAGTTCTTCATTTCCTGCAGTTCCCTCTGCAGCTCCTCCACTCTGGGATCTGGTTTCCTCTGCTCCTCATCGGCAGCCTGCAGCCTCCTCCGCAGCTCGTCTCTCTCCTCCTTCACCTGGCTAAGGTGCGCCTCGGACTCCGCCCCGCGGTCCACCGCCTGCGAGCTGGCGAGGAGGGCGGCATCAGCGTCGTGCAGGCGCAGCTCGGCGTCCTGCCGCAGGTCCCGCTCCTGCTGCAGGAGCCTCTGTAGCTCCCTCAGCTGCTGGACGTGGTCCCCCTGCTCCTGCTCCCTCTCGTGCTGCTGCGTGATGATGCGGGCGCGGTTTTCGGCGACCTGCTGCTGCAGAGCCCGGAGCTCCGCCTCCTGCTCTGACGTCACGGCGGCCAGACGCACCTGCAGCTCCTGCACTTCCTGCTTCAGCTGACGTTTGTCGGCCTGGAAGCTCGCCTCCATCCGCGATTTCTCCTGCGTCACGGTGGTCAGGGACGCGGTGAGCGTGCTCAGTTGGCTCTTCAGCTGGGCAACGCGCCGGTCGGCCTCCATGGTGGACAGGGCGGGGCTTCGCTGTTGCTCCGCCTCCACATCAGCATCAACCTGTGGGAACAATCACCCTGACAGACCTGGCAGTAACTGCTGGAAGGTTATTCACGTCGACCACATACCGTAGAGCCCGGTTCTCCCTGGTCCTCCTCGCTCTGCTCACCCCTCCCGGTCTCACTGCCGGCGTCCACGGATGCCGCCGTGTCCACGCTGTCCTCGCTGTGCAGAGAGCAACCGTCATCCAGCAGCTCCAGGCGCCTGGCAGCGTCTTGCTCATCCTGCTTCGAGTCTGGATCCTGGGTCACGGTCAGAACATTCAGACTGGCCTCCAGAGCCTCCTTCTCCTTCAGAAGACTCTTGTAGGCCCGGACGACGTCTTTGAAGCGGGTCTGGTACTGGAGCAGCTGCTTCTTCTGAGACTCGATGGTGTCCAGCAGCTCCTTCCTGCTGGGGCCGCCGCCAAAACTCATCCCGAACTTCTCCATGTCGCACTTCACTTCACGTCAGACTGATTCCATCACCGAAACGGAGTTTGGACCGGCTCACCCAAACCACACGGCGACCCTGGTGTGGCAACATACTTCATCAAACATCCGCATAGTTCCTGCTTCTGCTGCGTCAACCAACAGATGCTAAATCTGTTAGCCTTAATCTAAATCTGGAATCATTTTGTTAGCAGACTCTACACCAGGAGTGCCCAAGAGGGCCAAAATGACAATCTATCAGAGTAATCAAATGTAATATCTTACAGAAAATCTAAACACTAATAGTTAAGTAAAGTATTTTTATTTATTATAAACTCATTTAATTCTCTTTTCTGTGTAAATAACATTAAACAAAATATTAGAAATGTCATATATAGGTATTTAGAACTCATATCTATACTTCAGTATTTGACTGATTGCTTCTTATCAGTGAAAAAAAAAATTATTCCAGCATTTTTTAAACAAATCAAACTTTATTTATAAAGCGATTTTTGTAAAAAAAAAAAAAGCATTCCCATCCCTTCCCCACAGTTGTGAAAACAAAATGATAATTATTCCACCTTCCCAAAACGCGTAAGACCATAGGAAGACACTGGGCTGAGCTCAGATGAGTCAGTTACGCAAGGAACTTGGTCATCACATATGGCCCGCCCACCGGTGTGTCCTCTGTTGTCGAGTATTGCGGAATCTCCGATCATTATTGTGTGTGTTTTTTAACGTCGCCAGTTTTATCAAGCGGGAGACCTCTGTCTATTGTCTGTATGCCACTGACCTTGTTGTTAATAGCTGTCTAAGCGAACAGCCTGCATGGTGGTGACACAAGAATTTGGAGGTAGTTTGATCCAGTCCGGCGTGACAGCAAAGTCTCATGGGAAATTTTGTAGACCTAGCATAAAATGACTATTTGTGGTCGTATAAAGTGTACAAATGTAAATATGTGAACAAATCTACTCTACACACCCATTGCAGTTGCTTGTGTTTCAATTTTAAACCTAATTTAGATTTCAAATATAAAGTAAGCAACTTGAGTGAAGACTGTATGAGCCCCATATATTTTTATTAGGCCCATTTATCGTAAGCGATACCAGCAGTCGTACAATAATAATGATGATTGGCAACAATCTGGTGATACAATACATTGAGTAAAACAAGGGATGCACCAAAACCAATGTCGGACCGATACCATCCAAATGTACTCGTGTCGGTTAAAGTTACCAGATACCTAAGAATGTGAAAACTCTGCAATAACTAAAAAGAAAATGTGTTTTAATGTATATTTTCAGTTTTGTTGTAATTTTTATGATTTTTTTTTTTATCCAATTCCCCATCATTTGTTGTAATGAGCAGAGAAGAAAAATAAAACCCCTCTTCCAATTTTTATCCATTTTCTTGGTAGAAGTAGTAGTGGGCAATATTAAAAGGTATAAGTGATAAATTATAGAAATTTAGCCAAAAGTAGACATTTTTGACAAAATCGCGATACAGCGATCAAGCATTTTGATGATTTCATCAAGCTTTGCCTTCATACATTGTACCGGGTATGCAAGGACGATAATTACTGATGTTCAGAGTTTTTCTTTAAACTAAAGTTCGCAAGTTTAAAATGTTTTTCATTTTACAGAAAAGAAACCTGTAGAACATTGAAGCATTTTTAACTCAAAATGGTGCAGGTTTCTTTTTGTTTGATATGTAATTAATAAATAAGTAGCCAGAAAAGTTAGAATTTAATTTCCTTAACTTTTAGCTTTGATTTAATTTTAAAGGTCTTTATGTGTTGATGGTGAGAATTTTTTTTGTTTCATTATTTCAGAAAAAGTTTTGAATATTTTTTTAGACTCATTTTGCACAATAAATTGTCCCTCAATAGCATTCTAAACCTTTTGGTTTAGATTGCTCATAAGCAGCCATTTTGACATATATATATATATATAAAAAACAAAATAATATATCGCAATAGATATCGTTAGGGCAAATGTTTTAGATTATATCGCAACATATATTTGTGTCCAAATCGCCCAGCCCTTGGTAGAAGTAATCGCATTGGTACTAACTATGAGCAAGTTTTCTGATCCTAGTATCAGTATCGTATCAGTTAGAAAAAAGTAGTATTGTTACATCCTTAAGTAAGACTATAAATTTTGATTTTTAAAACTGAATTTAATTGTAGAAAAACTGCAACCTGTTTCATACATAACGCATACAGTTATATAACTAGATTTAGTGGATCCACTGGAACGAAGGTGAAAACCGCCACTTACTACAAGTCATACTTTTAATTATACTACAAAAATTACTTCGCACATTAAAAGTTCCATTAAATTTACAAAAATAAAGTAAAGATAAAAATCAATACTTTGCTTTTTGAGTATTTATAAAATACCATGACATAAAATGTAACATCAATGTGTCTATATTTTCTTACATCCCTATTAATCAAAGTTTACAAAGCTCTCAGTTAATGTTTAGTAAAGCAAAAGAGAAGTGTCGGCTTTCTTAGAATATCTTTATGTCGACAAATATTCAGTTATTGCACAACTTAATGATAAACACATATTACCCAGCTTTCGATTTTTTGTTTCCATCTTTTCAAGTTGAAATTAGGAACAAGTCAGAATCTTCCAAAACACCTTCCCGACTAATATCGCCACTACGGATGAAAAGAAAATATTCATATGCTGATATATTTTGATATTTTATGTCATAGTATTGTATTGATATTCCAAAGCAATGTATCGATTGTTCTTTTCTAGAATTTAAATAGAACCATTAGTAAGTTTAGTAGTATATTTAAAAGTATGTCCTTCAGGTAGGCCGCATTTATGGAATATGACAGAAATGGAAGATTATTGGTTCCTAGTAGCTTTGTGCTCGATTCTTCTAAAATCTTTGTCAGGTAATTTGCGTCATTTAAAAAAAAAAGAAGCAAATTAAATAGCTTACACCTCCTTAATTCCCTTAAGGGAATTTTCGGTATAATTTGCAGAAATTATCATGTTTAGAATTATACCTGTGAAAAAAAAGTCTGAAAACTTTACCGTCCATCAGCATGCCGGTTGGATCCGGTTCTTACCTGTTAATCAGCACTCATACGCAAACAGTGGCTTGTAGTGCGTCGGAATTACAAACTAACGTAATAATATATGATTATATGTCAACGTTAAATCAATTCATTCAACAAAAACCCTCTAATATTTTCTCTATCTCAAAGAACCGACTGTCAATAGCCGCCATGTTGTGCCACGGCGGAACTGACAGCGCAAGGGGGAGGCGGGATTTCAACGATGCGTTCAAGGAAACCTCAAAAGTTTAACAAGCGCTTTTCGCCTTGACAGCACTGAAACAATAAAAATTAAAGATGCGTCCTTTTATTTTTACATCCAAAGAAATCTAAGTCATTCTGCCAATTTATCACATCAGGAGACGCGTCTTGGTGTAAATATGGAGGACGAATCCTGCCAAAATTATCAGTACATGTAGAAATAAATAAATGGCGCGATAAAATAATGACCCACACACCAAATCCAAACAATTTAAATTAAGAACTCTTCCAAACTATTTGATTATACTGTGACATATATTAATATTTAGTTATCATTTTCCACAGTACTTACTGCTATTATTTGTTTCTTCAATGTATTTGCAATCTTATTGTTTTGTTAATTAGTTTTCGTTTGTATTTAAGTATTTTTTTCTGACTATTTTCATGATGAGATTTTTATTAAAAAATATTTTATATATTTCATCTATGTATTTATTTTTCTTGTGTTTACTTTTTTTTTGTCCTGACTCTTTGTAAACATAGAATATGAATAGTTTTTTAAAGAGTTTTAATTTAATTTTGGCATCATTATTCAATTCTTCCATTTTAGCTCTAGTCTAATTTGTTGGTGTAAATTCTCAGTCTCCCGGGACATTATACTCATGAGAGTTAAATGAAGGCAACTGGACCTTTCTTGTTGTATTGAAAAGGTTTCTTCAGTGCCGAAAACTGTATTAGGCGTATCAGATTTATAAATTAGATTAAATCTTACTAATGGGGCTACTGTTATTCCTAACATGGCTATCAGGGTTGTGTGAATTTGAAAGCCATCCTGGTGATGTAAGTGGTCACAACCAAGTGTAAATTTTGGTGAAACTTGTTTGGTTGGCAGCTCAAGGCTGCCTTGTATGTGCCTGAAAGGTGTAATCTCAAACTACCTCCTCTTTTCAAGTTTGGATTCATGTTTTATATAGATAGTTTTTTTCACTCCTTTCTCAAAGTACATGTCTTCTCTATCTAAAATGTGTACTTTATTGTCCTTAAAAGAGTGATATTTGTTCTTTAAATGTAGATGGACTGGTTAGACTTGGCCTGATGAGTTTGTGCTTCTGTGTTAAGCCCTCCTTTTGTGTAGTTGCTGTTTTGTTTATCCAGTTTAGAGCTCTGAACATCCCTCATTACACTGGACTGCATTTACCCCGCCACTCAGTCAGATTTATTTGTTTTTTTAAATTAGTTTCTCTTTTAAATTCCATTTCTACTATTTATAAATTTGTTAATTCTCTTTTTTAATTGTCTGTACTTATTTAGTTATACATTTTATTTAGTGTCAGATTTTTTTGTCTCACATTTTATTCATTTCTGTGTCCTTATTATTATTTTTTTTTTTTGTGTGCCTTTTTTTGGCAGGATCTGCTAAAACAATGTAGTTCACCAGCAGTTGCATTACTTAACCTTTTTCTTCCTGAGAACCCAAACGCATCATTGCTCATGGAGCTGTCAATAAAGTTGTTTCAAACCGGTGACGTCATTTATTCCGCGTTGGCCTGGACGTGGCACCAAGGAGGAGCAGCGCCCACAGTTCTCTCCGATCCGGTTCTTCTACGGCTGTTTTTCGGTTCTGACAGCAGCCTCAGCGGGCTTAGCGACTAACAGCCCCCGACTTTTCGTCTTGCCATCTACCTAGGCTGCCCCTCTGGAACACTTTGTCCATTAAAAAAAAAAATGGGTCTGACCATCTCGTCTCTGTTCTCCAGGCTGTTCGGGAAGAAACAGATGAGGATACTGATGGGTGAGCGCTGCGGCTAGGCTAACTAGCTCCGTGCTGACCGGGCCAGTACCGGCGGCTGAGTGAAAGCGTAATCTGCGTCCGAACTGCTGCTTATAACGAGGCACATTTTACGCTCCCTTCTGACCTACGTATTGCGTTGACATAGTTTTACATTATTTTTTTCCACATTACACGGATAACATCGAAGCTAGGCTAGTTAGCAGAAGCTAACGGTCAGTGCTAAACGGAAGGAGCGGCAGATCTGTTGTAACTGATTACAAAAAAACTTATCATCCAGTCAGAACTAATCAGACTGCTTTCAGTTTAAGTTAAAGTTTTCTTTCCTGAGCAGATTTATGTTTATTTAGCCCGTTATCTACAATCTACTTCATCTGTAGTTCAAATCAGTTTTTAGTTCATCTCAGGTCCTAATGTTGGTGTTTTTATGGTTCCAGTTCTCTCATATTAGTTTATACCAGCTTCTGCTACCAGCTTGTTAATCTAGTTGTTGAACCAGCTTGTTTGTTTTAAAAATGTTGGTCTGAGATATTATCTTAATTCGCCTTTGTTACTCTAAATATAGACCTATCTGTGCGAGCTGAAGTTTTTTTTTTTTATTGAAGCAAAATAAATAATTCTTGACGGGTTTTTGTCTGGATTCAGTGGTGTTATCTGGATAAATCTCTACATATTCTTATTTAAAACAGAGGCCAGTTCGGGACTGGTTTTGTGTTTTTTTTTTCTCATGCAGTTTATGTGCTTCTTTTTTAGTTATTCAGAATTCCTTTCAATTACCTCCTGCTGTGTTAATCTTGATTTTCAAGATAAATATAGTTTATTGGTGGTGTCAGCCTGGATTCACAGTTGGACCAAGGTGAATCGTTCTTAGTCTGTGTGTCGGTCTCTTTTTCTGGACTTTGTTTTAATCCCGTTGCGCTTCTAGAGCTGTTGTACTCTTATATCGTCTCATTTCTGTTCCGTATTAGTGGACGTTTTCTGTTAATCTGGACACAAATTTGTGTCTAATCTGGATTAAGTGCTCAGGAGTAGATCGTATTCTGGTTTTATTGGTAATTGGAACAGTTTTCAGGTCTCAGCTCATCAGTTTTTTTTTCTCTAAATACAGTCAGTGCTCAGTAAAACAACCTCAAAAACAGGATTCATAGATTAGCAAAGTATAGAATCACTTAAAAATGTTTTAAAAAGAGAGGGATGTGTTACATAAGATGCAGTAGAAGAGTTGATAAAAAGAAAACGCTTGTGCATTACGTGTAGCGTCCTACAGGGGTCAGTATTGGGACCACAATATTGTTACATACATTTTTTTTCAAATCTGCAAACATGAAAGATAAAATAAACTGTTTTTATTTAATTTTTGTTGTTTATGTATAAGAGAGAATTTAACTGACCTCCTCGATGTGCTTACTGAAAGAAAGCACAGTTTAAAAACCAATAGATATATTATATCTATTGGTATATCTAACACATTTAGGAGGATTTTCTAATGATGATGTTTTGTCTCTTGCCGTTTCAGTGGGTCTGGATGCAGCTGGAAAAACAACAATCCTGTACAAACTGAAGCTCGGAGAGATTGTCACCACCATCCCAACTATCGGTCAGTAACCAGTCGTATCCAGGAGCTGTAAAATAATAAAAAACATCCCTCTTATGCAGATCATCATTCTAGCAGCTAGATGATCAAAGGTCAACCGAAGGAGGGTCGATGAGATGAAATATTGATTATTGAAATTATCTTTCAGTGTGTTGTTGCTACGGCTGTGTTGAAAAAGTCGTAAAATCGATTCTTAGAGGAATCGAATTGATTCACAATTTCAAATTTTTCTTTTCTGGAATAGTTTGCACTTCTTACAACTAAAATAGAAAAGTAAAGTCCAGACGGCCATTTTAAGTCTCGTGTCTGAAAGTGTTAAATACAGTTCCCCCCGGTGATAAGACATATTGAATTACAGGCAAATAGGGATGCACCGATACTGGTATCGGCCCTGATACTACCTAATGTACTGGTATCGGCTAATGTTACCCGATACCATGAACCGATACTTAAGATGTGGAAATGCAGCAATAATTTCACAGAAAATATTAGTTTTTAACTTTTAAATTTAAGTTCTGCGTTCATTTTTATTTAATATTTTATTTTTAATCTAATTCACCATCATTTGTTGTAACAAACAGAACTAAATAAAACCTGACTCCCAATTCATTGCACTTTTTTTGGTGTGGTAGAAGTATCGGCATTGGTACTCTGTATCGGTAAGTACTCTGATCCAAGTATCTGTATGGTATCGGTTTTGAAAAAAGTGGTATCGTTGCATCCACTTTTTTATAATTAAGATATTAGCTAAAAAGAATAACAGCATTGACCCATATCAATATAAAACTGGATCGGATTGAATTGTGATAATCGATTCTAACTCTTAAGACTCGGAATTGAATGATACCCAGTCCTAGTTATTACTGAATTGTACCCTTGTGAACCTCTGGGTTTGTTTTTCTCCATCAGCGCAGAATCACATTAGCTGTTCTTTTGCCAACTCATTTGATATTATGAAAAACCGAATCATCCTCTTTATGAGATTATCCTTCAGTTTCGCTACAGGAGATCCTTCCTGCCCACAGCCATCATGATCTGCAGCAAGTCCTTAAAGAATGAATAAGTATGAGCTGCGATTAATAAAGTGATTTTGAGTTAAGGACTTTAACCTGTTACACCCGAGGGTCCCCCAATTTGGGGACTCTGGGAATTATTTTTTTAACAGGCTTGAGACAACACATCATCTCAAAGAAAAAATAGTAATAATGCACATCAAATTAAACAGAAGACCACGCGCTACAAGGCTATCTAACCTATTTTTACCAACCACAAACACAACTCAGATGCCACGTAAATAAATATTTGTAAACAAAATCGTATTATCATAGTTTCATCAACCTAGCCGCCACATTCTGGCCTCAGATGAAAGCAGAGAATCTACCGATTCCAAAGATACACCTCCCAAAACGCTACGCCAAAGCACCGCAGACATAAGCCAATGTATAACACAACAATAAAATCGCTTTTAAGAATCACAGTTGAAAATATAGCCTTACCTTTGTTGTTTTGCCGTGTAAAAAATATATTTCTTTGGAAAATAAACGCTATTTTCTGATAATTCCATCACTTGTGCACCATTTAAAACCTTCCAGGTTTTTCCTGTATAATTTTTGGTTCCTAGGAAGTGTTTGCAGTGAATTCACGGATGAGACTGGCTTTTCCCCTAGGCTCTGTTCTCGGCTCCCTGGTTGGCTGACTGTATCGTCAATCTTGTTTTGCACGTTTTTGCGTTATTCTATTGGCTTCTACGATTCCAACGAGGTGTCACTCATGCAAATTGACCAATCAGCTCCGAGTGAAAGTCGTTGCGTAAAATAAGATTGTCAGTCGGCAAGACCGTCTTATGACACAAGATGGCGCAAGACGCATGGACATAACTTTGTTTTGCTGCTTTCACTGTTTATATCTGATAAATGACACCAGAAAGATGCCCAAAAGATTTTATTTTAGGTCTACTGAACACTATGTGATATTAAAATGAAAAATACAACTTTTAATATTACAGAAATAAAAATGACACTCTTTGTGCCACACTGGACACCTCGCCTGATATGCCTGTACTAAAACCTCTCTAGTTTTGTCCTGTTTCACATAATCAGTTTCAACTTTTACAGCGGTAATGTCCACATGTTGTATTTATATTTTATTGAGTAATCACTGCTATATCCATAGAGTTTTTCAATATAGAACTATGTTTTTTTTAGGCGGAGCAAAAAAGAAATACATTTCTGCTGTGTTCCATCTTCAATTTCTCCTAACCAGTAACAGATAACATGCATAATGACACATCTATCAATTCTACTCAATGTTACCTTTACAATGACACCAAAATTGTTATTTGCTTTTGCCGCTCCCCATTAAAGCTGCCTGGCTGTGTGGTCGATGGTCCTGCTCTGCACCCACGAAGCCGCCTTTTGAACTCTTCCAGGATGTGGGCTCCAGGCCAGGTGTTGTTTGAGCCGTTCAGATGATAACCGGCTGTAAAAACAGTTTATAAAAACAACACCTTGTTGCCGTGGTTACTCATCACGACAACTGTTTGAGCAAAGTAAAAAAACTCCTTCCAGCTGGAGAGCATCCAGAGCTGCCGGTTTCATCTGTTTCATAATCTGCGTCCTCGTTGGTTTTTACGCGACGTAGAGAGGGGATGCTTTACTGCACGCGCTCAGTGCGACATTTACCTGTCTGGACTCTGACTGACAGCGCCTGTGTGCCTCAGGTTTCAACGTGGAGACGGTGGAGTACAAGAACATCTGCTTCACGGTGTGGGACGTCGGCGGCCAGGACAAGATCCGGCCTCTGTGGAGACACTACTTCCAGAACACACAGGTACGCCCCGCTGTCGGCTCCGTCGGCTGCTCTGGGTCACCGTTTCAGCCTGTCTCTGACTTGGTTTCATCGCCTCCTAACGGCAAAAAAACCCAAAACATCGCTTCTGTGTCTGACGTTTATCTGAGACTCACTACCGCCTTGTTCCCCTCCTGCAGGGTCTGATCTTCGTGGTGGACAGCAACGACAGAGAACGAGTGGCGGAGTCGGCGGAGGAGCTCTCCAAGATGGTGAGTGGACGCCGCCCGATCGGCCCAACCGAGGTATCGATGCGTCAACAGTGTCGTCACGTGACTTCTCCTCCTCCCCTCAGATCCAGGAAGACGAGCTGAAGGACGCCGTCCTGCTGGTGTTTGCAAACAAACAGGATCTTCCCAACGCCATGGGGGTCAGCGAACTCACCGACAAACTGGGCCTGCACAGCCTGCGCAGCAGAACCGTAAGGATAAACGCTAATTTATTAGTCCTCATCCCAGTAGAGCGATCAGCTTCACCCCTTAAACTGTGACACATCTTGTCACGCTACATCCATGTTGTTAGACTTTGACAGAGCTGATATATTCCTGCCTATTCCTTCAGCTACAGTTGGAAGGTTGCTGCCTCCTCGTGGTTCCAACCTGCATTGCAGACCTGGTGGAGTCTAAAAAGGACATAAAGGATTCAATAATGTCTTAAACCAATTAAAGGTTCACCTGTCGTAGAGACTGTTTAAAGCTTCAGTTACACAGCGAAAACTGTCCATTTAAACGGGTAAGAAAATCTTCCAGCTAAAAGGTATTTTTGATCTTCCTTTGAGACTTTTATAATAAGCAAGAGCAGAAGGTGTTGGATTATTAATCCTATTTTGAGAATTCTGACCAAGTGTAAACTGTCTGTGCATTGGCAGATTATTTCACCTAATTTAAAAAGCATTAGACTGCCCTAACTAGGATCGTTATGAATCCCAAATCTTTGATTCTCGATTTTCTTTTAAAAAATGTTCCCCTTTTCTTACAGTGCAGAGCCCTATACCATTTTTAGAGTCGTCTAGTCTGTGATCATTGGTGCTATTCATTAAATCTCGTACAATAAATCCTATTTCAAAAGACATATACGTGATACAATTTCCATTATTCTTTTGTAATGTATCACATTAGGCATTAATGGTCAAATTTAAATATTTTATTTCACCTATAAGTTTAAAAATCTTGCCTAAATAAATAACAGAAATAATAAGTAACAGGGTGGCTGCCATCTAGTGACTTTTTTTAGTTACTGCAGCGCAACAACTCTCAGCTCCGGCTGGCTCAGAGAAACGAGCTAATGTGCAGCTAACAGTGGTCCTCTTATTTAAAACGAGAATGTTGACTTAAATCACAGGGAACTAGAAATTTCCTCACTGGGGATTTGAGAGAAGGTGTGTCCTAGTCATGGTTTAACTGTAGCTTAGCTAAAAGCTACTTGCTAGCGTCATAATATGTCTAATATGCTCTGTAGAGGTGTGTTATGTTCACGGGGATGTTCTCATTGTGATATAGCTGTTAATTATATTACCAGGTTTTTTTGTGAGTTTTATGAGAATTGGTAAGAGTTACTTGTTAGGGAAAACGCCATGCCTTGTGATGAGGAAATCTGAGTAAATAGACGGTTGCCTGCTAATTTTTGCAGTGACGCTAGAGTATGACAATATGGGAGCAGGTGATCGCGATCCTCTTTTGGATTTCGATCCAGAAGGTCGTGACATACTTTCGATAAAGAAATAGAGATTGTGACACCCCTAACCCTTAAAATACTTCATTATAGTATAAAACTTCTCAAATCAAGTGAAATAATCTGTCAATGAAAGAAGACAAGTTGCACTTAGTAAGAATTCACATTCTGTTCTCGGTTTGTATAAAAGTCTCAAAACAAGATGTAAAATACTTTTTAGGTGGAAACAGTATGGCTGGGTGATATGGCGAAATCAAGATGATAGAAAACGTGTATCCTCTTATATGAATCTCTATTATTTAAGCCACAATAGGGGTTTAAGGCTGTAAATTACGTCGAGATGCAGCTTATGGCATTCCTGTGCTGCAATGCATGAAAAAATAACAGGGAGGAAGATGGTAACCACCACGTTTCAGACCAGGGATCTAAACAAGATTATCAGACAACCCAAAGTTGGTCTCCCTGCGTGTCTGCACTCCCCTCCCGATGCGCAGCTTGAACAGAGGGTGTTCCATTCGCTAGCAACACATTAGTGGTGTGCGAGTTTATCAGAGCTTACGCCACGACTCAAAGCTGCTTTTGCTCATTGACTCTCTGTATTCGTTGTCGTGGTTAGTGAGCAACTGATAAAATAAAAATGTAGTGTTGGAGTCCTTTGATTGGACTGGGAGCTGGTAAATTTACAAACAACTGTTGTCTGATCTGCGTTGGTCTTCTTCTATCGTAACGGCATCGATACCCATAGCTTTACTATTTTCCTAATCCTACTATTCTGGAACCAGTGCCTAAATCTAACATGATCAATCTGTTTAACACATCTCGAGGGGGGGGACATATATCGACGTAACACCCCTCTTTTACATAGCAGATAGTGAAACAAATAAAAAGATAGGGTGCATGAGGAGAGATGAAAAAAAATGCTACTGCCAAAACGTGCTGTAAGGTTAAGAAAATGAGTGACAGCAGGTATCGTGGCTAAATCTGGATCCTTTTCAAATAATGTTTAATTCAAAGGCAGAGAGTAGAGCTGAGCTGCTCTCCTAAAAGATCACTGATATTCATAGCTCCTTCAGATGGAAGTAGATCTCAACACAATGAGTCTGGGTGGTGTTTTTGTCATCCATCATTTAAAACTTTAGGTTGTGTCCCAGCTGCCTTTAAAACACGCTGCGGTCCAACCGCTCCTTAAATGGAAGGACTTCGATTCTAATGTTCTTTCAGACTTTAGGCCCATCTCAAAACTTCTTTCTAAAATTTTAGAAAAGATTGTGCATCTTCAACTTCTCAAGCATTTGCAGTTATATGGAATCGCAGAAGAATTTCAGTCGGGTTTTAAAAAGGGCCACAGTACAGAAACGGCACTTCTTAAGAGTTTTTAATGATTTGCTTTTAATTTCTGATGCAGGAGATTCTGCTATTTTAATATCGTTATATTTGTCTTCTGCATTTTAACACAGTGAACCCTGAGATTGTTTTATCTCCTTTGGATCAAACTGTGGACCTTAAGGGCACAGTCCTTGACTAGTTTCGCTCCTATTCCTCGGATAGGACGTTTTCTGTTTTCTGCACGATTCGCCTCTTCCAGGGTTCCCTTAAAATGTGGAGTTCCCCAAGGATCCAGTTTGAGAAAATTTGGACTATCCTTTCATTGCTTTGCAGATCTGCAAATTAATCTCCCGTGAAACTCGGTCTGCAAAAAACCTGATCGACTGTTTAAATGAGGTTAAATCCTGGATGGCAGCAAACTTTTTGCATCTAAATCAGTACAAAACTGAAGTTTTATTATTTGGAAAGACTGGACGTTTGAATTATTTTAGCCGTACTGTTGTTTGCAACCTTGGTGTACAAATTCATAGTATTTTTAAGATGGATATACAGATTAGTGCTGTAGTCCCGTCTAGCTTTTACCATTTATTTTTGTAATCGATGCATGTAGCGATTATTTTTTCGATGCATCAATTAATCTAATGCTTCATTTTTCCATTTGATTCTAATTCGATTGGATTATCGATTATTTACCCATCATTTGAGTTGTATAGAAATTTGACATTTATTAATTTATGTATTTCCATGAAATAAACAAATTTCTTCATTTGAACACATTCTAATTGGTTAAAAAACAAACAAATAAAGTTGTAGAATTAGTACAATCTTATATTAGAGGTTGCATTTAACAAGAAGTGAAATGTTGTGCAAAAAAATCATATGAATACGCCGACGTAATCGATAACGTCAGCGCGTCGTCCCAGCCCTAATATCTATCTTATTCTGGTTTTGAAAAGGTGATTCACGTCGTTCGTTTTAGTATTGATTTAAAAAATGTAATCGTGTTTAAATGGTCTAGCGCCCCCTATATGGCCGAGCTTTTACTTTTTATACCCCTAGGACACGGAGATCGGACACTCGGTTGCTCTTAAGCCCAGTTTATGCTTCTCCGACCGCAAATTTGCATTCAGACGCAGATGTATTGACGGATTAGTTTTTCGTTTATAGTACTCCGTTTTTTTTCCTCTCCACTCACTATTGTTTTTTTTCAGCGTTGCTCGACAAGGACAGCAGGGGGTGCTAACTTTTCATGGCGTCTCTGCCTGCTCTCTTCTAGGCTTGTGAACGTATTTCTTCCTCAAGGACCAATAGGTGCAGCTGATTGAATACTCTAGAAACGCATGGAAACGAACACAGCAGCCTTTTTTGTTGTTTCCCTACACTTCCTTGTGTTCAGAATCGGCAACAGAACAGATTAGATAAATTATCCTTTCAATATGAAGCATATAAAGTGGCCAAATGCTGCATTAACTACTGATTACAGCAACTATAGAGCACCGTTCCGGTGAAGCGATCACTGCCTGTTGCTGAAGCTGACCAATCGGATGCAGACGCTATCCGTTGACGGAGACGCGTGGTTAAAAATTGGGCCTCTACTCCGTCCGTCCTTGCGTTGACAGATAATGGCGTTGCATCAATCCGTCTCCGTCAAAACGGAGAAGCATAAACTAGGCTTTAGTTCCCGGCTGGTAACCTGCTCCTCGGCTTTGGAATAATCCTACACTGAGCATAAGGGAAGGCAAGCTCTGCAGAAACTTTTAAAACACTTTTAAAGTCTCATCTTATTAAATTGGCCTTCCACTCCAGCTGAGTTTTTTTTTTTTTCATTGTTGTGTATTTGTTACACTTATTTACTTTTATGTGTTATTGTTTAGCTGTTTCTCGTTGAGTGCTCCGTTTTATGCTCTGTACAGCACTTTGGTCTCTCAGGATGTGTAAAGTGCTATATAAATAACAGTTTATTATCATTAAAACTAGATTTCCATGTTGTAAAGTTTTAGAAACTATTCATGAAATGAATTAACAGAAAAATTGCTATATTGTGAAGTATATCGGGATATAAAAACTTTAAAAGCCTACTTGGTTCGTATATTAGTCTGAAATCTGAGATCTAAAATACCTTTTAGCTGGAAACGGGATATTTTGACTTAGATGTGCATCAGATACTTCAGTGACAGACACACTTTTGCAATAAAGATTCGTTACTTTCCAGATTTTCTCCTGCTCTGGTGCAACCGACATTTCATGTCTCTTCCTTCCTCTTGCGCCAGGACTCTGCAGCAGCATTGTAACACTTCCCTTGACAAGTTAAACTTTGTGCAAGTCCCATTGGTGCAACATCAGTAAGAATTTCTACAGCCGTCATTGTGTGCGGTGTGAAAACTTTAGGTGCGCCTCCATTTTGTTTTTCCTAACGTAGATGCAGGACTCTGATCCCACGCGTTTTGTCTCCGTTTCAGTGGCATGTCCAGGCCACCTGCGCCACTCAGGGGACGGGTCTCTACGAGGGTCTGGACTGGCTGTCCAACGAGCTGTCGAAACGCTAGAGCGCCTGGCAGGTAGCAGCAGGCTGATGTCACCGTGTACAAACCGAGGAGGAAGACGAGGAGCATCTCGCAGGACTGTTTCTGGGTTTTTTGTTTTTTTTTTAAATTATAAATGTATCTGTAGGAGGAAGTGATGTCATGGACTCTGAGCTCACCTGGTTTCCCCATCATCCTCTTCTTCTTCTCGTTTGTTAGATCTTTTTTTTATTTTAATCGGTTTGTTTTTAACTCCAGATTATGTGACGGGATAGGGAGGGGGAGGGTAGGGGGAGGGGCTTACGGCAGGTGAGAGTTACCTGGTCATGTGATGACTCATTCCACAGAGCCGGATCTGACGGCCTCGTCATTCCTAATCAACGTGAAGAGGAAGAAACACTGACGCAACAATGATGCAATAAAGGTGTTTTGTTTTCTTTCTTCTCAGGCCTGTTTGTCGTACATCGCATACAGTTTCACTTGAGTTGCACCGATCCGTTTATTTTTTATTTTTTATCCCCCTGCTGGTACCGACCCGTTAATGATTTTCTAAAAGCTGTAACATAAACTTTAAGTTGCTGGTTGCAGATGACTGCATTAAAGTACATGTTCATTATAACATCTATATAAAATTAGGAGTCCTTTTTTATCAGGATGCTTTTAAGGAACAGAATAAAAAAATCGGATTTTTTAGTTTTTGATCTTATCGCTGAATCTCCAGCTTTGAGTTGCAAATGATCCCATAGGAGTAGATTTTGAGATGTGTTGAGTTACTACAAACTTTACGAGGATGGTAGTTTTAGCTAAGAACCAAAGAATCTGTTTGAAATAAAACTAGAGTAGATGGTCTGTTCAGAATCGTTTAATATTAGGAAAGAGTTGATTAAAAATCTAACTTCTACTGTCAATCCAGTTGGAGTCAAAATTTGTCGATATATTGACTGTTCAAAACCTGGAAGAATGTGTTTATCAATGTTGATCAAAGTTTGGTGAGAAGATTCTAGTAAACTCACTGAATCAGTTCAGATGGAATAATCTGTTTATAAACTGGAATCAGTTCAGTGAAGCTGTTCAAAGCCTGGTTTAATGTGTTTTAACAGTGAATCAGTTTTGTGAGAAGAACCTGTCAAACACTTTGAATTAAATCAGAGGGAATAATCTTATAAACTGGAATGATTGAGTTGAACTATGAATCAGTTCAGAGGGAAGAATCTGTTCAACAAATGTGTTCTAAAACTGGACAAATGTGTTAACAGTGAATCAGTTTTGTGAGAAGAACCTGTTACACGAATTAATTCAAAGGGACTAATCTGATCATAAACTAGAATGAGTTGAACACAATCAGTTTAGATGGAAGAATCTGTTTGCAGTGAATCAGTTCAGAGGGAAGAATCTTCATAAAATGGATTCAGTTCAGAGTACAGAACTGGTAATCTGCTTTAAATTATGAGTTTTTTCATGCTAAGTAGGGCTGTGTTGAAAAAAATCGTGAAATCAATTCTGAATCGTTCCTTAGAGAAATTGAATCGATTCACGATTTCAAAAATCGCTTATTTTCTGGAATAGTTTGCCCTTTTTTCCCCCCAACTAAAATAGGAAGGTAAATTCAAGACGGCCATTTTAAGTCTTGTGTCTGAAAGGGTTAAATACAGTTTTCCCTGGTGAACTGTTACCCAGTGATGAGACATATTGATTTACAGGCATATAATTAATAGCTCAAAATTGAAATTTGTAGCATTGACCTATATCAATATCGACCTGGATCAGATTGAATTTTGATAATCGATTCCAACTCTTAAGAATCGGAAATGAATCGATTCATGAACTTTGAATAGTTACCCAGCCCTAATGCTAAGCTTAGAATGAACACAGAGGGCCACCAACGTAAAAACAAACGTAAATCCTTTTAAAAAAAAAGCACAGAAGTTTTCATGAAGGATCATTTAAATTATGGAAAATTGGATAATGAGAAGGAAAACAAAAAAATAGAGTCTATGCTACGTTTTTTTTATGTTTTTTTCATCCGCTATCATATCGATGCATCCCTGCTCCAGCGTGTTAATTTCCTCATCAGTATTCGGTCCTACAGGTAAGCAGATCTGGAGTTTGGCATCCCAGTAACAGCAGAAGGTCAAAGGTCATTGCAGCGTTTCAAACTTTTTATTTTACAGACAACTTGAGCAAAACGATAAAAACGAAGCGGCGCCTCGGACTTCGTCCCGGCAGCCTCACCCCGGCATCCCTACGCGTTGATTGGCTCGTGCTGGTTGTTCTGACGCTTGACCACGAACACTTTCTGACCTGAAATCGTCACCACGTACACAAAGTCCTCCAGGATCACTGCGCGCACACACACACAGGTGGAGGGTTAGCTGGAGGCCCGTTCAGGTGAGCCAATCACCTGAGCCAATCATTTTTACCTGACATGCGCTTGAACGGGGCGTCGGTGGATCCAGATAACCTGAAGCGGCACGCCGTTCGAACCATCTGCATCATCACACCCGCGGTTTGCTCGTCGTTCTCCAGCTCACCTGCAGACTGGACAGGTGAGGATTTCTGTAAAGTTCTTCACGTTACGAACAGGTTGTTTTTTTGGTTTTTTTTTTATTTTATGGTCAAACAAAATGCATCCTCATTCGTTGAGGGTTTGTTGGACTTCCCCGCTACCCGCTAGAACGCCTCGCTGGTGTTTCTGCGCCATTACGGCATCAGCTTTCTGACAATACGGCCAGACGGATTTACAGAGAAGACGCAAAAGCAAACGAGGCTGATTAGCAGTGCTTGCTGACAACTGCTGTCATCCAGGACATATTACTGTGAAATATCGTCTTGTTTGCCATACGTACCCAAACAGCAACAGTCTTCAGTCAGAGGCCTCTTCAGATTTGTTACAAAACTGACTGCTACTGGAAATCCTTCCCTCCCACAGCCAATCAAAACCACTCTTTTAGGGATACAAGTTACAACGTTTAACTTCCCTTTGGAGTAAAAAAAAAGAAGAAGTATTTCGCTGTTTGTCATTTAGTCGTAAAGCAGACGCCCCATATACAGAGGCTCTGGTCTTGGGTTGGATTCCTCACCTTGTTAACTGTCATTAATAACCCACTAGTGCCACAAACCCACAGCAGTCTCTTACATTTTAATATATAATAGTCGTGCATTAAAAAAAGAGAAAACTGTTTAGCAAAACAAATTACATGACAAGATTATAGACATTTATACTAATTTTAAAGTGATTATAAAGAATTTTAGCAGAAACTTTCTAATAGATGTCGTTTGAGCAGGTGATGGGATCCTTTCCTGAACATTACCATGAACACACCACGAAACTCATGAGCAAAACTCAGATTTTTACCCGTAAAAACGTCTGAGGGCGGCACATCTTTTCCCATGCACCTACAGATACGGATTCTTCACAAAAATATTTTAACATAGTTTCTATGCACTCAATACTTGTTTGGGCCTCCTTGTGCAGGAGTTCTGGGAGTCCAGGTTGCTTTGATGGCCACCTTCAGGTTGTCTCACCTGTTGGTTCTGGTGTCGCTCGTCTTCCAAAAACTCCACAAAGTCTTTATGGTGTTTCTTGTCAGGCCGTTTTATTGGCGAATCAAGCACAGAACCACCGTGGTCATTGGACCGGGCTTCAAACAACATTCTGATTTCCAAATCAAATGTAACTTTTGTAGTGAAAGCAGAAATTCGGACCACTAAGTTCTGTCCAGTTCTGGGGGTCTCATTTCTAAAACATTGCATAGAATCCCTACTAAAAGTGTACGTACGACCAAAACAAAAAGTTTGCGTACGCCAAAACGATTTCTGATTTATAAAACCATGCCTACGCACAGGTGTAAGCAATTTCCCTTTATAAATCACGGTCTTCTTGGAAGTTTGCGCACGTGAATTTGGCTCATATCCCGCCCTGAACACGCCCAAATCTGGCTATAAAAGGTCAATGCAAAGCAGGACATGAATATTGATGCATATGAAGAAGAAGGGAAATATGGCAACAAGAAAAGAAAAACTAGAAGAGAAACTTTACGGAGATGTTTATTGAAGTGCTAGTGGGTGAAGTGGAGGCTAGAAGAGACATTTTATTTGGTGGACACAGCAGCGGTTTCACAAATAAAAGGAAGAACTGCGAGTGGCAGCATGTGGCGTCTGCAGTGCAGACTGTCAGCGCAACTGACAGCACGGTACCCGAAATAAATAAAAAAAAGTGGTCGGACCTCAAAGTTGATGGGGGGGGGGAACCTTGCCTCCCACCGTCAGAGTGGGTCTGCTACTGGAAGGAGTCCGTGTAAACCCGAGCTGACACCAAATGTGAGCATATTTTATAGATACAGACTAATATGCCGTGTATTTTCAGCTCTTAGATGGTGAGGATTAGGAGGCTGAGGAAGATGATGTTGCCCAGCGTCTAGTGACAGCCATTGCTACCTTAAATTATACAATAAAACAATTTTTACATCCTGGTCGATCCTTGCTTCCTAGCTGAAGGCTTCCTGTGGAGGAGGCGGCTGTGGGTCGGGGTTCTCATGCTGGGGAGGGGGTACGCCAGGAGGGAGGGGAATTTCCTCGGACGGGGCCTTTATAGTAATATGGGTGCAGTCAATTGCGGCGATTATGTTGGGGAAACCGGACATTGCTGCAAATTGCATCTTAATTTTGGCCTGCTCCCCCACAGGATATGGAAACGTGATGTATTGCCTGCTCATCTTAATGATCCCATCGACTGGAGGCATTATTGCGCTCAGGGACGGCAGATGATTCAATTTATTAATTGGCACACAGGCCCGGCCCTTTTATCTGAGGTTAAGGTTTTGAGATAAATTTTATGTTTATGTTTACATTTTATTTTAATATTGAAAAATGTTTTTAGAAGAGCTATAGCTCACTGCAAAGCTACAATATCATTGCTTGTTTGGATGTTTATAATAACATGAATCCATAATTAATGTTTGGTGTGAGGTGAAATGATATGTGTGAGAGGAGTAGTATGCAGTCTGGCTGCAGTTCACCACCTCACCAACTCGACTCCCTCGTCTCCAAAATGTCCGTACGCACGGGTCAGAGTTGGCGTACAGGTGCGCACATTTTCCCGTCAAGTCTGCTTTTTATAAACCACAACTTTTGCTTTGAAAATGGCGTACGCCCGTTTCAGGCCCCGTTTTGTGCGTACGCAGCGTTTATAAATGAGACCTCTGGTTCATCTCGACCCAGCTAATGCGCTCGAAGCCCAATGTGTAGGATTCGTCTGGCCGTAATGGATCTTTATGCTCTGACTCCAGCATCAGTCCAACTCTTGCCTCAAATTCTCAAATAGATTTTCCTTGAACATCTTCCTAACACTGCAGTTATCCCACAATTTCCTTTTTTCCCTCCACTTAACTTTCTATGCTTCTATCACAATATCATAATTTCCAGAGTCACTGAATTGACAGTTTTTTTATTCTCCTTAAGCCAAAATCATCCAAATTATAAGAAATGTGAAATATGTCTATGTCTAATGACTTTATAAACTATTTCAGTTACAATTTCTGGAATTAGTTACATAGAGTAAAGAACTTAAAAAACAAAAATTTAAATGTTCTTAGCTGTACTTCCATATCTGTCCTGGTCTGGGAACAGGCACGTAAAGGCAATAACAAAGTCAGCTTTCTATCACCTGAAAAACATTTCTAGGATTAAAGGACTGATGTCACAGAAGGACCGTGAAAAACTGATCCATGCATTTATCTTTACTCGGATTGAATACTGTAACAGCGTCCTCACAGGTCTACCTAAAAAAGCAATCAGACAGCTGTAGCTGATCCAGAACGCTGCTGCTCGTCTTCTCACTAGAACCAGGAAAGTAGAACACATCACCCAAGTTCTAAAGTCCTTACACTGGCTCCCTGTAGCTCACAGAATAGACTTTAAAATACTCCTACTAGTTTATAAATCACTGAACGGTTTAGCACCAACGTATGTTGTTTTAATGTCCTTTTTAACCTATTGTGTTTTATCTTTTTTTAATCTATATTGCATAAAATTGTTCCTTACATCATCTTTAAATGATTGTGTCTATCTGTTAAACCTATAAGTTTCTATTTTTCTAATCATGCTTCTGTCATCATGTATTTGGTATCATTATCACTGAATCATGTAAAGCACCTTGAATTCCCTTGTGTTGAAAGTGTGCTATACAAATAAAATTGCCTTGCCCCTCTCAAGGTCTCGGCACGGCCCTGCTTGGGAACGTCCTTAGCTTAAAGATTCATGTAAAAGGATTTAATCATGTTGCTACTACGAATTAGCATTAGGGGCATTGTAAACAAAAGAAAAATATTTTGAAGGCAATTTTCCAGAAAAAAAGTACGAAATTCTCTGACGTCAAAAAGTAAATGTAAAACGTCGAGTAAAATCTCAGAACTTCTGAGATTAATTGCACATATTTTTAGGGCTGGGTATCGATTCAAATTTTTAGAATCGATTCGATTCTGATTCTCAAGATTTGGAATGGATTCGATTCAATCTGATCCAATTCAATATTTATATCAGTCAGTGCTATTAAAAGCTTTTTTTTTTACTGTTGCCTTGATTATATGTCAGAAATTCAATGACATAACACCAGTTCACCATGGAAAACTGTATTAACCGTGTCAGACACAAAACTTAAAATGGCCGTCTGGACTGCTCCTTCCCATTTCATCTTTAAAAAGGGCAAACTATTCAAAAAAATCAAATCGATTTTTGAACTTGTGAATCGATTTGATTCGATTTCTATAAGAATCGATTCAGAATCGATTTTTCGATTATTTCAACACAGCTCTACATATTTTACAGAATTTTTTGGGGGGCAAATGATCTGTCACAAAATTCGTAAAATTACGAGTTAGAAGACAGAAAATTTTAGATTAATTTTAGATATTTTCTAGAAAGAAAAAAAAAAGCTTAATTCTCTTATGTAGAAAAGTAGAAAACTTGTGAGAAAAAAGAAGAAATTTCTAAGATTAAAGGAATAAGAGATGGAAGACATTTCTTACATAGTAAAGACAGAAACATTTTAAGAATTTTAAATATATTTAATCATAGAAATTTCTTAGTTTTCTTCCTCACAGATGTTCAACAAAACAGAATTATGCCTTTTCCCCCCTAAGAAAATATATTTTAGTCTTTTAACTCATAATTTTACAACTTTTGGAAAAGAGAATTTCCATGTTTTTTCTATAAAATATGTGCAATTAATTTAATAAATTCTGAGTTTTTACTCGTAATTTTACAACTTTTTGACACCAGAGAAGTTCTCATTTTTTTCTGGAAAATATGTGACTTTAATGTCAGAATTTGGGCGGAAATCTACTCCAAAATATTACTTTTGTTTACAATGGCCCTAATACTCCGTTGTATGCTACAGCAGGTGATGGTTGCTTGATTTTTAACAATTTTTTTGTATCTGCGGCACCTTTTGCTTTCCACACTTGTGTCTCTTAGCTTTGTGGTTTATTCTGGTGGTTTAACGAGGATAAACTTGTGGTTTTTTTCCCCTCACTTACAGCAAGAACTCCGTCCTCACTGATGACCAGGTACCCGAGCTGATCCGGGATCCGCTCCAGACCCGCAGTCAGAGCCGCCGTCGTCTGGAAAACAACAGAACCGGAGTACCGTGAACGTCTCACCAGCTTTCAAATACAGTATACGGATAAAAACACGGTTTTAAACGCTCACCATAATGTATGTTCCTGCTGCTGTTTGTTGTGTCAGGCGGCAGCTTCACTTCCGCCTGCTGCCTCTGCGTGACCTTCACGTGACTGACTGACGCAGCGGCTCACGTGATCAAAGCTGCTGATCCGGACCGAACCGAACCGTCTCTCCCGTGGTGTAAGCAGGACCGAAACAGCTGGCTATATGGCGGGCCGGGGTAAACTGATCGCGGTGATCGGGGACGAGGACACGGTGACGGGATTCCTGCTCGGTGGGATCGGGGAGCTGAACAAGAACCGAAAGCCGAACTTCCTGGTGGTGGAGAAGGACACCAGCATCGCGGAGATCGAGGAGACGTTCAAGTGAGGCCCGATGCTCGTTTATGCACACGGCTACACAGCAGAAACACTCCCCCCCACAGTTAAACAAGATTAGAATAGACATCAGGTGAATATTAATAAGAATCACTCAGAACTAAAGGTGAGAACGTTAATTTGGTAAAAATGTGAATGGAGTCCGGCGCTCCTGCTGCTATGAAGTCTCCAGCTGCTTCCAGCTGCTTCACTTAATGTTTTCATGTCACTATTCTACAAAAATCTGTTTAAACGCCTAAATAGGTCAGGATACTATAAATATAGTAATCACAATGAATTAACTAAAGCTGTAAAATTTGTAGAAATGTTAACACTTTTGTCATGCATACCAGACTCTGTTAAAAATCAAAGCATTTTAAAGTTTTGTTAAGTATTTATAGTTTCTACACTTCTACTTTAAATTAGAATAACCTCATAAATGGTTTTATTTTATAGTAATTATTCGTCTATTTCCTTGTTCTGATATTGCCATGGCAAAATAAAATTACTTTACAAATATATTTTTTATTTTTTTATTTATGGAATACCTGCAGAGCCAAACAAAGTCAATACAGAGACCAATTATTAGAAATTGTATTTAAATTAAAATATTTCTTATATCTTTTTGCTATACAAACTATTGTCTTTTTCTGAAACATTGTTGCATAGGTAGCTATTCTGAGGTTCCTACTGATGTATAGTTTTGAACAAATTCTTTACTTTGAACAGATTATTAAACTGACTTCTAACTATAAACAGATTCTTAAATAATTTCCTGACTCAACAGATTCCCAAATCGTTAGCAAAATCTGGAAAAGAGTCTTTACTCTGAACTCATTTCTGAACAGATTCCTAACTGAATAGGAGACAAGACAAGACATGCAACAAAAATCTCAAAATCAATAATCAAATCTGCGAATGCTACATTGATTACAATAGCCTGTGTATAGCCAGTTTTAATTCTTCAACAGATTTTTGAATCTGATCTGATCCGTTCTGAATGGATTTCAATTTTTGAACAAATTCTTGATTCTGATTATTCAATGGATTTCTAACGAAACAGATTCTTAAATAAATGCTGGACTCTGAACAGATTCTCATTTCTAAATGATTTATAATTTACCAATTCTAATGTACCAATTCTTTGCTCTGATCAGATTCAAATCATTGAAAAGATTCCAGACTTGGAGCTGCATCAGGATTCTGAGAATATTTTTAATTTTCAACAAATTTTTCCTGACTCCATAAAAGTGTTTAACATTATTTTCTTACTGAACTGATTATTGATCAAATTCCTGACATGGACTCCATTCTAAATGCTAAACTGATTTCAATATAAAAAAAAAATATTGAACAGTTTCCTAATTCTGAACACATTCTTGAACAGATTGCTAATCCTGAACAGATTCTTAAACAATTTTCTCATTCTGAACACAGTCTTGAACAGATTTTTATTTCTGAATACGTTCTTGAAAAGATTCCTGATTCAAACCGATTCTTGATTCTGAAATGATTTTATTATTATTATTGAACAGATTCTTCGGAAATGAACAGATTTTTTAACATGGTCCTCATTCTTCTACACATTCCAGATTCCTGACCTTGAAGTGATTCTTGATTCTGAACCAATTTCTAAATTTAAACATATTCTTTCATTCTAAACTAAAAATGTCTCTAAACTAATTCTTCTGAAGGTTCCCCATTTATGTTAACTATGGTGACATGAACATAATTTTGAACACATTCTTTAATAGATTCTTACTTCTGAACACATTCTTGAACAGATTCCTAATTCTGAACACATTCTTCAACAGATTCCTAATTCTGAACACATTCTTGAACAGATTCCTCATCCTGAACACATTCTTGAACAGATTCCTAATCCTGAACACATTCTTGAACAATTCTATTCTGAACCATTCTTGAACAGATTATTCCCATCTGAACACATTCTGAACGATTATTGTTTCTGAACACATTCTTGAACAGATTATTGTTTCTGAACTGAACACATTCTTGAACAGATTCCTATTTCTGAACACATTCCTGAACAGATTCCTGTTTCTGAACACATTCTTGATCAGATTCCTCATCCTGAACACATTCTTGAACAGATTATTGTTTCTGAACACATTCTTGAACAGATTATTGTTTCTGAACACATTCTTGAACAGATTCCTAATTTCTGAACACATTCTTGAACAGATTCCTGTTTCTGAACACATTCTTGAACAGATTCCTCATCCTGAACACATTCTTGAACAGATTCCTAATTCTGAACACATTCTTGAACAGATTCCTAATTCTGAACACATTCTTGAACAGATTCTTATTTCTGAACACATTCTTGAACAGATTCCTAATTCTGAACACATTCTTCAACAGATTCCCAGTTCTGAACACATTCCTGAACAGATTATTGTTTCTGAACACATTCTTGAACAGATTATTGTTTCTGAACACATTCTTGAACAGATTCCTAATTCTGAACACATTCTTGAACAGATTCCTAATTCTGAACACATTCTTGAACAGATTTCTATTTCTGAACACATTCTTGAACAGATTACCATCTGAACCAGAAACTGATTCCTAATTCTGAACACATTCTTGAACAGATTCCTAATTCTGAACACATTCTTGAAACAGATTCATCATACTGAAGGAATTCTTGAACGATTCTTATTTTTGAACACATTCTGAACAGATTCTTATTTCTGAACACATTCTTGAACAGATTCCTAATTCTGAACAATCTTCAACAGATTAGTTCTGAACACATTCCTGAACAGATTATTGTTTCTGAACACATTCTTGAACAGATTATTGTTTCTGAACACATTCTTGAACAGATTCCTAATTTCTGAACACATTCTTGAACAGATTCCTGTTTCTGAACACATTCTTGAACAGATTCTTGTTTCTCAACACATTCCTGAACAGATTCTTGTTTCTGAACACATTCTTGAACAGATTCCTAATTCTGAACACATTCTTGATCAGATTCCTCATCCTGAACACATTCTTGAACAGATTCCTCATCCTGAACACATTCTTGAACAGATTGCTATTTCTGAACACATTCTTGAACAGATTATTATTTCTGAACACATTCTTGAACAGATTGCTAATTCTGAACACATTCTTCAACAGATTCCCAGTTCTGAACACATTCCTGAACAGATTATTGTTTCTGAACACATTCTTGAACAGATTCCTAATTTCTGAACACATTCTTGAACAGATTCCTGTTTCTGAACACATTCTTGAACAGATTTTTTTCTCAACAATTCTGAACAGATTCTAATCTGAACACATTCTTGAACAGATTCCTAATTCTGAACACATTCTTCAACAAATTCCTCATCCTGAACACATTCCTGAACAGATTATTGTTTCTGAACACATTCTTGAACAGATTCCTAATTTCTGAACACATTCTTGAACAGATTCCTGTTTCTGAACACATTCTTGAACAGATTCCTGTTTCTGAACACATTCTTGAACAGATTCCTATTTCTGAACACATTCCTGAACAGATTCTTGTTTCTGAACACATTCTTGAACAGATTCCTAATTCTGAACACATTCTTGAACAGATTCCTAATTCTGAACACATTCTTGAACAGATTCTTAATTCTGAACACATTCTTGATCAGATTCCTCATCCTGAACACATTCTTGAACAGATTCCTCATCCTGAACACATTCTTGAACAGATTCCTATTTCTGAACACATTCTTGAACAGATTCTTAATTCTGAACACATTCTTGATCAGATTCCTCATCCTGAACACATTCTTGAACAGATTCCTCATCCTGAACACATTCTTGAACAGATTCCTCATCCTGAACACATTCTTGAACAGATTCCTCATCCTGAACACATTCTTGAACAGATTCCTATTTCTGAACACATTCTGAACAGATTAATGTTTCTGAACACATTCTTGAACAGATTCCTAATTCTGAACACATTCTTGAACAGATTCTTAATCTGAACACATCTCCTAACAGATATGCTGAAACATCTTGATCAGATTCAATTTTCTGAACACATTCTTGATCAGATTCCTAATTCTGAACACATTCTTGATCAGATTCCTAATTCTGAACACATTCTTGATCAGATTCCTAATTCTGAACACATTCTTGATCAGATTCCTAATTCTGAACACATTCTTTAACAGATTCCTATTTCCGAACACATTTTTGGAACAGATTCTTTACTCTGAACCAATTCTTCTCAAGGTTCTCCAGTTATTTTAACACTTCAGGCATCACTTAATGAACACAAGGACACCAACAAGCCATTTTTAATGTATTTTTTTTAAATTCATTTTTTAATTTTATTCATTATCAAAGCTGAACGCCTTGCCTCCCACAGGAGCTTCTTGGCGCGGAACGACATCGCCATCATTCTGATCAACCAGTTCATCGCCGAGATGATCCGGCACGCCATCGACGCCCACATGCAGTCGATCCCGGCGGTTCTGGAGATCCCGTCCAAAGAGCATCCGTACGATGCTTCCAAGGACTCCATCCTGCGCCGAGCCAAGGGCATGTTCTCCGCTGAGGACTTCCGATAAGCGGCTGACTGATGAGTCCCCCGTGGCCGTGTTGATCTGGTTATTTACACTTTGTGTCCTCTGAGGCGAGCGGCTGGTTTCCAGGAAGTTGATGCTCGGTTTTTCATGTGACGGAGAGTCATCGTGTTGTTTCCCCCTCTCCCATCAGTGTTTGTGCAGACGTGTTAACTTAAACAGTTGTAACGGATTAATAAAAATGTTTGTGATTGTGAAGTTGGGTTTTCATTGTGTTCTCATTAGAGAACACACATCTCACACACATACAGACACTTTTCAACAAATATTTATTTTGATAAAGACCTCTAAAATCACGGGGTCAAAACTGAATCCGACATCACTTCTTTTAAACTCCTTTCAGTTTTAGAGATTCAGTTTGACATGAATGTAAGTACAGCCCATGATCTTAAAGTTGTATTTCCAGTCAAATTCCCTCGCTACAATGTTTACACCAGATTGAATACTGGACTTTGACTAGGCAATTGCAACACCCTGATTACATTAGTTTTCAATCATTCTTTTGTAAATTGGTTCCTTTTTTGGGGGTTTAGCTGTCGGAAGCTGCAGAATTAGCCTTAATGATGATTCCTCCACCACCATGCTTGACGATTGAGTTGCTAGTGGAATATGTAGAAACAACCTACCAAAGGTAACGCTGGAGTATTTTTTTTGTGAGACTTTCGATTTTTTTTTCCTAACTAGCCACGTAACTCAAGGTTTTTCTAATTGTTTTGTCATGCACTAGAACATTTATTCTCCTTTTTACTATTTCTCCGAGCATTGGGACGTCATCTGGAAAAACATCCACTTGTTAATAATTTTTCCCTCTTTTTTTTGACCTTTGCTGACTAATTAAAGAGGCAGGATCAGTTCCAGAAAAGATAGAATCCAACACTGTAGAGCTTCATCATTAATCTGCTGTCCTTCAGCTGACAGATAAACATGGGCTGACCCTCAGTGGAGGACAGAAAACACAGAGGCTGAGATATTAACAGGATGACCTCAGATCAGACGGGGAGGTATAAAATCCCTGAGTCGGTCTGAGCTGGATCAGACGAAAGGTGCTGCTCCGCTTCCCTCCACGATGCTACTGCTGCTGACGATGATGATGACTACTTTAATCTCTGCTGGTCCTCTTCCTGCTCCGATTCAACGCTCCGGGTGAGATTCAACCTCAGGAAGCCTTTGTTTGCATCTGTAGGTCGGTTTCTCTGACAGACGTTTTCATCTGCAGACCAACTAGTTATCACTTCTCCAAGGGCGACGGTAACTCCACAAGGAATCATCTACCGTCTCAAAACTATGAAAGTAACAACACCATGTGAGTCATAATGAAGGTTTAAAGCTTTTAACATTTCATTCCAAGAACACTGCCTTGAGGAATTCCAACGTATGATCTTTATTAGCTCTGCCAAGGAGGTAATGTTTTTGCCAGGGTTTGTCTGTTAGTTTGCAGCACAACTCAAAAAGTTATTGATGGATTTTGATTGAATGTTCAGGAAATGTCTGCTAAATTGCTCTCCGAGTGCTTTTCTGGTTAGAATAGTTGCCAAATGATTCAGTGTGGCTTCAGCCTCCTAAGTGAAACTGAAGTGTTTTCTGTCGAAGTCAGGATTGATGTTGCTGCAATAATGGCTAGCAGCTTCTAAATTGTAAATACAAGGTGCATGAGAATGGAGCCCTGAGGAACCCCATATAGAATAGACAAGAAGTAAAACCAAAGTTTTTTCCTTAATAAATATACAGAGAGTCGGATTATAGCTCTACTGGCCACCCGGGGTTAATTTTTATATAAAATATAAAATTACGTTGCTTGTTTATCTTCCAGATTTAGTCAGTATTGAATTTCAAATGTTTTTACTATTATTTTTTTTCTTTTGTTCTTCTTCTGAAGTTAGTTAATTGCTTCCGAAAAAATAATGTATTAGTGAAATGTATCAATCTTAGTTAATAGTGCAAATTTAGGATTTTAAAAGCCAACTTTATTTGTGCAGCACACAATTAACTTACTTTATTTTATGGATTTACTTGATTTTACTGTGTTTTTCTGTTTCATCTTATTTTACCTTGTGTCCATTGTCCTATCTTGCTTCCGTTGTTTTATTTATTACTGTGCAGCACTTTGGAAACCTTGTGTTTGTTTAAGTTGTGCTATATAAATAAAATCGGATTGGATTGGATCAACCACAAGGCAATTCAATGTGCTTCGAGTGATGACTAGATAACATAAAAGCAGCGATAAACCAACAATAAAAGCATAAACCAAGTCATTAGGGACACAAAACGTGTGATATTCCAGCCATTATCAATCAATTACTCAAAGGCATCTCTCAACGGATGAGTTTTTAACTTTGATTTAAAGGAACTCTGTGTTTCAGCAGCTTTGCAGTCGTCAGGAAGTTTGTTCTACATAAGGGGAGAATAGAATCTGATAGCTGCTTCTCCATATTTGGTTCTGATTCTTGGGTCTTTTAGTTTAATTGATTTTTATCATATTTTACTATATTCTAGTTTAAATGTTATTTAAATTTGTCAATTGTGGTTTCATTTTCCTTGTCTCATCTTTGAGTTTTATGCTTAGCAAATGTTAATTTATTCTTTTTTACTGTAGTTTAGTTACATTTTGTCTTTTATATTTTTGTTTCATTTAATTTTAAATAAGTGTTTTATAATTTTATAATCATAATCATTTTAGCAGGAGTTTGCAGCTCCTCTAATATACTAATGACTACCAAGACCTAACAGAGATTATACGACTGATGCAGATTATTAAAACTTCAGGTGTTTTCACCTTATCGCTTTTAACTTGTTTGCTGTGGTTCTTCTTTCACCTTATAGGCTCCAGAACGTCAATGGGACAAAGGACGTCATGTAAGCTCCTCAGACAGTTTCATTCACCTAACCCCAGTCTTACCCTCAAATAAGTTCATTGCCATAATTTAGAAATTAGATCGGCCTGAGAAAATACTTTACTTTTTGTGTGCTTCTCAGGAGAGATACGAACAGAACCTTAATGTGAGTAAACTTTTCTTTTATTGCAGAACACTAGTTTTAAGACGTCCATCCATGTTCAAACTGCTCTTTTATTGTCTTTCAGGATTGTCTTGCCTCAGAACGCCCCGTAAGCATTGTTCCTCACCTCAAACCGTACCTACTCGTAAACCAGGTGTTTTTTTTCTGTGTATTCCAGGGATAGAAGGTTGGTGTACTTATTACAACAGGATTTTACGTTGTGAGCTCATAATGTGATTGGCTGAAAGGGATAAACTTTTATGAGTTTTATGAGTCAATAACAAACCTGTAATTATATAATTGGAAGATACCAAACCAAGTTAACTTCAGAATACATAAAAGAAGGTGAGATGAGACCCACGGGCAATAATGAGATTTTAAATATCAAGCATTTCCTGAAGTTTATGTGTGGGGAAAGTCGGAAGCGTCAATCTCCTTCAGGGTTTTTTGGTAGAGAAGAGAATTCATGAACCCATCAGCCAAAGCAGGTGACAGTGTTGGTTCTTCTGGATCTAACCGCTGCCTTTGATACAGTAAACCAAACTATTCTTTTAACTCGTTTAAAACAGATCGGCCTCTCTGGTGCTGTTCACAAATGGTTCACATCCTACCTCACAGACAAGACTTTTACGGTAAGTTTAGATACCTGTTCCTCTAAGGTCCATAAGATCACTTGTGGTGTTCCCCAGGGTTCAGTTTTAGGCCCAGTGCTTTTTAACCTGTATATGCTCCCTCTTGGCAGTGTTATCAGGAGACATGGAGTTAACTTTCACAGTTATGCTGATGATACACAGTTGTACATCTCCATGTCTCCTGATGACACACGGCCAATGGATGCACTTTTTAACTGCATTTTAGACATTAAATCCTGGATGGCAGAAAACTTTCTCCAGCTCAACCAGGACAAAACTGAGGTTTTAGGTATCGGTCCTGAGGCTCAGAGAGAAAAACTTTTACCAAAACTACAATCATTGTCTTTTAATCCTTCTTTACAAGTGAAGAACCTGGGTGTGATTTTTGACTCTGAGCTGACTTTTATCCCTCACATTAAAAACATCACCAAAATAGGTTTTTATCACCTAAAGAACATTGCCAGAGTCCGCCCCATTCTCTCTCGGGCCAATACGGAGACGCTAATGCATGCTTTTATCACCAGTAGAATTGATTATTGTAATGCCCTGCTTTCTGGTCTTCCCAAAAAGACTACCTCAAGTTTACAGCTTTTACAGAATTCAGCAGCTCGTGTCCTGATGAAGACTAGGAGGCGGGAGCACATTACACCGGTCTTAGAATCACTGCATTGGCTCCCCGTATGTTTTAGGATCGATTTTAAGGTTCTTTTAATGGTTTTTAAGTGTCTTAATGGTCTTGGGCCTTCTTATCTGTCAGAAATGCTTTTACCGTATGAACCCTCGCGGTCTCTGCGCTCCTCTGGCAGCCGTCTCCTTGTCATCCCCAAAGTCAGGACACAGACTCATGGTGAGGCGTCTTTCCATTATTATGGCCCTCACCTCTGGAACAGGCTGCCAGAGGACCTCAGGGCCGCAGAGAACGTTAATGTTTTTAAGAGCAGACTCAAGACTCACCTTTTTAGCTTAGCCTTTAACTAATTATTATTTATTAATATATTTTTAATCGCTCAGCATGTTTTACCTGATTTAATTTTTAGTTCAGCTTTTAACTGTTTATTTATTAATCTGCTTTGCATTTTTATTATTTGTTTTACACTTATTGTTTTATACTTTATATACTTTATATTTTATTAACTTTATATTTTAATGTATTTTAATCTTTCTTGCCAGTGTTTCCTCTCTGGGGGCCCCCTGCATCGGGGGCGGTGGTCGGCTGTGGCTGCCTGGGTGCCCCCCAGGTAGCGCTTGGGTGGAGGTGGGGGTACCAGCCCTCCCTCCTCTGGGCGCCCTGGGTCGGAGCCTTGGCTGCTGCTGTTGATCTGCTGCTGCTGATGCAGATGGCTCCATGATGGCATTTCCTGGCTCATCTGTACTCAGCCCGCTTTTTGTAGCTTCTAAGTGTGTGTGTGAGTGAGTATGGCTGATGGGTTGGGTTGGGAGGGGGTTGTATTTGCACTGATGATTTTATTTTTGAAGGGGGGGTTGTGGGGTTATTTTAAATCTGTAAAGCACTTTGAGTAACTTTCTTTGTTTGAAAAGCGCTTTATAAATAAAGTTTGATTTGATTTGATCCACATCCTTAAACAACAAAGAAGCTCCATACCATCAGACCACCATCACCTTTTTTGACAGTAGTTCTGATGCTCTTTTTTCCTTTGCGGTCGCATTTTTAAATCAGATGTAAGATGGCCTCCAAAAGGTTCCACATTCATTGTTCAGATGAAAATTCAAAAGGCCCGTTTCCAAGATCCGGCCCCAAAGGACCATTTAAAGAACCAGCTGTGGTTAACTCTTGCTGATTGGTTGTTACTCAGTCAGACACATGGCAACCATCCTAACTTTCTTACTCTTCTTTGTGGGAGTTTACGTTGGTTGGCTGCCAACTGGAAGGTGCATTACTGCCCGTAATGCCTTGGAGGGCGGAGCAAAAATTAAATTCTATATATAAGTCTTGCTTGCTTCTCTGTTCTGTTCTGCTATGGTTGTCTTTTGGCACTGACCAGTGACACCAATCACTGCCAAGGGCCAAACACAAGGGCCAACAGTGAATGGAGACACAACAGCTGAGAGGAGCGCGCTACCTGATTTACCCTGTCACCTTCTTCCCTCCCAGAATTGTTCTAAAACTCGTCTAATGGAACCAAAAGTTTAAATACGTTGTCACCTTAAGTCACAGGTGTCAAAGTCAAGGCCGGGGTCCGAATCCGGCCCGCCATGGCCAATGATGTGGCCCTCTAAACTGTAGAGGATCGTATACATATATAAGTTTTATTTATGTACACCTAAATACACTTTTATCCAGGAATCAGTGTTTTTTTGAACAGTCCTAAATCACATCATTATGAAAGATGTTCAGTAATATTTAATTTTAAGAAGTACTTTTTGAGATGGATATTTATTGATGTTTTAACGGGTTGTAAAATATAGTTTTATTAATACTATCTGCCACAACCGGCCCGTTAAGAACATTCATTATCTTTATGTGGCCCAAAATGGAAATTACTTTAAATTTCAGGTATTTATACATCACTGGAGTAATTATTGATTGGCCTACTTTTCACTTCAACTCCTTACATTTCATGAAATTATCTGTACTTTTTTACTCCTTACATTCTAAAAATAGCTTTGTCACCTCTGTATCATTTAGTCTAGTTGTTTTTAGTAAAAATAAAAACTATCCAAAAAATTAGCTAACTGGATAGAATTTGCAGTTTGATAATAATTTTAAACATCTACCATTCTGTTCTCATGTAATGAGGTAAACTAATTAAAAATAAACAAAAATATCAAATAAATACTGTGTGTAGGACACAACCGATGACTTAAAGAGGCTGATTTATTTAGCGTAGCTGACCTCTAATGCCCACCAGTCCACATATAATTCTTTGATAAGTTTTCACTCCACTAAAATGCATTCATTTTGATGGACGTATGCAGCTGTGAGAGCTTGCCTAGCGTAGCCCTAATCTTTGAATATTCAGATTTTTAGATAACATTATAGTCATAATGGCCTTCAGTAAAAATTGCAGCATAAGTTTTAGCCTTTAATGGCATTTGTTTATAACGGCATTAAAAAAAAAAGCTTTTACCTTTATACTTTAAGTAGTTTTGAATCCAGTACTTTTTTACTTTTACTTGAGTAAACAAATTGACAATTCAACTGCTGCAGAACTCTTTTTAAACCCTAGTATCTATAGTTCTACTTGGGTATTGAATGTGAATACTTTTGATGCTTCTGGTGGAAATGTACCTAAAGGTCAGTCGTGCATCGATAGGTAGATTTTGGGCCGCTATTAATAATAAATTGGGTTTTTTATAGCAATTATTAGTAAGATTAATAATTTTATGTCAAAATTAGTACATTTGAGGCCCCACCTGGGATTCAGGAATATAATAATAGCCAAATTGTTCAGTCTCAGTTTTTTTAAAACATGCCTAAAAAGAATGATATAATTAAACAAAAGATGAAGGAATGAGTTTTTGAATTTAATTGAACAGCAAATTACTACATGTGCATGTGAAATAGTAAATGACTTTTCAAAATACAAGGGCTTATAAGAACAAGTATTAAATTTAAACACTAAATCGACAAAATCACAAAGCTAGTAACACACAAATAAACTACTATGTAAAAGAAGAATGAATAAAAAAACCTAACTACCAAAACTTAACAGTAAATAGACAAATATGCTAATAAGTAAAAAAAGAACCAATCAATTGCAGCAGGAAAAGCAGAGCCTCAACATGGTCGGAATCTGTAAGAGATTCCTTTGGAAGAGTTTGAACAAGTCAACTTCACGACTTTTATCAACTGAATACTCTTCACCTGATCGATCAGCAGCGTGTATTGGATCCAAGAGTCTCTGAATCTCGTCCGCGAAGTTGGAGTGCTGAAGTCCTCTCAGATGCAAGGCTGTCCAAAGGCTAATGGAACGGAAAAAGAATTATGGCAACCACCTAATTTACTCAGCGGTGATGGTGTCACAAAAAAAGTATTTTCCTGTTAAATGCATTGTGGGATTGCCAGACTTTTATTTGGAGGTCTATGATCCACATGGGTGTGGCACTACAACGTCCAAAGAGAAGTTCTTGGCTTTGATGGTGGGTCTTTATACAAATGAAAAGTCAGGGTTAGGAAATCAAATGTCTGAGGAGTATGTTATTGTTCAAGAAAGAAAACCTGGTGGAGCTAATATTAAAATGACAACCAATTCACAGGTAGCTCCTTCTGACCAATCAGTTCACCTAGAAAATTAATTTGTTTAAAAAACCAATTGGTTCAGGAAATTGCCAATATTGTAATATATGACACATATTGTCATGTATATTCTTTGTCCAGATTGTGATTGGCCTTCCAAACCAGAGCGGATGTTCTTTGATGATTAGCAGATTAAGGAGGGTTAGTTTGACTAGAACAACTAGACGGCACCTCGCATATAAAACTTGCTTCTGATTGCAGTTTCCTGTAGTCAGTCACTCTTAAATCTTCAAAGCATCCAGTGGTACAGTGAACAGTAAAGATTATTGTTTTTATCTTTTTTGAAGGGCAAAATTGGGATGCCAATTCAGTCTTTGCAGTGTGTCAAACCTTGGTGACCAGCTTCAGTCCGGAGGAGATGAACAAGCCAAAGGAATGACTACTGATCCTTATGGACCTGGGAAGTGAAACTATGAGCTTTTTTTCTCTGTTCTTTAATCATTTTGAGCTGAAACTATAATTTCTTTGGATATATTTAAAATAAATATAGTTCGTCTCATCTCATTGTCAATATAAAATTGTTTTTATCAAGAACAGTTCCATAAAAAGTTCACCTTCCCGTTGTCATGGGGCAGGAATGCCACATTTATTTTGAGCCTGAATGATTTATTTGAACTACTTTTGTCCAAAGTGGCAAAACGATACAAAATACAACGATGAGCAAGAATAAGATTCAAACAGTTGTTAGGGATGGTCCATAAACTTTTAAAGGTGTTGCGGTTGTTAAGGGAAAATTATTTCAAGATTAGTTCTTTTTAGTGGTTAATAAATAATAATGAAGGCAGCTGGGGAATATGGCATAATGTTGGGGACTAGGTTGAAGATTTGTAGACGTTTCACGTACTCTGGTTTAACTGAAGGACTCCTTAATGATTGTTATGTCTGTACAGTAGTTCAGTCTGATATAAGCTCTGAAACCTCACACTGGCAGGGAGACACATAGTGTTAAAGCGAGGAAGCATTCGTTCCTGTAACATCATAAAAAATATGCTAAAACACCAATGGAGCCTGAATCATCCCTATCCTTATCTCCATCTCTAAGGAATTCTGTCAAATCAGTTGGCCCCAACGTGGGGCCTGACTTTTGAGTGTAGTTTAGTTGCCTTGCTTAATCCAGAACTTTTCCCGCTTCAATAGATTTAAAGCGCACCCCATTACAATTTCAATTATCTGATCTCTAAAGTGAAATATATAAAGTATTTTATTCCCCAAAAAGGATCAATTCCTAATTTATTCATTCCAACTTCATGGTATCATGATAAAATTATTTATTTTATCCTTCCCCTGTTGCTAATCATAAAAATAGCTCAAAATGGCCATCACTGAAGATTCACAAATCAAAGACTTAGTTTGAACTTTTTCGCTGGTAATGCAGAATAATCTAGTCCCAGTTTGAAATATCTCAGGTAATGTAGTTTTTAAACAAGAGAAGAAAGATCCTCAAGGTAGAGAAAAACTATGTGCAATTGTCCTTTAGCCATTTCCCCGAACGTGAAGCTAGAAAATGAAACCAACTTCATCTTCGTTAAGAAATGTGACAAAGTTAACGAGGTTATTTTACATGCCTAGCAACTACTTTTCAGGTCGTCATATTTGCTGTTATAGCAATTTTAGCGCATTCCAGTCTTCAACTCTCATTAAAACACAACGTCTGAGTGAATTAAGTTTAGTTTTATCCGCCTCTTCAGATTGCTCCGTATTTTTGTCAGATGTAAATCTTTTCTTTCTTTTCTCTCCGCCATGAACAATTTTTTATTTTCATCATAACGTGATCAGCTGTTGTCTACCCAGGAGCCCTTTTAAAAAGTGGTAAGCGTCACATCTCAGTAATGCGACTGATTGGTTCTCTTCTCAGCTAGTCTCTTATCCGTTGACGAAAATTTTGTAATCGTCACGATATGATGAGTAATACTATATATTGCGCTTTTTCAAAACTGAATTTAACTGTAGAAAAACTGTCGCAGCATAAAAAAAAACACTCCGATATGTTTCATCCATAACTAATCCGGTTTTATTACTAGTTCTAGTTGATCCACTGGAACGAAGGAGGTAAAACAGCCACCAAATACCATACCTTCAATTTTACTGCCAAAATGATTGTGGTGTGTCAGAATTTCAATGAAATTCTAAAAAATAAAAAATCGATTCTTCTCTCTTGAATATCAATATTCAATACTGTGTTCTAAAATATCGCAATATATTCGCATATCGATATTTTCTTACTTCCCTATCAGTAATCGAAATGAGCAGTCCTGCAAATTGTGCCGTGTCTCCCGCACTGAACTGGAACACACTGAAAAAGGAGAGTGGAAGGATTTTTTCCCCCGTAGAAACTGACTCAGTCACAGGTCATTCTTTCATACCAGAGAAAAAAATATAAAAACACCAGAAAATTAGATGTAAAATAGTTTTTTAAACCAGGCTGTGAACATTATTTCTGCTATGAAGTTGGCATTTTTAACATGGGAGTCAACGGGAATTTATGGTGTGTTCTATTTGTACTCGGACCTCGGAAATTCCGACTTCCGAGTGGGAAAAACAAGCTGGAACGCCCACCGAAGTTGGACTTACCGCTCAGAAAGTCTAAGTTTTTTTTTTATTGATCCGACTTTGACTTTCAATACGGCCGCTCCTCACATCAGCAGTAGTAGCAGTGGTGGAAAAATGTATTTTTTACGTAACACACTAGTAAGAATGTGTATAAAATCTATCTTACATGTAGAGCCTGTAACTCTGGACTTAACAAAATAAAAGTGCTGTTAGCATATGGAAAGCACAGCATGAAACGATGTTTGTATTACGCACTATAACTACGGCTACCAGGGCAACGCCATATTAAAATCCCGATTTATCAGACTACATTAACTGGAACCCTGTTTACTAGGGTGTGACGTCAAACCCAGCGAGGAGTTCCAACTTCGAAGGTAATTAGAACGCATCATTACTCCTTACCTATCAGAATCACATACTTTCGGTTAATGCGCGTGTGCAGCAATAAAAAAACCCATACTTTTCCCTTTGGTGTTTAAAGTCTGTTCAAATCAACTTAAATCATATATATATATATTAGGTTTAGGCACAGTGGCGGATGGTGGAATTTTCTCCAGGGGGGGCTATGATGATGGCTATTTATTAGGGTTGTCAAACGATATATTTTTTTAAACCTAATTAATTAAGGGATAGTTGTGAATTAATCCCGACTAATTAGCATTTCTAAAAATGACTAAAAAACAAAAAAAATTTAGAGTAAAAGGACAAATCCAATTGCCATTGCTCTTTTTTATAAACAGAGATGAGTAGAATTTTGTTTTTAACTCCACAATCATATTCACACTATGACTACATGCATTCATACATTGACATATTGATCTTTTAACCAGTTGCAAATGCAAACTAACTGGAAAAACTGTTTTGTATGTAAAGATGACTGTTTCATAATCATACTGTATTGGACAACCCTAAGCGTCTTCTTAATAAGACTATCCTACGACAACAGAATGATTTCAGTCAGAGGCTTCAACAGTTTCTCTAGAACAGACTGCTACTGTAGAGGAGGAAACACTGAGCTGTCTATAGAGGTACTGGTTCAGACTGGGATCACTCTGTTCATACTGGGAGAACCTGCCAGAGCTCCACTTAAAGCCATTCAGAGTATGAGAAGATATGGTGGAAAAATGGCTGTTATATTTCTTTTGTTCTTTAATATTTCCACACATCTGCTGATACAGGTTTGGGTGATATAAATGTGAGGAGGGAGATGATATGTGTGATCTCATATGAAAAATAAGAACTAATGCAAGGTAATGCAGAAATAACCAAAATATATGAATAAACTTAATATTTGGATATCAGCAGCGGTTAAATATCAAACAAATCAAATGTAATATAGATTTAATAATAAAATCTCACAATTTACTGTTTTCCAAAATGTAAACACTCAGCAGACAAACTATCCAAGTCATGAATCTTCACAATAGGAATATATGCTCTTATTGTGAAGTAGCGGCGTCTGCACTATAGCTACTTCCGCTAATCAGTTAGCACTAATTTAAGTCCGAAAACATCACTTTAAATGAATAATGCGCATTTTTAACGCAGCAATACCTTCGTTCGTCTCCGACTCCCGCGGTCTGTCCTGTTTATCAGCCGCGCTGTATGACAGACGTCCGTGACGTTGTTTAACTTCAGCCGCTTCAGCCCCAGCCGGAGGGGGACGATATGTAAGCCCCGCCCCCTCAAGGCGCACCTCTCCTGCGCCCCTTTTGTATTGAAGACGAGCTACTGCGCGTGTACACAACCACAAGGCAACTCCCCTTAAACTATTAAATATTTATCTTACACATCTGAAAGAAAATATACATATATTTCGAAACATTTTTATGTTATTATAAAAATTATTTTCCACTTTTATTCAAGGTAATGTGGCAAGTTGTCAGTGGTGGGGCGGCGCCCTAGCGCCCTCTATTGGCCAGCCACCACTGTTTAGGCATTTAAGAAAAGTATATTTGTCCTTCTGTGACCTTAGGGTTAGGACATAACACTTGTGGGTTGGTTAAAATTAGTTTGATAACGCAAGTTACGGTATGCTATTCTGACAAAGTGTGCCGTTTTGTCAGAACACCGGGTTGGCTTCACATTTTGCCCGAAGAGTTTGCCTCTTGGTTTGAATCTGTAACAAACAAAAACCCAAAAGTTTTGAAGTGGCCAAATCAAAGTCGAAAATTAAGTCTGAGGATGTAAAGGCCAGATTAGTCTCGACGTTCATGTAAATATCATTCGAAAACAGCATTTTTTACACTTTCAGAGTAATTCATAGACCAATGGATCAGATCTTTGGCTTACAGAACTGAGGTGGCCGTATTTTAAAGATCTGGATCAGGCTTTAAGCTCTTGATAAACCAGTCTGTTACCTATGGTCATGTGGTATCGATCATAACTGAAACTAAATGAAGCAAAATTAAAGTAATGAATTATACTGTTACAAACAGCAGAAAAACATGTTTTTCTTTGCTACTAAATGCTGATCTGAGCAGCTTTTGGAGGGTATTTTTTTCCTGCAGTTTGATTTTTAATATGGATGATTTCTGGCGCCATCTGGCGGCAAAATAAAGACCTTCACACTTTCTCGGTGAATCCTAAGAGTTTATTTAAGTTTATTTGATAACTCTTCTGCATATATGACCAACAACTTAACAAACAGGATTGTTGTAGTTAAAAACACGATGAAACATTAACAGGATGATGTGAAACACTTAAAACCACTGATACACAGAAAGACGTTTGGCTTCTTGAGACAAGTTTGGCAGCTTTGTTTTCAGAGGGAAATGTCAGTGAAAGTACCTGAAGCTCCGCAGTCTGCTGACTCCATAAGGAAGGTGAAAAAGAACTGAAGGCCGAACACAACATCTTCAGGTGGACCTGAACGTTGAGGATGGATCCACATAAATTCATGCAGAAGGAAATATACAACGATCCGATAGGTATACAAACTCTGAAAAAATATGCTTTTGAAGCAGCCGAGTTCGTGGATCCCCGAGTTTGTGCCTCCACAGGTTTGCTTTTGTATGATTACAAAACAAAAAAATGTGTGCAGATTTCTCCAACAGCTGCTGAAGGACGTCACGCAAAATGAAAAGTTTCTGTTGGAATATTTTCATTTTGTGTCTAAATGAGATACAACACAAGACATTTACATCAAGGCTTTATCTTTAGATTCTGGATTTCATCAAACTACGTTAAACGCTCAAGAGCCAGGGATCAAACTGTCACCAATTAAATAAAAGAAAACCCTACAAGAGTTTTTGCAGCAAAAGCTGATCAGGTCTGATTTAGGTCTAGCTATAGTGTAACTTCTTTGTTGATGCCATTAAAATCCAACAGGGAGGACATTCATCATCATAAATTACTTGATTTGTCTTGATTCAACAAACAGATCTAATATCACTAGTCGGATTTATAATTTGCTGAACCATATTAGCTCTCGAAGGTTTTCAGAAGCCCCAGCCCACACATTTGTGGAATCAGTCCTTCACAGGACAGGACAACAGGTACCAGCATCCCTTTTCTAACATATGCAACACCACACTTCAGTAGGGTTTTGGGGTTTACGACGACGGGTCTCGGAGGCCCGGGTGGAGTGCAAAACGTTTTTCAGAAGATCTACCTCTGTATGGGGGATTTTGTTTCTCTATGGCGGTGCCTTTTTGTCCGTCCGCTTGGAGCCGTGGCAACTTTCTGGAGCCGATTCCATCGGTAACTTGTGTTACTGCTCTTGGGTAGTCTGTGTTGCAGGCCTTCCACTGTTATCGTCACTCTAGGAACTATCTACCAACCTCCAGATGACAATCCCTTTCACTTACCTTCGCCCTCTCAACACAAACACAATTATTTCTACAAGTTCCCACATCACGCAATTAGGAGACCATCTTAAGATACTCTATTTGTAGAGCAAACCTGCTCTGCGACACGTAGGCAACCATCTTCTCTATATGATAATGTTGAAAAATAAGAAGAAACGGTCCTTTACCGGACATGTCCTTCAAAGGTCCCTACAACTGGACAGTCTGCAAGTTTCCGAAAACAGACGAAGTCTCAGAAGGATCTGCTCCTTGGAGGATTCAGCTCATGGTCGTGTCTCAACGTCAAAGCCAACATCCTTTTTTTTGAGAAGCTTCCTGTTAAACTATTCGCTAATTGTCTGTACAATCCTGGTATAAAATCAGTGCAGAAGTTGGTGGAAACGTAAAGCAGTTGAGCTTAGCAAAAGCTAAGACCTGATTTTGGAAACCCCACATTTCCATAAGTACACAAGTTGCAGCCTGATCTAGACAGTAATACACAGTAAATTATGTTCTGTATAGCCACAAAACAATGGAATGGTACTTTGGAGGATACAACCTTTAGAAGACCGGACTTATAGAGAAACCATCTTTGAAAGACAACATTTTTTGTGGGGTCTGATATTTGAAAGGCAAGGCTCTTTTGGCAGACCCTAAGAGGAACATGCTCTTTAAGACCCTGTCTCTGGAGAACCTGTTTTCATAAAAGCCTGTCCTTTGAAGAACTCATCATTGAGAAGCTTTTAATTAAATAATCTTTTGGAGGACGCAGTTTCTAAACTGGGATATAGCAAATGCTGGATTTAGGTGGTAGTTTATTGTGTATGCTCTACATCAAATAAAACACAACGCAAATATGTATCCAAACGGCGAAGGACTGGGCCTACAAAGGACGCAACCTTTGGAGTCACCTTTCAGAACGTTCGTCTACTGGAGGCCCAAGTTTATAAAGAACTACTGCAATCTGAGCGCTCTGTGGAGAACCTCTGTCTAGTCCTTGAAGCTTTAGGCTTTGCACATCTTGCACATTCTGTGCTCTTTGAATTACCTGTTCCCATTCTAAGGGGATACAAGTTAATAGCCTAGTAAATGTTGAATTCTTTATATGTTTGGCTTTATTTTTTAATTCATGCCCTGACTCAGAATAATCTTACATCCACCCCTGAATTTATTGGGGGTGTCACGATTCTCCAAATCCTCAATTCGATTAGATTTTTCATGATAGGGTCATGATTCGATTTCTTTTTTTTCTTTCTTTTACAGTACAGAGCCCTATGTCATTTTTAGACTAGTCTACGATCATTGGTTTTATTCATTAAATTTTGTACGGTAAATATTATTTTAAGACAAAACTGATGCAATTTTTTATCATTCTTGTGTAATGTATCACATTAGGCATTAATGGTCAAATTGAAATAATTCATTTACGACACAAGTCTGGCAGTATTTTTTAAATATGGCTGCCATGTAGTCACTCTTCATAGTTAATGCAGAACGACTGACACAATGCACCAGATAGCTTATAGCTCAGAGCAAAATGCAACTGACAGCGGTCCTCTTTTTCAAAACGCGAATGTGGACTTAACTCGCCGAAAAACTAAACATTTCCTTACTGCTGATTTGAGAGTAGGAGCAGTTTTAGCACCGGTCCTGCTGATTAATCTATCCTAGCCAGGCAGTTCCCGCCTTCCTCGCCTCTGATTGGATAGAACTTCTCTCGCAGGATTGGCTATTGCTTTTAGGGATTAGTCCCGCCTTTTCTTGTCTCTGATTGACTAGAAGGTATCTCCAGTGACTTCTAAACATAATATGAAGGCAGAGGGGAAGAAGTCGTTTTTGAATCATTAGTCCTTCCATCATCAGAACGAAAACAAGTCTATATAGAACTCTTATAAGTGTGTGCTGTCATATTTAGATGTTTACAGCTCCAGTTGATGTGAAATTCCGATTGATAATACGTTCTGGCTCTTTGTCCATTACTTTGACTTGTTGGCTCACTGGCAAAGATGATGGTTCTGGGCTAAGGTCAGAGTTCAAATCCAGGCTGGGTGTTTTATACTGTCACTTTTATTTTTTAGTTTTATGATGAAAATTTAAACTAATAAAAATCTCAACACACTTATTGCATTGCTAAATTTACTTGTTTTGTTTCTGTTTGCTCTCAACACTTAAATGTTACAATATTAAAGGAGAAATGCTAAACAGACGTACTTTAATTAGATGCAAGGTATATGAAATATAAGATAACTGTAATATTTTACCCAGCTTTGTGCGGGTCAGTTCCTAGCAGCAGGACAATTAACAGAAATCGACACAGATCCCATTAAGGCTTCCTGACGCAATTACAGATCTTCCCTAACTTGCATTCTGCTCGTAAACAAGAAAAGGCGGGACTGTTCTCTAAAAGAAATAGCCAATCAGTCGAGAGAAGTTCTATCCAACCAGAGGCGAGGAAGGCGGGACCTGCCGATACTTCCCTAGGGAAAAAATACTCGCTAGCCGTGGTCGAGCTGTAGCTTAGCCAATAGCTACTTGCTAGCGTCAGCTAATGTGCTCTGTAGACATGCGCTCTGATCGCAGGGGATACTGGCGGTTAAATTGTTACCAGGTGTTGTTATGAGTTGTATGAGAGTTACTTGTTAGGGAAAATGCCATGTGTGGTTCCTTGTGTTGAGACGGTTGTCTGCTAAGTGTTGCTAAAGAGTCCAGAGTGGGACGCACCGTAAACACAGGAGAAGGAGGGGATCATAATTCTCTTCTGGATTTTGATGTGCAAGGTTGTAACGTAATTTCTATCAATTTCGACACAAAATCGAGATCGTGACACCCCTAGAGTTTATTGGTCCTCATGCTAATAATCCATCGGGTCTTTCAGTTCCTACAGCAGTTGATTAAATGACTCTACTGTTTAATGCCCACTTACACTTGGTGCTAAAGGGATATCTTTGCTTGTGATTCAGAAAAACCACACATAAAAAAACCCAAAAATCTTTGAATTTGCTCCACTGGAGGCACGAACTGAACCAGTTACCGCGGATCCGTTGATTTGACTTCATGAAGCACAATGATCCAGTAAAAAGGTTTTAAGGAAGGCTAACAGAGGATGTTGTGCCAGGCTGAACATCGATCTATGGAGTACATGGATAGCAGCATCAAGGAGACATGGAACACAGTTTATAAGTGCAGAAAACAGAAGACAACTAACAAAACTGGAGTAAATTCTCAAACAGAGCCCTTTTTAGGTTAAATTACTTGGACTTATTGTGGTCATTAGCTGCCAATTGAATCTTTTTTTTCCTTCCGTCTGGTTTGTTTTAGATTAAAATGCTTCATTTTTCCATCCTGTGGAAGACGTGAAACTGATTATCAGAGAAAAGTTTCAGTGTGGCCACATTATGTGCGGAAACATGACCCACATAGTGGCGAGCTGTCTGCACAGATGTTTGCCCCACCCTTTATGTTAAAAAACCAAAAGCACTTTTCTTGCAGGTTAATCTTCCTCTAGAAACACTGCGCCCTGAAATAAAAAAAGTAAACTTCTAGAACAAATATTGAGGCTGGTAAATCTTTAAAACAAACTTCTCTCAGTGCCCAAACCTTTGACCACAGCTACAACCTAATGCTTATATTTTAAAATTTGATTTAAAACAAACAAACATCCGTTTATTGGGTTTGAAGCTTTCTTAGTTAGGCTCTATTACTTCAAAATGCTAATTTAAAATGTAACAATTAGTTGATAACCATTTTGTTAAAACAAAGCAACCTGTATTTTCCTGGATGCTTAAAGCTACTTTCCTGAATTTTACAGTTTATTTCTTTGGATCTTGAAGGGTGCTTTCAGAACCTTCAAAATGCTTACTATACCTTTTGGAAATTTACTTGTTACTTTCCCTGTGGATGCTGGTTACTTTCACGTGTCTTAAATTTTTTTTTTTAATGCCTGTTCCTCGAGGCTCACTGACCTGCATGATTTATATGTTTCCATGCTTCAGAAAACGTGATTCCAGCTGATAAATACGCTTTTGCTGTATGGATATCGTCTAAATCAGGAGTGTTAATAAAACTATATTTCATAAAATGTAATAAAAGACACTGGTAGGATTGCATGCTGCTTTCTATTAATTTTCTAGAGCTTTGTAGGCATTTTCCAGTGACTCAAATGTTACTATTTATTCATTTATTTTAGAGTTTTCCTGGAACCTACAGGTTACTTAAAACAATTACAGGTCAATACATGCAGAGTATTGACAACTTGCAAATGTTTTAGGACTATAGCCTACGGTTTCTAGATATGTTCTTGTATGTTGCAGGAAGGTACCCTCTAATTACAGAAAAACACCACTGTTTTTTTAAGAAAGTAATCTGTAATTTCCCAGGAGGTTATAAAAAAGTAACGCGTACCTTACTCAAATGTAGTTTTGAGGTTTCAATAAAACAAATTTAAAGTTTTAGTAAAGTACCTTCTAAGTGTCAATGAGGAACTCTGTACGTTTCCAGGGAGTGATATCTAAATACAACGAAAGCAGCAGGAGGTTTTTAAGAAAGTAACCTAAAAGTTCCCAGATGGTAACCAGTATTTTTCATGACAGTAACCTGTAACTTAACCAAAAATAACTTGTCAGTTTCAAGAAAGTAATCTTTATTTAATGAAAGTAATTTGTAAGTTTCAAGGACGTAACTTACATTTTTGTTTATTAAAGTAACCTGGAAGTTTCCAGTAAATAACCTTTTATTAATAAAAAGTAACCTGTAACCTGTAAGTTCTCAAAACGATAATCATTACATTTTATGAAAATAGATTTCAAGTTCTCGAAAACAAAACTTGTAGTTTCCAAGAAAGTAACTCATATTTTTAAAAATTTTTTTGAAGTAACCTGTAAGTTCTCCAAAAATAACTTGTAAGTTTCAAGAAAGTAACTTTTAGGTTTTATGAAATTAACTTGTAAGTTCCAGAGGTTGTATAGTTTTGTGACAGTTTAGTTTGTTTGTGAGTTAAAAACCTACGAAAAACCTACAAAATAAATAAAATAATAAAAAAAATAAACGCAGTGTAAACTCTTTGTTAAAATTTTGCTGTCATTTACTTTAGACTCTGTTTGAGAACTCAGAGTTTCTTCCATTCTTTTTTCGGGAACTCTTTTGCTCCTTTTTCATACTTCCCATTTCCTGATTGATATGTGGGTACAAAAGAACAGCAAGAAGAACAGGCCACACAAAGGCAGAGAATACTAAATACTTCAGATTTAGGTGCCTGAACTTACAGAAGACATCACCTTAGAAGTACACCCTGAGGCGAGCTGATGTGTCTGCCCCAGACTGTGTGACCCTGAATGCATCGTCTCTGTTATCTGAGATAGGCTATGGCTTTGGAAGGGCGCGTATTGGAGAAAAAACAACAAACATCCATCCTCCTTAAAAATGTTTTCAGATGGTAGATTTTTTTCTTTTTTCTCTTCATCTGCCTCACATTGTTTTAGAAAAATAGAAATCAGGAAAACAGTATTACAAAAATAAACCAAAATGTTTGTCCAGATTCTACATCCACATGACAACTTCACAGAAATATGGACTTATATTGCACAGCGAGGGATTTCCTCCAGTAGGGAGAAAACCACTGACACGATTTGTAGAAAAAAGAAACACATTAAAACGATCCAAAGATTAAAATCCTGGACTTTTTTTTTTTTTTTTTTTTCATTTCCGCAGAGAGACAGCAGCTCGATTCTCAGACCCTCCTTCATCCATCAGGAAGAGAAAACAAAAATCCTCCAAAAGCTGCTCCAAGGGAAGAGTAAAAACCCCAAAACACAGGATGAGTTTTGGTTGAAGGCACAGAGTTCCAAGAACAGGAATGTTGATGCTGACTTGGAAGCGCAGCAGATGGTTCCGTTCCTGTGGTCCAATCGACTCCCCTGATGGTCGGAGGGCAGGGGTTTCGACTCTCTCTGGGGACAAGAAGACAGGAAAAAACACAAGGATTTAGTTTACGGATAAATTATTCATCATTCCTGCCTCTGAATTCATGCAGAAGTAGTTTATTTTTTAGTTTTTAGGTGCAATAATCTCTTGATAGGCGTCTATGTAGGAGTGACCATAATTAAGTCATATGGAATCCTGTTCGGGGTTTGAGACAAATCCTAGAAGTCAGATGTCCTGCATGGAAAAAGTGTGGCAAAAAAAATAAAGAACGCTGAACATCGCTATAAGCCAACCATGCACACAGGGAAACACGGTGGTGGCAGCATCATGCTAAATGGATGCCACAAGGCAGTCCTGGAAGAGAACAAAGCCGCAAAAGATCTGAGCTACAATGAGATGGTTTATATCAAAGCATATTCATGTGTTAGAATGTCCTAGTCAAAGTCCAGACCAGTAGCACAACTTGAATATTGATGTAAAAACTCCTTTTCATAGTTTGAGATAATTTGCAAAGATTCTGCAAACATTCTTATCTCTAAAGGCGCAAATCCTGTTTAAGAATACAAGGTATTCACACGAAATGGCTGTAAGATGACAAAACAAACAATTTCAAGTTGAAGGTAACAGGCAAGTCCCAAAGCAGATTAAATGTGTCAGGCTACAGCAGATCCAAGCCATTCTGAGGGTTCGAAGTCTACCCAGGCTACTCCACTACTCAGGGTCTTTCTGCGCCCTCCACCTCCCAATTTAACGCCACCTTCTCTGAAGTTAATCTTCACATCAGCGGCAGATGGTCAACATATGAACCAGCCAAATCCAGTGGAGACGAGGTTTACGTTTCTATGATTTCCCTCCATAAAGACCTTCTTAGAAGGACAGAAGGTGTTAAGTAGACTCGTCTTATTCTCTGATGCTCACTTATCACAGATCGCTGCCAAGACATCGATCGTCCAAGGCTGTGTCTTTTCAACCCACTTTAACCTTGTTTTCTGTTGTCTAGATGTTACAATTCCTCTGGTTTGAAGGGATCAATGAATGTCTTGGACAATAAAAACAGGAAAGAAAGGAGTAGGAGGAACCATCACGGGAGGGAAAAATCTCCATTGGATGGACGATGGTCAGATAGCTGCAGAAAATCCTTCCAGTTGTTCGAGAGATGTTCTTGATGATAAGCAGAATTGGCTGTTCAAACGAAATATTTAGTAAGCAAGCTAGATGATTAGTTAGCAAGCTAAAACAAATTTTTGCAAGCTATATATTTATTAAGCTAAATATTAACTTACAAATATTTTGTATGCAAGCTAGGTGTTTTGTTAATAAGCTAAAAATGTAGTTTACAAATGACATATTTAGCTCAAAACTAAATATTAGGTTAAGCAAGCTAAAATATATTACCTAATAGTACACAATTCCCTTTGTGCAAATAAAGCAGAATCAGACTAGTGTCAAAATAAAATATTAAATTCATAAGATAGATATTCAGTTAATAAGCTAAAAATCTGGTTTACAAATTAAATATTTAGCTTCAAACAAAATGTTAAGTTAGCTAGCTAAATATTTAGCTATTGTGCAAACGCACTTGGCAATAAGCAGAATCAGCTGTTCAACTTAAATATTCTTTGCGAGCTCGATATTTATTTAACAAGCTAAAAATCTGGTTTACGAATTAAATATTTAGCTTCAAACAAAATGTTAAGTTAGCTAGCTAAATATGTAGCTAATATGCAAATGCACTTGGCAATAAGCATAATCCGCTGTTCAGATTAAATATTAATTCATAAAATAGATATTCAGTTAATAAGATAAAAATCTGGTTTACGAATTAAATATTTAGCTTCAAACAGAATGTTAAGTTAGCTAGCTAAATATTTAGCCAATATACAAATGTGTTTGGCAATAACCAGAGTAAGCTGTTAAAACCTAAATATTTTGTTTGCACCTAGATATTTCTTTAATAAGTTAACATTTTAGTTTGAAAATTAGATATTTAGCTAAACTAAATATTTAATTACAAAGCTAAACATTTAGCTACTGTATAAATTGTGACATTTATAAATGAGTGAATAATGAAGTGAAATATAATTATACTATTTTTTCCTTTCAACATTAACGACGATACATTTATCGATGGATTTACATCAACAGGGACTGAACTAACAGCAAAAGTTTATTTAGTGGTTCTAAAGACCCGTTTTTAAATTTTTGATATTCCATTCTGCTTATCTGTAAATTAATTCACATACAGTCTTAGTTCACAATTTTAGCTTGTGAGTAAATATTTATTTTGGAGCTAAATGTTTAGTTCTGAAGTTTAGCTTGGCAGCTGAATATTTAGCTACAAACAATTTTTTTTTGCTTCCCGACTAAATATTTAATTTGTAAAGTAAATATTTACTTTACAAACTAAATATGTAGCTACTGTATAAACTGTGACATTTATAAATGAATGAATAATATGGTGAAACATGACTTAGAAAAAATAACCCTATTTTCTTTATTAGTTATTAGGTTTTATTTTGACTGAAAACCCTAATGCTTTTTAGTAAACTTTACTATTTGGGATCCTATTTACTAATAAAATAAATAAAAAAGAAAGAAAAAAACAATGTCTGATAAAAGTCAAATAGTAGGTGTTGCACATTTCCATTTTGAGTATATTTTAATTTGCAGGATGTTTTTGTTTTTTTAAATGCCTTGCATCAGTAAAAACTCCCCCCTTGATGTGTCTCTGCATTAAACGTGCCGCTCTTAGGACACCTGAGTTGATACCAGAGCTGCACAGTATGTTCAGATCCGTACTATAGTTGGACAATGTTTCAGTAAACAGCTAAAAAGAACTTGTGTCAGTGTGTTAATACATATGGACATAATTCATCTGTCCAGTGTCCACTAGGAGGAGCTGCAGGATCTCTACACCTCTTCTGCTGGGTTCTGTTGGCATCAGTTGCTCTGCTGTGAGGTGGCTCTATGGTTCCTGATGAACAGATCTTTGAGTCAGCGAACAAAGCCCAACTGATCGGTACCGACCCGTTTCTTTAGATGTTTGGGCTGAAACTGTGAGCTCGACGCCTCCTCCTCACAAACTCCCTGACCTTTTGCAGATGTACTTTTACATTAGGATGGACACTGTGACATTTTGGTGTGCATGCTCCAGCGATCTCATTAAAGTGACGTAAAGACGAAGCGTGGTGAGGTCTTTTTTTTCCTTCTTGCAGATATCTCCAGATTGTATTCACACTTTGGATTTCTGATTGCATGTTGAGAGCAGGCTTCAGAGACAAAGTCGTGTCCTCCTTGTTACTGACTCTGATTAAAAGCACAGAACGAAGCAGTTGGATGTGATGATTCACTGCTGAGACTGTGAAACATCAAACTAACCTGGAGGGCTGTTCTTGTTTTGATTGCTTTGATTTTTTGTTGTCAGCTCACAGAGGAGGACAGATTCTGCTTCCACCTTTACTTTGCAGCCATCCCTTGTTGCCACGGTGACGGCTTGCCTCAACCTGAAACAGCTGAGTTTGCACGGAGCCCCTCCCGACCTTGACCCCCCGCCCCCCCGATGTACTCCACCCTGTGAATCGGACTGCCACGACAATAAGCGTTTTGCTCGAGGGTCGTTTGCAGCCGTCACTTTGGGTTTGCGCGCAGCGTCGTGAAGTCGTGCAGCGAGGCTAATGAGCTGAAAATAAAACATGACAGCGACGGCGCACCGAGTCCCAACAGTGACTGTACACATTCAGTTCACTTACAAGGAGGTATATCCATCCCAAGTTGGGAAAGGCCATCAGGACGACATCATTTTTGGTTATTCTTTTTCAAGGTCCTAACATAGCATTTTAATTTTGCTGAAGTATGGGCTTTGACTAGGCCACTGGAACACTGATTCTCTTGTTTCCAACAGTTCTGATGTAGATTTTCTGCTGAATTATGGATCCAGTGTGAGTTAAAGGTCATATATCATCCAAAATCAACTTTTTGGAGCTTTCAACCATGTTCTAATGCGATTTACTTATAAAAAAAAAAAGCGAGCCAGAGTGGGTTTTCTGCTTGATTCATGCATTTCTCAGTAATCTTCCTGTATCTTGCTCTCTGAGCAGCAGCACCCCCAACTCCTGGAAAACCGTCTGTGTTCACATAGTGACGTTTGGCTGCAAGGATTACAGGAGTTTAGTCAACACTCCTAAAGGACAACCAAATCGGCTGACATTTCTCTCCGGAATCCCACATTAAACCAACTACAACAGGTTTTTATGTGACCATCAATTCACCGAACCTTGGCCAGAACCAAAGCGGACCGTCGGAGAGATTAACTCTTGAGGCTGGATCAATTCCAACCATAAGGACGTCTGATGGAGCGGCTACATGCTAATACTAATGTGCGTTTTTATGAGGCTGCTTTCATATCATATATATGCCTATCCCAGAAGCGGAAAGATGTAAAATAGCATGATGTAGTCCCTTTAAACTTCAAGGCAGGCAGCATCACAAACGGAAATCACCAAATCACCAGCCCACCACCACCGTTCTCGACAGTTGGTATAACGTGCTTTCTCAGATATGCTTTGCATTATGTGGCCATATATCTTTACTTTGGTCACATCTGTCCAAACGATACTGAACCCTTGTGGTGATTTTGATAAATTTTTGTTATGATCTGTGGGTGTTTGAGAGTTGGGATTGCTTTTTAATTTGGTTTAGATAATTTCCTTTGGTGTTAATTTACTTCCTTAGATCTTCCCATGTCAGATTATTTCTGTGTTAGTTTATTGATTCCATTAAATTCCCCTCAGTGTACTTATATAGCGCAGATTCACAACGGTTTTCACCTCAAGGCACTTTACAAGAGAAGTAATTTCAATGTAGTCATACAAACATTCCAATCAGTTTAAAATGTTTCTGTTTAAGCAGATTGCTTCGTGTCATTGACTGGCGGTTGTGTCTCGTTGACTCCAACCACAGCAATCCCTCATACTGACCAAGCATATAGCGACAGTGGACAGAAAAAACTCGCCTTTAACAGGAATCTGCCACTCCCTTCTGGAGGTCAGTGCTTTGACTTCTGCCCTCTTGTTTGTTAAAATTTGAATATATTCGAATATTTATTAATTATATTTTGACCGTTAAATGTCTTCAAGACAGATATCGGTATCAAACTTAAGTTGTATATGTTCTGTCCACCAGAGGGCGGTGTCAGTCAATGTTAATGAAAGGCTGACTGCATCTGAATATCCCGCTTGCTGCGTAGTAGGCGAAAAGGAGCGAGCAATGTAGTAGATCAGAACCTCCAGTATGGATTGGAATAGTCGGTATAAAGTTCCTGGATGTGAACTACCGCCAATGCAACGAAAGCCCCAAATTTGTAGAAGAAGAGTGACCTCGGCTACTGAGGAACTATCAATCATTGACAGTGCCGTAATTTTGGTGTATAAATGTAAGAGTGCAGCGATGTTGCTGATTACTTCAATTGTCTTTTTACAACTGATTAAACATTTAAGTTGATAAGTTGTTTAACGGGACCACAGGCGACCTTACGCAACCTAAACATCCGGGAAAATGGCGGCGCAGTACGTCCGTTTTCATGCCTACTACTCGCTCACTTGCTACGAATCAAAATTGAAAACAACGTTTACAAGAAAACACATTTACAAAAAAATTATTCCCACACAGGTTCGAATATTAGGAGATCCCTAAATTTCGTTCGAATATCTTTCATTTTTAAAACATTCTAATTATATTCGATTAAGTTCGGAGTCAAAGCCTTACTGGAGGTTTGAGAAGACAGAGCAGACACAGAAAGAACAAAAGGAAATGATGTAAGAGTACTTTCTATTTTACATAAAGTAAAAAGTTGATAACAGGAAAACAAGTTTGTTGGATATTGTTCCTATTTACTGATGCTCCTCTGTCTATAATTGTTTTCCATTCTTAGTCCACTAATTTGAAGTTGATTTATTGTTCTGTTCTTTCTTTAGTTCTGCTCTTTACAGGCTTTATACATTCCTACTTTATTGTCAATCTTTCATTTTGTCAGGCAAGTAACGTTTTTAAAGTTGCTGTCCCTTTGTGTTCATTTATGTGTTTGTTAGTCACCTTCCCTCTGTTTTGTTATCTGGTTCTTATGCCACTCATTCCACAGTAGCTTAAAAGCGAGTCAGTTGCTCTCATTCGTGGCTGAAGCATCTTCTGTTTCCCTTTTTGGTATTTCTTTAAAAGTATTTTTTTTTCTTTTAGATGTTCTTCATGCGAAAATATGGCGGTGAAATGCCAACTGAGCCCTCCAGAAACTTCCAGAAATTCATGCCACAAACATCTAAACTGGGCCTGGAAAAAGGATGTTGAACACACAAACTTTTCTACATATTTGTCATATTATAACCACTGATTTTCTTTTTTTATTCATCATGAAGCGCAGTAATGCATTATTGCAAAGTTGAATTTTAAAGTTCTTTTGCTTTACCACATAATACGAAAACTATGGTGTGCATTTACACTGTCAAAACTTTATAAAACCACATTTCACTGCAGCTTTGGCTTCACTGCCTTTCTTGACAAGACTGAAATTGCAACGCATTCATGTTTGAAAAAAAGGTAAAGCTCAGTCAGATTGGATGGGTAGCATCTCTGGAAATCGAATTTAAACTGAATTTTGCTACAGCTTCTCAACTGGAATTACGTCTGGACTTTGAATAGGCCATTGTACCACATGAAATGTTAGTGTAACTTTTCCATGCAGGCCAAAATGTCAGTTCTGGTCTCAAGCAGGAGTTTACTTGATGGTTATGTATGGAGCTAAATCAGGGCCAGAATGTTGGTTTATTTGAAACAAATATTTAAATTGAAAATATGTAAGCTCAAAATGAAATTCAAGTTCTTATTTTGAACTCTGAAAAAACAATTGGATTCAAAATTAAGCAAAATGTATTGAAAGTTTTCATTAATAAAACTTTCAGTGGTATTTTTATTTTGTATTTTTCTAAATAAACTTTCGTTCAAAAGTTTTAGTAACATATATTTTTTTCAAGTTTGAGGTATTTTTTCACCGAAATCATGATTGGCAGCTGAGGATGAAGACGTTCCCTCTATCATGTTGCCTTCAGGAAAAGTGGGAATAAACATAATCTATCAAACTCGTCCTATACACTATTATTACATGTTTGGTAGAGAATACATCATGCGTAACTACTAAACCTCAGTTATTAAAGCTGTTTCAGTCAATACCGTACAAATAAGTTATCAATTATTAGTAGTTTTCCTAATCACTACATCAGAAGTGGAAATTTACCATGCCCTCAAAGTAACGTTCGTCGTACTGGGTGGGTTGTACCTCACTAAAAATGGCGTCTTCTTCAAGCAAAGCGGCCGGTGCAAGCGACCAGGTAAGTGTTTAATTGTTTTAATCTGTGTGATACTAAGACAAAAACAAAGGCCTCATGAAGTCTCTCTGTGTAGCCCCGCCCACCACGCCACATCAATGCCAAAAGTTTGAAACGGAAAAACAGGAATCTGAAATTGTAGAAAAAAGATCTGAATCTGAAAAAACATTATCTGAAACTGAAGGAAAAAAATTTCTCAAATTCGAAAAAAATAATATATTACTTAAACTTTTGAATGAAAATTTATGTAGAAAGATACAAAATAAAAATACCACTGAAATTTAAATAACTAAAAAAAAACCCAATTTTTTGTTTTTTGAAGTCAAAAATAACAACGTAACTTTCATTTTCAGATTACATATTTTCAATTTCAAATATTTCTTTCAAATAAACAAACATAATGGCCCTGATTTAGCTCCATAGTTATGCAGTACTTTTATATTGCTCTATCACATCAAATTTGAATAAAATAAATTTAAGTTTCTGTTAGCAAATGTGACCAAGTGCGGTATTTATGAATAGGTTTGTAAGTATCCAGTTTTAAAATGTTTTCTTTTTTCCCCTGCTGCATGAAATCTGTTCAAATCCTTTTATTTTTGTCATATCTGTTTAATGATTCCTAAAACCATTTGGATCAGACTAAATCCTGGTCACTGGAGCAGACCCTGCTGGGATTTACGACGTCTGCTTGTAAGGATATAAAGCTCAGCTTGCTACATGATCCATCACTGATGCTCACAGACAATCCTCAAACAGTTTCCGATCTCAAAACAAAGCCAGGGTTTTCAGGATTTAATAATAATTACTAATTAATAAATGAAACTTTTGACAGTAACAAGAAATGCAGCAATTATGGGGAATATTTTAACCCCATTTTGCAACTTTTACTCCCCCTGTGATGCATTTGTTGAAACTTAAAAACAGAATATAAACATTAAAAGACTTTATATCATTCTCCAGGAAGACTTGTAGGATTGATCCATCCCTTAAAAACTAATACCATGACAGAGACTCCAAAAATATTCACATATCTTGATCTTTTTCACAGCTTATCACATTATAGCAAAAAAGTAGAAAATTTGTGAGAAAAAAACTAAAAAAGTTCTATGATTAAAGCCATTTTTTTTCTTACAGTTTTCTGACTTTACAATGTCAGAAATATCTTAGTTTAGATAACGAAAATGTCTGCCTTTAATCATATAAATTTCTTAGTTTTTTGTGTGCAAATTTTCTACTTTTCTACATCAGAGAATTATGCTTTTTTCCTAGAAAATATCTGAAATGAATCTCAACATTTCTGTCTTTAACTCTTACTCTTTTGTGACAGAATTTCCTAGTTTTTTTTTCTGTAAAATATGTGCAGTCAATCTCCGATATTCAGAGTTTTTACTCGTAAATATGTGACTTTAATCTTGGAATTTCTCAGGTTTTTGGTCGGAAATTTACTCCAAAATATTTTTCTTTTGTTTACCATGGCCCTAATACATATAAAGGAGAAAAAACCTGAAGTGTCCCAGAGAGACAAAGGCCAGGGACCGGATTTATCAAACGTACTTACACACAGATCTGAGCGTTTTTCATGTATAAGTGTGGTATTTACCATCTTGTACTCATGTGTAGAAAAGTTCCTACATGTAAGAACAGTTCTGATCGTTCTTCCTTACAGCATCTGGATGGTCCTGCTTATCTGTGAAGCAGGTTGTCGCTGTCTCCATGCGTACTGATACCAGCCAAACCAGTGTCTACAATTATGCTGGCCACACTCGTGTCAAATGTGATGACCTGTGATGACCTTTTCACCCCCAGGTAGCCCAGCTGAGTGTTGAGGGACATTTATTGTATTTGGTTTAAAATAAAACAAATTTTTTTCTTTATTTCCAGCAGGAACCTCTCCACTGTTCCAACCGCATTTACTGTCCCTGTCACTTTCAGGTTTTTTTTTGTATTAACTCTTGAGTTGATAGAACCAAACAGCAATGTTCAGGATGATTGAAGTGATTTAATTTATTCAAAGAAGTTAAGTGAATAAGAGCAAACGAAAGTAGGGATGCATAAATACTACACATCATCGTGATCCAAGTATAGGTATTGTATCAATTTGAAAAAAGTGGTATCGCTGCATCCCTAAATTAAAGGATTGTTTGCAAAAAATATTTTTAATGTCTGCAGCAATAATATACTTGCTGCATGCTGTAGGGAGGGGATACATGAAGAAGAGAAGCATCTGAAAACTACCGATGTTGAAATGAATTTGTGTTAATTATGGCAAGTTCGAAAAGTATGTTCGTTCTTAGCCTTTTTTTTGTCCCACTTATGTTTCACTTCCATCTCGGTGTCACTGAAATAACTTTTTTCTCTCTTTTGGCTATTCTTTTTGGGACTTCATGAATGTGACAGAGGATGTGGTTTGATTGTGGAGGAACATGTGTACAAGTGGCCATTGTATATTTTATAAATCTGGATTATGAATGCTCCTACGAACATCCTATATTTCATCTATAGGATGAAATATAGGATAGTTTCTATGAACGATAAATAACGACCCAGGACTGAAGCCGTATTGCAAACATGGTAATGATCTAAAATGTACCAGTATATCCACATAGGATTGACTGGGAAAACAGAAAAGAAAAGTCCTGCATCTAGTGGAGGCCCAGACCTTGATTTCATTGAGATGTTGTGAGCTGAACTTGCAGGAAACCCCTGAATCATCTGACAGAGACTGGTAGATTGATAGAGGACCGGGTGGATAGATGGACAACCAGATGGACTGATAGGATAGGTAACCCCAGATCAAAACCAACGAGAGAAAAAAACGTGAACACATCCTGCAAATGAAGCGTCTCGCATCATGCGGGTGTGAACGTGCGTAACGTACAGTGGCAGGTTAACGCGAGCTCACATTTGGTTTGTAAAATGTTCCTGTCGGTAGAGCAAAAATGCTCCCCTGTTGTGACAACTTTTCTGCTCCAGTTCATTCTGGTTATTTAACAGTCGGAGATGAATGAGAGAACATTCGGCGCTGCTCACAGCCCACGTCTTCACACCCGCGTCCTCTCCGAGAGCGAAGTGTGATGATGATGAGCTGTCGGGGAGACGGTCTGCTGCTTGCAGAGTCAAGGCCGCTCATTTATTCAGTTTCTGTTGCATCAACACCATGAGATTACAGAGATTTACCTTTAAAATGAGATTAAACTTTGCCTGAATGAGACGTTCAATTAAGGTTGGATATTAATTAACAATCTAAACATTTTCATCACATTCTTTCTTTATTTTAGCTAGCAATGTTGTGGTGTTGCAAAAATGAAAACGTCCAGAATTACTGAATCAGTAATCCCAAAATGGCATACACATGGCGGTGGCAGCATAATAATGCGGGTATGCGTTCCCTTATTTTTTTTTATTTGCAACGAATGTTTTAATTAAATAATTGTCTCCACTCGTGCTAATCTGCTACTTTAGGCAAAAGCCAAAATAAGGAGCGGCAAAAGCAAACGAGGTGGGTTAGCAGTGCTTGCTAACAACTGATGGTGTCATCAGGACATACTAATATAGAGTATCATCTCTGCTGCCCTGAAATTGAGTTTTATAGCACCTCATTACAGGCATACAACAACAGTCTTTAATCAGAACCCTCTTCAGATTCGATGCCAGACTGACTGCTACTGGAGATGCTTCCTGCCCACAGCATCACCATTAACAACAACTCTTTGAAGGTACCGGGAGAATATGAGATACAACAACATTTAAATTCCCTTTGGGAAAAAATATTACTTTGAGCTGTAATTATGGTGGAGCAACAGAGACCGACCGCTCAGGTGGGAATATTTGTTGAGCGTACAGACGTCACTCATGGACTCAGTTTGGTCTTTAAAAGGTCTAAAATAAGTCCTATTTGCAGTTTTTCATCAAGACATGTAAGTAATATGGGTGAGAAAATGTTCTGTTAGGACAGGACCAGATTGGGACATTACCAACATGGTGGTGGCAGCATCATGCAGTGGGAATTACTTTTTTGATTGCAGTGATGGTGTTATACACAGAGTTCATGCAATAGCAGAGCTATCACCCTAAACATACAGCCAGAGCTACAGTGTGATGGCTTTGATTGAAGTATATTCATGTGTCAGAATGGCCTAGTCAAAGTCCAGATCTAAAGTCATTTAAGAGTCCGTGGCAAATGTTAAAAATTATGTTTAAAGAATCTTGAACACTCAGAAAAGCTGGGTATTCTGGAGAGAAAACAGTTTCAGTGTCTCGATGCGTATAGCGTTGTAAAATTCAGTGAAGCGTTCTGATTGGCCGCCGAGAGCATGTGACCACGGCTTGTGAACATGGACCCCGACATCAGCAGCTCCGCTCCACACGCACTCCCACAGCATCTATTTATACCCGGGGTGAGACAAGCTGAGCGTTATTACTGAGTAATTAAATCTGTGTGTTCATGCATGACTCCTGTGGCACATGGAGTCAAACGTGTCCCATCAGCTGGGGGAAATAAAAACTAAAAATAAACATAAACAGAAGCAGAGGGTTGTGTGAAGCAGCCGTGACACCTCGTCTGAGGATAATGCACCAGGATTTTCCCTTTTTCTGCCTCTTAAAATAGCTTCCAAACTCAGGTAAGAGGGTAAGGAATCCATTACTGTCCTTTACTATCGGCTGACAAGCTTCCAGTGTTTCATCCCTGAATTACATGTCAGGTTAAAATTTTTTATTATTTTTCCTGTTTTGTTTCATTTTATATGCAAATAATTCCTGAGTAATCTTCTAATGGACTCATCTGGACCTCTGCAGGCCTACAGGTGTAGGCTACAGGTGATCCCAGCACCCAGAACGGATTGTATTATAACTCGGATGGGTAATTGTCAGAGTTGTCCATATTAAGGTTCTCCCTCAGTATTCAAGGTGAAAGACAGTTCAACTCATCAGGGATTTGGAGACGCAGCCTAGATGTTGATATCTTCAAATGTCCATCATTCTTGTTACTATTGTTACGCTTCATCTCAGGTGGGAAATAATGAAAGAGCACCACGACATCCACGACAAAATATTATATCTTTCAATAAAAGAGGAAGAAATATCCCAGAAAAGTAAAAATCAACGTCGATGTTCTGTTTGGTTGATTTACACAACAAACTTTTGACTGTGGACCAAACCTCTAAACACATCAAGCCGTTACAGCAACCGGAGCTCTCACCAGATGCAGTCCAATATCTAAAGCGGAAGGGTAAAAAAAATAAAAAATGCAAAAGCCACAACAAGACAATAAACCCCCCCCCCACAAAACAACAATAAAGAGTCACAACGCGATAACAAAGGCCTGACCTGATCAACACAAACACTAAAAAGTAGGGATGGGAATCTTACATCTCATGATTCAATTCGATTCCGATTCCTGGAGTGACGATACGATTCAGAAGCGATTCTTTATTTAAAATCACTTTTTTTTCTTAATCAATACTCTTTCATTCATCATTTGTGTTTGTAATACACACAACTTGATCTGCCAAGTGTCTGTGATGAAGTGAGCCATGAATGTAATAGGGCATCAACACAAAATGGATTTTACAATCTATGTTGAGAGAAGGGAACTGGTTCAAAAGTAACAACAAGACATGAAATTGCAACTGGACATCCAAGACCTTTTAAACAAAATTTCTAGTCTTGAAAAAAAAAATGCTGATATATTTTAAGAAGAAAAAAAAAAAAGTATTTTGTTTATTCTTTGGTACATAGTAGAAAATGCATTGAAAATATTTAGTATGCACCAAATGTTGCTTATAAACCATCATTAAACTGAAATTTTTGGCTTATGTTATTATTTCATTGTTTTTGTTAGAAATTTTAAAAGTCCTAACGTTATGGAACTCTATATATTTCGGACTTCCTTGAAAGCGCCACAGGTGTGCAGCGCTGCTGGATGTTTATGTGTAGTTTATAAAGAAACATCGCTTCCATATACCTGCAGATTTATTATTTAATAATAAAAAACTTTAGCCAAGGGTGTCATTAGCATGGAGAAGACCTTTTAGACGGGTCAAACATTTACCTTCAGCAAAGACGGGGCGGGCTGGATTTCTCTTTCGTCTTTCATGCTGAAGCTTTAGCCTAGTGGCCACAGCTAGCGCTTGCTGCTAGCTGTAGCCGCCAGCTAGCCAACGGCGCATCAGACCTGTCAATGCGACGGTGGGCGGTGCATGACAAACACTACGCGAAGCGAAAATGTAAAAAGGTTCAGAAAACATATTTTTTGGGAATCGATTCTCAAACATTTCGGATCGATTCGGAGTCTTGTTGAATGGGAATCGAGATTCAGACGTGAATCGATTTTTCCTCACCCCCCTATTATTTATCATGCCTGTCAGTGGATAAAAGGAAATCTTCAGCTTGTTTGAACAAAGAAACAGAACAAGCCTATGGTTGTCTTTTAAACTGTATCTGCACGCAACTGGACAGCAATTGGACCAATCAGAGCAACGAACAATGCGATGCATTCATTACCACAGATATTAATGTGACAGTCAGCCATACAGCGTAGAAGAAGAACTGGGCAGTCATGACATCCAACATCCTCGACTTTCGTTTTTGTCAGAAAAACATGAGAATATCTGTACTAAATCGAGTCACTTTTACGGGACTTGACTTGAGCAGCACGCTGATGCCTTGCACTTCTTCATCTCAGACTTGGATTCGGACTCCGACATGATTAATTGCTATTGTTGTAATTAGCCAATGCCAATGATAGCTTGTTATATTGGGTCAGAATACTGGAAAGTAGGGGTGGGCGGTATGGCAAATTTTTCATATCACGGTATTTTTAAAAAACATATCGGTATTACGGTATGATTTTTTTTTCATTCAAGACCGTTCATATCCACATTATCTTATAAGAATAAAGATTATAAAAATGTGCTTTAAATAGCCCGTTTTACTGCCATATGGACTGCATCATGTTTTTTCCAGACACAGGTGAAAGATATGAAAATAATTTAAATGATTATGATTCTACTAGACATTCTTGATGTTCTAAGGCTGAAAGTATATATTTTTTAACCTCACATTGACACATGCAACAAATTGCATCTTCTAATTGCATTGCGTGTAGTAGCCTACTGAAGAATCCCGCTAGGGGGCAGAGTATAGACTCAGACCGGATTTAGCCAAAGAAGAAGTAAAATAAACATGGGGACCGTAGGTGATAATTAGCTGGTTAGTAGTCAGATATCAAAAGAAAAAAAGACGGCAAAAGTATCGTAGATGGTATGTAAAACATATGTACCGCTATTAATGATTTCTTTTCTACTGGTTTTGCCGCCGTTGACCGCGTTTACCTACAGACGGTCAAATAGCGCTCAACACTCCCCCTACTGGTTACTAACAATAGCGTTTGTAAAAGGTATGCCGTTCGGTTCTTGTCTGACATGTTAAAGCCGATAAACTTTTTAAACTATAGACGAGGATCCTCTTTTTTGGAATTACTTCATCAGAATTATGTGCTTCACTCCTGCCAGCAGCTGTACTAGTTAAAAACGTTATTTTTTTACATTGTGGTGAAGAACGTGCAGCAGTGAAATCGGTCCTGGCAGAAACACTTCCCCACATTAAACGTTCCGGAAGTTTTCTGAGCGGTATATTAAAAATTCATACCATAATGAAAATAGACACCGGTTTTCGGTATGAACCGGTATACCGCCCAAGCCTACCGGAAAGGTTTAATAATTTACTAAAACCTTTTTAACCCCTTAATAATCGAGAGGGACCCAACTGCTGTTACAATGGCAGACAAGGGTGCCGCCATACATCCAATCCATGTCGGAAGTCGCAAGCGGAAATCGCCATAAAAAACAAATAGAAGAATAAATAGAAGTCCCAAGCAGACGTTTCCTTTTCGTGTAATGTATGTAGGCTATTGATTATTTGGCGTTGAAACTGAATGTTTTTGGGGTTTTTCCCAACAAATTTATCGAACAGAGTGCTAGTATACAACAAAACGACGCAAACAGCCAAGGAGGTTAATTATCCAAATACATGCAAAGATTTACAAATATCATTTGTTTAAAGAGCATTTATTTAGAGAAGTGTGATATTAATTTAATGTGTAAATCTATCTCGGTAAGGTCCTGCCTTTCTCGTCTCTTATGGGCTAGCCTGGTTGATTTATGACTAAAACTTAGTGATCAAATAACTTCCGCTTGAGACGGTATGGATTTGATATATGGCGGCCCCCTTATCACCATTGGTAACTGCAGGAAGATACTTTTGTAATAATCGTGCAATTTCCGCCCAAAATATTTTTAAAACGCATACGCAAATTCAAATTAAAGCGGTTCTTGAACCGTTTGGAGTAGAGATATGGCTGGGGTCTCATTGGAAACAAAACACTCTTAAATATTTCACAGAACAGTGAAAATATGTCTAAGTGCAATTGTTGTCCACTTATATAATTTTTAATATAGAGGAAAAGATAAAATGTTGTATTCGCTTATTAAAATTTGTACAATATATGCTCAAAAAATAGTTTTAGAATTGTGTGGGGACCCTAAAAACATTGTGGGTCTGATTTATTACCTTTATCAACAAAATAAATGACAGCAATAAACCAAAAAAAATTGGCATTTTACATCATATGTAAATAAATACCATAGACTAAAGGTAAAATGTGCCCAAAAAAGGTTGGATCTGTGCCAAATCTGCGAGTTCCCTCTAATTCAAAAACCCTCCCAAAATCACGACCGTCTTCTCTCAAACAAAGCTCCACGGATTCCACCATGTTGTATAACAATAAAGTGTGTTTTACCCCAGCACTCGAATGGTTACTTACGGTGCGTAACGGTGTGTAATCTTTTCCTTTCTTTGTTTGGATAAGCTTCTTTATGTGGGCCGAATCCTATTGCAAAGATAAAGTCCAACCCCTCGAGTGACCTATCGCCGTTTTCAGCATTACATTGGCTATTTGATGTTTCAGTCATCAGTGGTCTCAACCGCGATCGCGTACGAGAGAATAGGGATGGTACTTTTCAGCTATCAGCCAATAGCTGACGATTTTGCCAAAGAATACCAGGGTAACCTGTCAGCTATTGGATCAAGTAAGTTAGGAATCATGAGCTAAGCCAGTTGGGCATGCACAGTGTAATTTGTAGCGGGATATCCACATGATATAAGAATCTCTGATTAAAATACATTGAGAAATGTACTCCTGGGGAGGGAAATTTGTAGAATTTTCAGAGCAGATTATGTTAGACTGTGGATGTAGGACTTGTTGTGGAGCAACAATGTTATCTAAGAACATCAAATTGACCCTTTTGGATGTAAAAACACTGTTCAAGTTAGATTGGATTTGTGAGAGATAGCAGGCTACAAAAAGGGAGTTGTGGATAATTCTTCTTCTGGGAGGGAATAGGGTGGTGGGTGATAACAAAGACAACTGCTGTGTTCACGCTTATGATTGTGTCCTTTATTGGCATATATAGTTAAAAGGACAATACTATTAGCTTTCCAATGATATAAAAACATATAAATTCATGGAAATTATAAATCAGAATATCATGGATTAAAAGGTAAAAATGGCGGATGGGAATGTTAAGGTTTAAGTGTATGGGTGACATGTTGATTATTTATTGTTTTCAAATGTATTTTTTTTACGCATGCTACTGTAGTAGCTCTGTGCTAGCATCACGTTGGTGCAGCTGATGTGATAAATTCACTTGTTAATAAAAAAGGAGAAGACCCGTACGTGGAAATATTTTTGATTTGTGGCTGTTGACGAGGGGAACACTATAATAATAATAATAATCATACGATGTCATGCAAATAATGTCATCAAAGCATTCTGTCAAAAGGAGGAAACAAATCTGACTTGATAAAACACCTCAAAGACCGACACCCTGATCGGATGAAAGAGTTCATGCAGGTAAGTTTCAAACAAATTTCAAATGTAGAGCTTCTGTCATGAATTATATATCATAATTGAATTTAAATGTTGGAATCAGTCAGATAGAAATAAACAGCCATTTGTGTAGTAAACCGCTAATGCTATAATAGATGTTGGTGCGTTCACATCGGCCAAAACGTCAATGCCCAGAACCGCAAGGTTACATGTTAAGTCTATGGTTGAGTCCATTACAGTTTCCACAGTGCTTTGTATATTTTGGCCATGGGATTTTTTAAAACTTTTGCTGCTTTCCAAGCTTCAAAGCAGCAAAAGCTAACAACGCAGAAATTGAGCTAGCTGACCTTTCGGCACTGTTTCCTGAGCTTCAACCAATCAGAATATAGGCTTCAAACTATTAACTTTGTGAGCTTTTTTTCCACCAAACTTTTGTTTTGTACTGCAATTGGTATAGAGAAACCCTGAGTTTTCAATGCTATCAGTACCGAATACTGAAATGTTGGTACTGTGACAGTACCGTAACACTAGTAGACACATTTAGCATTTTTGTCAAACCGTTCGTTAATCCAAAAAGATGTGCAACTTATACTGCCTACAAGACAGAAGCATCTCAAACAAAAATATCTTATTATTTATCTATATTATCTCTTTACATTCACAAAAGTCTAGCTAATGTAGTCAAATAAAATAATTAGTCCACAAGTCATACTTTCACAATCCGACATAATCTGAAACTGAAAGCTTTCAAAATTTCCTTCAGATGCATCAATTTCCCACAAAGTTTTTCATCGTAACTTCTGTTAGCATTCTCGTATAGTTTTTTTTTAAAGCATTTTGGGTAAAAATTGCAGGAAGTTTAAGTGGTCAAAGAACAATTTTCAACAACTATTTATGACAAGACTAACTGACAGATCCAACATCCCGAATTGTCATGCAAAAACTGACCTGATCTGGTTGTTCACTAATGTTGTGTAACACACCTCAGAGGGCTTCAAAGAAAAACTGCTTCATCTTAAAATCTACTATGAAACTGACTGTGTGTCAGAGTTTCCTTTAGAAAAAATGTGAGGCAGTTTCTAGAAGAAAAAAGATAATTAAGGCTGAAGCACAACTGGACCCAAAGTGTACAATAATGCCCCTTTTCCACTAGGGCCAGTGCACTACGGAACGGGTCGCTAAGAACAGTTCTGGCGTGTTTCCATTACCTGTGTCTGTTCTGAGCAGACTCCTTTTATTTGACTACCTCTGCCTTGGTCCGAAGCGTGCCGAAGCGACCCACCACGCCCACCTATGGACTGATTGGTCCAGTAAAGGTAAATCCCTCTCACTCATACCCAGCAGTAATAGTCGCTGATTGGCCTGGAGTTGTTTGTTTGAAGTAATGTCTCAGAATGTAATAACAGTAACAGCACCAAGATCAGACATGTTCTCCATAAAATATTCAAAGGGTCAGAGAAGGTTTTATTTTTCTTTGGTTTCAGTAGCTCCATATTAAAAAAAACCCTGAGTGCTTTATAAAATGCCTTATAGCGTTTAGGGAGGGTTGTTATTTTGATAAAGCTAAAAGGTGATGGGGAGAATCTACAATATGAGCTACAGCTTCGCCTGCACCAGGGGAGAAAATGGGTTGATAAGGGTTGCAGCTTCAGCATCTGGGACATCAGAAAACTGTGAGTGATGGCAGATTTTTGTCAGGTCGCCAACAGGAATGTAGCAGCGATCAGGGCTGTTATCTCCTTCCACACACAGGTTTCCGTCAGGTAGCGTTAGCAGGCTTGGTCGGTGTGTGATAGAAGGAGAAGATGGCAGCGAGCCCATGGTTTCGTGGAGGAAGAAGCCGATATAGCAGCGGAGAGGCACGATGTCTTCGCGGTGATTAGAGAGCTGGATCGGCTGCAGGGCGGCAGATTCGGAGTCTCAACAGACTGGATGATAGCTGGTTAGACCAGTTCTGGCACGAAGAACACAGATCAGGAGCTGGAGGTTTGAACAGATCGATATCTGAGAGATGTGAGGTGAGTCAAAAGTCTTAACTTTTGAGAGGATCGGTGTTGTCATGATGACTTGTGAATGCTTTTTGCTGGAGCTTTTGTTAAGCTAAGCCTGCCCACGTCCTCACCTAGTACCGTTCTTCTGAGACGGTAAAGAGGAGTGTCGTATGAGTTTCAATATTGAGACGGGTTTAGGTTCCACCTACATTACTACAACTTTATCTGTTGTGGGCAAGGTTCCGCCTGTATCTTTTCTGATTGGCTGACCGATTGATTTCTTAATAATCCTAAAATTTGGCCGAAAATTCGGTCACCGAAACTTTTCGGCCGAAAATTACCCAAAATGCATTTTCGGTTTTCGGCCGAAAGACCAAAATCACTGAAACAACACAGCCAAAACTTTATTAATTGGATTTATATTGTGCCTTGTTGTTATGTTAGTGCTAAATAAATATCTTCATAGTTTTGTAACTGATTTATTGCAATGCCATGATTTTAGTGAGGTTAGTACACATCATAGCCATAAATGCTATGGTTCTAATAATTGACAAACATTTCTTTCTGTGTTTCGGTTTTTGGCCTTAGTTTTCTTCATTTTCGGTTTTCGGTTTCGGCCAAGAGTTTTCATTTCGGTGCATCCCTAGTAACTACAACTTGACTATTTTCCGATTCCTACTATTTAGGAACCAGTTCATAAACGTGATCCATCTGTTTAACATTTACAAGCAGCAGCCGCCTCACGTGTGGGTGGAGCCGGAACGCATATCAACATAACAGGGCCATAACTGGCTGAGAATATAAAAGTATAAAGTCCTGGGTTAACACAGCATGTTTTTTGAATTGTCGGAAGAGCTTCGGACCGGCCACAAAGCAATAAAAAAAAAAAATCAGGTATATTCCTGCTGTGCTCCTACCAAGTGCAGTATCTGTGGAGACAAACCACACAGAACCGAAGTTCACACACACACCGTTACGTCTGAGCTGCGTCCGTGCGCAATTGTGCGCTGCTGACACTGGCTTCGCCCACATAAAATCTGCGCCAAGCACTTACACATGAAAAATCCAAACTGAATTGAAAAAACCCCCAAAACAAATAATGAATCCTGTGCTATTTGGCAGTGTGACTCAATGAGCATGTTGTTTAATAAACACTTCCAGCGCTCAAGTGGCTCCGCTCCAATCTGGAAAACACACTCTCCTCTACCCATTGTGGTTATTTCCATATCAATGGATACCCGCACACTGACAAAACATAGTAAAAACATTCTAATGACATCCTATTTTACAGATATTCACACGGCAGCCAAATACGCATCAAATCTGGCATTTCTAACCACATGAGATTTTTTTGACACTCTTTGACACTCGCTTTTTTTTGGGGTGCTAATTCAGGAACATGCTCAATGTTTTAAACAGTGTCAGTGTTCTGAACGCTCATGTTGCATTTCATCCAGCTAAGTGGTTGGAGCAGGATCTAGTGAATATTTTCCTTCTTTCTTCACACTTTTTATTACTTAAAATTTCAGCTCAACATGCAGAATATATTTAAAAATGATACACGCTGAAATGTGTACCTACAACTTTTTAAAAAGCTATTATTTTTTTATTATTATTTTCTTATTATGGTGGGTTGTCGAAACGGGCAAAATCGGGGCAAGATTGGCATAAATATCTTTCCGTCAAAGTCCAGAACTCCTTCAGATGCTCTGGGGTGATTTGAAATGGGCTGAACAGATGAGAAACCTTTCAAACAGCTATTAGCTGAACGCGAGGAGTGGGAGAAACTTTCCTCAGACCGATGTCAGATGGTAGATGCCAGCAGGAGGCATCAGCTGGAGGTAACTAACTATTACGAAGTAGGGTGTTACAACTTTTTCTTCAGCAGGAATAGGTATTTTTGTTGATATATTTTGTTGAATAAATAAAACAATGGCAATTGTTTTTGTCAACTGGTGATTTGTATAATTCCGTCTAAATTAGAGGTGTAACAATCTCGATTTTTTTATGGAAATCGATCGAAATTACGTCACGACCTTTCGCATCGGATTCTAAAAGAAGATTACGATCACCTCCTGCCATGTTTACATATGGTAGTGTCCCACATGGTTAGCCGACAACTGTCTCATCACAAAGAACCACACATTGCATTTCCCCTAACAAGTAACTCTCAACAGCTCTCCAACAACTCACATCATCACCTGGTAATATTATTAACGCTTTATCACACAAAGATTATCCCCGTGATCAGAACACATGTCTACAGACCATATTAGCTGACGCTAGCAATTAGCTATTAGCTAAGCTACAGTTAAACAACGGCTAGGAACCGGGACTGGAGCTAAAGCCACTCCTTCTCCATTGAGCAGGAGTTTTACACTCACGATCAGCTTACATCCATAGAACGGGAGTGGTGTGGGCAGGAGTTCGCCGCCAGTAATAAGGCATTATCTGCCCCAAAACTCCTTCATTTATCCGTGTTTTGTTATTAAATGTTAGCACTACTGCTGTCGGAGTTCAAAACGTCTCGGAAGTGCTTATTTGTTAGTTTCGGGGTGATTTAGAGGCAAAAATTCAACTACACTATGGCACGATTACAGGACTTTCACTCTGTGATCTACGGCTGTCCGTTAGACAGAGCTTGATACTCCAAACATAAACATGGTTCGTATTTCCGTGTTTCCAAACTGCACTAGACGAATGACCAATTGGACTAAATTCAGCTTCTGCAGGCTCCCTTTCTGCACCTACACAGAGTTCCCAGGTTAGAGTAAGTTGGAATCGGTATAAAAAAAAGAAAGAGTCACTAGATGGCAGCCGCCCTCTGTTACTATTCATTTCTGTTATTTATTTTTACAAGATTATTACACTTTTATAAATATAACAATTTCTTGTTAATACAATATTGTAAATAAATTACTTCAATTGGACCTTAAATGCCTAATGTGATAAATTACAGAAGAATAATGCAAATTGCATCACTTTTATGTAAAAGGAAATAACATTTACTGTACAAAATGTTATGAATAAAACCAAATGATCATAGACTAGACTAGTCTAAAAACTAGCATGGTACTGTAAGAAAAGGAAAAAAAACTTAAAATCAATTTGAGGATTTGGAGAACTGTGACACCTAGTCTCAATGTGTGGACATTTCTTAATTAAGAGCTCAACATTTCATGGTTTGTTCCAATTTCTTTAGCATTTATAGGCTAAGCTTTTCCACAGTGGGATCTTTAATGTTTCTTCCTCATATTTTTTCTGCCTCTCTCGTTCTGTCTTAATGTGTCAGTTGTCGTGTTTTTTTGTCTCTTGGTTTTGTATCAGCTGGCATTCCAGTTAGTGTTACAATTCCTCCAAAAGTGCTCCAGTAACCCCTCCATGAACTGCACCGTTGTTCCAGCAGAGCACTGTTAGAAATATGGGTTGACCAGCAACTGTAATTCTGAATAAAAGCTTTTTTTATAAGAACAGATGGTCCCTAAATGAAGGTCCCTTGTGCAGTTCTTTTTATTTATTGGCTCTAGTGTTGGTGATAAACTGCGACAGCCTTTTATATTGCACTCTTCGCAGAATCTGACCCAAAATTTCACTCTTTTTTACAGACTTATTTTATGGAGTAAGCAACACCCTTCATGCATCTCTACAACAACACAACCCAATAGGGATAGAAAAAACAACGCCTGATAGGATGTTTATTGTTCTGTAATATTTCACAAATATGCCCATTTTTTTTCTGTGTTAACAGCGTTTACTCTGACTAAAGCAGAAAATATCAGCTGGAAATGAAAAAGCAAGATTTACATGAGGAGTAGAGAGCAGATTTAGATGGAGCTAAGAGGCTCTGAACATGAAATATGTTGACAAGAAAAATATCATATGGTGCCGATGTTAATCCTTTAATCTGTGTGTTTTAGTAGCCTGAAAACTAACATCAGCTCAAATTTCTGAGTTTTATAACTCACCTCCTCACCTCAGCCATCTTCATGTAGCCTTTATACGGGTTATTATCCAAGTATGCATTTAGTATTTCATTTACGTTGCTTTAATGTTATATACTTCAAAGCGCTGCAGGTCTTTGAAACACAAGTATGTCTGTAAAAACCAGAAAGTGTAAAAATATCAGCTTCATATTTCAGCTCATGTGATAAAGTCTCCATACCAACACTATGTTAGAGAAGTTTAAAATTATGCTTTTATATCATTGGTGCAGGCCTCTTTTTTTTCAAATGGGGTAAAAGTAGGTGAAGGATGATTTACAACCCACATCTAATGTAGCATAATGGAAGATCATAAGTATTAGCATTGCAAGTTGTCAATATTAAGTAATGCTGCAATATTTTGGAGGTTTATGTAAACATTTACTGTACTTACTGTTTTTTATGGAAAGCTGGCAGAACTTAAAGGAGAAGTTTATTTTTCTTTCAACCTGGACCTTATTTTTTTAGTAATTTTTATGTGTTTTTTTTTAGCTAGTTGAAGCTGTTCAGCAGTATTTACATCCACTTTAGATCATTGCACATCCATAGAATGGGAATGCTCGGGGCAGTACACATTCTGCATGTAATAAGGTTTAATCCGCCCCAAACGCCTTAATTTTACCATGTTTATATATTACTGTTGGACTTACTAACGCCTCAGAAGAGCTTCTGTATTCTCCTCCGGGCCAATTTGGGGGCTTAATAATAAAACAATAATAAAACACTGACGAATCTGCCGCCGTAGAACACGGACTGGCATTACTATAGTTGTTCTTATAGTTTATGCTAATCGCCATTGTCTAATTGAGGACGTATTTCTGCCTTGGGGAGCAAAAACTTTTGCCCATAGATTCGCTATAAGTTGTACATGCGTAGTAGCTAATCTTCAATACAAGATAGGATGATTTGGGGTGCGAAGTTTACATATCTCCCCCTTCCCGCTGTGGGGCTGACATCAAACCAACCTCACAGACAGACGTCTGTCATACAGTGCGGCTGAAGGACAGGCCAAACCACGGGAGTTGGAGAAGCAAAATGCAGAAAGAAAACAATAATAATTCAGTTATATCTCTGAAAACAATAGCATTTGAGAGAAAAACCTTAGCAGGAGAAGCTTTAGGTAAAATAGCTGTGACCTGATCAGCCAAATATCAGATCAATCAATAGTAAAACGAGAGTATAAAGCGCCGTATTTATACTGAATTATGCATGTCACTTTACAGCTTGAGTACATTTCATAGTAAGGTACCGCTGCGTTAAAAATGCGCATTATTCGGTTAAAGTGAGGTTTTCGGACTTAAATTAGTGCTAATCATTAGCGTAAGAAGCAGTGTAGACCCTTCACAATAAGAGCATGCATTCCTATAGTTTGGATTGATGAATTAGAGAGTTTATCAGCTGAGTGTTTATGTTTTGGAAAAAGGTAAATTGTTACACTGGATTACTAAGTCTATATTACAATTGATTTATTTGATATTTTACACAGCTTCTGATATCCAAATGTTAAGTTTATTAATATATTTTGGTTATTTCTACCTCTATTTGTTCTTCTTTTTCATATGAGATCACACATCTCATCGCCCTCCACACATTTATTAACAGTGACTGAACTCCAGGAGGCCCTCCAATCTATGCCTAATAATAAAGCTCCAGGTCCAGATGGATTTCCAGCAGAGTTCTATAAAGAATTCTGGAATATTCTGGCACCAACATTTTACAAAATGTTACAGGAAACAAAGAAAAATGGTCGATTACCACCAAACATGAACTCTGCCTACATCAATCTTCTATTAAAACCAGGAAAAGACCCTATGTCTCCTACCAGTTATCGTCCCATTTCTCTTATCAATGTTGATCTTAAAATAATTTGCAAAGCTCTTGCAAGAAGGATTGAGAAAATAACACCTCTAATAATCCATCCTGATCAAACAGGTTTTATAAAAGGTAGGCTCTCTTCCACAAATTCACGTAGATTAATAGATTTAATAGATTATTCCTACTGTAAAAACGTCCAAACCAATATATTATCTTTAGATGCAGAAAAAGAATTTGTTAAAGTTAACTGGAAATTTTATTTGCAACCTTACATAAATTCGGGATCAGTAATTCTTTTTTAAACTGGTTAAAAATATTATACAGCTCACACACAGCATATAATAGGACTAAAAATCAAACATCATCAAGGTTTTTCCTTCAGAGAGGTACCAGGAAGGGATGTCCACTTTCTCCCTCCCTCTTTGCTATTTTTATTGAACCATTAGCAGCAGCAATCAGGCAAAATAATAATGTTAAAGGTATACAATGCAACAAAATAGAACATAAAATTAGTCTGTATTCGGAGGATGTACTACTTTTTCTACATCATTCACAAACTTCTTTTGCTCAGGTCATCAAGTTGATAAAATCTTATTCAAGAGTTTCAGACTATTCTATAAATTGGTTAAAATCTAGAGTCCTTCCAATTTAACTGTTTTTTCCAGGGTCCCGTTGCTGTGCAACTCCGGTCGGGAAATATTACATATCTAGGTATCCATATCTCACCAAGACTGGCAGACTTATCAAAGCTAAACTATGTCCCACTTTTAAAAAAAGTGGAAGATGATCTGGCAAGATGGAAATCCCTTCCAACATCAGTTATTGGAAGGGTAGCTACAATAAAAATGATGGTTTTGCCTAGAATCAATTATTTATTCTCAATTATCCCAAGCAAACCATCACCTGATTGGTTTAGATCTCTGGACTCTTCTGTTTCTAAATTTCTTTGGAAAGATAAACCCCCACGTATCAGCTTAAAAACACTACAGAAGTCCAAAGATAAAGGAGGTCTAGACCTACCAAACTTTCGTCATTATTTCTTAGCCAACAGACTCCAATACACATCAAGATGGGTAAAACACAGTTATATCGATGAGTGCTGGGTAGATGTAGAACAGACACTATGCAATAAGATAAAACTTTCAGATCTACCTTTTGTTAGCTCAAATATAAAACAAAATGAATGTTTTAAAAGTATTAATATCAGCTCCTCTCTGACAGCTTGGTGGGAATTTCTTAAAATGACAAAGACCTCACTAGTCCCATGCAGGCGTACACCCATCTGGAATAACCCGGATATCTTACAAAAAAAATGCATGATCAACTTTCCAGGCTGGAGTTGTAAAGGAATTGAATACCTGGAGCATATATTTGATGGAACAGACTTTATCCCATTTAATACATTGGTTACACAATACGGAATTAACAAGAATAAATTCTTAGAATATCAACAAATTAAATCAATTATAAAAAATAAATTTAGGCTCAATACAGTTGATTTACAAATTCCAGGAAAAGTTTTAGACTTCCTTAATCTTAACCCTCCCAAACTGCTATCTAAAATATACAAAACATTAAATAGAATAGATGAATCAATAGCCCTTCCTATTTCAAAATGGGAGATGGACTTGTCCATCTCAATTGACCAAAACCTCTGGTCTCAAATTTCATTAAGAACCTTTAAATTTCTTAAAAATCCTAATCTACGATTAATACAATATAAAATCCTTCATAGAGTGCATTATACAGGGCAACGGATGTTCAAGATGGGTTATACGCCGTCTGATACCTGTTTACAATGTACAAGCAATCTACCAGACAATTATACTCATGCTCTTTGGTTCTGCCCACCTGTCAAGAAATATTGGTACCAGATATGTGAAGATCTATCAAAGTGTCTGAAATGTAATATCACACCTTCTCCCACAGTTTGCTTGCTGGGAAATTTAGATGAAGTTACCATGGATACAAAGTCTATGCAATTAGTTCACATTGCCTTATGCATCGCTAAAAAAAAATATCATCTTGAACTGGAAAAATAAAAATACTAAAGGCACAGTATCCTTTGGTGAAGGACATGATTTGTACAATACGTGGATCGACGAGGCCCTCTAGTGGCCGTTAGCTCTAGCAATCCACAACTAAACCGCACCGTAATATAGGCCACATGGTTCAAAAAATTAGGAGAAAGTACCGGCTTATTGTTCGGAAATTACGGTAAATGATACTTTTACAAAGACAACAAGGACCTGAATGTAGTGTGTTAGAGCCAATCACTTGTTCCAGTTGCATAAAAGGCAGCAGAAATCAGCAACATTTCGGTCCTGATCAGGCTCCTGTTTGCATAAGAGCACCATCACGATCACTGTGGGCTGCGCCATGCTGCACGCTTTGAAGCCGCTGATGCAGAAACGATGGTAGCCGCCGCTCATGTGGAAACGCTGCGTTCAGTTTGTCTGCTTAGATAACGCTCCACTCATGCCTCTTTGTTTGCTTGTTTTCTGCTTATTTGGTTCCCCTTCTCTGCAGAAGCAGCGCCGTCAAAATGCAGACACGGACCTGAAGTTCAAATGAAGCTGCACCAGAATAAAAACGGGTCAAAATATCCTCGTAAACCAGTAAATGTGGCGTGTATTATACTACCAATATATGGCTGGCATTTTTAGGATATTTTGGTTTTAAATTTAAAGTTTCTGCATCACAAGAAGTGTTTTTTTTCTGGCTTTATATATTAGTTTATGTATTTGTGCTGTTTAAAAAAGCTTTTCTCTATTTTTTAAAATACATTTTTATTTGTTATTATTTTTGACGTTTTACTGTTTTTAGGTTTTTATCTTTTTTTATAATTCATCTTTTATCATTTCTCTTATTATTTTTCTGTCTTCATTCTTCAATTTCTTCATTTCAGTTTTTTACAGGCACATTTGCAAATGTCAGTTTCCCCCATATTTCTCTATTTTAATTTTCGTTGTTAATTCTTTGTATTTTTTAACATCAATTTTACTTATTTTTTTCTCCAACATATTTCTAAATATATATATATATATACACTACCGTTCAAAAGTTTGGGGTCACATTGAAATGTCCTTATTTTTGAAGGAAAAGCACTGTACTTTTCAATGAAGATAACTTTAAACTAGTCTTAACTTTAAAGAAACACACGCTATACATTGCTAATGTGGTAAATGACTATTCTAGCTGCAAATGTCTGGTTTTTGGTGCAATATCTACATAGGTGTATAGAGGCCCATTTCCAGCAACTATCACTCCAGTGTTCTAATGGTACAATGTGTTTGCTCATTGGCTCAGAAGGCTAATTGATGATTAGAAAACCCTTGTGCAATCATGTTCACACATCTGAAAACAGTTTAGCTCGGTACAGAAGCTACAAAACTGACCTTCCTTTGAGCAGATTGAGTTTCTGGAGCATCACATTTGTGGGGTCAATTAAACGCTCAAAATGGCCAGAAAAAGAGAACTTTCATCTGAAACTCGACAGTCTATTCTTGTTCTTAGAAATGAAGGCTATTCCATGCGAGAAATTGCTAAGAAATTGAAGATTTCCTACAACGGTGTGTACTACTCCCTTCAGAGGACAGCACAAACAGGCTCTAACCAGAGTAGAAAAAGAAGTGGGAGGCCGCGTTGCACAACTGAGCAAGAAGATAAGTACATTAGAGTCTCTAGTTTGAGAAACAGACGCCTCACAGGTCCCCAACTGGCATCTTCATTAAATAGTACCCGCAAAACACCAGTGTCAACATCTACAGTGAAGAGGCGGCTGCGGGATTCTGGGCTTCAGGGCAGAGTGGCAAAGAAAAAGCCATATCTGAGACTGGCCAATAAAAGAAAAAGATTAAGATGGGCAAAAGAACACAGACATTGGACAGAGGAAGACTGGAAAAAAGTGCTGTGGACGGATGAATCCAAGTTTGAGGTGTTTGGATCACAAAGAAGAACGTTTGTGAGACGCAGAACAACTGAAAAGATGCTGGAAGAATGCCTGACGCCATCTGTTAAGCATGGTGGAGGTAATGTGATGGTCTGGGGTTGCTTTGGTGCTGGTAAGGTGGGAGATTTGTACAGGGTAAAAGGGATTCTGAATAAGGAAGGCTATCACTCCATTTTGCAACGCCATGCCATACCCAGTGGACAGCGCTTGATTGGAGCCAATTTCATCCTACAACAGGACAATGACCCAAAACACACCTCGAAATTGTGCAAGAACTATTTAGAGAAGAAGCAGGCAGCTGGTATTCTATCGGTAATGGAGTGGCCAGCGCAGTCACCAGATTTGAACCCCGTTGAGCTGTTGTGGGAGCAGCTTGACCGTATGGTACGCAAGAAGTGCCCATCCAACCAATCCAAATTGTGGGAGCTGCTTCTAGAAGCGTGGGGTGCAATTTCTCCAGATTACCTCAACAAATTAACAGCTAGAATGCCAAAGGTCTGCAATGCTGTAATTGCTGCAAATGGAGGATTCTTTGATGAAAGCAAAGTTTGATGTAAAAACAATCTTATTTCAAATAAAAATCATTATTTCTAACCTTGTCAATGTCTTGACTCTATTTTTTATTCATTTCACAACGTATGGTGGTGAATAAGTGTGACTTTTCATGGAAAACACAAAATTGTTTGGGTGACCCCAAACTTTGGAACGGTAGTGTATATATATATAATATTCTTCTCATGAATAGTTTCTGATATTTCAATAATTTCTAAATTTCTTTATTTTACTTCTTCATTATTTGATTTTAATATTATTAATTATTTCTAGTTTTCTTCCTTTTAAACTTCAAATCCTTGTTTTTCAATTTTAGAACAATCTAATTTTTATTTTTCATTTACTTCTGGTGTTTTAAAATCAGAACTGCACCAGGTAGCGCCCCCTCCTAGTTATCTCAATCTTTTAATGTAAACCATGAACAAAATAATTATTCTTTAGGAATCAGTGTTTATGCTTGTCAAACATCCATCATCATTAATCATTCTGTCAGGAGGAGGCGGTTTTAAAGTGGAGGTGATATTTCTATGAATGTATGATTTTTAAGTTGATCCCTCCTGCTACTCCAATAATCTCACTGAAGCAGAGCAAGTGGGAAACATTGAGAGGGATTAATTAGCCTCTCCATGGAGTTTACACAGATTTGACTAATTCAAGCCCTCACAATGATTTCCATTTTAAATTTAACAGCTCTTCTCCCAGGCCAAACAATCAGCCCTTACGTAAGCTCATCCGAGTCCGTATGTTTCCACGTCACAGAGCCGGCAGCGGAAAACTGGGAATCATCAAACACTGATGAGAAGATTGGTTTCTGTTTAACTCTTATGGTTCCAGTTATTAAGCTGCACTGTGACTCTATGATTGGGGTGTAGATTAAAACTCTGCAAACTTTGAGTTGTATGAAAGAACACGTTATATGGAATAAAAAAAACGAATATGTCAACAAATGAGTTACTACGGTTTGTGGGTTTCTTTTCCACATAAGCAAAAATAAAAGATCAGTGTCAAGACAGTTAATTAAAATGTGCATAAATTCTACAAAGTGCCGTTTTACGAAGCTGTACAAGCTGAGAACAGAATATTTATATATTTTGTTTTTCTCATGAGGTTTTCTCGTTATCTGAAGAAAACTGAACTCCTGTTCCCTGAATAATGTGCATTTATTTGAAAGTTTCTACATTTATTTTTGCTATGATCACAAACTTCAGTGCATTTAATCGGAATGTTTTCTGAAATCCGAAAATAATCTAGTGCATAAGAATTAAAGCGGAAAAATACGTTGTTTTTAACATTTAATGCATAAATAAAGTGTCTCTAAACATTTAAGCTTTCCCACAGATTCTGAATTGGTTTTGTGGCTTGACTTTGACTAGGCCATTCTGACACATGACTATTTGATCCAAACCATTCTGCTGTGGCTCTGGCTCCATGTTTGGAGTCTTTTGCAGCTTTTCACCAGAGCTCCTATACAAGCTTGAAAACTTTTCTACTAGGTAAATTAAGTATACCAAAATTTTTTGTTAATTTCTCAGCTTTGTTTTCACATCTTCTACTTTTTAAAGGACAAAAAAGCGTTTTAAAAGTAGTTTAATGTTTATTTATATTGAAACAAACATCCTTTAGCTTTATTTTGCCACTTCAAACCTTGATTTTTAACATCTCACATATCAGTGTTTACTTAATACGTTACGGATCCCGGCAGGAGTCAGGTGCAGAAATAATTTTAGAGGGGCACGAATCTGTTTCCTCGGTTTATTAAACTGTGAACGTTTGGGGGGTCCTGCCCGCTTGATAAAGCTCCCTGGTTGTTTTTATTAAGCAAATTGCTGCTTTGGCAGAGTGGTTAACACACAGGATTGCCACCTGGTTTGCAGTGGTTTAAATCTTGCTCAGGTAGTCAGTTTGCATTTTGCCTCACACCTATTTTTTGGGCTGCCTGCAGAAAAGTAGGCTGTAAAAATTTCTCTGGTATTATTTATAAATCATAGTTTTGTCCCCACCACTTAAAAACCTGATGTGGAATTTTTTAACAGTGCTGGTTTAACATCCACTTATGCTCCCATTGCTATTTTCATATAATCAGTATCCAAACTGATATTCCACAATCTTAAACAGTTTCTTTGTACGCGAATGTTCTAGCATTCTTTGCTGTGATTCATGGTACGTCCAATAAAGACTTGAATTCAAAGTGGGCACTGTGTCAACAAGTAACTGGTTAACTCCATTGGCGTAGCCACGGGTGTGCCAGTGCCACCCAAAGAACGAGCTGACACACCCAGAGATAGAGCGGTGACGAAAGACTCGTCAGATTAGTTTTCACACCTTCCTCTGAACACTTTACGGGATGCGTAGATTTTATTTTTTTAACTCTGTGCACGGAGTCTATAGGACCTGGATTTCAGGTTAATTAATTCTATCCATTATTTATCCCGCTTCTCCTTGAAGGGTTGCGGGAGGTCTGCTGCATTTCTCCAGTGGTTATCGGCTGAGAGGCGCGGTGCACCTTGGACACGTCGCCTTTCCATCCACCCCAGTGCGCCCGGGTAGACGTGCTCCTGCCCGTTGCGAGCTTCAGATGAGTGGCGCCTGCATGCAGTTTAACACCTCCTCCCGTAGTTTACAGGTCAGGAGATGGCTCGTTCTGAGGGTCTTTGACTTATGGTCGCTACAATAGGAGAACTATTTCCTCATATTAAACTTTTTGTCTGAAGTGGATAACTTAATTGCAATATCCAGTGGAGCGAAGTTTAACACGTATGATTAAAAAAACTAACAAAACTTAAGGCAAATAACTTCTGCAACAATCTGACGAGCGAGAACTTTCGTTCCATGCCATGAAGGAACCGCATCATATAGCTAATGATAGCGCAAGCCTTTATTTTCACTTGTATCTGTAGTTCTCTGGTCAGCTTGTTTTGATTGAACACTACTTTACAGATACTATTAAATAGGTATAAATTCGTCAAATGATTGGTGGAGACGGCCCCAAAATTTTCCCCAAGATGAACAGTTTGCTTCGCAATCTCATTTCACTGTCTGTTACTCTGTGGAGCGCCTTTTTTTTTCAGTGGTGAACAAAACCAGCAGCAGAGCTACAATGCTCACTGAGAGACTTGATAGCATCTTTCTGTTCACGTTCGAAAAAGAGCTTACAGACAAACTGGACTCCATGGACAAAATAACAAACCTGTTTAAGGCCAAGCCATGCCTTGTGAAGGTGCAAAAGTTCAGATGCTTAAATAAAATGTACATTTGATATTGTGAGTAAGAAATAAATAGGATGAGATAAACAGGTTTACTTATAAATATTAAAGGAAATATACATGAAAATTGCGACCAACTCATTTAAATGTTAAAAACTTGTGTTTAAAGTTTGAAAAGTTATTATGATGTATTTCAGAAGTTGAGAATCTGTTTGATTATACAAGTTAATGCCAGCCAGTGATGTTGAATATGTTAGTCTGAAATTATTAGTTTTGTGTGAAGGCCGCTCCACTTAAGGCAAATTATGAAACTGGCAACATTATCCCCCTTCAGAGGGGCATTGCATGCGCACAGTAATTAAACATTTTTTTTATTGAGAATTAATTTGGCACACCCATTGTTTGCTGGTGCGCACCCAATTTCTTTTTTCTGGCTACGCCACTGGTTAACCATATCTCTTTAGTGGAAGCTGTTTATGCTGCACGACCTGCAGATGGTAAATCTCATCATGCATCCAGATAAAAATGTATGCTTTTTTCAGATGGTTCTGCTCACACTCTCTGGATTTTTCCTGCGTTCAAATTTGCGTGGCGGCCGCCTCCACCTAATTTGCTTGCCAGCCCAGCCCGATATCGCTCTGCCGGCAGCTATATGAATGTTATATTGACTGCAGTTGCAGCGTTGCGCCACTGAGGGGGCGCTGTATCAGCAGCGGTGTGCCGGGGCGAAGCGCAGAAAAAGAAGATAAAATTGTTTTCCATATAAAAATGGGGTTTTCCCGCTAGTCGATGCTTTCAGTGTCCTGATATTCCCCCCGGCTCTTCAACCAGATAAATGTTTTGTTTTCTGCATCCAAGCATGTCATGTTCATTTTTTTAAAACATCCTCTTTGTCAGAATAACGTTAATGTGTTTTAGCGTTACAGATAAGAACTGGGAAAATCAGCCACTACTTTAAAAAACAAACTTGCGAGGATAATCAGGAATACAGGTGAAACACTGCAGAAAAAATATTTTAACAAGCAGTTAAAAGGTAATCATAGATTGGAAAAGATGTGAAAATAATAGGTAGGGACTGGCTAGGGTCAGAATCGGGGTCAGAATGCAGGACAGGACACTTTTTTTGACGAGTTTTTTCTTACCAAACCTGAAGCCTGGTTCATAACAGCTTTTTACTTTCTACTTTTTACGTCAGCTGCGAGCGATCCAGTCATTTGCGAAACTAAAGGCAATTTTTCTAAATAAAGTACTACAGATTACAAATGCGATCACATTTATGGATCTAAACATATCATAGAGATGATATAGAGAGCTTTCCTCCTGTCTAATTCACTGGGAAGAGAAAATATATTTATTAAAAGTGAAGAGTAGGCTACATAAACAAATATGTGTATTTCAAGAGTAAATACTCCTCTCTACTACCGCGCACACTGTCAAGTTTTCTTTGTGCGCAGATGTTACTTTCGGATTTCTACAGACTCCTTTCTGCTCCAAAAATGTTCTGCTATGTTGCAGGTACCGTTTAAAGATGGAAAAATACGTAATCTTAATGTCATGGGTCTGGTGGAAGTTTTTTGTTTGTTTTCTTTTACTGTGGATGGGTGAAAAATATTAATATAATATTTTTGGTTGACTCCCACTTTCTGTTGTGTGGAGAGAGTAAAATCTCTCCATCTTTGTGCTGAATGCAGATTATTCTCACCATCTCTGCATCCAGCGCTCCCAGAGAGAGATTTGATGTGTCCACCTGAAACACCAGATTAGCTGCAGGAACCCGTTCTATTGCAGGAATCTGATCTGTGAAGTTGAAGTTTCTCTGCACAGAACGGGCAAAAACAGCAAAGGTAGCAAAGGTAATGCATTTTATTGTTGCACAGATTCTTCTGGGGGTGGGTATGTATAAATCTGCCATCCTTGCGCTATATGTGGATTTTTTAACGTCTGCCATCTGAGAAACAAAACACTTAAACCTTTGACTTTCCACTGTTATTAATTGAATAAAGATGCGATTTTCAACACCTGTTTATACCTTCAGTGCTTATTGTAATGAAACGTGAAACAGAATAATAGGCTATGAATAGTTAATAATTAAATTATTAAAGTTAATAATAATAGTTAATGTCTGGCTGCCAGATGTGTGGATAAATCCCTACAACTTAATGCACTTTCAGTTTAAAGTTGGCTCCTTACGTTTGTATGTATATTGTTTTAATAAAAGAATGCTTTAACATGATAATTTTGATATTCTTATTAGAACGCTTAACAAAAAAATATGTTGCCTGTATAAAAGTGAGTCAGTTGAATGCACAGAATTCATGCACGTGTTGGCGTATGGTCAGGATGGTACCACCTCTGCCTCAATCTGAGCCAGGAAAAACCCTGCACTCTTGTGTTTAAGTTGACTTGAATTATTCAGAAAAGGCAGCCTGCTACTGGTTTTAATGGTATCGTCTTTGATGGTGGGAATGTTTAGCAAACAGCTTCTCGTTTACGTAACGCGAAAAAATGCCCGCGAGCCCAAAGGCACACGTGTTTGTGCGCGACGGTGACTCAGAGAGTGTGAGGTGAGTTCACACCTGAGCTCCTCCATACAGAAGACTGGTTCTTATGAAACTGGAGGCTTCCCATCCTCCACATGAGCAGCAGAGATTACCGCGAGCCGGAGAGGGGGAGGACTGATGGACGGAAGAGCTGCCATGCCAGGAAAAGCAGAGATTTATCTCTTGCTTGTTGCACGCTGCTGCAAGGAACCCTTCAAAGGTTTAAACAATTCAGTTTATGAAGCTAAATGTAAATGCATAGAATAAATCATAAAGGAGCATGTAAGACCCTGGTTGATGTTAAACTGTGTGTACAGGCTGCACTGTTATGCTTCACCACCCATTTAGTCCATATATACAGTCTGAATTCACCTCCTCATTCATGAGTTTGAGGGTTTTACAGTAAAGAAACAGGCAGATAATTTAATTATGTTGTTCTCTCGTTTCATTTACACTGTGTACACAATTGGTAAGCAAGTCTTATTTTTGAGTAGAGATGTGTATTGGCACGAATCTGGTGATAACATATGTATCACGATACGGGGTGGGATGATATGATATATTGTGATAATATGAGGAAGACTATATAGTGAGATTTTTAAAGCAGAAAAGCAGTCACACTCATCCTTAACATCCAATTTTATTAAATCTAGTTGATCTGGAAAATACTTTTAATTTTACTACCATAATGACTATCATTATTAATGTTTCTATTCATACATTGCTTGTGAATATGATACAATGTTGTTACATAAAATTTCGCAATGTTTCATCATATCAATACTTTCTTATGTCCCTAATATTTATTACCAACTACTCTGTATTAATCCAAAATGTTAATGAACTCCAAATATTAATGTTTAACAAAGTAAAAGTGAAGTTTTTGCTTTCTTATCTTTGTCTTTTTATAAGATGCTGACTTCCTCCTGCACCGCTGCTTGAAGAAACTGTATGTTGGTACGGGAGTTGATTTTCTTCCACCTGAGGAGCTCCACCCAGCTCTCATCTTTAATCACACCAGTGTCCCACCTCCACCTTGCTGTTATCTGATGTTGAAGTGGAGCTCAGTGACCGTTACTGATGCATCCACGGGACCAGCTTATGTGTTTAGAGGTGATCAGGTTTCAGCCATCCTTACCAAGGCCATGTCTCTGAGCTTTGAACATCTTGTACTTCTAGGTCCTCCAGGTAAGTTGCCGTTATAGAATATGGTAAAACTGGAAGATAATGGGTTCCTGGTAGCTTTGTGCTTGATTCTTCTCATATCCTTGTAAGCTAATTTGTCTTCTTCATTTCGCGACCCTATTGTTTATTTACAACAAAACGTTTGATGGTTCTGTGATCATGCCCTAATATGTTAGTAATCTCAATAGTTCTGCATCACCCTTTGAGAGACTTTGAGTAACTATTGACTGTTCAGAGGCGGTTAAACCTAATTTTTGCCTAAAGAAAAGAAACCCAGTAAAAATTCTGCACATTTTTTTTAACTATGGGTGGGTATCGTTTAGGTTTCCAATACCGGTGCCAAACAAATCTAGATGCCATTACTCCGTTTTTAGAATTAAGTATAGGAGAAATCAATAGAAGTCCAACTTCAATTTTGTTTTGAACTCCACAATTACATTTTACAATATTTTTTTGTGGTCTCATATGAAAAATAATAACAAATACATGTAGAACTAACCAAAATATATTAATAAACTTAACATTTGGATATCAGCAGTCTGTGTTAAACATCACATAAATCAAATATAATATAGACTTAATAATCAAATGTCTTAATTAACATTTTCCCACAAGTAAAAACCCCTGTTCATCACAACAAATATGAATGCTTTTGTTACGAAGATTTACAAAGCTACTTCTGCTTATAGTTAGCACTAATTCATGTCCGAAAATATCCCTTTAACTGAACAATGTGCATTTTTAAAGCAGCGGTAACTCACTGTAAAATATACTGAAGCTATACAGGGACCCAACATGCATAAATCAACATAAATAAGGCGCATTTCTCCTCTGCACTGCAGACAGCGAGCTGACATCCCAATTAGACGTTAAGGAAAATTCCCCCAGACAACTTGTGAACTTATAATCATATCAACCCAATATGCCAATAATACTATACTCACATATTATTTAGGATCACAAACACATGCCACTGCACAAGAATCCATAGTTTGGCTGGTTATGAAGAACTGATGTGGTAAATCGCGTTAAAAATGTAGTTAATTCTAGGAATTAATCGACCTGCTTTAATTTTGAAAGACCTAACTTTTAGCAGGGTATTTGCAGAGAGATAGCCATGTTTACCGTTCTCTCATGATACAGGACATCGCTCTTGGCTGATGGTATGCCCAGAATCCATCGTTTTTGAAATCTCCAGAAAAAGAAAAAAAAAGAACCGAAATGTGTGTTGCTTTTCGGTCTCTTACTACCGTTTATGTCAGAACCGGTTCCATTATGTTACCGGATATCTGTAAAAATCCCACACCCTCCCTTATGAAACGCATATATATCTCGTGGTATGATTAAATCCATTAGGGATTCAAGTTATCCAGCTTGGAGTTAGAAAATATGCCCAAACATGTTGCACACAGCATGACAGTAAATTAGATAATCATTGAAAAATTATTTCAAAAAGTTATTGCACCAGATGAACGCAGATATTTACATGTGCTGTAGAGAGAGTTTTACGTTATTCTTGGTCTTTAGGATATGATAGCATTGTTTTTTAAACTGTTTGACTGCGATTAGATGTTTCGTTCGACAAGCTTTCACAATTACCAGGGCAATCAAATGAAGATTACTTAATTCGTACCCTCTTGAAAGCAGGAAGTAGGCGATGAAAGAAGTCTGGAAATGTTCACAAACCAGCAAGGATCCACTGTGAGAACTGCTGGACTGGTCATAGGTCAAAGCGTACATTTGCTCAGTGGGCCGATTGTTTTTTGTTGTTGTTTTTTTTTCTTATAAATGTATAAACTATGAAAGGAGGTGGATTGACCAATCAGTCGTGATCTACTCTTGGCTGAACCAATTACAGCCGATGAGGTCGGATGCACCCTCCCCTTTGCTGCTCTCATAAAATCAATCATATCACAAACAAAAAGAAAATGGAGAACGAAAAACAGAAAGAAGAGGCAGAAAAAAATAGTGCCAAAAAGAAACAAACCCTTCAGCCAGATGCTGCCAAATGTGTAAAAAAATATTAATTACGGAGGTCCACAGATTTCACTTCAATAGCAGCAAGTGGTGGAGGCCAGCAGGTGGATGAGGGAAAGGGATGGAGGAACCGAACTTACAGTAAAGTTATGAACTGCAGTGTATCTGGGTCAGACATAAACCAAGTTTAGGTGTAGCTTATCGTGGTTGTGCTTGCTAGGCTTACTGTGTAGCATGACGGACTTTCTATACTGCTGGGCGGGTGCTACGATGTTACTGAGAGTAAATTAGTATTCATAAGGTTAGCAGCATTACCAGCCGTCCTGTAAAGAATTGGAATTGTCCCGTTTTCAGAGAAAATATTACGCGATCAGTATTGAAGTTAAAAGGAGCGGGATTTGCTCCATTATTCAAATTAGGGCGGTATGACTTAAAAATAAAATTTCCAATTTTATTTTATTTTCTTATTCGGTTAACAACTTTTTTTTTTCTTATTTCCCCCCCACGCTTATTAAAGAAAGCAATCAATACAAATGACAACTTTTCCTTAGAATTCGTCCATGATTAGCTGTTTTTTTTAGCTAAGGTTTGTTGGTCCCTGCGGTTTTGTTCATCTCGGAGGGACCAGAATTTTTCATATTCGGCTGGATGCATCTGTATCAGGTGTTGGAACAGGTTTATGGTTCTGCTGCCTTTGCCTGCGATGGGCTTTAGGCAAATGTAACATTTGTCTTGCTCCACGTCTGTCGCAGCAAACCCATACCAATTCCGCTACGGAAGCTCCGGGGAGCCAAAAATGTGCCATTACACAAAAGCTCAATTTACTTTTCTTTTTTTTTTTCATCCCCTGCAGCAAAAAATTAAATTGAAACAATTCAATCGATTTTTTTTTGCCCAGTCCTACTTCAAATAGTGAAAAAAGACAGTGCCGTAGTTATTCTGTGACTTTATGCTGCACAGCTGCCTCTTCTTCTCTCGCCTCCCTCTCCTGTTTCTCCTTAAATCATGAAACCGATCAACAGCTGATTACTTTTTGCGTCATGTCTTCCTAATTTGTTTAAAGACCAATGATTCGCTGAAAGAGGAAACCAGTGGATGTTGCGCCAAACATGATGTTATAATTGATTTAGTATAACTTTCTACTATCAGCTGATGTTTGCTGGAACACATCTGTAAAAGCTACTGGTCATGATATTGGTTTGGAAATCTGGTGAGATGGAAACATTTAAGATAAAACCAGGAGACGTCCTTAGTGAATCATCAGAGCTGAAGGAGAAACAGTCTGTACATTGTTTGGGCAATGTTTGAGTCGGCATCTTATGTATTTCATTATCTGTCATCATGGTATGAGGTAGGCAGTAGCGTGAAGGGTCGTCTCCAAGGACCCACACTGGATGGTGTTCATAGCTCCTTTATCCCAGGCAGGAATCAAACCTATTTCACTTAGGGATGGAATATCCCTTTAATAGCTATGAATAATAAGTTCAAATGAAAACATTCCTGAAGTAGCATCTGCTGTTCTTCATCCGGTCACAAATTTTAACGATCTTCAGGAGCGTTTTCTGGGGACTGATGCTGGTTTCAAATACTCAGTCATTCAGGACAAGATGTGGCAAAAGGATGATGGAGTTCAAGAAACTAGAGAAGTCCAGTTTCTTTCTACTTAAGCACAAAGGATTTTCTGTGGGCTAACGAGACGTAGCATTTCATTCCAATCATCTGATCTGGTGGTGCTTTTTTAATCAGTTTCCATTTTTTCTACGTTTTTTGGGCCTTAGAAATGAAATAATTATTTTAAAAATCTTTTCTCAGATTATGTTCTAAAATTGTGTGACATAAAAGCAAAAATGGGAAACATTTTTAAGGAGAAAAAGTTCATTTTACAGCACTGTGCCTGCATTTAATGATGGTCTAATAAGCAAACCCTACCTCTGAACAGTTTTTACCAGCTATGTAAACCACCCTGACAGATTTCTCTGGACAAACATGATGGAAGCTGAAAGCAGCATTTCCTCTGGAGTCATGGATGGGTTATTCTGTCCCATCTTTGCTCTCTGGCTGCTCTGCCTCTTTTTTCAGGCTGAAGTGAAGCCTGCAGCTGAGGACTGACGTGCACTCTTTGTGTGTGTGTGCTCACTTATATTTATATTTTTCTATGAATGTGTGTGTGTTATGTAACTTCCTCTTTGCTTTGTCTCATGCGCTCGCAGCCCTTTGCTGCCCTGTGCAGAGTCAGAGGTCGCTGCAGCAGAAAGCTCACGTTAATCATCTCTGTGAATCCAAGCCTCTCCTCCATCTTTACATTCATTTCCTGCTGCCAAAAGCATCCATCATGTCTCCAGCTGAGTGTCACGTTTTTATTTCTGACAGTCATATTTTAATAGTTCGAATCAGGCTGTGTGTGTGTGTGCAGTTACAGGCACGTAATTACTTGCTGATTTTTCTTCTGTCACGCAGAGGAGTAGATACGGATTAAATGCGTTAATGTGGCTAAAAATAGAAAAATTATGACGCACCGCATATACATGGTGTGGATATTATGTGCGATATAGCAGCCGCTCGGACTGCTGCTCAGTTTAGTCATGGATGCTTTCCAACCGTCTCTCAGCTCTCAGTGAAATGAGACGTCGCTCATCCTGACAGCTGCAGATGTGGATTTCTGTGAGCGCGCAAAGTTTTATAATCTCTTTCAGAAGTTCTGGAGGACGCGGCTTCATGTTCAGGCTCAGATGTTGCTGTCACACCAAGATGAGGCTTTCAAGGTCAGAAAAGTAAATCAGAAAACACAACTTTAAAAAGGTGTCAATGAGGTTTAAAACCTTTCCAGACGTGAATCTTCAAAGCAAAACCAAAAATAGCAGACATGGTAGAAAGTAAAATGTTTTTTTGAGAATATTAAAAGAGACACCTATTGGAAGAATCTTATCGACGTCTATTCTGATGATTTATTATCTTATCAATTTGTAGAAAGTTGTGAGAATTTTTTTTCCTATCATCAAGATAAAACTATAACATTGTTAATATATATTTAAAAAACATGGGCATAGTTCAAGCTCAAGTTTATTCATAAAGCAAATGTCCAATAACCTGAGTTACAGAAAGAGTGTACAATTAAAGCAAACCAGGAAAGTAGACAAAAAGAGAGAAAAGTAAAATAAGAACAAAAGATAAAAATTCGCATTGCACAAACATGGTATGGAGTTTTGTATCAAAAAAAGTGGTTTGAACAAAAAAAAGAATACATTTTTGATTAATAAAGACTAAAAATCTCCATAAAATGTTTCCCTGTTTCAATTTAGTCACTTAATATGTAAATTTAAAAAAAGTGTTGTGAGTGAATATATTAAAACAAATATTTTAACATGAAATGACGATGTTTTTACTGCAGATTTTACTTAATAATATCACACATATATTAAAATAAAGAAATATCACAAAAATAAAGACTGAATATTTTTTATTTCTATTTAACTTCGATTAAAGTAGGCTTCAGCTCAGGTTTTGGTTTACATCATGTTCTGTTTGTGTAATTCGACTTCAGCATTTAAATGTAATAAACATTAACAATAAAAGAAAAATATGCTTTGATAGATTATTTAATGGGTCATTTTTGTTCACTGACCCCTTAAACCATCTATTATAATCCTCTACAAGCTCAATATATTACCTTTAATGTAAATATTTCTCCGATAATTTAGATTTTTTAAAGCAGCAATATCCTACAAAACCTGATAAAAAGGATGAATTACGCTTTCTTGTGACCATTTTTCTCTCAATCATCTCTCGGTGATGTAGCAGGCTTGTTCTCACTCGTCTTAAAAATGGCTACCAGCCTTCAGACCACTATATACTTAAAAGTTTCTAGAAAAACATTTTCTGTCAATTGGGAACTGTTCTTTAAGCCTCTATATAGCTATGTAACTTTGTTTGGGCTGAAAATGACCCAGGAGCCATGAGAAATGGCCAAATACAACCCCAAAAAAAGCTCTACAATGGAAAACCCTACCAGCTGCGGGATTTTGTCCCAGGAAAGGAAGAGCTCACTGGTAGGGAAACGGCTAGCTCTGAGAGTCTTTCCAACTTCTGATCATTTCAACTGGAGAAATGTTCCCTGATTTAAAAACTTTGGCTGATGTGGCTCTTAATTAACTCCAGTGTGGCAGCAAAGCGCAGATTCAGCGTCCTGAACATCAAAACCCCCATTAGATTTGATCCGTCCGAGGACAAAAAACACCAAAACCTTAAGACAAAAACCACTGCAGCAATTCCATTATTTGATTACACAGAAATCGATGAGAGTTTCAGTTCTTTGGTAAGTATGAGGAAGTTGTGCGATAATGCAATCGTTTAATTTCATTTTTTAATTTGTAGTTCTCTACTCGGCTTGTTTGGATTTAATGATATTTAAAATTAATAAACAAATAAACAGTATTAATTAGGTTTTTATTTTAAAAATTGACGGATAAAAATAGAATATAACTAGACTTTTTTTTTTTTACAGACAACAAATTTGTATTGTACAAGATCTGGTTGGGAAATTAAAATTTAAGGGGGTGTTTCGCTTTCAAAATGAGTAGTTAAGTTTCTATGACGTGTTAGCGCAGCTTTACTCAGACTGAATCGTTTCCATTACAAAATTACAGATTTGCATGGGGAATACTTTAAATCTATGACTCACTTAAAATACCTTAACTGATTCAACTTAAATTACCTTCTAATTCCTAAATTCATTTCAGTTATTCTTGCAAAATTAATTGAACTGAGTAAAAACTAGATGCAAACCACATATGTCTGCTGGACTTGTGTGTACTTATTAAAATTTGCTTTGTTAATCTAGTGGACAAGTAAAGCAAATGGAGAAAAGAAAACAACTAAGGGAAGTTATACAAAAATGTTGCAGCAAGTGGCACTTCTAAGCTTTTTTCATGCTGTTAAATTGGTCAGTATTATTTCCACAAGACGGTTTTATAATGTAAGTTTACCTGCTGGAAGTACTCTATTCCTAACCCCCCCATTATTTGCTTTATAAGAAGAAAAATGTTTTCATTTTATGGAATTTTTGCTGTTGAGCAGCAATTTAAACACGAAAACATCCAAACTTTTAGCTTTAATCATCAAGCTAAAGTTTGAGCAAGTTTACAGAAAGCCCAAGGTGCAACGATAACAGTTCAACCCTACAAACATTTACCCTTTCAGTCACACATTCACACCCTGGTGGTGGTAAGCTACGCTGGAGCCATTGGGCACGCTTAGAGAAGCGCCACCGGTCCTCTCATCACAACCATGTCTATTTCTGGTTTGTGGTCTAACTCCTGCTCCAGATCTGAGGAACAACTGCTCAAAAAGTGAAAGTTTTCTGCCATTTCCCCTCAGAGAAACCTCACATGAACCATGCTAGAGGTTCATTTAGGAGCCGATATGCCCCTGAGGATACTAGATAATTCCTGAAATCACAGATTCAGGAATATTATTTTGCAGTATTAACCAATGGGAGAGAATGTGGAAACAATTATGAGCTAGCTTATAGGACAAAAGGGTAGCATTTCAGTAAAAATGATCCAGAAGGAATTTTGGCTCAGTGATACTGAGTATGAACCCTCAGATTACCAGCAAATCTGAAATCTGAGATACGAATCCGATTTTTAGGGTTTTTGTCAGTCACTGAGCTTCTCTGGGTGGATTTTTATTCAGCTGCCAGCAGCAGACGGCTGCTTCTAATTTGAATCAGCAGCCAGTTCAATGGATTACACAGCAGTCGGATATCTGCCAGAACTCCTGTTGATTGGATGCCGTCCAGTCCTCCTGGAAAGTCCTGTTAGATCTGGCTAATTGATAGACCCAGCAGAGCATAGCCTTTTCATTTTAGATTTACGTACTAATTGTTTGTAAAAAGTTGCCATTCTTTTTAAATCAAATGATTGACAAATTCTCATTTTATGTAGAAGTTTTCAAAGAATTACATCTGTAACTAAAGCAAACGTGAAGACAAATGGCTGAAATTGCAGCAGCTGGTGATTCAAAAGTCTTTGAAATCAATAAATGTCCATTTTAAAACTACTTTAATAATTAAATTTTAGAACAAATGTATCTGCAACATTCTTTAAACCAAGCGGGAGCATAAATCAATTAGTTATTGACAACTAATTGTTTAGGAGTTTGTTTTTCCGATCTTACCTGGAACGAAACCTTGAGTAAAAATACCACAGCATCACGGTATTTACATATACAGTGGGGCGAAACGTATTTAGTAAGCCACAAAGTGTGCAAGTTCTCACATTTAAAAAGAAGAGAGATGCCTGTAGTTTTCATCACAGGTATACCTCAACTTTGAAAGACAAAATGAAAAAAAATAATACAGACAAACACGTGGTCTGATTTTCAAAGAATATATTTGTGAATTTTGGTGTAAAATAAGTATTTGGTCACCTGCAGACAAGTACGGTTTCTGGCTCTCACAGACCTGTAACTTCTTCTGTAAGAGGATCCTCTGTCCTGTATTAATGGCTCTTGTTTCAAGTCGTTATCAGGAAAAAAATACACCTGTCCGCAACTTTAAACAGTCACACTCCAAACTCCAGTATGGACAAGAGCAAAGAGCTGTCAAAGGACACCAGAAACAGGCTGTAACAGGCTGGAAAGACTGAATCTGCATTGGGTAAGAAGCTTGGTGTGAAGAAATCAACTGTGGCAGCAGTTATTAGAAAATGGAAGACTGCTGATAATCTTCTTCGATCTAGTGCACCACCAAGATCTCACCATGTGTGGTCAAAATGATACAAGAACGGTGAGCAACAATCCCAGAAGCCACACGGGGTGGGGGGTGGGGTGGGGGGGGAGCTAAGGAAAGACCTGCAGAGAGCTGAGACCAAAGTAACAAAGGCTGTCATCAGTAACACACCACGACAAATCCTACAGTACCAGACGTGTCCCCCTCCTTAAGCCAGTACATGTCCAGGCCCGTCTAAGGTTTGTTAGAGAGCATTTGGATTATCCAGAAGAGGATTGGGAGAATTTCATATGTTCGGATGAAACCAAAATAGAAATTTTTGGAAAAAACTCCACTTGTCATGTTTGTAGAAGAGAGAACGCTGAGTAACATCTAAAGAACACAGTACCTACTGTGAAGTATGTAGGTGTGAAACATCATGCTTTGGGGCTGTTTTTCTGCAAAGAGTACAGGACCACTGATCCATGGAAAGGAAAGAATGAATGGGGCCATTTGTGGTGACATTTTGAGTGAAAACCTCCTTCCATCAGCGAGCACGGCTGGGTCTTTCAGCATGACGATGATCCCAAACACAACGCCTGGCTAATGAAGGTCTAACTTCATAAGAAGCATTTCAAGGTCCTGGAGTGTCCTAGCCAGTCTCCAGATCTAAGCCCCATAGAAAATCTGTGGAGGGAGTTGAAAGTCTGGTTTACACAACAACAGCCCCAAAACAACACAGCTCTAGGGGAGATCTGAATGGAGGAATGGACCAAATTACCAAGAACGGTGTCTTAAAACCTGGTAAAGACTTACAGGAATCGTTTGACCTCTGTCATTGCCAACAAAGGGTACAAAACAAACTGTTTAGATTAACTTTTGTTATTGACCAAATACTTATTTTACATCATAATTTGCAAAAAAAATCTTTAAAAAAGCCAAAATATGTGATTTTCCTAATTTTGTCTCTCATAACGGTATATCTATGAGGAAAATTACACGTCTCTCTCATCTTTTTAAGTTGGAAAACTTGCACAACTGATTGCTGACTAAATAACTTTTGGCCCCACTGTAGGTTTACAACCAAGACGTTTAATCAACAGATCTCAGATAAACATATTTTGTATTTTTTAGATAACAATGAGCTGCTTTTTTTATTCAGATCATGCCTCAATCAGTTAAAGTTTTATATATTTACAATCTGCGTTGATGCATTTAAACATTTGTTTCTTTTTACCACCAAATTTTATTTTTGTCGTAAATCCACTATTTCCTTCACCATTTTGAGTTCTCCAGGGACTTTAAAAAAAACTGCCTTCTTTAGTTTGGATTTTAATCAAATAGTTATTTTTGCAATATTAGACTTTTCCTGTTCTGCTTGTCATTAGTTAATTAGTATGGTTATTATGTTGCTTGTGTGACAATCAGCATTTTCAAGCATTTCCATTGTAATAGGACTGATAGGTGGCGCTCCATTAAGAGAAATGATAAGACAAAGTCCAATTTATCTTTAAGCACGGAAAAATCTACATTTGATTTTGGCTTGTTTTCAGTAGATAAAAATCTCTATGTGATTTGGAGACGTAAATCCTGTTGGTTAAATTTTTTTACACGAACGACGATCTGGGTCTCTGACTCTCATTGGGTTCACAGCTACTTTCCTCTGAAATCTGGACTAGAGGACACTCTACACGGAGAACCGGCCTGCAGACATAACTTCCTTTACAGTTAGGCCTACATTTCAAAAAAGGAAGCTTTAAAATTAAAAACAGGTCCCTGCAAAGACAGGAGCATGTGAAACACACAGATAGACAGCAGAAAATCAGATGCTGCAACCAAAGTCTGATTATACTTTAAATATAAAATGTTTGCTTCATTAAATGACTCCTGCAGCTATAGATAAACTCAGTTACAAAGATCCAACAGTAATAGAGTCTTACTCTGTTATTTCTCATGAAATATGGGGGATAAAATGGAAGTTACATGAATCTGCTGGACAGTTTCTTTGATCAGCCATGAAGCTCAAAGGCTGTTTTCTTTATGCAAAAAGCGGCTCATACAGCCGAAAGTGGATGTTTTGATGAGTAAACGGGAACGTTATATAATCTAACCAGATACAGGCAGCTAGGGGACCTGGATCGCACCCAGAAACTGACAGAAGTGTCCCTGAAAGGTTCAGATGGAGGTGGAGGCAGCTTATAGACGATGACAGAAAGAAGAAAGCTGCCGAGACGATTACAGACAAGTTGAACTGCAGGTTGACAGATGAACAGCCTGATGGAGATTTTATTAATGTAATCAAATACATTTTCAGCATATATATACAGCTATATTTGATAAATCAGAATATACATTATGATGAGGCTGGGTGGAAAGAATAAAAGTACCTTTTGAAACCAAGAACCTTAAGCAGGTCTTAAGCATATTTATTTAATATGACTATTCTGGGAAAATAACATACAAATCACATAAAGTAGCCTCTAGGCTCCTGGGAGGTACATTGGATTTCCTGCATCAAGGAGTTCTGAAAGATTCCTTGTGAGGTCCAGTAAAGTAACCTGTCCGTTCAACAAGGAATTCTTTAGGTTTTGGGAAATTAACCTGTTCATTCCACAAGTTATTTTTTATGTATTGGGTAAATAGCCTATCAGTTCCATAAAGTAGCCAGTAAGTTCTGGGAAAGTAAACCATCTGTTCCATTAATCAGCCTAAATGTTCTGGGAATGTAACGTATCCATTCCAAAAGAAATTCTGTAAGTTATGGAAAAGTAACCTATCCGTTCCATAAGGCAGCCAGTAAGATCTAGGAAAGTAACTTATCAGTTCCATAAGGCTTTCTGTAAGTTCTGGGAAAGTAACTTATCCGTTCCATAAGGCCTTATTTAAGTTCTCAAAAAGTAACTTATCGGTTCAAAGGCTTTCTGTAAGTTCTGGGAAAGTAACTTATCCATTAAATAAGGCTTTCTGTAAGTTCTCAAAAAGTTACTTGTCCGTTACATAATGCTTTCTGTAAGTTCTCAAAAAGTAACTTATCCATTAAATAAGGCATTCTGTAAGTTCTGGGAAAGTAACTTATCCGTTAAATAAGGCTTTCTGTAAGTTCTGGGAAAGTAACTTATCTGTTAAATAAGGCTTTCTGTAAGTTCTGGGAAAGTAACTTATCTGTTAAATAAGGCTTTCTGTAAGTTCTGGGAAAGTAACTTATCTGTTAAATAAGGCTTTCTGTAAGTTCTTGGAAAGTAACTTATCTGTTAAATAAGGCTTTCTGTAAGTTCTGGGAAAGTAATTTATCTGTTAAATAAGGCTTTCTGTAAGTTCTGGGAAAGTAACTTATCTGTTAAATAAGGCTTTCTGTAAGTTCTGGGAAAGTAACTTATCTGTTAAATAAGGCTTTCTGTAAGTTCTGGGAAAGTAACTTATCTGTTAAATAAGAAAAACACCAAAAACCAACAAAAACACCAAAAAACCAACAAAAACACCAAAAAACCAACCAAAAAACCCACAAACCAACCAAAAAAACACCAAAAAACACAACAAAAACACCAAAAACACAACAAAAACACCACAAAGCATTCTGTAAGTTCTGGGAAAGTAACTTATCCCTTACATAATGCTTTCTGTAAGTTCTGGGAAAGTAACTTATCTGTTAAATAAGGCAGCCTGTAAGTTCTGGGAAAGTACTCTGTTTGTTCCACAAGGTCCCCTCTGTATTTATCAAGGAAACATGTAAATTCTGGGAAATTCTGCCTATCAAGGCAGTCTGTAAGTTTTGGACATTTAACCTGCTCATTTCACATGACAGTCTGTATGTTCAGGAAGTTACCTTTCTGTTTGACAAGGTAAGATGCAGATTCCGGGGAAGTAACCTGGTTGTTTCTTATGTTAATCACTAAATTGTGGGAAAGTAAACAACTCCAATAAAAGATCTCCGTGCATTATGAAGGTGCTTCAAGTTTAAAAATTTATCTGAAAGACATCAGTTTTTGGTCCAGCTAACCCAAACATTAACAAAACACAAGGTAGAAGCAGAGAAATCTAGGACTGTTGCCACAAGTTGAAGGTAGATCCAGTATCTGCAATGTTGCAGCGCTGTGATTCTGACGACTTTGGTCTCATGATCGTACTGAGGAACAGCAGAAGATGCTGTCTGGACTGGATTTCACTAAAAATGGGAATCAAATCAGAACCAAATGTCTTCGTCCCTTTTCAATTTTTCTTTCATGAACAGTTTAAAGAAAAACTCCTGTGTGAACAGTTGAAAATTCAGAAATGACAGCAGTTTGCTTCGCTATATAAATACCCAAAGTGATTTCAGGTTTTAAGACGCGTCTGTCCCAGCTTTGAGCACTTGCGGGTCTCTGAGGACAAAAGTCCAGGAAGCTCCCATCTGCCGCAGGGAAAACGCAGTGACAGCTGATGGCTTGACGCGCCTGCAGACTCCATCTGCCCTCTGCAGCTTCTGACCAAAGTGAAACTGAAAAACTAATCCACTTTCCACCCGCTGAAGCTTTGTCTCATTTCTACCAATTTGATTTCTAGACGTGTTTCATTTGATTTTGATTGCAAAGCATATCAGTGATAATTATCTCACGCCTCTAGGTTATTTTTTAGGGTTTACATTCAGCCAGGCTTTGTATCTTGGTCTTTGTGGACGCTGTTTTGCTCAGGGATTCTAACTGCATCTTAATGAATTAAATATTACATTAATATAACAAACTCAGCACCAGATTAGCTGAAAAATTAATATTTACTGGCAATGGTTTGTTCCTTACGTGATTTAGGATGATCTATTAATTGACTGAGCCCAAATATCTTAAAGACAAGCGGCTCGCAGAAGTATTTTCCATTAATTTTACTTCCCATATTTGTTCTCTTTTTGCTTTTTTTCATGGTTCGATGTTCCAGATCTAACCCAAATGCCACGCTGGCTGCCAGTCTTTGAAAGCTCTGAGGATATATTTTCCCATTCTGATTTGCAGAATTGTGTAAGTGTAGCGACTTTAAATAGTTTTCAACTTGGACAGCCTTTTTAGGCAATACCAGAATTGAATTTATGTCTGGGGTTTGACTAGGCCACTCGAACATCTTCATTTGATCAGATCCATTTGGACCCACTCAGAGATGTCTGAGCGGAAATCATTGTTTTTGAACATTTCTGCAAGTCATGCAGGTCCTAAAGCAGCAAACCAGCCACAAACCATTAACTATACAACCACCTTGTTTGTCTGATGGTACAACTGACCCTTGCCTATTCATAGTTCAGATTTCTGTGTGTAATTTAGCTCCAAATTATTTAAGGCAAAGCTGAAATACCCAGACGCAGTGCTATTTGACAAATTATTGGATCGTTTTTGCAAACCAGCCAATCCAGGAGTTCAATTTTTTCCCCTTGATGCTGATTAGCTGTATCCCAAAGACTATAGTTATTAGCTTCTGCTAATAACAATATTATTATTATTATTACACTATGTGTAATAATGTGTATTAAGTTATATTTGGTATTGAATTATAATTATTATTATTAAAATATGCAGTTACTAGCATTTTTAGAGATTGCCTCAAGTATTCACTGATTTTACATGTGGTTGTGGTACCTAATGGTGTGTTCCATTTTACTCTGATTTTAGAACTTGGAAAAGGGTTCGACGTCACGCCCCAGTAAACAACGTTCTAGTTGACGTAGTGGGTTAAGTTGTTATTCCTCTATGGCGACGCCCAGGCTGTCTGCATCAAAAAACGCTCACAGTGTTAATGGTTGGAAGCCATAGACATGTTTAATGCTGAGGCTAGCAAAAACGCGTGGTTTGGCATTTCTCTGGTGGACAATTTAAACAATGGTGGATTGTTGCCCGCTAGACAACATTGACATCGGGCGTCTAATTGGTTGATGCTCGGGCAACGCCGGCGAAAGTTCAGCTAGCTAATCTTCTGTGTTGCTGGCTTTTTCCGCTTTAAAGCTTGGAATGCAGGAAAAGTTAAAAAACTTGATGTGGCCAAAGCACACAAAGTCTTGCAGAAACTCTGACGGCCTCAACTATAGACTTTACATATAATTTTGCTGCTCTTTATGTTTTGCCAACTGTCTTGTATTAGCCGGGACATCCCGTAAAATTATCTAAATTAGAATTTTGCATATGGGACGTCTCTTGTCCCTCATGGAGAGTCTAAGTCACGCCCTTCTCCTTCTGCTTCATGGGTCCCCTGCCCAAAAAAAATGAATGAGTCAATGGAGTGATAAAAGTTATTTTCTGATCCCGTTTTAAATGCAACGTGGATCGAACATATGATGTCCATGAATTTTAAAGGCTAATTTTGATGCAGAACAACCACAGGTTTTCGACCGATGGCAAAAGTTACTTTAGGTTTTGTGTAAAAACGTTTAGCGGACTACAACTGCAGAAGAAGAAGCAGAGCGAGGGTCGTAGCCTCCAGGAGGAAGAAAGGAGCATTAAACACGGAGAAAACCTCTATAAATCTGACCATGTGCAAAGTAGCAGCTATGTCGGGGGTAAAGCAGTCGGTGGAGTGAGAGCCAGCATGGAGGAGAAGCTCTACAAGCTCTAGGTGAGTGTTTTACGTGCAATAGCTAGTGCTAGCTCCTGTTAGCTGCGCAACGTCACATATGCGACATCTGATTTTTAGCCATTCCAAATCACTTCGCTAAACACAGTCGAAATGTACATAATTAGTTATCATTTAAACTGAGGTAAAACATATGTGTGATTCAGGACAAAGCGGACCAGAAAATAACTTTTATCGCTCCTTTGACTTCCATTCATTATTTTTTCGACCGGAAGGGGAGGAGGTTTAAGATCTCCATATTGATGCTGCATTCCATTTGTCTCGGAAACTCGGGCGTCCGAGTTGCTGTACACGAGAACGTGACGTCATTCCCGACTTAAAGCATTCCAGTTTGTCTCGCTACACTCCAAGTCGGAAAGAACATGGACGCTAGTTATTGCTAATGTTGTTAGTGGCATAGCATCTTCAGCAGACCTGCATGAAAAACAAAGCTGTATGTTGTATTGCACGTACTGCAAGGCCATGGAATGTATAAATTGGTGACCGGATTAAAGCAGGAATGTAGTCAAGTGTGTAAGAGCATTTAAAAACGACATTGAAATGACCAACAGTGCAAATACAAAGAAAATATATCTCAGTGATATCGATCAAAACTTTGAGGGAATCGGTTTGTGGAGTGAATTTGGGACTCTTTCGGACATGTGGATAAGGATAAACCTGTGAAAAAGTAAATACTGTGGAGCTGTAATAAACAATGGGAGGCTAAAAAGACGTGAGTAAAGCCTGTCAGCATTGATGTTTGCCTGTTAGCCTACTTGGAGAGACCCACGCACGGACAAGGAGAACCCCAGTTTTTGTCTTGTGAGTAATTTATAGCATTTCTTGAGTAGCATTTTTATGAAGTGTCACTACTTTTAGTGTAGTAAACTTTCTGGATATCCTATCATCTGTGAGTAACTTCACAGAATTGGGAAAAAAATATGTTTTAACCAAAAATGTACCAGACAGAGAACTACAGTTTATGTTGCAGAAACACTTGTTGCTTGTAAAAAAGCTTTGTTGTTTTATTTTATATCTGCTGAGCAGGCCTTTTAGAAATAAAGATTTAGTAAACCATCACTGAAAGTACCTATTCTAACAAATAATAGTTTACTCAAAGTGTTTGCTTCATGAATTTCAAATGGAAAAAAGGTCGTTTTGTAAACGTTGTTTTCTGTTCGAATTAGTTATACTGCAACTGTCTTATTTATTTGTATTCATTTTTATCATAGAAATTTGAGAATACCTTTATATTTTTGTCTGTTTGATAACATCATTTTAAAATAAGCATAAAATTTGTTAATATGAACAATTAGTCAGTACTTGAGTATATGAGTCTTTTTACTCAACCTTTTTACCCAAACTAATTATTTGGAACATAAAAAAAAGTCTTAAAATAAAGCATGTCACTGATGTGGGCACCCTACCCCATGATTGTTGGGCGACTTGGGTTGTGGTGGGCGTCCCATATCTCTGTTACTGAAAGCTGGCAACTCTAGTTTTGGGCACCATTAGAGTAGGAAGTTTAACTTTGAGGGGGTATTCCAGTTGATTTTCCCGACTTGGAAGTCAGAATTACAAAGATCAGAGTAAAAATGGAATGCATGGATTACACCAGCAAAAACTGGGCAACTAGTGTATGATGCGTTTGTTCTAAAATGCTTTGTTAGTTGTACAACAGTTGTAACGGGGCACACACCTTCCAAAAAATGTGAACTTTTGTCTTTTGAGCCCACAGAACATATTGAACAAACTCTTAGGGATAAAAAAAATTTGTGGCAAATTTAAGATAGCTTAAGATAGATGCCCTCTTGGAGTAAATTTGGTAGAGAAGATTCACCATTTATCCATGTAAACAAATGCCCCCTAGGCATGAAGGTAGCTCCTGTTTTTCTCCATTTATGGTTCTCATTCAGTATTTCCATCCACATCTAAGTCAAATTAAGGAAATTATAGGTGTAATAGCTTAACCATAAAGGGAGTCTTTATCCCAGTTAACATGTCAGAAAAGTGACTTCTTGAATGAAATGTGTTCGGCTCCACAACGCTAGGTGGAAGCCCTTTTGCGCTGGCATTCTTTGGGTTGGTCTAGAGCAGAGGTCCCTAATAGGTGAAATGGTGTCTCGTGTGGACTTGGACCTAATACTAAAACAGAAATCGCAATTTAAAACCTTACTGAGCGCTTCTGATTTACCAGCGCATCTCTAACAACCTTTACGATAGTGTTCAAGCATCAAGTTTAGCCGGACCACGTGAAACCTTCAGCCCAATAAGCACTTTGAATTCCAGCCACAAGAACTTTCAACAACTTTTGAAACATTCAAGCGCAGAAGGATAGGAGTGTGAAAAAAGTAAGCGAGCTGAGAGAAGGCAAAAACAGAATGGTAAAAATAGCAACACATAGCAAAAATAAATGGAGAGATACCGACTGGTGAGACAGAGAGATACACACGGATAAACGAGGAGAAACGGAGAGATATAGGCAGGTGATATGGAGAAAAACGGAGTTGAGACAGAGAAGAGGAGAATAAGTACTTGATAAAAGTGACAATAGGAAAAAATACCATTATTAGACAAAACGTAACAGTTTTAAACAAACATACCCACTCTAATCATAAGTAAGATCAGAAAAAACATGTAGTCTCAAAGCCCAGTATGACCGGTCCAGCACTTCTCAGTAATTATGGTTCCTTTGGAGTTGTTTTTATTTTGGGTCAGCACAAAAAATCAATTTACTGATAGAAAGGTTTTAAAAGAATGTATGCATCTCAAAGGAAGTCACACAGCACTTTAAATGGGTAGATGGTGGGCATCATCAGAAGCAGTAAGACGGCTCCAATCAGATTTGATCATGAAGAGGAGTGACTCTTGCGTTTTCTGCCTGGTCTTTAACCTGTTTGGATTCGCACACAACTGTAAGTTCAGCTTTCCCCACAGGGAATATTACGATGACCCAGAAGTAGCACAGCAAAATAAAAGTACGGTGGCCCAGAAGTAGCACAGCAATATAAAAGTACGGTGGCCCAGAAGTAGCACAGCAATACAAAAGCCACAACGCTACAAAATAAACCACAACATTAAAGTTACACCAGAAGTTATACCGCCTTTCCCGGAAGTGATACTTCATAAAGCGGCCCAAATAGATGAGATGCGGCAGGAGACTTTGGGAAACTGCTCGAGAAGTGAGTAAAACACTGATGGTAAGTAATGCTTAAATGCTGTTAACTTTGATGTATAAGTCTCCTGCTGCATCTCATCTATTTGGACCGCTTCATGAAATATCACTTCCGGGAAAATAAAGCGGTATAACTTCCGGGGTAGCTTTTGTGTTGTGGTTAATTTTGTAGTGTTGTGGTTAAAGAGTAACTCAACACCCTACCAGAGTATAACCCCGCCCACATTTATTTTTGAAAAACGGCTCAAAAGAAGGCGTTGACTGGCGGACCAGGAAAAACGCGGGGGGAATACTGGCTGGGCGTGGTCTGGGCTCCGACTGACTGGCAGGCAGCAGCGCAGAGTCACAGACGGCCAGAAAGGCGGAGAGAGCCACAGCAACGCGAGCGCCTTTGCCTCAAAGGGAAATAATCTGTAGGTTGAGTTTTTCTCCAGTTCTGTGGGGTAACTGAGTGGCTCTGAGTCATATCATTTCGCCTCCAACTGGTACATTGTTGTTACCAAATATAATGCTAAATATCGATTAGCTCGAGTAAGTTCGTGTGATTCTGCCTCGACAGGCGCACCTGCAGCCACTGTATCATTGTCTGCAGCAGAAAATGTGTTGCAGAGAGATGCCCGGTATAAAGTATCCAGGCATGATTAGAAAATCATTCAGGAATGTGCAAAAAAAAAAAAAAAAGAAACACCATGACAATTATTCGATTAAAAACGAACTCTTAGCCCAGATTTTATTTTCCATTCACTGATGTTAGTTATCCTTTATCATTACGTTTATCATAGGTAAAGAGCAAATGTCAGTAAGTAGGGGTAACCATCTGCATAACAGAGCGCTCAGGTTTTGTGCTGCAAGCAGTTCATAGCCCCTAGCTACGGAGGTGTGGCCGAGTTCCCCCCTCTTATACAGAGCCATAGTAAAAAGAAAAGTAACTACACTAGAAACGCTACGCTAAAGAAATAACTAAATACTATGCTAATGATAACTTGCTAACCTGAAAATCTATGTAAAACGCTCGCTCACTATTCCAACTCCAACTCGCTACGTGGGCGAGCCTTGGCTGCTTTCATACCCCAGCGGCAGAGCGACGGACGTCACACACCACCAAATCACGTCACACAAACTCCTGATCAAATGGGGAGGACACGAATGAAATTCAAATGTAGTGCAACCGAAAATGCACAGATGGCGCCACACAGACGGTTTTAGGCTCAAAAGTGAGATTTTACCTAATTTGCACTAAAATGTCGAAAAAGGGACCAGGACATGTAGAAAGGACTATAAGAAGCATATTTATGCAGTTTATAAGCTACAAAAAGTTGATTTGGTGCTTAGTTGTCCTTTAATTTTGTAGCGTTGTGCTTCATTTTGTTGTGTTGTGCTTAATTTTGTATCGTTGTGGTTAATTTTGTAGCGTTGTGGTTAATTTTGTTGTGTTGTGACTTTTGTATTGCTGTGATACTTCTGGGCCACCGTAGAATATTATTAAAACCAAACATCACTCCAGCCTCACCAATGAGCTCCTCCACACATGAGAATGGCTGTTACTCAATTCAAGCCCAGGTTTAAATATCTGACAGGAAGAGTAAAAGCTTCCTTCAAAAAGCAAAACTCAAAATATGTTCAGCTTTTAAATGTGTTGAGATTTAATTTTTTTTTTTTCATTGTTTGAGTCGGGTAAATCCACATGTGAAAAAAAAAAAAAAAAAAAGAGCATTTCTTCCATTTATTGTTTTCCGAAGTTAGTGAACATGGTCATGGACAGTTACCATATTTGTTATACTACTTTTATTCCTTAAATGAAAGAACATTACGTATATAAGAAGTTATAAATTCATGTTCAGAACTTAGTTACTTCACAATAAATGGCAAAACGTATTTGTAGACAAAATCTAATTGATCTGATCGGCAAATCAGTGAGTAAAACTAATAAGTTACTTAGATTTACGTCGCACTAAATTGTAAGCGATTATGATCTTCAGGATTTTGGTGTCAAAAGAATTTCCTCACACCGGACGTTTTTAACATTTAGTTGAATTTCTGGGCCCTAGAGAGTCACACGGATGGTGAACACGCTGGCAGCAGTGAAACAGGTGGAGTAAAAGCAGGATATGCACACTGAGCAAATAAATGGCCGACAACAACGATGCGACTAAGTACATTTTATAAGAACTGTACTGTTTGATTGTGTTACACTCGTTGTGTAATGGTGTCACTTATGTGAGTAGCTCGGCTAAACCAGGGTTGGACTTTACATACAGAGACATTTGATTTTCTGACTGCATTATCTTGGTGTGTTAGTCTGATTAAGAGAAGCCCAGTTTTCTCTTCCTGCCTGTAAACCCACTGATTGTTTCTCAGGTAGAGTTTTTAACTAAAATTTAACTAAAAACTGTGTAAAATTAGCATTTTTTTTAAACTCCATGTTACTTTTACTCAGGTTTCCTTTGATATTAAAATCTGTAAGGGGGCAAATATTTCTGTCGCACCACAATTGGCCTCAAGCCTGCCCTTTGACCCTAGAGAGCAGACATTTTTTCACGTCCCCCTAACCGCCCCTCTGGACTGATGTCTGAAAATATCTACATTTTAATGATGCAAACCACTGGCTTTGGAACACTTAATACAAAGTATAGTGATTAAGAAAAAAAGATTAATTAAATAATTTACAACTACTGCAAATGGTTGCAGCTCATTTTATTGTTTTAGGTCGTACGACGATTTCCAAGTTCATTTTATTGACTCAGTTGGAAACGGTTAATCCAGACTGCTCAGTCTGTGTGATGCTCAAAACAGAAACTCAACTGATTCACTGGGATGTGCATATTTAGACTGAACTGTAACATTCAAAGTTTTTTTTAAACTGTGAACATTGATTGCTTGTCAGCTTCATCAGTTTATTACTTTTAAAAAACGGAGGCTACATAACGTCTTCTCTGTCTCCTTCACTGTTTTCCTTCGTCCTAGAATCCAGAGAAATAAATATTTGAAAATCAGTGTTTTTGTGTTAAGCACGCTTCCTGCAGAGCTTCATTTGCGTTTTTCCCTGAATGGAAAGAGCTAATTTCTCCTCGGTGTGCCCCTGTATTTGAGAAGCACTTTGACTAGGCCATTCTAACACTAACTACAGTGTTTCTCGGTGTATACACGACCATATACTGTGAATACAAGCTCAATCTTCTGGAAGTGTTTCTGAACAATAACACACTAATAACTGAAATGTTATATATTTACCAGAGAAAAAATGATTATCCCTTGGAGTTGTTTTGATTTTTGGTCAGCACAAAAGGCCATTTACTGATAGAAAACAGAAATTACCCAAGAAAATGTTATTATCTTTTATAAAAAGAGGTTATGAAAGTGAGCAAAGTATTTTTATTTCATTTTAAATGTTTATCCTCTTTCTGTTTTCAACACACCGAGTATAGTGCTTCAGATTTTAATTTCTGTCACCAAACATTTCGGTCCAAGTCTTGTGAAATACTATTTGTTTATTTGAATTCTTCCTAAAGTATGAGCTGATTTCTTTGGATAAACTCACGTCTGAAATAGGAGGAAAAGAAAATCCTGAAGTGTTAAACTAGTGATTCAAAGCGACTCATGGCCTCCACCGATTTGTTGAGTTTTCTGAGTTTTTGAGGTTTTATTCCCGTTCAAATTTTTATTTATTTATTTTTTGGGAGGATCTCACGACGCCATGGTGGGGTCGCGACCCTCACTTTGAGAACCATTGTAAAACCTTGAATCTCTCTCATTTTTACAGTTTTTTTGTTTCTGTTTTTATGCTCCTGTCAACTCTTACCAGCTTCCCTGTTCCTGCTAAAGAAAATCATCCCAACATCATGATTCAGCCACTGCCATGCTTCACCATCGTGGGGGAATGGAGCGTTCTACTTTCCACTATTCCATAAAGTCCAAATTTGTAGGGTAAACAACTAATAAAGACCAAATCAACAGATTTAACCACATGAGCTATAGATGTCTGCAGCTCCCCCAGAGTTATGGGTCTCCTTATCTCAATAATCCTTTGCTTTCTTTCACCAATATGTATTTATAATGAGTTTAAATGACATGAGTGATGCTGCTAACAAATTGGAGATGGTTTATTTTTTTATTTGAGGCATTGGAGTAAATGGGGCCGACTATAAATGCAAAAAAGCGTAAAAAAAAATCTTATTGTTTAAACTTTAATTAGAATGATTAAAGGTTTTCTGTTGCTTTGTTGTGTATTCGTCTCAGACATAAATGTCTTAAAGTCACTTTCAGCAAATTAATAGAAAACATTTAATTATTTTCATTGAGGCTTTTTCCATAAATACAGAACAAACTTCCTCAAATGCTCATTTTGAGCGTAAATAGGAAGGTTGTTGTTGTTTAGGACTAACCTGCTATCAGAGTTGATTTCTCCAGATGCTCGCTGCTCTCTCGTCTCTTCTTGGTTCCTCCTCTTTAATTTTTTGTCCTTTTTTTACCTCCCTCGTAAATAAAAAGGTAATTTATTTTAAACGGATCGACACGAACAAGGCTGAGGTCCCCTCTCAGTTGTAAATAAATAAATATGGGTTTTTTTTTCAGTTCTTCCATAAAACCTGAGTGTCAAAAATAGACTTCTATCCTTCCAAAAAAAGGAGAAATTAACAACAAATCCAAAAAATATCCAGCCTGATGTGGGGAATATGTACACATCTGCTTGATGTAAACAGCATGACTAGTGTAGGAAGGAATAAAATCTTTTTTCCTCCTGTCTCTTCCTACATTATGTACACAGAATGTGGTTAATCCTCCGCCATGTCCAGTAATTATCCCGAATCCTGATTGTCCCTGATTATCCTCTGCTGAGTACTGATGTTCCACTTCCCACTAATTCATCCTGCAGCCCGGAGAGTTCATGTTGTGGAGGTTCTCCTGCAGGTTTAAATGGCCGCTCTGCTGCATGCATGCACTGGTGGGTGTGGGATTAAAGTGTGCTTGTTGTGTTTGGGGGTTGAACTGCGCTCCTGCAGGAGTTCATGGGTCAGAAGGAGCCTGCACCCTGCAGGGCTACAGGTCCGTCTCCCGTGTGTCCAGACAGAACGCGTAAAGGGATTTCTTGAAGTCCATGCTGCTGTTGGCTTTAATGTTCGCCTTCTCCACCGAAGCGCCGTCAGCTTCGTTCTTCTCCACATCCTCAGACTTCACCGACGCCTTGCTCGCTTTGCGCTTCACCTCGGGGCTCTCCCGGCCACCGTTGGGCTCGTCCTTCAGGCTGGACTGGTCCTGGTCGGTCTCCCGGTGGTAGAAGTAGTTGAAGTTGGACACGATGACCGGCACCGGAAGCGCGATGGTCAGCACGCCGGCGATGGCGCACAGGGAGCCCACGATCTTCCCGCCGACCGTCACCGGCCGCATGTCGCCGTATCCCACCGTAGTCATGGTGACCACGGCCCACCAGAAGGCGTCCGGGATGCTGGAGAAGTGTGACTCCGGCTCGTCCGCTTCTGCGAAGTACACGGCGCTGGAGAAGAGGATGACCCCGATGAAGAGGAAGAAGATGAGCAGACCCAGCTCCCGCATGCTGGCCTTTAGCGTCTGACCGAGGATCTGGAGCCCCTTGGAGTGCCGGGAGAGCTTGAAGATCCGGAAGACCCGGACCAGACGGATGACCCTCAGGATGGCCAGGGACATGGCCTGCTGGCCGTTCTGGTGCTCCTGGCCCTGCTGCTCCGCCAGCTCCGTGCCCACCGTGATGAAGTAAGGCATGATGGACATGATGTCGATGATGTTCATGATGGTCTTGGAGAACTCGGACTTGCTAGGGCACGCAAAGAAGCGCACGATCAACTCGAAGGTGAACCAGATGACGCAGGTGGTCTCGACGATGAAGAAGGGGTCGGTGAAGGTGAGGGAGGGCCGCGGCGCCGTGCTGTTGTCCAGCCGGCTGCTGACCGCCAGCTCTCTCTCGTCCCGGAACTCTGGCAGCGTCTCCAGGCAGAAGGTGATGATGGAGATGGTGATGACTATCACGGACACGATGGCGATGCCCCGCGCCGGGCTGGAGCTCTCCGGGTACTCAAAGATGAGCCAGACCTGCTTCTGGAACTCGTTTTGCGGCAGAGGTTTCTCCTCCTCCTTTATGAACCCCTCGTCCTCTCGGAACCTCTCCATGGCCTCCTCTCCCAGCTGGTAGAACCGGATCTCATCCGCGAAAACGTCGATGGACACGTTCACGGGTCTCCGGATCTTCCCCCCGGACTGATAAAAGTAAAGGATCCCGTCGAAGCTGGGCCTGTTGCGATCGAAGAAGTACTCGTTCCGGAGCGGGTCGAAGTACTTGATCCTCTTGGCCGGGTCTCCCAGCAGCGTGTCCGGGAACTGGTTGAGTGTGCCCAGCTGCGTCTCGTACCTGAGCCCGGCTATGTTGATGAGAACCCGCTCGTTGCTCTCGGTATCCATGTCCATGTCCAGCATGTCCTCGTCAAACAGGTGGGGACTGTGGTCCGCGCGTAAAAGCGCATCCATGGCGTTCTCGCTGCAGCTCAGAGTGTTGTTCATGTCGTTGATCTTCCAGGGGCTGCGCTGCTGCTGCTGCTGCTGCTGCTGAGGACTCCCCCGGGTGTTCAGCTCCTTACCGAACTCCTCTCCCAGTCCACTTTGAACGAATCCCGGCTGAGGGACCTCCAGTGCGTTCCGGCAGCTCTCCTCGGCATTGCCGCCTCCTCCTCCACCGCCGCCGCTCCCCTTAGCGCCGCCGTTCTCAAAGCTCACCAAGGCTATCTCCATTCCGCCGCCATCAACGGTTAACGGGGGAAAAACAGCGGAGACTTGTTGAGCGGCGGGGCGGACATCCTCCCGGCAGGACGGAGACGGAGCTGCGCTCTGAATCACAGCCGCGGCTGCTCTCTGCAGGGAGGCATGTGTTGCTTTTGCCGCTTGCAGGAGCTCCGACGAAAGTCAACTCCAGACCCAGGGGAGAAAGAAGACCCGGATGAGCGTTCAGCCGCTGCTAAAAACCTCAGTGGATGAGCGAATATCCTCTCTCTCCCTCTCTCCCTCCCCGGCGCACTGACCGTTTTCATCATGATCCAAAGCATCCGCCTGCCTTCTTGCAGGAATCATCCACATGTCGTCTTTTTTTCTTGGAAATAAACTATGATTATGATTTACTGATCAGCGCCGGGAGATATTCCTAATACATAGTAGCAGATAATTGAATTACTTATAGTTTTTCCAAGAAAAAGTCTGAAAAGTGTGGTGTGAATTTGTATTTAAAACTCTTTTCTCATACTATTTATGAAAATCGAATTAAAATCCCATGTTAAACAGGTTTCCAAGATTAATTTATTTCACCTCCAGAATATTGCTTAAATTTGTTACTTCAAGGCTTGACTGCTGTAATTCCTTATTATCAGGAAGTCCACAAAATGCAATCAAAAGCCTTCAGTTAATCCAAAATGCTGCATCAAGAGTTCTGATGAATATTAAAAAGTGAGATCACATTTCTCCTGTTTTGGCTTCTCTCCATTGGCTCCCTCTTAAATCCTGAATAGAGTTTAACATCCTCCTCCTTACTTATAAAGCCCTTAATATTCATCTCCATCGTACATCAGAGATCTGATTGTTCCATATGTTCCTAACAGAGCACTTCGTTCTCAAAATGCAGGTCTGCTGGTAGTTCCTAGGATTTCTAAAAGCAGAATAGGAGGAAGATCTTTTAGTTATCAGGCTCCTTTCCTGTGGAACTAGCTCCCATTTTTAGTCTGTGAGGCAGATACTCTGTTTTTAAGACTAGGCTTAAACCCTTCCTTTTTGATAAGAATGGCTTAGGTTATCCTGAATTATCTCTGGAGTTATGCTATAAGTTTAGACTGTTGGATGACAGACCCACTATTCTTCACTCTTCTACTTTTCTCTTCTACCACTCTCCAAATGTATTTTTTGCCGTTATTTCGATTATTAACCTTGTTTTCTCTGTGTTTTTTTCTCCATAGAAGCTACACCTCGTCTGGTACCCTGCCCGGCTACAATGTCCCCCGCTGGATGGGGAGCAGACCCGGAGTGACTAATGGGGAGCATTTCCCGGGGTACCAGTCTGATATTTGGGCCGCAAGCCCCGATATGGCAAGCAGAGTTGTACAACTGAGCCAAATGTGCAACTAGGCCAAAACGAGCTGCTAGTGACAGTATTTCCGCACTAGTTTGGGAAAAGTTCAAACTTGTGGGGGAAATGTTTAACTAGTCCCATGTAGTTGCATACTTTTTGGCATATAAAACCATAAGTGTAAGGATATAGAGTTTTCCCGAAACGGCTTGCCATACAGCTGCTTTCTTTATTTTTTCCCCTCTGCACACCTTGACGTTACACATCAGAGCAATCAGTCAGCGGTGTTTGAAAGGTAAAATAGATAGGGTGGCACTGAGAGGATTGCGATTACACAGAGGAAAGCTCAGACGCTGATACCATTTTTGCCGTTGTGCAAAAACAAACACCGAAACAAGCTTGTTACGGCTGATGAGGACAATGAAATGGGTAAAACAGCATGTTAAACTTTCCCTACAAGTAAATATATCAAGTCAATACTGTGATGTTCTGGCAGATAACATAACATGTCATTTTATTTAGTAATATGACGCAACGCCACATGACTGGGAAACTTTGTCTCATAGCTCCTAAGAGTTAAAAGGAAAATCCAGAAGCAAATTGAGCGAACAAGTACAGAGTGGGCAGGATTATTTCTTGAGATATTATTATACATTAATGCTTATAAAATGAAGAGCATGGCTATGAAAAGAACCCTGCAATGCTAGCTGATTCAGCACTGCAATAATAAAACTGAAGTGAACTAATTAAAGGCTTTGTAAAATGTGGAGATTTGTGCTGAGAATTATTACCATTTTTAAAAGTGTATTAGTGTCTGAAGCAGAGTCAGTAGTGCAGAGATTATTTATTTTGTCAGTATAAAAGCAAAATGTGTTAACATGCATCCATTAGTTCCAAAAAAACTACTTCCTATGCCCAAATGATCATTTGGGCATAGAAAGGTTGTATTTTTGTTATATATTTTTTTCTTTAAAAGTGAGACAACAAATACACAAAGTCAAGATTTGAAAGAGAAAATAATGAAAGTAATATAGATTAATCAAATCTGTTTTCATATTAAATGCAACAAAGCTTCATAGAATAACATATTTTATTGTCACAGATGCAACAAATAAGATTAGGGAAACTAGAGGCGGTATGAAAGGGAGAGCAGTCTACTAGGGGACTGATTAAGGTAGCAGCTCAAAATATTGAATCTGATATTGTTAATGGACGTCTTTTAATATAGATGTGAACGCATTCCTAAATAAATCTACCTAATGAAGCAGTTAACCCTTATTTATACTGAGTTGGAATTTTTTTGGATAAAATACTCTAAATGAGAAAGGCTTTAAAGATCAGCGGGGTGTTGTAGATTTAACATGTAACGTTATAATTACATGACTTTGATTGGGGACGCAATGATACCACTTTTTTCAAACTGATACGATACTTGGATCTGAGCACTTGCTAATACTTCTACCACACAGAAAAATGGAACGAATTATCTTTACAGCTTGTTTCAACAAATGATTACATTTTTTTTTTTATTGGATAATAAAAAAAAGACCACAAATGTAAAATTTCAGTTGAAACAAAAATACTTTCTGTGAAATTGTTGTAGAGTTTCCACATTTTAAGTATCTGATCATGGTAACCAATAGTTTAACTTAAGGTTAGGGTTAACCGATACAACTACAATAGAACCGAATCATATTGGTGCATCCCTAATTCTAACAAAATTTGGTTGTGATATAAAGTGGGCCGGTCTAAGGCATAAAACTCCAGGGCTGAAAATGAGTCTCACTCCGGCCCTGATGGGGAGCATTCGGTTCAGATGATGCTCTCGGTGACCGAACATCCTGCATGTCCTGGTGTCTTAACTTTTTACTTTCTTTAATAAATAAAGTACTCTTACCTCAGTTCCTTTTGCTCTTTATGTGTCTCTTCTCTGTCTTCTCAGACCCCCAGACGGTCGTGGCAGATGACCGCTTGTACTGAGCCAGGTTCTGCTGGAGGATTCTTCCTGTTAAAGGGGAGTTTTTCCTCTCCACTGTCGCTAAATGCTTGCTCAGTATGAAGGACTGCTGTGGTTGGAGTCTGCATGATCTGAGCACAACCTCAAATCACAGACTCAACACAATCTGCTGGGATCCCTTACATAGAAAACTTCTAACTGATTGAAATGTTTGAATAATTGTATTGAAATGAATTTTGTCGTAAAGTGCCTTGAGATGACATTTGTTGTGAATTGGCGCTATAGAAATAAACTGAACTGAACTGAATTGAAAATTGAATTTACTTTGATACCCCCAAGTAAAGTTCGACCACCCACCTTTAGAATCATGAGCGGCTGTCGAACTGGTCGGGTTATTACTGGTTGTGCTTGGTTTTCTTTTTAATAAACATTCCTTCCTGTAGCTAATTAAAAAGGGACATATCATGAAAAATCTACTTTTTTAGCCCTTAAAAGCTGTGTGTTGTGTGTCTGTTGGAATGTAAGTCACCCCAGGTGATGTGGAGATTTTGTCGTATACTGTTTTGGTTAGGGATGTTCCAATGATCACGTAATTTCAGACTCGATCGGAATCGGATGTTACCTCCCGATCAGGACTCAGACGTATAGGTCTACTGTATGTACCTGTCAAATTTTAAAAGATTTGTGGGTGGGGGCTGGTGTTTATCTCTACTCCCACGAGTAAATACCTACTTAGTAGTATTTATCTTGTATCCACTTTAGATAATATTCAACTCAAAAGAGCGGAACAAAGAACTACTTGTTAAAGTGAAATTACACAGTTACACTTAGAATGCACCTGCTGCGGTTCCTGCTTGATACGTAATGCACATCCGTGTGTAATCAAATAGGAGGATTGCTGTAGATGTTGTTGTCATCAGGTTTAGGATTTTTGCCACAGACAGATGAATTCTTATGGAGGTTTAGATGCTCTGGATGCTGAATCTATGCGCTACTGCACTGGAGACTGACATTACCCGTCGCTTCAGCCAAAATTTTTAAAAATAAGGAAACATTTCTTCAATTAAACCGATCAGAAGTCTGAAAGCCTCTAAACGAAGAGAAGGATGCGTTTGGCCCGCATCGTGGCGCTTCTAACCAACTGCAAAGGCAGTCGCACACCGAGTTTCTCACAGAAACTTTGCAACATGCAGTCAACTGCCAGTCAGTAATATACCTTGATCAAAGTTTCTGGTAGTATTTTGTCTAATTGATTTATTTACCTGGAATCCGTGCCTAAAGTTTAAAAATATCTACACATTTGCAACAAGTAGTCAGTGTGAAAACTTAGCTGTAAAAATGACAGGCAGCGTTCAGATTTTTATGTCACTGTTCTAATAAATCGGAAAATATTAGCTTAACACGACCCCTAATATGTATATACATTCTAATTAAATGTTTATTTAAACTGAGGTGCTATTTGTTTTTATATAAGAACATTATATGTTTAGGTCACTGATGCACTAAAGTCTAAAAGTTAATAATTTATGTTTTTTATTTCTTGATTGTTTAAGCTACCTCATCCGGACATCCCTAGTTTTGGTTAAATTTTTTAGGCCATTCCATTTTCTCCATTATGTATTTTTTTTTTAACTATTTCATCCCAGTACTTGCACTGAAACTCCTAAACAAGGTAATGGACTTCTGGACTTCACTGCACCTGTTCCTGAATTGCCTCACCTGTTTCTCCTAAACTGTCTGCCCTATTTAAGTTATGTGTGATCCTTCCCTCCCGGCCGTATCATTGTCTAACAAGGACAAACCCTTCCCTGTGTTGCCGCACCATTAAATCCTGTCTCTCACCTTTTACCCACGTCTGTGTATGGGTCCTTTCCATCCTTCATCGGTACACACCTGACAGAAGCCGCCAATCTTATTTCTTGCTGCGGGTTTGAAGTCCTAGTTCAGGAATGCTGAAGGTACAAGTGAACCAGTTAAAATGCTCAGTTGTTGGATTATTAACCGACACGATTTTTTACGGCGTTCCCCTGAATCAGAAACTTTGTGAAGTGTACCCCCCGCATTTGTTGGGATCCTGGGTCTGTGTACTGGGGGTTCGCTGGGTTTGTGTTTTTCTCCTACCTTCTCTACAGGGGCGTGGCAAGCTACTGGCGGCAGGTGCAGCTCGTTTGAGCCAATCTTCTCCAGCTACAAAGGAGGAGCAGAGCCTGCTAGCTGGTGCCAGATGATTCTCGCTGCATGCGTGGTAACAAGGCCAAATATAAGCTCTCAGAATCCTTCCAAGGAATATAACAACCTCCTGGGTTTCCTCGTCAAGCTCCCTTCCTCTGGAAAATCTCCTCGTTGAATGGTACTCACTGATCTCTCCTGGAAGAGTCCTCACGGTCATCCTCTGCACCGCTTCCTCCGCTGGTCCATCTGCTCTTCGCTCACCTGCCCGTCTGTCCGCTTCCCCTGCAACAAAACACCAAAGCTCTACATTACCTCCAGTCAACCTCAGATCACTGGATCCCACTTACCTACTCTGACGTCTGTCCTCAGCGTTTTCTCCGTAAGTCCTTACCCCAGATCTTACCATCTCCACCCCTGGTCAAGTCCTGTTCTAACTCCTCTCATCTCTATCACAGTTCCCTCCTGCTCCAGAGATTCCACTCCTGTTTTTGGTGATCCTCATGAGACCACAAAGATCTGCTTAAATATAAATAAAACCATTTTTATTTTCTGCAACCATACTCCAGGGGTCATAAGCACCGGCATACTGTTTGTCTGAAATTTGTGCTGCCAATCTGAGTCCTAAAGCTGAAACATGACAGCATTTCTGTGTCGGTGCTCTTTCTGTCCCCCACTTTTCTTCTTACTTTTAATCTGTGAATTTACTGTTTCGTATTTTCCGAAATATGGAAAATAATAATTAATGCAACTTAAGCATACATATGCTAATGCGGGCAGCAGTGAATCACACAGACAGCTGCAGCATGTTCAGCTACCATCCAGATCCAGCAAAAGCCAAAAACTTTTGAGAGGTTTTGTTTTTTTAATCAAGCTGTAAATTGAGTTATGCTGGTGCATGCAGATGTTAGCTAATTGACGACTTGTTAATACATGCAAATATATCATGTTAAACTACCAAAACTACTGTTGTCTAATTTACATCTCTGAATAGTCAGTTTATGCTAGGAATAAACCCAATCCTCTTTCACTTCTGTGCAGAACTTATTGCTCTCAATTATTTGACAAAAATCTTTATTGCCACAATAAAGAAAGAAGGGTCTGCACAGGTCAAAAGGTAATAAAAGTGGCTGAGAAAAGAAACACATGGGACAAAAATGCCGCTGTAACTTGTACTACAAAAAGACCAGAACTATGACTGAAACTAATTAAAACTAAACCGAAACCAATAATTTTAGAAAAAACTAAAATTAAATGAACTAACAAATGGTAATTAAAATAGAATTGGAAATCTTAAGTCAAAGCTAAATAAAAAAAACTAAAACTAGTGGACATTTCAAAACTATTTAAAGCTTGACTTCAGCACAAGAACAGAGAACATGTTGGATAAAAACCAAATTCAGCATTTCAAAGAAAGGAAGTTCAAACCAACCGTGAAGCATGGAATTGGAAGTGTTGTGAATAGGGAATGCTTTTCTGCAGATGGACCTGTCCAGCTCAGCTTTATAGAAATAACCATGAACTCTACAATGTATCAGAAGGTAGTGGACGATGTGAGACTCTCTGTAAATATATAGGTTTTCTATATTAGATGCCATACATTCACATACTTGCTACCGTCATTAAAAACACTTTTTAAATACATTTCTTTCCAATCCGAGCTGAAATAAATGCTTCGCACGTGAAGACCCTTTCATTCCAGCCTCTTCATTGCCTTTTTGTCCTTCTCTCATCTCTGGTGGAAATCTGGGGGCCCCGGGGCCACACTCTGCTTACTGTTCCAAGGTTTATTGTCGTTCTTGCTTTGAAAATGTTGGACTGTACGGTTTTCTTTACAATGACACAAACCGCTTTAATTCCCCATCTCTAAGAAGATGCACTTTGGAGCTGAGTCCATAAGGATATACACTCCCCGGCCACTTCATTAGGTGTATCTCTTCAGTTGCTTGTATTCCCATGGCAGCAACTCAATGCATTTAGACAATTAGATGTTTGGTAAATTTCAAGCAATACACGATCCAAAAATTTCAGAAACCACTGATCAGACTAGTTTTAGGTGATAGAAAGGCGGTCATAGCTTAAATCACCACAGGAAAGAGCGGTAACAATTCAAATTGGCTCACCAAAACCGGGGCAGAAGGGAAGAAATATCTTTTTGTTTGACTTTAACTCCATTTTCGTTGTACAAGGTTTAGTGCAACAACAATAAAAGCTATTCTGTTCTTTTCTAAATGTTGCCTGCTCCTGGTGGGTTCAGTCCTCTGGCATCCACAGTACAACAGTACCATTGGCATGTCAAGCAATTGTAGACAAACCTGCTGCAACTCCATGATGCCATCTTGGCACTACAGATTACAATCTTTGACAAATGTGTCTGAGATGTAGTTGAATCTATGCCACCAAGAATTAATGCTGTTATAAAGGCAAAAGATATCCAAGGAGACAGCTGAGGTGGTTCATTTAATAATGGAAATGTCTTGAGATTCCAAGAAGACCAAGTGGGTGTTGATGGAGAGTAAGATGTTTCTGCTACCCCCTTTTAACATGGAAATACAAAAGATCAGCAAAATATGGATTGAGTCCCATCTTTAAGAACCTGACGGTTCAGCAGATGCAACAAAAGTTTTGCTCCATTGTTCTACCAAACTGTATTCTATATGATGTTAGCAAAAGATACTTTCCAGGAGTCCAACATCTCTATCTTTTGGTCAAGATGGCCTTTGGCCTCTGCATGTATAGCGTTTTATCTAGTCCTGAGAACCCCAAAGTGCTTTGTACTACATTCAGTCATTCAACACTCTCACACTGGTGATAGTGAGCTACAACATAGCTACAGCTGCCTTGGGGCTCACTGACACAAGCAAAGCTGCCGAACACTGGTGGCAATGGGCATTCTGACCAACATCAGTGGCAGTGGTGGGTGTCTTGCCCAAGGACACAATGACCTAGATAGAGAGAGCAGGGACTGGAACCGGCAACCCTCGGATTACAGGACGAACTGCTATTTACAAAACTTGAACGCTTGAGGTTTTAAAAGAGAGAAAGGAAAGGGCCTGTTTATCGGGTATTGTTTCACCCGTAGAACGTACAGAGATGGAAACTGGAAATGTTGAAGCCTTGGAGAGCACGAACTCTAGTAGGAAGATAAGATTATTTACACGTAATGCTACAGTGGCTTGGTTTCACTGCAGATAAGTGGTTGATCACACTTTGTGTAATCTTTACTTCAATGGTCGGGTAAACAGTCCATGTCGGCAAAATTGAACAGTGATTAGACAGAAGAGATCCAATAAGGCTGTGATCAGGGGTCATAAGCGCACGCTGATATATGATCAGGACAGACAGAGAGGAGGAAAAGATGATGGTAAGGAGGCAGGAAACTGGCCTGGTACGCTCAGTGTTGGGAAGAATACTTTGTAACCGGTTTTAGTTAAAGAATATGGAATACCTGCTTTAAAATGTATTTTGTGACGTATTCCATTACTTTGCTGAATCCTGGTACTCTATTCTAAATACTTGGAATTCTTCCCCTTAAAACAAAACATTTAAGTCTATTAAATGTCACAAAATGCGCTGGTAGCTACTCCCACAGGAAAACAGCGGGCATATTAATATTTAACATTAGGTACTGACTGTGGGGAAAAAATTACTTTTGGCACAACACTGCTACCTCTCAGTGACCAAAAACCAAGCAAAATGGTTTTTAACAGTTATATATCTTTACATTTTATTAGATTTTATATTGATTTATTTGCAGCCACAGCCAATTAGGCTATTTGCAACTTTCTTGACATTCATTGCACTCCAAATGGAAAGCTTTTAATCCTTGTAGCCATAATTTTTGGGAAACCCATCATAACAACATATAATCAAGCTAACATCATGTCAGATACAACCAATACTGTAAGTGTGAGAAATTACCTAACTAACAAAATACAGGCCCTGTCAAATAACGGAGGGAAAAAAACAGTGGTAGAGGATTTTTTTGTTTGTTTTTGTACATCGTTGCAGTGTCTTTGAATTTTTTGTGTAACTTTCACATACCTTCAAAGGTAGGCCAGTCGGGTTTGCTTTATGTTTCCAGTTTGCTGTTGACATTGTCGATTTGCGGCGTAGCTTGAGACCCGACAGCAAAAGTTTAAAGAAAAATGTACGATTTTCCCACCTGGATCATCACTAACCTTTGCAAAAAAATAATTACGGCTGCTCCAGCAATCACTGGAGTTTGCCTGCATACTTTACAGTTTGACACCAGATGCATAAACGGTGCAATTCTATGACTAATGATGCTAGATTTGATTCTTTCGCTTGTTTTAACCACCATGGTTTTAGTCGGGCTTCTGTCAGAAATGCTCAAATGAAATCTAGCATCACTTGAAAAAAATGAAGAGCGAGAGAGCGCCATTGAATGCATCATTTCCTTCACTGCTAGGAGGTTTATTTGGCTGTGGTTGTGGCTCCAACCCCCTCCAGCTCCGGGTCTGAATCCATACCCGGCAACTCACGTTAATGCTGGTGTTTGCAGGTCGGGAGTGCTTCGAGCGCCATTTTCTTTAGGGGTATTATGGAATAGCCTACACAACACGGAGACACACGTTTCCCAAAACCTATATCTTCATCTTTCACGTGGAAAGTGGAAAACACACAAGTATTCTAGTTGTATTACGACAGTAACCGTATTCTGAATACCACGTTTTAAAAAAGTTACTAACGGAATACAGTTACTCATAATTAGTATTCTAAATACGTAACGCCGGTACATATATTCCGTTACTCCCCAACACTGGGAAACCTTGACGACAGATGATCTTGCACTGAAAGAATGCGCGGCAGAAGGTGTTGACATTGTTGGTGAATTTGCATGGATGCCCATTTTTGGATCGACATCCATTTTGCACCTGTGGAAAACATTTTTCTGTGTGGATTGACCCACAACAGTGCAGAAATCGCCTCATAACTCTTCTCATATTAATGCTGCACTTGCTTTTCAAAGATCTTTCCAGCTTGGCAGTACAGAGCACAGAGCAGCAAAATAACAGAATTCCAGCCTTTATAGAGGTTATAAGTTAATCTTTGCATTTATCTGGGTAGCAAAGGTTCAGTTTTTATTTATTTGCTTCATTTTTGTAAAATAAAAACAGAACCTGGATTACCCATTAACCGAGGCCTCCTTTTAATGTACTTCTGGACGTCTGAAATGCATTCTTCCTCTTGTAAAGGACACAAGCCCACAGACACATGCTGGCAGTGTGTTCGGTTGTATCTAAAAGCAGAGAAGGTGACCTATTTAAAAGGTTACTTTCTTTGCCCCCTGGCTGGATTAGAAAACAAAGCAGGAGCACTAAAATTATCCTGTTCCTTATCTGATGCTGCAGCCTCATCATAGGAAATATGTGCATCTTCCCGCCCCTGGATTAAATGCACTCTTCTCAGACTGCCGCAGCCTTGAATAATGAGTCGTCATCACCCATCCATCTCACTGTGTGACTGGCCACTGGCAACGCAGCGATTTCACGCACTGGATACGGCCATTAGGGCACTTTTACAATAAACTTCATGAAGTTTGTCATGCGGATAACGAACGAGAGGGGCATGTGAAACTGGAGCTTCATGGTTTTAGGTGAAAAATCACTTTAGGGGAGATGAAAGTAAACATAAGAAATGGGACAAAAAAATCCTGAGCTATAAATCCATGCTTATTGTTTCAATTATGGTATTTAAATCTTATTTTGAAAACAAAGATTTGCTACATCTATCCATCCTTGCCGCTTATCTAGTAAGGGCCGTGCAGTCAGTCGACGTGAGGCGGGGTACATAAAATATATAACAATAAAACATATGACCATCCATCTATTATTAATCACTTACTCAAATGCAGCTCTAAACAGTTGAGGTTTTAGCTTTGATTTAAAGCAGCTTAGTGATTCAGCAGCTTTGCAATCAACAGGGAGTTTGTTCCAGATAAGGGGAGAAAAGAAACAGAAAGCTGCTTCTCTGTGTTTGGTTCTGATTCTAGGGATTTTTAGTAAACTAGAGTTGGAGGAGCTGAGTGGTCTGCTGGGCTGATATAATGACAGCAGGTCTTCAACATACTTTGGTGCTAAACTGTTCAGTGATTTATAAACTAGTGGGAGTATTTTAAAGTCTATTCTCTGAGCTACAGGGAGCCAGTGTAAGGACTTAAGAACTGGGGCGATGTGTTCTGCTTTCCTGGTTCACGAGCAGCAGTGTTCTGGATCAGCTGCAGCTGTCTGATTGACTTTTTAGGTAGACCTGCGAGGACGCTGTTGCAGTAATCAAGCTGACTAAAGATAAAATCATGGATGAGTTTTTAAGGTCCTTTTGCAACTGCAATTGAATTTCTTCAATGAAGGATGAGAGACATTCCTTCAGTAGTTTTAGGAGGTTTAATTAGAGACTTGTTTGATCAAACAGGGAGGAACAGGGTTACATAGGAAATGCATACTGACCTGTCTTCCAACACAGCGTTAAATAGATTCTAATAACCCTGACAACTATCAATATCAGAAACAATTCTACAGAATGAGAACATTAGACTTGCAGGTGCCATCAGATGGATAGAGAAAGCATAATCTATCTGATGTCAGGGTGTCCTCAGATGTAAGAGGAGGTTACTATGCCAACCCAGGATGTAGGATCTTAAATCAGTACATTTGACCTGACCTAGAATCATACAGTGTCATATAATCAGATTGATTACCATGTCATAAAGAAAAAGCACACAGTAACTATCAGTATTTAAAGCAATACTCAGAGCTGATCATTCTTAATATTATTTTTTCCCATAACAGTGACATCAGTCCTTTAATCCTAGAAATGTTCTTCAGGTGATAGAAAGCTGACCGTGTTATTGTCTTTATGTGACCCTGGAGGTTCAGGTCTGAGTCCATTATTACACCCAGATTATGCGCCTGATCAGTTGTTTTTAGTTGTATTAACTCAAGCTGTGTGCTGACTCTTGATCGTTCCTCTTTAGGTCCAAGAAAAACTACTTCAGTGCTCTTTTGTTGATGCATTTACGTAGTCAGCTGGTGATGTTGCAATATAAAGTAAAGTATCATCTGCCTTGTTAGGGTAACGTTTTTGTTTTTATAATCTGGGTTAGCAGAAGCATGTAGGTATTAAATAGCAGGGGTGCAAGCATGGAGCCCAAACTCCTGAGTTTTCTTTGCTTTCCCACCTTTAAAGACTTCAACTTTTCCTTCCTGTTTGTGCACTTTTTTCACCCACATTTTCTCCTTCCAACCCAACTTTACATTAATGTACTTGTAGACATCTCTCTGAAGAATCATCTTCCTTAACCATGACCATTTCAGACTTCTCTATAGACAGTAACATCTTTTTTATTTCCCCCCCGTAAAAGTCAGATGTTTTTCGAGAAGCTTAGAGGCACAGTGTGTAATTTTCGGCCAGTAGAGGGCAGTGCATACCTAAATTATGACAAGCACGCGGTATCTGTGTCTTCGTTAAGAAACTCAACTACGGAGGTCCAACTAGTGCGGTTTTCAAACGCTCAATTCCCTGAGAATTATCTATTTGCAGCAACATGACGAGCACATAAGTCTCTCTTTCATCACTTGGAACTAGCGAAGAGGTAAAAATGTATTTATGGCGAAACTTTTTTGCATTTTGAGGGGAAATCAACGTTTTAATAGTGGGCTTGTTCCGTGCGCTTTGTCCGTCCGGGCTCTTGTAGAAGTAAAGACGTCATTTAATATGGCTTTCCCCTGAAAAGAGGACCCGCGCCTATTTATTTTAAAACTGATTTCATATTTTACAAGATCGCCAATATTTTGCTATTAATGTGCTTTACGTAATTATTATTACATAATATTTTAATGGCTATTTTCAAAGATGTACTGCAAAAACTACACACTGTCACTTTAATTTTAGGTTTTCATAATAAGTTGCCCCTATTCTTTGGCCCCCAGATCCATCTGTCTCAGTCGTTGTGTCCTTGGGCAAGACACTTCACCTACCAGAGGGGCCGACGGCGCGATATGGCAGCCTCGCTTCTGTCAATCTGCCCCAGGGCAGCTGTGGCTACAATTGTAGCTTGCTTCCACCAGTGTGTGAATGTGAGAGTGAATGAATAATGGAATTTGTAAAGCGTCTTTGAGTGTCCAGAAAAGCGCTATATAAGTTTGATGCATTATTATCATTATTAATACATTTGTTTAGTATACATATTTCACTTTTTTTATAAACAAAAAGATAAAACAATGGACAGGTATTCAATACTTTACACTTTTCTCTGGCTGTAGGTTATTTTAATAAGCTGGAATAAAAGATGTAATACTGCAATAAATTAGCTGTTTCTAATGGAAAACTACTAACATGAACCAAGACTTTGGTTTTCTGAGAGTTTTTCCACAGTTTCACTTCAATAAATCAGAGGTTTATTTAGTTCAAGATGAGAAACTAATCAGAGAGAATATCAAAAAAACGTGCTGGAGGTGAAACTCCAACATCCCAAAAATCAGGAGCAAAGGTGTGTATGAGTGGGAGACTGAGAGAAGAGCTGAATCCTCATCTGTGGTGCTTCAGGTCCTGTTGGTGGTTACAGAGGGAGACAGTAACCATAACAACAGGTAACCATTAACGACTGGGATCCACGACGACCGCAGCCCGCAAATTAGCTCTCTAATTACAGAGATGCAGCTCAGAACTGCTACTGCTGCTGCTGCAGCTGATAAGAGGAGTTCCTCCTCAAGTGTTTTCCAACCTGGAACAAACAACAACAGCTGCTGATGTGACAGAGAGACATGTTGCTTTTGGCATCTCTTCAAAATTGAAAAGACTGGAAAATGCATTTCAAGTAAAGCTGATGTGGGTGGATCATCCAAGTTGGTACGATTGTGCGGTCTTGGGCACCTCACAAATTGTTTCTATTATTAAACAATTATGAAACTTTTTGATGCATCTTTTTTCCCCATGTAATTTTCTTTTAACTTTTCTACTTTTAAAGCCATTCAGTTTCTATTAATTGAAGAATCCAAACAAATGTATGCCCTGTCTTTTGTTTAGACTGAGACTCTGCAACTAAAACTGCTCCCAACAAACTCCTTTTTTTTTTTCCCTGCGCTGTAATTTGCATTGGTTAAATCAATTATTTACAATTTATTCTGCTGTTGTTTGCACATCTGTTTTTCTTAGTTTATATTCTGTTAACTTCGTTTTAAATCATTTACTTAATTTTTACTTTTTAATGTACTACTACACATCCATATTCTGTAAATACTGGTTTTATTACTCAGTTCCAAATTCAAATAACTGCAAAGTACTATGGTTTTTGTAATTGTCCATAATGTATATATATTATTAATTCTGTTTTTAGATTTTACTTTTCTTGAGTGTGTCTAAAGGTTTCTATCATCTGTTACCTTGCTGCTGTTACAGCTGAATTTCCCCTTTGGGGGGCAATACATTTTTATCCTGTTTTATTCTATTCTATTTTTTATGTGACACCAAATAAAAAAAATTTAATAATCACATCAAGGTCGTATGTTTCTATGAAAGCTACAGGAAATGTGTGTTGGCAATAGAAGTATCATATAAAGTGATCATATTTTGATTTCCAAAAAGGAAAGGACACTCGATCCAGTCCTGAAACACGGCTATCACAGGAGAAAAAAAAACTGCTGTATCCATGCATAGCACCAGTCAATTTAAGTCTGCCTTTTGGTCCCCTGCAAAACTATGAAAACCTGAACATCGTCAAAAAAAATTTAATGCCCACCCAGACAGTACAGAGATCTGCTAACCAAGCATAATATGAAACAACTAAGATGCCCATTTCACCACTAAAGTGCAAAAGTTTTGGTTTATTTTGTGCTGGATTACTGAAATGATTGTTGTCGCCATAATCTTCCTGCTGGTTCATTCCCTAAAAATGTTCAGGTGACATGCCAGACCTTCCTATTCCTGTCATTTAATTGTGAAAAAATATTTTTAACACTTCAGAATCACGTTTCACATCGCAATCAATCAGTTAAATAGTGAATTGACCCACCACTGTAAGTCTAGAGCAAAAACTAGCTACAAACAAGGCTTGATGAGGACATACGTTATTTTGGCTTACTCACACTGAGCTTGATGGTAACTGAGGTAGAAAGACGATAAACACGCTAAGCAGTCCTTAAGAAGTTACTTCTTTTCTATCATCACAAATAAAAACGACATCACAAACTCTCAAATTTCAGTATTTGATACTAATACTGTCATGTTGGCAGGGTTTAAATGACTCAAAAGCCAGCCAGAAAACCAGAGCGAGACGGTTGGGGATTTTATTATAAAATAAGTTCATTACAGAGGATTTCAGAATGTGAACAGCCTCTGATAATCGGCAGGAACGGAGGCCAGGAACAAACGGGAGCACTGGAGCAGAGAGACGAGAGGTTAGTAACTTAAGTGAGAATGGAGAACGCACAAGTGGATCCGGCAGGTACTCACAGGAAGATGAGGACACGGAACCTTGGGGTGGTAGTTTAGGATCCAGTCCTGAGGGTTGGTTGAGTATGACAAAGATCTTGGTTGTGTGTGTGTGTGTGTGTCCAGGTGGAGTGGGCAGGGCCAGGCGGACAAGGACAGACAGACCAGCGGAGGCAACGGTGCAGAGGCTGACCAAGGAGGAGATCCAGAGCTTGAGGCAAGTGGTTTCCAGGAGAGCCTTCCGGATGGACCGGAGACGAGGGAGGAAACCCAGGAGGATGAAGGAGGATGGCTCTTATCCACACTTGCAGCGAAGACAATCTGGCATCAGCTTGCAGCTCCAGTCCCTCCTTTATTCTGGAGCTTGATGAGGTCCAACGAGCTGCACCTGCCGCCAATCAGCCACACCCCTGCAGAGAAGGGGAGGGAAAAACACACAGCAACAACAACACAGGACAGGATCCTAACAGATACCAGTGAAACTCCATTTTTGGTACAAACATTCACACTGTTAACTAGTTTGAAGCCTATACTTTTTTAAATCTGAAGCACAAAGCTTGTGAGGCAAGCCTTTCTCTGCCAGATGTTTTAATGGTGAATCGTGGCTGGCTAGACAGCGTACATGTCGGCCGGTGTCATTACACTGAGACACTGATTGGTTGACTCTCAGGGGACAGCGCCGAAAGTTCAGCTAGTTCAACTTCTGTGTTGCTAGCTTTTGCTGCTCTGAAGCTTAGAAAGCAGCAAAACTGCCAAAAACTGCCACAGCTGAAGCACCGCACAGACTCTGACGGCCTCAACCATAGACTTAACATGTAATCTTGCCGTTCTGGGCGCAGACGTTTTGGTCGATGTGAACGTATCGACACTTAATACACTAGCATTAGCCGCATCACGGATGCTTACAATTTACAAACGGCTGATTATATTCTTCCGGCTGATTCCGACATTCAAAGCAAAATATGATGTATAATTCGTAGCTCTAAATTAGAAATTAGTTTGAAACTTACTGCCATGGAAACCTGGGTGTCTGAGAGGCCTTGGATGAGAGAATAAAACAAAAGTGTCAGCCATATTCTTACATAGTTTATTTTACGTGCACGGTGGGACTCCTACTGAGAACCCCAGAGCTTCACCACAAAAACATGAGTATATATACTTGTCAACCACACCCTAAGGTATCAGCTTCTGACCGATCATTACATCATACAGACGTTTTCACACTTAATCAAACAGAAGAGAAAGTTTCATTTACATTGTCAGCAGTAAACCATCAGGAGATAGTTTTACTGGAACATCTGAATAAAAATAAAAATAAGGGACACTTAGTATAATGCTAAGAAAGACATTCACATGATCTGTCATAAGTGTAACACCAGATAATAACAAGAGTTGTCATAAGTCAAGATGAGATGTTTACATACAATTGGTTCTTTTTTGTACCTTAGAATCAGAACAGCTGTCTAAGAGCTGAGTAAGAGGATTGAACCTTTCTAAATGTCCTAGCATCAATAATAAAATTTTCTGTCAGCATCAATAAAAAAATTTCTGTCACACTTACCTGCTTGAACTCTTTGATGTATTTTTTTTAATTAGATGTGTTCCCTCGTTTTGAGAGAAAACTTTGATAATATCGTTTGCAAATGGGTTTTTGATTATCAGTGATGTTCCTCTCGTCATCAGCTGCAAATCCAAAAATATTTCCACACACGGCTCTCCTCCTTTTTTATCAACAAGTGGATTTATCAATCAATCAATCAAACTTTATTTATAAAGCGCTTTTCAAACAAACAAAGTTACTCAAAGTGCTTTACAGATTTAAAATAACCCCACAACCCCCCCTTCAAAAATAAAATCATCAATGCAAATACAACCCCCTCCCAACCCAACCCATCAGCCATACTCACACACACACACACTTAGAAGCTACAAAAAGCGGGCTGAGTACAGATGAGCCAGGAAATGCCATCATGGGAGCCATCTGCATCAGCAGCAGCAGATCAACAGCAGCAGCCAAGGCTCTGACCCAGGGCGCCCAGAGGAGGGAGGGCTGGTACCCCCACCTCCACCCAAGCGCTACCTGGGGGGCATCCAGGCAGCCACAGCCGACCACCGCCCCCGATGCAGGGGGCTCCCCAGAGAGGAAACACTGGCAAGAAAGATTAAAATACATTAAAATATAAAGTTAATAAAATATAAAGTAAAACAAATAATAAAAATGAAAATCAGATTAATAAATAAACAGTTAAAAGCAAAACTAAAAATTAAATCAGGTAAAACATGCTGAGCGGTTAAAAATATATTAATAAATAATAATTAGTTAAAGGCTAAGCTAAAAGGGTAAGTCTTGAGCCTGCTCTTAAAAACATTAATGTTCTCTGCGGCCCTGAGGTCCTCTGGCAGCCTGTTCCTGAGGCGACGGCCATAAAATGAAAAGACGCCTCACCATGAGTCTGTGTCCTAACTTTGGGGATGACAAGGAGACGGCTGCCAGAGGAACGCAGAGACCGCGAGGGTTCATACGGTAAAGCATTTCTGACAGATAAGAAGGCCCAAGACCATTAAGACACTTAAAAACCATTAAAATTTACCCCATCAGCGGCACCGCCGGTCACCTGGTGTCAGCGCTTTAATAAAGAGGACACGCAACTGCGCGCACTCAGTGCATGCATGTGCATTAGAGGGTGACACGGGAATCAATTGTCACTCCCGTCCCGATCCCAAAAAAATACTCCCGTCACGTCCCGATCACGTGACAGCCCCACAAAAAAATATGTCAAGAAAAAATCCCGAAGACCCAAATCCCATAGATTAGTAATTTACTTCCTATGGCGCTCGCTCCCCCCGCCCCGCTTTAAACCATAGTCCAGCACAGTATCAAAGATCATCTATTTAGCTTTATCCACCGTCTTTAACCATATCCTGCATTCTCGTTGTTTGGCCACCTTACCACGTCATGAATGGACTCGACTCGTCTGACTACCAAAGTATTAAGATACATGCATTTTCAGTTGGATATCATATGCTTACCATTTTATCCAGGTGGTGTAGCAACAATGTAGCAGTTTCAGTTTTGGTGCGTGCAGTGTATTAGACCCGATGGAATTGCATTTTGCAGCGGAGTTAATAACAACACACATTGGCACTGCATCGCAGCATCATATTTTAAAGCTAATTCCCTAATATCTGACAAGATAAATGTTTAAAAAAATATATATATATATATATAATTTCCGGTTTCCCGTCCGATCCTGTGGATTAATTCCTGTCCGGTCCCGATCACGTTACCAACAGTGAAATTGACTCCCTTCTCGCGGGAATCCTGCAGGAATCTCGTGACCCATGGGAATCCCGAAACATTGTCACCCTCTGATGTGCATCATGGAACCGGGTTTGAACAGCTCCTCGGTGCCCCCAGTACTTAAGAAAACTTGGTACTGTATCATTTACATTTTTTTTGGTACCGACCATTGACTCTATAAAACAATGGACTAACATTCCGGTAGGTTTCTGAAGAGCGAAAATGAGGCCAGTTGGGCTGTTCCCACCGCCACCATCTTGTCCGCGTCACTCAGCTCGTCACTCTCAGAAACTCAAAAATAGGGCAAAGAGGTGGAGCTGAGCGTGGCGCTGTGAGGCTGGGGGCGGAGGGTTAACGCTCCAAACCGACGTAGCTACAAGCTAGTCAGACTAGTCGGGAGCTAACTGAAGCTAACATAGGCTGCAGCCGCTTTCAGCTAGAAGACCGCGGTTGAGAGACTTTTACCCCGTTTTTCAACAACGATCACTTTAGACCCAGAAACATCTCGAGTAGAGAAAACATATCCATATAATGAGATCAAAATGAGTCGGGTCAATACGGCTTAATATGGTGTTATTTCCATTACCATTGGAGGATGCTGAGGACAGGTTCATCTTAACAACACATCCAGCAAAAAGCCGTCACAAAGTCATTAAGAAAACTCAGATCCTCTCAAAAAATAAAAGGCTTTTGACTCACCTCACATCTCATCCATTAGTTTATGCCTCCAGCTGTGTTCCTCACACCAGTACTGATCTAACCAGCGATCATCCAGTCTGTCTAGAGTCCAACTCTGTAGTCTTCCAGCCCGATCTAGCAGTCTCCCACTCTTGAGTCTCCCGCTCTGCCTGGGTCTGCCGCGGCGTCCCGGTTCTGCCGACTTTGCTGCTCTGCTGCTACCCGACCAATCGCCTGCTCCAACTCGCGTGTAGAAAGAGATAAAAGCTCCGTCCAGAACAGCATTCCTCTCTGCCACCTGACAGAGACCCCCCAAGCTCGTTAAGCTTCAGCCGGTTTGAAGCCTCCCCCCAAAGCATAAACTTCTTGGACGGTCTGTTACTGTAATCAACACCACAGCAAGCCGTCTTTGTCCAATAATTGCAGATTACATCCAAAAATAAATAAAAACTGCAGAGGCAACTGAAAGTGGAGTTCAGAAACACCAAATGACTGAAGTCTTTACGTTAGTCCCAGGCTGTGAAGAGCTTCCCCGCAAGCAGAGCAGAGGGGGACAGCAGACTATGGAGCAGCTATTAGCTACGGTTAGCCACCATTAGCTACAGTTAGCCACCATTAGCTACAGTTAGCCACCATTAGCTACAGTTAGCCACCATTAGCTACAGTTAGCCACCATTAGCCACCAGCTTTAGCCTAGACGGACCTGTCAGTCAAAAGGACACGCCCCTAATTATTTATAATTTCAAGATTAAATTACAAATTTGCTCCTTTTTGGAGCCAGCCCCCAGCGGATGAGGGAGGAACTGCAGTTTTTGTCACTTCCGCGTTGGCTTCACATTCTGCGGGCGGAGTTTGCCCCTTGCTGCCGACTTGTTACCAAAGTACTGGATCTTTTGATAACACTATTCTGATCTGAAATCAGCAGTCTCCTGCCCCTTTCCTGCAAACAGGAACAGGGAAAAATCACCTGAAACAAATAAATGGCCAATTTCCAAGGCCTCTGCAAAGCAATGTATGCATAAAAGCGATTCCTGAAGCTGAGAGCCTTGTTCTATCGAGAGATAATACGAAGAGGAATGGTCTCTCCAACCTTGGGCCAACTATTGTGTTGTCACAAACACGTTATACATGTGGTAGTCAGGCTTTATGCAATAAAAGCTTTTATTTATAGAGCCACACGTTTCAAGACCCAGAGATCAAATTACTTTTGACACAGGATAGAATGTGGTGCACTGAGCAAGCAGACTTCAGATGGATAAAGCAATAGAAAACTTTTTCACGGTCATAGCTGTCATTTTAGCCTGGAACACAGGTGAAAATACTAACCCAGCGTTATTTATCACTGAAAATGTATCACCATCAATAAAAAAACCCTGATATTTAATTTCTTACCAGCACAGATCTAACATCCACTTGTGCTCCTAGCAAATAGTCAGTATCTGAGCAGAACTGCATTTAAATCAATCCTTTCCACTATCTCATACAGTCATGTTTTTGGTTTTCTGCACTGAAGCTTCTGCATTCTTTGCAGACAGGGATTTTACAAGTTTTTATAGTCAGCAGCACGGCTAGTTCAGCATCCATACATCCTGCTGTATCTCTGCGTCCCACTCACAGTAGATGACCACACAAAACTGAAACGTTTGAACACTGGGTTTTGGAAGCTAATCCTTCTTTGACCTAAACTGAGCAACAGTTTGACAGAAAAGATGTTTCACAGCAGGAAAGGGAGGGAAGTGTTCTCTCACCTGCGTCTTCTTCCAGCCTTCTGCTCTATGAGCAACCAGGCAGCAGGAACCGTGGGAGGTACGCTGTTATAGAGGACGAGGTAACAGAAAAACAGGCTGGACATGAGCTTCAGCGTACAGCTCAGCATGCTGCAACCTTCCTTACCCCCGATTCACAACGGGCGCAGAACCGATGCCGGTATTAATCATCATAACGAGCCTTCTACAGCGGTGAGGCTCCTCAGCTTTCAGCTCTTGCAGCCAGTTCCTTTTCTTCACTTCTTCTGATGGCGTCTTCTTTGGTTTCTTTGGTGGATCTGCCATGGCTCAAGTCGCAAAACCGCGGCTTTGTTTATATCATTAGGTAACGCATAGCGTATTGCCGTAAAGCAAAACTCAGTCAGTGCATCCGGAGAAGCGGTCTGCGAGTGAAAAGTTCTATGGTGCTGTAAACCGCAGGAGGACCCTTCCAATGTAGTGACAGCTCTGAAAACGAACATAAAAAAATGGTGTTTTGTGTCATATATACGTTTAGAAAAAAACTTGTCTTTATGGTGTGAAAGTTACGGAGTGAAGGTCTCATTAATAAAGCTTGCTTACGCGCAAAAAATGGTCTGAAAACTACATAAGCAACTTTCCATGCCTAGTTTGGGATTTATAGAAAAAAAACGTGGTGGAAAAATTTTCGCAACTTTAAGCACACTAAGTATCTTGCTTATGCACTTTTTGGACAAAGAGGGCACTGACAGCACAGCAGGGGAGATACCAAATTGTGAATTTTAGCCACATTTAGACTAGAGTCTAAGTCTATAGGAACTGAGAATAAAAATGAGAATTTGATTAAAAATACATTGCATTTAAGAATTATGTTCATATGTATGTCTTCAGATTGTATAGCAATTGCACATATTGGTGCATGTGTGAAGAACAAATATGCTGCAGCGTCCCAGCATAATTCTGCAAAAAGGATGCGCTGGAACTCATTGAAGATTCTTTTTTTATGTCTGGCACGCTGCTGCTTCAATGCTGCGTCACCTGCAGCTTTTCTGTTTATTTTTATGACACCAAATCAATATTTTGAATGGATGATACATTTTAAAAGTAGTTTTGAAGCTCACCTTTATGCCAGGCTTTAATTATCTATGAGTGCTTAAACTTATTATGTTCTATTGTTATTTAGTTTTATTTGTTTTAATTTTCTTTGATTCCAGTCTTACTGTCGCTACAATAAGTAATCATATAATTTAAACTTTATATTTAATGTTCCTATTTGTTTAATCTATTGTGCTGCAGTTTTTATTTATTTTTTATTTTTTTTACTTTTTATTCTTTGCTCTTGTCTTGTTACAAATTGTATTTTTGTAACTATATTTTGTTGATGTTATTTTTATGTGAAGCCTTTGGCTGAGTAAACCTCTATGTAGCTCAACATTGATTGATTGAAATAAAATATTTTCTCTGCATCCGCATGCCTTCAGCTGTGTCTTTCTCTGCCTCTCGGTTGCCATGGTTACCTGTAAAATGCCCCATATTAGCCGTCTTAAGTCGATGCAGAATATTCACTAGGCACTTTGCATTGACCGTTTATGGCAGAAAGTGGGTATGTAGGAGGCCAGATATGATGCAAAAACAGCTGAGCACATTTCTACGAAGAGTCTGATTTATAAAGCGGAGATTTCGAGCAGCTGTGCGTACTCCAAGTTTGATAGATCAGAAACCTACTAGGTTTAAGTAAAAAAAAGTTGCTGAGCGGTACGGTTTTAGTGAGGATTCGGCGCAAAGTTTTATAAATGAGACCCCTGGGTCTTTAACTGCAGTGAAGTTAGCCTTGAAGTTTCTGCGCAGAGAACGGAAACACATTTGTTTCTGTTGCACAATCTTCTCGGCCGAGTGTATTATTAATAGGGCCAACATTGTTGCATCATTGTGCAATCATATGGATTTAAATTATCCTTCCAAGTGTCGTTTTCTCTTTTTTCAGGGGTGTTTGAAAAACAAGACAAAACACACCAACTTTTACAGAATGAATAAATAAATACTTTTTTGATCCAGTGATTAAATCAAGATAGACTTTTTTACCACAATGCAGTACATATTCAAATAAAGCATTAAACTGAACATTTGAATGTTTATTAATATGCCTAATAGTCCCCAACAATCTTTAAACCACACTCAAGTTTAATATGTCCCCAACAATAACAAACCAATTACCTTTCTATAGGAGCAGCTGATTTTTTTTCTGCTGGAATTAGAAATTATCTTCTGTTTTATCTCCTCCGCCCCCACCCATATCTTTCTAATACCGCCCTGGATAACTGCCAGCTGCTTAGACCACACTAATGCCATTATCATTGCATAGGAAAGCCTGGGTCTATTGGTCCTTCTCCTCTGCTTGAGATGAAAGGTCGCTCCAATCAAAAGGTAAACCCAGAGCTGTTCATCCATGAAAGGTCAAATTATATTAAGATAGCCATACGGATAAACAAAACGGTGAGACGTTAAACAGGATTGTCGCGGTAAAAACGTCAAGGGGGGTAAAGAGACAACAGTAGGTCTGAGTCAGAGTGTGCAACACCTGCGGGAACATCCTCCCTCACTAAATCTGCTTGTGCCTCACACCGTCATCCAAACCCAGCGCTCTCCACCCGGTGTGTGTGTTTCTGTGCGCGTTTCAGGGCTCAGGGCGGCCGCAGGGAGCGACGAGGAAACACTGTGATGAGTTTAAGAAGTCTTGACAGCAGATGCCTGCATAATAACACACAGAGCGGACATGTGCAAGCAGGAAAATCAAGGGCAGCACGTCATGCGTGCCAGTCACTTAAAGTAACAGTTTCCTCTCGCAGCTTAAAAATGCAGATTATGTGCAAAAAAGGCTGCAGATGCTGTTAAATGGATTTGTAAATCTAAAGGAGGGATTAAAAACGGTCCTCTGCAATCATGGATGAGGCCGAGGCGGTGTTGCTAGGTAGAGTTCTGGAAACGAGAGTGCGAGCAAATGTATGTGTGTAGGAGGAGGCCGAGTTCAGCTCTGAAGCACACTGCAGAGGCTCGTTAAAATTCAAATTTCTGAGTCAGAATCCAAAAACTAAAAGTGGTGATCATGGTTGGAGCTGGTGTGGTGCAGAGAGTCACTCGGCTTCGGAGCTTCTGGCCTTCTGAGGACTTGGAAGTGGGGATTATTTTGCTGCTGCGTTTCTGCACCTCTAACATGTGTTGACTCTGGGAAATAAGGCCGTGGCGTGCTCCGCTGTGCGCTCAGCGGTGCTGTTTACCTCAGTGATGCTGCAGGCGTCAAACAATGCTGTTTACGCTTCTCACACTGTTGTTTTCCCAGCTTTGTTCTCTGAGGTTTTGCAGAGCAAACTGCACACAGAAGCAGTGCTTATTTTATTTGTCATTTGAGCAAAATATCTACACTCAGTCAGCATATAAATATGTAAATTTAATGCAGAAAAACACTATGTTGAAGTGCTGATTTGTCCTTATTTCGCACACTAATCTGGATCAAACTGATTAAGTCAATATTGACCGACTTTATTGCAATTATGGCTTGAACACTTTCACATTCTGTTCACATTGCAACCAAAAACTTCAATCTGTATGGATTAGACAAAGCAGAGTCCAGGCAGAGACAAAATACAAAAACAGTTCAGGTGAACTCCTTGAAGGCTGTGCCACGGATGAAAACCATAGACTATATATTAGAGTGAACCCACATCCTGATTTATCCGGGACAAACACGACTTTGAACCGTTTCCGCAAGGATGTTTACAAACCCATTATACACTCACCTAAAGGACATCTGTTCTATTTCTCCTTAATGAAATTATCTAATCAACCAATCACATGGCAGTTGCTTCAATTTAGGGGCGTGGTCCTGGTCAAGACAATCTCCTGAACTCCAAACTGAATGTCAGAATGGGAAAGAAAGGTGATTTAAGCAATTTTGAGCTGTGGCATGGTTGTTGGTGCCAGATGGGCCAGTCTGAGTATTTCACAATCCGCTCAGTTATTGGGATTTTTACGCACAACCATTTCTAGGGTTTACAAAAATTGGTATGAAAAGGGAAAAACATCCAGTATGCGGCAGTCATGTGTGCGAAAAGGCCTTGTTGATGCTAGAGGTCAGAGGAGAATGGGCCGACTGATTTGAGCTGATAGAAGAGCAACTTTGACCGAAATAGCCACTTGTTACAACTGAGGAATACAGCAAAGCATTTGTGAAGCCACAACACGCACAACCTTGAGGCGGATTGGCTACAACAGCAGAAGACCCCACCGGGTACCACTCATCTCCACTACAAATAGGAAAAAAGAGGCTATGATTTGCACGAGCTCACCAAAATTGGACAGTTGAAGACTAGAAAAATGTTGCCTGGTCTGATGAGTCTCGGTTTCTGTTGAAACATTCAAATGGTAGAGTCAGAATTTGGCGTAAACAGAATGAGAACATGGATCCACTGTTCAGGCTGGTGGTGGTGGTGTAATGGTGTGGTGGATGTTTTCTTGGCACACTTTAGGCCCCTTAGTGCCAATTGGGTATCGTTTAAATGCCACAGGCTACCTGAACATTGTTTCTGACCATGTCCATCCCTTCATGACCACCATGTACCCATCCTCTGATGGCTACTTCCAGCAGGATAATTCACCATGTCATAAAGCTCCAATCATTTCAAATTGGTTTCTTGAACATGACAATGAGTTCTCTGTACTACAATGGCCCCCACAGTCACCAGATCTCAACCCGATAGAGCATCTTTGGGATGTGGTGGAACGGGAGCTTCATGCCCTGGATGTGCATCCCACAAATCTCCATCAACTGCAAGATGCTATCCTATCAATATGGGCCAACATTTCTAAAGAATGCTTTCAGCACCTTGTTGAATCAATGTCACGTAGAATTAAGGCAGGCGACCAATGAAAAAGCACAACAGTATACCACCTGTTTGTGTAACCTTATCCTCAGTGGCTTGTGCCATTGATGAGAGATCTCTTCAAAAGTCTGTCTTCTGATTCAAGCTCAAGTTCAATTTATTTATATAGCACATTTAAAGACAACAACGTTGACCAAAGTGCTTTACAGAATACATAAGAAGTCAAACAAAGATGCAAACCGAAACCAAATTAAAAGACACCCCCCACTCCAACATATAGAGTTAAAATATTCAAGCTGAGATGTAATAAAAGCATTTAGTTTTTAAAGGATAAAAATTATTTCACTTGTAATAAAAGCCTCAATTTAAAGAAAGATCGCTGGACAACAGAGCGTATCTGTTTTTCAGAGGAGAAATTGTTGTCAAAGATGACCCCCAAATTTTTTTACATGCGATTTAATAGAAGACTTGAGTCCATGCATGTCAAAAAGGAAAGGGCTTCAATAAAAACGTCGCACTAAAAAAGTTATTTTGAATATAGACGTTCAAGTATTGCTAGTCTTACACATTCTACAATAAAAGGCTGTTATAAGTCACCAGCGAGGATATGTCAGCCTTTCAGTTTTGGTCAAATTTAGGTGTCTCAGTTTTTAGTTTGGAAATGCTGGTCAATCTACTGTATATAGATGGACGAACCCTCCATGACGTCACCCTTAGGTTTCTGAAAAGCTGATTTGAAGCTAACTGACGGTTCCCACCACCGCCATTTTAGCTGCATCACACACGTCGTCACGCCCGAAAAAAAAAAGAAAAAGGGCTGAGAAAGTGGGGCTTTTAGGAGGAAGGCGAATGATTGACACTACATTGTAGCTACGAGCTAACTGAGCTAACCAAAGCTAACGGAGGTTAGCATGCGCTTTTAGCCAGAATTTACGTTTTAGCTACTCTGCTTCCCCTTCTAGGTAGATTCAATAATTTTGTCAAATAAAAACATGAAGCCTTGTTAGTCCATAACTTTCACTAAAACAATGTGATTTTTATTTTTTATTTTTGACCTAGCAGCATTATCTTAAATGAACAGCAGAAATATAATTTAACTTACTGAATAAAATGGTCTGTTAGTGCAATTAGCACTACAGCAGACCTTCTTTGTCCAATAATTTTACGAATAATATCCAAACATGAACAAACATTGCAACTGATGGTCAAGTTCAGAGAAAAAAAATAGTCAACAGTGTTAACGTGACTCCGAGACAACGGCCTTTCCTTGAGCAAGCCGCTAACCACCAGAGCTAGCGCTTACTGCTCATCTTAGACGTGTCAGTGAAAAGGACATTCCCCTAATTGTTCATAATTTCAAGATTAAATTAGTTAAACAGATTAGTAATAAAAAGTCATCATAATAAACCTGACATATTAAACCTAAAATGGTTTTATGAACTGGACTCTCAACAAGTTGCTGGCATTTTTAATATAGGAGTCAATGGGAACGCCCTCCTTCCAGGAGCCAGCCCCTAGTGGATGAGGAGGGAACTGCAATTTTGGCCACTTCCTTACGGGTTTTTTCAAACTGGACCTTATTTTTAGCAATTTTCATATTTTTTCATTCACCCTGAGAAGTTTAAAGCCAGCACGGATGCTGCGTGGCAGATTTGTCAGCTTATTATTATGGTTTTATTATTAACCCCCCAAATCGTCCTGGAATAAAATTAAGAAGCACTTCTGAGGTGTCCCTAAATCCAAAGAGAATATAAACATAGTAAAATTAAGGGGTTTGGGGCAGATCAAACCGTATTACAAGTGGCATATGGACTACTCTGAGCACTCCCGTTCTACAGATGTCCGCTGATCAAGAATGGATGTATAAATACTGCTGAACAGCTCAAACTGATTCCAAAAAAGTGTCTCGATTAACTAACCGAAACTGTTAGAATACATTAGGACTGTATCGGCAACGATACCAGCATCAGTATTGGTGCATCCCTACAACAAACTCACTGAGAGATAGCAGAGCAGGAGCTATAGGAAGCAGCACAGGTGAGAGGAATGAGTCAGCAGGTATGGGAGGGGCTGTGAGCAGAAGAGCAGCACGAATCGAGACAGGAAACGGGGAAATCCTGACGGATTTGGGCTTGTGTTTGTAGAAACACAACCTGGACACCTTGAAGTCACTGAGCTGATCCTCTGTATATCAAAGTATTATAAAGTCAAAATTAGAGTAGATAGCTACAGTTATTTGAGTTGTGCAGTATTATTATGAAGTATTGCTATTCTTACTTAAAGAGTAACTTAACCCCATGATAAGGCATCATTTGAAAACCTCTACCCAAGTGGGCAGGGCCAGGAGACACAGAGGGGCGTGGCCGAGTGGCCCGTAAAGCCTCTATTTACCTACGGTAAAAGGAGAAATTAGGTCTCTTCTCCACCATCCACCATAGGTAAAGAGAGGCGTCTCTGTCCGTGCCTTCAGACCGTGCCTGGGACGTAGACAACGGAGACGTACCACAATTAGCCTTTTACAAAATTCAAATGCAGTACCTCACGATTAACATGAGCGGCAGCACTAAGACGTTTTTAGACCAAAAAAAATGTGGAATTTAACAAGTTTCCACGAAAATGTCAAAAAATATCTTGAAACTGAAAGATTGCATTGGTAGATTGCATTTAGACATTAGACATTTAGACAGTTTATTAGCTAAAAAAACACACAAAAAAGTTCTTTTCGGGTTTTGTTACACTTTAAGTAAAACATACTCTTGCCACTGTGGGTAAATTTCCTGGAAGAACAAACATATTTTAAACAGAAATACACCAGTCAGTCACAAACGTACAGTTTATCAAAGTAGACCACCTGTTTCTACACAAGCTTTGGTGTTTGGATGTAATTTTTAAGCTTCTTGTAATTTTGAGTTCAGGTGACTGTACAGTAAACACATTAATTTAACACTGGAAGTACTTTTTACCTTGTTTATTCATTACCTATTGTTAGTATTGGTGTTATATTGTTTGAAATTGACTTATAAAAGTGTTTTATTGTCCTCAAAACTGCTTATGTTGTAGTTGTTATTTATTTGTATCATTCTTCTTAATTTTTGTCTTTAAAATACCAGAATTTGCAAAGAACTTTAAATGTTTAATTGTCCAATGACATCTTTTTAAAAATCTTAATTCAGATGCCACTCACTACTCAAGTTGCCTTTTTACCAAGTACTTTTTTACTTTAACTCAAGTACTTTTCTTGGATAGGTACTTTTTTACTTGATATATTTTTAAACTAGAAATATGTTAAAGTAACTCCCTAGCCTTTTTATCTTATAATCCATAAAATTTATAGATTTTGTCTCTTTTTTATCTTTTTCAGTGCCTACTTTAGGATATTTTTCTTTAATTAGTTGCTTGAATGCACACTTCAAACCCTGACCAACCAGTTGGGTAAATGCACCTGATGCTGTAGTTTCGGATCAGGTCTTCTTGGGGAAAAAAAAAAGAGAAATTGCTTAGAAGAGCGCGTCTTCAGAAGACTAGAAATAAAATGTGTGTTTATGTGCGTTGGATGAGCGCTGAACTGGAAAATAACAGTAAGGACCGCTGGCCAGTCGTTAGTCCATGATGGACACGAAAAACTCTTCCAGCTTCCACATCCAGCCGTCCCTTCCTTCGTCACCCAACCTCCCACCCTGACCTCACCCATTCAGCAGCCTCCTCCTCCTCCCCCGACCTCGTCTGCATGTGTTCGAAAGCCCTCAGGATCCCAGATCAACCAGATACACAAAGAAAATCTCTTGCTTGTTCACAGCAGCCTACGCGGGATATTAACAACACTGGTGCACACGCACGCATGCACAAACGCACGTGCATGACAACTACAATAACCCAACAAGAGCTGCAGGAGTGGGGGAGGGAGATGGTGGTGGTGGTGGGGGGGATTACAGCCTGGGAGTAATAATAACAGCAGCCTCAGTTTGCTTTCTGGACACACATGTTGGACACAGCGGGGGGGATAGGGGGTCTCTGGCGGTGTGTCAGTAGTGCCGTTGAGCAGAGAGCGGTGTGGAAAGATTTTACAACAACACTTTAAATCCTCCCCCCATCACTAATTCCCCCCCCTTCAGCCAGTCGAGGGTATTAAGAGTGAAAGGCATTAGAAAGAGTGAGGATTTAAGAGTCTCCTCTCTCACACTGAACGAAAGCAGGCGCAAAACTCACATTTAACATCAATTTATCACGTCTATTTGTCTTTTTGATTTCACGAAATGTTCAGCGGACGGAGGTGAACCACAGGAGACAGATTATTTTTGATGATTCGAACAGGCTCTGGAAGAAATTGTTAATTGCTCTATTAAACGTTGAATGTGAAACCATGTAATAAAAATCTACGGTTTTAAAATGATAATACATCCAAGGGGCATTTAGAGCAGTGTGGAATGAAAGTACAAGGTTCCCTTTTAAAAATTACCCGTATTGTCTCGAATATAGTGTGGGGTTGTCTTATAATCGGGGTCTAACCATTGAGACATGCTGATAGTTGTCTGGGGTCGTTACACGACCGCCACAGCAGAGGGTGCCAGCTTGCTGTAAAGCTAGTGACCTCATTATGGCTGGCGTCATCAACAGGAAAAGGAAAATTGAGAGGTGCGGTCCAGAGCAGAGTGGATCAAAAGTGGGGCAAATGAACAAACACATGACTTAAGATGCTAACTTTAAGATGATGGTGGTCAAGGCAGCCATATCTCATGCATCGGATTGCAGTAGGAACGACGCTTTGGGGAGGAGACACGACCGCAGCATGAGAGAGACAGAGAGCACAGTGAGGCAGTGGATGTCAGTGAGTAAAAGCTTCATGCAGACTTTTGATGAGTAATGTGACTTTTGATTTGACATGTAATGCGCAAAGTTCTGATAACCTGGCATCAGCCAGATCTATGTGTAGCCCCACCCCGTGTCGAGCCCACACATTTCGCGATCTAGAATGTTTGCAGCAAAAACCGTCTGAAAGCGAGAGGGCCAGCAGATAGAATACTTTGAGCTGATTCAAGGACGAGCAAGGTAGCACCGAGCTGGCACTGGCTTCTACGTGAGCGTCAACCAGAGCGGCCATATTTATTTCACTTTTCACAAAATGCTTTCCTTGGGCCTGTGTGGTTCTGTGTCTCACTCTCTGCATTGTAAGTTGAACCAAGCAGATCAGCCGAACAAAAGAAACACTTTTTCTACTTGGATGGTGGGCTGGCAGGAATGTCTTCCTTGTTTTTCACATGATTGTCCTCCTCTCCTGGTATCACTTCAGCCTCTTCCTATAATGCAAAATACAGATTTTGTTAAGTGTAGAACAAACAGGACTCAAAAATGCAGACCACAAGCAAAACTCAGTTCAGAAAAAAGGTTTTATTTCCTCCGATGAGAGAACTAACCCAAAGTCCAGACAAACTCCAAAATCTAGTCCTCTGCACTTTATGGGGGGAACTCTCTGTATCCAGTGGAGAGGCTGCAGGACAGAGCTAGAACCAGGCAGAGTGGGGAGAAATCCAGGGGAGGACGTCAGGAGGGGAGCAGGTTAGCAGTTGAAGTCTCACATGAACTCACTGAGGTTGGATAACGAACTGGCAGTGGCTGCAGTGAAGAGCTGGGCTTAAATACTCAAGGTAATGAGTAACAGGCTGCAGGTGTGGAGATAATAGTTTGAGCCTGCCTGGCCTGCTCACACTCAAGGGGGAAACCCTAACAGATTTGCTATCAATAAACCCATAGTTAATTCTATAAAGAGCATATTCTAAGACATATAATAGTTAGTTTTCCTTTTATTCAATGCGATGAACTGACAAACCTTTACAATATATCGTTTTGTTAGTATAGTGCTTTACATAAAGTATATGTTTGAAACCATTTTGTTTTTTAAGCTCTAACATACTATTATGAATTTGAAGTTGTGAACTTAATATTTTGTTTATCACACTTGGTGTATATATGTGTGTATATATATATATATATATATATATATATATATATATATATATATATATATATATATATATGTGTGTATGTGTGTGTGTGTGTGTGTGTGTGTGTGTGTGTTTTTTATGTTTGTTAACCATGTAATGCTAATGTTAATGATACAGTGAAAGGGCTTACCTGTAATAGTTCTTGAATTCTTCGAGCTTCTGCAGTGATTCTCAAGTATATTTCCTCTCGTTCATCATCAGGAAGCTTTGAATGGCTTGGAACGAGTGCTGAACATACATACATGGTCTGTTTCTGCTGATCCATATACCTCTTGCTCAATTCTCAGCAATTAGCCGCTTTGATTTCTTTCACTGTCTCACTATCTGCTCCGCTCTCTTGGAAATCCTGGATGAGCTGAGCATGAAGAGGGGCCACAAATGACAGTGTTGGAGAGCTATCTTTTGACATTACAAGAGAAGAAATCTTCATGGGCTTCTATGCATCCACTATCTCCTCTGCAGATGTAATGTCTTTCTCGGTTTTCCTAAGTTCGTTTGACAGAAGAGCAGCAGAGACAGCGATTTGCTGCTCAAGAAATCGCTCGAGCATACCATGTGCGCCATTCAAGCACGTCACAACATCATTGATCAGTTTATGTTCAGGCAACTCGAGCAACTTCTGCTTCTGTAGAGGTACGTGGCTGGCTGTGGTACTGCGTTTAAAAAAGGTGCCGATTCGTCTAACACGTCCCAATAAACGAGCAACAGCAGGAAGCTTGAGTGCACGCTGCGAGGCCAGGTTTAAAGCGTGAGCGAAGCAACTGAAATGCAACATACCGGCAAGCTCCGCTGCGACGCTAATTTTTGCGGCGTTGTCAGTGACAGTAGCCGGGTCTTTGGATACGAAGTCTCTCTCCTCCAGCTCTGCAACGTTTGACCCCGTATGGCTCTCGTGCATGGCTAGCGTTTGTAAAACGTGCAACATCAGTTCCCACTTCTCGTTAACGTAAAGCCAAGTGCCATGTCAGTGCCACTCGTGGAGCAGAACTCAGGGCTGACTTAACACTGTCTTTGACTTTATAATACATCCTTGGTACTGCTTTGTCGGTCATGTAGCTGCAGGTAGGAATCACATAACGGGGATCTAACGTGTTGATCATAAAGCGAAAGCCTGTGTTCTCGACAACACTGTAGGGACATTAAACCTTTGCAGATAAAATGCACCACAGACTCCGTTATCTTCTGTGCATGGACTGAGTTAGATGGAAGCTTGGATGTTGCGTTGTCCCAAATAGTTTGCGTGAGGTCCTGTGTTTTTTTGGGCTGCAGCAAAGCTAGCTTGTCTGCATGTTGTCTTTGCAGGTGTGGGCGCAGGTTAGTTGTATTACCGGTTTAGCGTATACAGTAGTAGCCTGGCAATGCTTGCAGACTGCATTTGTTTTATCGGTCCCTTGGTTTCCTTGCTTTGCTTTAAAACCAAAATGTGTCCAAACCTCTGTGTTTAGGGACAACGGCGCTTCTAAAATCTTAGATATTTTCCATGAGTTTTGTTTTCTTCTTCTCTTAGCGTCTTTTGAAACAAGCAGCCACCACTGCGCCACCTAATGGCTGGGCGAAGTATCGATACTAAGGGCTAGAATGTCGATACTGTATTTTTATTATTATATCGGTATGTATCTAAGAATCGATATTTTTAGCACACCCCTTGTAGGGACCGTCCCTACCGAATTCTATGCCCTAGCCTCCGCCCCCCCTCACATATGATTTAGAAAAATATCAAAAACACAGCCTAACGTAGCCATACTCAATTCTAATGAGAATCTGAGTCTGCTCCATTGGGCTGTGATTATGGGGCGTGTTTTAACCGAACCAGGAAAGAAATGCCTCTGCACTTAAGTGGACAGACATATAACCAATCAGAGCAACAGAAGTGTTTGACGTTGTTCTGCAGAGCAACGGACGTTATCTGTTCCTCTTTTAAAATGAATGCTCTGTCGATATCTTCTAGAACAGACTCGATGGCAGAATCTGCACATCTCAGTTCTCCAGCGGCAGCCATCGTTGTTGTAAACAAATTCAACCCAGGCGCTCTTTGGCGACGTGGTTGATTGCGTTACTGTTGTTCGCCTGTCAGTCATCGTAAGCCTGATTTGATTGGTCCGAACTGATCTTGTTTGGGCATAATTGCTCCTCAACGGAGGAATGCCAGACCGAACTTCCAGACCATGTTGTGGGCGGGACTAAATTCGACTGGCACCCAGGCTAGCAAAAATAGATTATGACCAGAATTTTTTTTACCATGACGGGGGGAAAAAGCATTTCAAGCCAGACCTCTGAACACACTTTAAATGGATATTCTGTTTTGTTTTTTTAACATAGACCTTATTTTTTAGCAGATTTATGTTTTCTTGATAATATTGAGAGGCCAGTTTGAGCCGTTCAGAAGCATTTATATCCACTTCCACCATCAGCGGACATCTGTAGAAGGGGAGTGTTAGGGGCTGTCCACATTCCGCTTGTAATAAGGATTAATCTGAGTTTGTCCTGCCCCGGGCACTCCCGTTCTACGGATGTTCGTTTGTCCGAGTTAGCAACTAAGGAGGGCAGCATTTTGCAGGATTGAGTCACAGATCAATTGGTGATCTCAGTTCTGGTGATGATCAATTCTCTCTCGGGCCACTAATGCAGGCTTTTATCACCAGTAGAATTGATTACTGTGCTGCCCTGCTTTTTGGTCTTCCCAAAAAGAGTACCGTATTTTCCAGACTACAAGCCGCTACTTTTTTCCCATGCATTGAACCCTGCGGCCTATACAACGATGCGGCTTATTTATGGATTTTTACAGCTAATGGCCACTAGAGGACCACCTCGATCAATGAATTGCACGGCAATTTTATTTGTATAGCACACTTTCAGCACAAGGCAATTCAAGGTGCTTTACACGATTAGAAAAATTAGAAAAATGAAACCACAATGTAAATCCCAATGTTGAGATTACTTAGTTACACTGAGTAGCTGAAAGTCAATATTCTGAAAAAAATTATTCTAACTCAAATGTGTTGAGTTAGTTCAGCGTATTCTTTTGTTTTGAGTACAAGTAACTCGAACATTTTGAGTGACCTAATTATCATATTTCCCAGTGTGACTTGGAAGTCTGTTGTATTGACATACCCACTGTGATCATTCACAATTTATATAATTATTGAAAGTGGTGTCAATGTTAATACTACATTCACAGTGATTACAATTCTGCTGAGTTTATCATTTGTGTTGAGAAATATTGTATTTAAGAGCATAAATATATCATGTATTCATGTGAGTTATCTACAAGTTCATGTCAGTTTTATAAAAACGCATGTCAGTAACATAACTTAAGGGTAGTGTAAACCAAATGTGTGTATGAAACTTATAAATTAAAGTCGCATGTACTGAAGATTTTTGAGTTTGCTTAATCGGTAAGTTTAGTTTATTATAATTAGAAAATATATTTAAAATAAACTCCAAATATTTAAGCTATGATATAGTCAAATATCTGAGTTTATGAACTCAAACAATATGTGGCGACTGATTGCCTCACTTTTTTTGAGTTTTGCCTACTTATTTGGGTTTACAGTGCATAGAATCTCCAAATTAAATCTTAAACGAACATTTATGAAAACAGTTTATTAAAAAGTTGTATCATTTACTCATAATCAAGTCTAGATAGATAAGTTTTAACTTTTTATTTGAAATGGTTCAGTGTCTCTGTAGTTTTGCATTCATCCGGGAGTTTGTTCCAGATATGGGGAGCATAGAAACTGAAAGCTGCTTCTCCATGTTTGGTTCTGGTTCTAGGGACGATCAGTACAGGTTATTTGCGTGCTCTCCATGTAGTGCTTGGATGGAGTTTGGGCTCTCAGCCTCTCCTCTTCAGGGCGCCGTGTGTTGGTGACTTGGCTGCTGCTGCTGCAGATGGTTCTTTATGGCTGGTTTTAACTGTGTGTGCATGGTAGTTTGGTTGGGAGGAGGCGGATATACTGTAACTGGGATCATGCTTTTAAATCTGCAGAGAAGGGATAGGAATGTGGTTTATGTAGGGGTCATTTTAATCTGTAAAGCACTTTGAGGTGCAATTCTTGCATGAAAATCTCTTCAGAGAGCAAGAGGACTTTTAAGGCTACAATAAAGACTTGAGCTGTGATTCATCAGGACAATGCCCTTCAACCCTGAGCTGAGAAATCCAAGCTTTGTGGAACTAAATCACCCAAAACGCCGGCAGGTTTTCCTGACTCATCCTCCAGAGTGCAGTGCCTCCAGGAGGCACTGTGATCAGAACCAGAACCACCTCTTCTTTCTTCTTTTTATGTGGCAAAGCTGAACTCTCGCCTCATCTCCAAACACTTTTGTCACGACTTTAGCTGAGGGGAAGAACGAAGATCGAAGAAGATGGGCTTCATCTTTTAAGTGGAACCAAAGGAACACCCTCATTACTGGAAATCATTCCAGGACGCTGAGACGCTGGACCCGATCCCACCAACATTCCTGCAGAAGAAGAAACTTACTCCAGAGAAGGTTTTGTTTTCCATTACATGTAAAACACAACTTCTTCAGGTATTAACCTAAACCCGCCTTTCGTGCAGTGACTGGCTCTCTGTGTGTTGGAATAGGCTGCTGTTTGTTTCTGCTGCCTCTCCTGCTTCAGCTGTGTTGTGGGAGGGAGCTGAATTGGTTCGAGAAGTGCCCAGCAGGAAGAGGCTGTCCTACTTTATCTGCGGTTAAACAGGTCACACATCAGGGACGTGACTCCGAAGGAGGAATAAAAACAACAAGACAGAAAAAGGGAAAACATTAATTTAAGGAAAGCAGAATCATTCCTGGAGGCTTTTATTGGTCTAGAAGATGTATTTGTGTTTAAGAGGAACCACATCCCGAGGGGGGATTTTCATTCTTGCATCCTGTCATATCAGCTATTTGTTACTTTGCCTCTCCCTCCATTTTTCCACCCTCGGTTTTTGACATCTCCTCCTCTCTTCACCGGTTGCCATGGCGACTCCAGGGTAGTACTCACCAGTTGCCAAGGCGAGCGAAGCATCCCTCCCACCGCGATGCGATGGATGGTGTGCTGGAAGTGGGGATTTGTGTTCCTATTTTTTTTAGTTTTTTTGTTGCTTTTTCACAGCGAAAACCTGACCCGCAGTGCTGCTCATATTCCACTTGGTGGAGCTAGAGTCCATCTAGAGGGGAAAGCATTTACACAGGCGGTAGCTGTAGGGTTATAAAAAGAGACATGGGTTCAGTTAGTTGATTTAAAGATGCTTTTCCCTAAATATTCAACCTGAAAGGTTAAATAAAATAATTAAAAACTTAATTTAATCCACAATTTCTGTAAAAAAACTTATACAGAATCAACACAAAGGGATTTATTTAAACTGCTTTTTGATAACGGTTTACAGCTAATAAAAACCAGCGCATTACAGAAGCAGAGCCGGCCCAAAGCATATCCCCCAAACCCATCCAGGCTCCCCTATAAATGCTGTAATTGAACAGAGATTTTAAAATGTCTGAAAATGTAAAAATAACTTAATTTAATTGAGTTTTGTGTCAGTATAGGGTTTTTAAAAAAATGGTGTATTAACTAGGTAAGTTTCTTTGTAACAAATTATTTTATAAATTTTTTTTATTAGAATATTTTTTATTTTGAATTTTTTTTAAATGTTGCAAAAATGTATTGAACAAATACATTTAAATGAATGAAAAATTATATACTGTGCCTTTTAATTTACAAAAAATATTCATTATATTTAAACATTTAAATTAAAATAACATTTAACATTTTAATATTAATTGTTGATGTTTGTGTTACCATTTTTACAATCTGATGCTTTAATTTAACCTTTCTATTTTGTTTGAGCTTCAGATTGTCTCAGCAAATATTAATAATTACTTCTGATAGATTTTTAGGATCAGCTAAATAAACTGCGCCTCCTTTCCCAGATTAGACTAAATCTTAATTAAATCAGTGTTATTGTAGGTAGTTGTTTTAACAGAAAGGGGGCTGTACATTTACGGAGTGGCATTATTCGCACTATTTTCCTATCCGCCGGTTGAAAGCCTGTGCACTCTCAGGACTCTCATCTTTGTCAACCATCCTTGTGATGAGTGCTTTCATGCCTTCGTCAGCGATTTAACAAAAAGAACCATAAGATGGAGAGCATGCAAACGTATTAGATTTGAAGTTGAATAAAATAGTGTTGAAAATAAAGTTTTCTTGAGATCTCAAATTAATTATCTCGTTGTCACGAGAAAACGGGGTAAATAAAATGTATCTATGTATGAACCTTTAGGGCTTCCGTACTATCTCAAAGGTGTAAATCATTTCTATTATAAATTCATTTCCGGAGATTTTGCAGTCATTTCTGTACTTGGGAACGCCTCTGTGAAGTTTGTCATTTAAAGCACATTGAGAATGCACCGCTTAAATATGTTAAAATTACTTTCAGGACTGGGCTAAGTGTCATTTTTTTTGGTCACCCTACATTTGCACCAAGTGATCAGAGATGGGAATACTAATCCCCGTCAAACAGTTCAGCTCTATAGGCATTTTAAAACTCGCTTAAAGACACAATTTTTTAACCTAGCTTTTAATTCGTCATAGCTTGCCTACCTTTTATTGTTCCACTTGTCCCTTACTTATTTTATTTGCCTCTCTTTCCATGCATTCTATGTTTCATGTCTCTCTTTTAATTTCCTCTCTATTTATTTACAAATTTGATGTTATGTATGTTATCGTTTGCTCTTTTCTGCACAGCGCCTTGGTTGACTTTTATGTCATGTGTAAAGCACTTTATAAATAAATTTGGTATTGTTTGGTAAAAAATATTGATGGCTTTCAAATTTTTCCTTCATCATTTAAAAAAAATGGTCAAAGTCTGAAAATGTTTCGTTAAAGGGACCACATTTCTTCTCTTCTTGTGGTTTTAGACAGGTGCCTTTTTCACTGTTGACCACAGGATTTTCATCCCAGAACTTTAAACATTGCAGCATCAAAGGCGATGCATTAGAGCGACTCGAGTCGTATCCGTCTGAAAGTTTCTCTGCTGCGTTTTGAGTAATTCTGTACTGCATTTCTGGACATTTGGACTTAAAACGGCTCAAAAACCTGATAAAGAAGGCTGGTTCTGTTCTGGGGACGAACAACTGGAGATAATAATGCAAAGAAGGATTCTTCATAAAATTAAAAAGATTATGGACAACCCTGAGCATCCTCTTCATCAGACTGTCCTACAGCAACAGAGAATCTTCAGTCGGAGGCTTCTTCAGTTTCGCTGCAACGCAGACTACTACAGGAAATCCTTTCTCCCTACAGCCATCATGGTCTACAACAATTCCGTGAAAAATTAATTAGTAATGAGCTACAACACTACAATTTCCCTCTGGGATCAATAAAGTATTTTTGATTTGAATTGAATTGATTTCAATCAATGTTCGGCTTTGCTACAGATTAAAATAAACTTGAACTTAAAGCTCAAATAAATCTTATTTCCTTACACACCCTTGAACTTCTTGCTTGCCAGCTACAATCATTACGCCTCTGGTGACTTGGTTAAAAACATTAAGAATCACTTGTCCGAGAGGTTTTTGATTTCTAATTGAGCAAATGATTTAATGAATTATTGCTTTATTTAAATTGTGTTATCTTTACTTCTCGTCTGCATTGTGAACATATGAATTGTTCCTAATTTAGTCCTTAACTCATCCTAATAAGTATGATTGTTAATAAAACACCATTCCGGTTACAATCTGATTTTGGGTAATTCAAAAGATGTCAAAGATACTTTTATTTCTTATGAAAGGTCAGATCTCAAACCAAATTTTGTGAATTTATCCAGCAGAAGATGTCTCATTTTTCAGCTGTAGTTTTGTTTCTCTTAATGATGACCTTTAGGCCAAGTCCATCTACATTCTGTTTCACCGCCTGTGATCTGACATAAGCCCGATCAGCTCTTTTGTCCTCCAAAGACACGTCTCCAAATCGTCCTTTTGTCCTGAAGACGATTGTTTTGACGTATTATTCACAGCTCCTATTTTTAGGGTTGGGTCTCTGGCCTTAAAAGGCAGCCGATTAACAGTATGTGTACTCACACAAGCAGAGAGCTAGTATCCACTGTCAGTGTGCATTAAAGACATGCCGTCCCGTCCTGTGGTCGGCCTCGCTGCGGGGCAGTGAGCCTTAGTGTGACGAAAGTACCAAAAAAACCAAAAGAAAACAGACAAAAACAAAGGGCAGGCTTATGTAAATGATGCACATGCCCAGAGGACGGGCTGCACGATCATCCATCTGAGCATACTTTAAATACACAACTTCATAACGTGGTCTTTACCAGAGAGTCGCCGCTGCAGCTTCAGGCATCAACACCACCAGTCTGCTCCTGAAGTCCTCTCAAAGTGACTTCACCTTTTCTTCATGCCGGTTTGACAGAAATAACTTGTATTACCAGCGTGTTGAATCACTGTGAGCGTCATCCAGGGTGACGCTCCTGTATGTTTGACACAAATAGGTTTTGATTCATTTTTATTCTATTTTTAGCTAAAAAGAGAATGTGGTTTTACTGTGTAATAATAACTTTGTGCTGTATCTCTCATAATTGTGTAAATCTTTTGTTGTTGTGTATTGTTTATTGATTTGGATGGAAACAGGACTGACATGCAGCCAAGAGAGTTTGGCATGCAGGTAAAGTTGTCTAAACTCTAATTAGTGAGAAAAGAACAGCCAAAACTAAAGGGACCAAAGGAAAATATATATTTTTTTTTAAATGGAAAAAACCCAATATATATATATATATATATATATATATATAAAAAGAATGACATAACTAAATGTACATTGTGTGCACATATGGTAAATTTCAAGAATTGTGTTATTTTAAAAATATGTCTTCTGTATATATTTTACCTTTTTCACATTTTTAAAACTATATTTTAATATTTAATTTTTTTGTTTCCTTTAAGAAAATTACCCTGAGAGGCAAAAATGCTGATTCACTTTACATAGTATTGTTGCATATATATATCTCAAAACAAACACTCAATTAGTCGAAACTTGAGTAGCCTTTTTACCAAATACTTTTTTACTCTTACTTTTAGAATTTTTGGGGATTACTACTTTTTACTTGAGTAGAAATGTGTTAAAGCAGTGCTACTTTTACTTGAGTAAAAGATTTTGGCTTCTTTACCCATCTCTGTATATAATTATGCTGTTAATTTCACTTTATTTTAATGACTTTAGTGTAATTCCTTTAGCGCTATTCCACATGCTGTCACCAGAGGGCGCTCATCGCGCTGGGGGAGTTAAACCTTCACGTCAAAAATGCTAACTCGGCCTCAACCTGTTTCGCTATTACGGTCAGTAAAAACGGATTAAAAGCGTAAACACTGATGACTTACGCGAGATGAAGATGTTTTTTAGTCCGTGGTAGATCCAAGAGCCAAACGAAACGGTCAGTGAGCGAGATACTGATGTATGCTACCATATTATGCTAAAAATGTGTGAATTCAGTGTGAAAACGTATTCAGTACGGACTTATATGATTGCCATAAATGCAATTTAGGTCGTTTTCGTTGCTGCGTAGACATTTGTTGTGTTTTTATTGTAAAGAAATGGAAGCCTAAGGTGAAAACGTTACACAGACTCTGTAAAAGGAGCATTAAAGTTTTTCATGCAACATATGGTTAAAGGCGAAAGTAATTGTTACTCTACTGTGGATTTAAAGTAAAAAAATAAAGAAGATCTTAGATAATTTCATAAAATTCTGTGTTATAAAATTAATGTTAAATAAAGTATAATTCTAATAAGACTATATTTCTTCCACAGTGAGAGCTTAAAATGTCTGTTTATATGAATATTTTTCATTGTAGTATTTCTTATAATATTGCTAAAATGACTGAAGGTAATTTATAATTGTAAGCTTTTTGTTTTAAAAAGGCAATAGGACTTAAAATAACTGAAAAGTTTTTTCCACATTTAAGTGTTTATCGATCTTTTATCTTCAGCTTAATCCGGGTTGGAGCCACAGGGTCACCAGCTCAAGCAGAGAAGACCAGACTTCCCATTCCACAGCAACTTCGACCAGCTTCTCTGGTGGAATTCGAAGGCGTTCCCAGGTCACCCGAGAAACTTTGTCCCTTCACCGTATTTTGGGTCTCCTCCTTACCAGGTGGGTGTCCAGGAGGCATCCTAACCAGATGCCTGAGCCCCCTCAAAAAGCACCTCTTTATGTGACGGAGCAGCAGCTCCACTCTGTGGGCTCTACTACTTTAGGACCGCTCTGTTGTCCTAGGTAAATGTTCCAGACAAAAACGTTGCAGCAGTGGGTTTAGCACGAGCAGAGAACGAGGCCGGGTTGTTGTTGCGCGTTTGATTTGGTTGTATTTACCCAGAATGCACTGCGTTATAATCAGTTTTTTTGGTTTCGGAGGGTCCCTGGGCCCGCTTGGTATTCAAATGGAACGCATCAGAGTTCACTTCCACCAAGCTGAGAGATTTTTAGGTGGACCAGATTTCCTTTTTCTAGTCCGCATCAGAGTCTGATTCTCCCCGAACAAACCAGACATTCTGGGCAAATTAACTAGAGTTTGATTAAAGTGTATCAAACATGGACTGCTCCCAAACAAACTGTTAAGGAAACTAATTTCAGCTGCTTCTGACTTCGATCTGGTTCGTTCCTTCCTATCACCGCAGACGATTACAGGAACGTAGATCAACGGGTAAGATGAGAGTAAATCTCCTCACCACGACAGACCGCTTTTAACGCTCGTATCATCAGCTGCACCAATCCGCCTCTACATCTCCCGCTTAATTTTCCCCCTCGAACGTGAACATATGCTGAAGCCAAGGGACACACTCCACCCGCAGAATGTGAAGCCAACCACGAAGTAACAAAAACTGCAGTTCCTCCCTCATCCACTGGGGGCTGGCTCCAAAAAGGTGCTAATTCCCATTGACTCCCATGTTAAAAAGGCCAACTATACAGCAAAAATAAACATGTTTACAGCCTTGTTCAAAAAAACATGTTAGGTTAGATAGTTCAGGCTTATTATCATGACAACTCTGAGGGGTGGGAATTTTTTCTAACTTCTCCGTTTATTTGTAATTTAATCTTGAAATTATGAATAATTAGGGGCGTGTCCTTTTGATTGACAGGTCCATCTAGGCTAACGCTGGTGGCTAATGGTGGCTAACTGTAGCTAATGGTGGCTAACGGTAGCTAATGGTGGCTAACTGTAGCTAATGGTGGCTAACCGTAGCTAATAGCTGCTCCATAGTCTGCTGTCCCCCTCTGCTTGCGGGGAAGCTCTTCACAGCCTGGGACTAACGTAAAGACTTCAGTCATTTGGTGTTTCTGAACTCCACTATCAGTTGCCTCTGCAGTTTTTATTTATTTTTGGATGTAATCTGCAATTATTGGACAAAGACGGCTTGCTGTGGTGTTGATTACAGTAACACACCGTCCAAGAAGTTTATGCTTTGGGGGGAGGCTTCATACCGGCTGATGCTTCACCAGTTGTGGGGGGGTCTCTGTCAGGTGGCCGAGAGGAATCCTGTTCTGGTCGGAGCTTTTATCTCTTTCTACATGTGAGTTGGAGCTGGCAACCGGTCGGGTAACAGCAGAGCAGCAAAGTCGGCAGGACCGATAAACCGTGGCATCCAGACCAGGAGACGGCTAGATCAGGCTAGAAGACTACAGAGTTGGACTATAGACAGACTGGATGATCGCTGGTTAGATCAGTACTGGTGTGAGTAACACAGCTGGAGGCACGAACTAATGGATGCCTGACATGTGAGGTGAGTCAAAAGCCTTTTCTTTTTTAATAGGATCTGAGTTTTCATGATGACTTTGTGAGTGCTTTTTGCTGGATGTGTTGTTAAGATGAGCCGTCTATGTCCTCACCCTCCACCGATGGTAATGGAAATAACACCATTTTAGGCCTTATTGACCCGACTCATTTTGGTCTTATTATATTGATCTGTTTTCTCTACTCGAGATGTTTCTGGGTCTAAAGGGATCGTTGTTGAAAAACGGGGTAAAAGTCTCTTAACCGCGGTCTTCTGCCTGAAACTGGCTGCAGCCTACGTTAGCTTCAGTTAGCTCCCGACTAGCTTCTGACTAGCTTGTAGCTATGTCGGCTCGGAGCGTTAACCCTCCGTCCCCAGCCTCACAGCGCCACTCTCAGCTCCTCCTCTTTGCCCATTTTTGGAGTTTCTGAGAGTGACGAGGTGAGTGACGCGGACAAGATGGCGGCGGTGGGAATCGCCCAGTTGGCTTTATTTTTGCTCTTCAAAAACCTATGGGTGACGTCAACGAGGGTTTGTCTATTTAAATATACAGTCTATGGTTGAAGCACAAAGTGATAATGTTTGCTGCCTTAAAGCAATCTCTGCTTGTGTTTTAAAATGACTTTAAATTTTAAAGGGGAGGTATTATGCAAAATTGACTTTTCGATGTGTAACATCAAAAACATGCTTGAAGTGTTGCTTTGACTCATCCACTTATGTTTGACCAATTTAAGAGTCTCTGCTGGTAGTTATTGGGGGTGCTGAAACGCCTGCTCCCAGGTATCTCCCCTTTTCCACCCATCTCCTCCTCCTACCTGACGTAGCTTACTCAGCAGCCGAGCCACCGTGCCTGCAGCCCTCCCCCTCCCCACTCATCTCCGGTAGAGTAGCAGCTGCTATAGTTAGGTTAGGCTAATTGTAAGGCTAAGGGTGTTTCTCAATGCCAAGGAACCTCGCCTTGATGCCTTGGTCCCGCCCCGGTTGCCTAGGAGATGCGTCATCAGGGACCGCCAAGGCGTGTTCCTCTGTTCATGTTCTACGGAGGAATCTGTCCTCCGTTTGTTAGCCGTTCAGCTAACTGACCAAGGATACATCAGACGTGCCTTGATGCCTCCTTTCGGTCAAACATTTACCAGAATACAGCGCGGTAGGAGCCGGCAGCAGCTACTTCGGGGCTAAATTTCCATTTTAAATGTAAGTCAACAAATTTTAACCATCGGGCTTTTATGTAAAATGTTTCTTTTATTTTTATTATTATTTTGTTTTAGATCCAAAGCAGTTTTATATGGTTGGTTAGTTGCTTAGTAGTTGCAGCTTCGTTGGCTACCAGGTACTAATTCGTTTACACATTTGATTTAACAGACATATACACAGTTTAAAAGAAGTAAAAACTCATAATACACTTTCAGCTCCATGGCTGAAGTAATGTTACTACGCTACAACGCTACTACGACGGGCGGGACATAAACGGAGCGCATTACCCGGCAGCCACGGTCACGTGAAGTAGTGTAAGTCTGTTCCATTTTTCTTTGACGCTTTTCTTTGACCAAGGAATGAGAGTGTCCTCGTAAGCAAGGCGCCTTGACATTGAGAAACACTGTAAGAGTTTGAACTTCCTCTGCGGAAACAATCCTAGGCTGAAAAAGATCTGTTATCTTTGCGCACATCACATCACAGAGGACTGCTTTCTCAACAAAAGCTTTTTTGTTAGTGGATTAATACGCAGATTGGCCCTCCATCAAGACTTGTACAGCTAAGAACTGTGGCCTAGCATTTCTAAAGCCCAGTTTATGCTTCTCCGACCAAAAATTTGCACTCAGAAGCAGACGTATTGACGGAGACGTTTTCTGTTTATAGTACTCCGCTCTTCCACTCCATTCTCTATAGTTTTTTTCAGCGACCAGGACAGCAGGGGGTGCTAAGTTTTCATGGCGTCTCTGCCTACTATGAGGGGCGTTTCTGTTTTTTTCTAGGCTTGTGAACGCATTTCTTCCCCAAGGAGCAATGAACGACAGAAAGTAAGTTTTGATTAAGCTGTAAAGATTTTTAGTAGAAGTGCGGATTATAGAATACTCTAGAAACACATGGAAACAAACACAGCAGCCGTTTTTTGTTGATTTCCTACACCTACTTGTGTTCAAAATCACCAAAAGAACAGATTATATAAATTATCTCTTCAATATAAAGCATATAGTGGCCAAACGCTGCATTACTACTGTTTACAGCGACTATAGAGCCCCGTTCTGGTGATGCGATCTCTGCTTGCTGCTCAAACTGACCAATCAGATGAATACGCTCTCCGTCGACGGAGACGGATAGTTAAAATTTGGGCCTCTACTCAGTGCGTCCTTGCGTAGGTGACGGCGAACCCTTGCGTTGACGAATAATGGCATTGCGTAAATCCGTCTCCGTCAAAATGCAGAAGCATAAACTAGGCTTTACTACGACTTCAAAACGTAGCTTATGTTTCTGTCTTTGTTTCTTTTATGGTTGCAATGCAAAGCGCAGCTTCATAGTTCTTTGAATTTATGTTTTCAGTGCAAAAGGTAGCTTCATTTCTCTCTACATTTGTGATATCAATGTAATGCTTAGCTTCATATTTCTGTTTTTATGGGTTCAATGCAAAACGTAGCTTTATAGTGATTAATATTTATAAAAGGGTGCCAAGGAGGTTAAATATTACAAAGCCGACACGTCTTGGAAAAGCCTTTGAATTCTCTTTGATTCTTCAAAAACCCCACTTTCAGGGTCGAATATAAGATCATTTGCGTGTTGTCTTATCTCCAGTTTTGCCATTGTTCACCAGTGTTATTCCCCCCCCCTAAATACTAAAATACAACACACTGAAAACTTCTGCACACAATATCTGAGTCCGACTCCACGTGCATGCTGTGATAATAGTCGGTGTATGACGTTCTGCAGGGGGAGTTTCACAAAGGTTAGGAGGGCTTAGAGAGGCTCAGGCGAATATCAAAGCGTCGAATACAGAAGTAATGAGAAGAAAAATTTCTTTACGGTGGATTCTGATATATATACAGGATTTTAATAATGATTTAGGGTAGAAATTTAACTTGACTGTGCTATAGTGTGGTACTGTGTGCCTGGAAGAAGCATAACACCCCCCTTTAACTTATTTTAAGTTTTGGAAGTATTCACATTTAAGTGTGTAATTGTGCCAACCATGTTCATTTTGATATATTTTGTATAATAATTACAAAATCAACCTGGGGGCCCCTAAATGGCCCCTGACCGGCACTTCAGACACCCTGAACTCTTCAAAATGTTCTTCCATCATTAATCATCACATTCTTGCTGTTACATGATAATACATAGAACATTAAAACTGGGACTGTGTTTTCTTGCAGACTGTCCTCTGCTGGTTATTACAATTAAAACATGATTCAACTATTCTAGAATTTTGTTCTATAATTTACATTTTTTGTAGGTTTTTGTTATTCTAACCCCGGCTGTCTCTTTGTTGGCATCCAACTAGAAAGAATGAAAATGGGACCATTTCCAGTGTAGCAGCTCGGTTTGTCTAGAGGAATCCTGCTGCCCCTCCAATCCTACCCGATGAGCACACAGCAGACGGTGCCAAACAAATATATCACCTGCCTCCTTGAGTTTCATTTTCCACCCGAGCGTCCCAGCTCTGACCTGAGCCGGTGTCGTCGGCGCATTCAGGTGGAGAGAGGACGATCCGAGGCGAGCCAGGCGGGTTTCTCCAGACGAGGAACAAACGGCCATTAGGGTCGGGTTTCAGGTTTCCTCGCGTCTGCTGACACAGAGCTTCCAGAGCCAAGATCTGCATCCGTATGGACGCCCAGCGTGAAATCCAGGTGGCTCCCAGAGAAGCAGGAAGCTGTATTTCTCCAAACATGCTGATCAAACTTTAGTTAATCATCAGCTTTGGGTTAAAAATGACTCATAGAAGCCCTAAGTATTTAATTTGAATTCAGGAGCTCATCCCAGACTGGTTCTTTGTTCTCCTTATGTATCGCATGATCTTATGCATTTTTAACATCCTCACTTTCCTGATCAGTCGGTCGGTTGTATGAAGAGTCCGTAAATGGAGACGGAGCACTCTTATCAAAATAACAGCCTCTAAAAGAAGCCTCAGGTAGCTGATGGAGACCAAAGCAGAGTGAGAACAAGGAGGGAAAATCTTTCCAGCTGACTTCTGATTAAATCATTAATACTCCAGGATCTAACCCTGTGCTCTAGCAAAACCAGATCAGATAAAAAAAAATTTTCTCCCAAGCAAAATTCACAAAGCAGATTAAAGAATAAATATAATCAGAGTCATAAAACCCTTTAAACATGGAAAGTAGGAATTATTAGTTCATATATATATATTGTTTTTCTTTTTTTTTTTTTAATGGAAATAAGTAACAAAAAAAACTTTAAAAAAGGAAGAGAATAATTAAAACATTTAATCAGTCTGGGAAGAAAATCTGCACGAGGTATGCAAGGTGGATAAATACTCAAGTTATTGAAAAAGAAACCCGTGGAACTTGAAGCTTTTAGGCAAGGCGATTTGATTTGTACAACACACTTTCAACACAAGGCAATTCAAGGTGCTTTACATGATTTAGTAATAAAGAAACCAAACATATGATTGAAGCATAAAAAGTAAAAACAACAAAAACATAAAAGTATAAAAAACTAAAAACAGAGAAAACACAATAATCAATAAAATAAAAAATTTAAATACATAAAAAGATAAAATATGAGAATCAATAAAACAACATTTGGCATTTGATCAAAAAACAACTTAAGAAAAAAAATTATATTAGAACATTACTCAAAGGCATCTCTAAAGTAGAGTTTTAATCTCTGATTTAAAAGAGCCTAACGATTCAGCAGCTTTGCAGTCATCTGGAAGTTTGTTCCTGATTTGTGGAGCATAGAAACTGAAAGCTGCTTCTCCATGTTTGGTTCTGATTCTTGGAATGTTTAGTAAACTGGAGTTGGAGGACCTGACCTTATTTTTAATTGTGTTATACTTTTTCTAATAATGATTGGTAGTTTAGTGCATGCGTAGACTGGATTTGTTGATGAAATGTTTTGGCCGGAAGGTTGACATATTTTGTGAATAAATCTGGCAAAAGTGTGAAGTTGTCTGTGAATACTGTATATACGGATGCAATTTTTGTCCATAACGTTTGAACTTATCCTTAAGATGAGACTTAAGTTTCAGGTAATATAAATGTTTTCATCTAAAGACAGAAGTGTTGCCCCAGGCTCAGGCTGACTGAGAAAAACAGCTGAGCTGATAGTGAATCTTAAGTGCACCAATTACCACATTGAAACTGTGCTTTTTTAAGGGCTTAACGTTTTGTTTATTTATTTTGTGTAAAAACCGGAGTCATTAAAGCTTATTTCAGCTGCTAAATCTACCAGGCTGTAGACGGAGCCCAAACCAACACAGCTGAGTCAAGCAAGCAATTATCCAGCGCAATATATAAAAAAGCTGTGGGTGTTGTTTGCACCTGTTTACTGAAGCATTCTGAGATGCTACAGATAAATTAGTTAACCACACAATGCTGTTATAAGATCACATAAGCAGCTTGATAAATGGCTAACACGCATTAGCATGTAGCCACTTCTATGTCCATCAGGCGTCTTTGTTCTTTGATCCAGCTGCTGTCCTTTAGGAATGTGGAATAAAAATCCTGTAATCCATGCAGCATAACGGGCGTTTTCACGGAGACATTTTAGAACGTAAAATTCCAACAAAAAAAGTTGTTCGAGCTGCTAAAACCAGAGCAACTATGAGCTTTAAGAAAGGGGTGGATGTGTTAGCAACTCTACCCGAGGTAAGCTGCTCTCTCTGCAGGGGCGATGCAGACACCTCTAGCTCTTCCTTGTTTTCACATAGTGACGTAAAATACGTAATTTAAAATACGTCGTTTTCCAGGAGACAGGCGGTGCAGCTGCTCAGAGAGCAGGATTCAGGAGGATTAGTCAGATATGCAGGAATTAAGCCAAAAACCACTCTGGCAGGGGTTTTATGAGAAAATTGCACTACCAGATGGTTGAACACTCCAAAAACGTAATTTTTGGTGTTATTTGTCCTTTCAATACAGAAACAAATATTTTCTGTGTCGTCCACAGTTCACGCCACAGCTACAACAGTTGGTTCTAGCATGAAGTAAACAGCCAGATCACCGAGGCTACGATGTCTGTTTGTGAGCATAAAATCTATGGGGTAAGAAAATAATTAATTTATTTTTCTTCTGTGTTCCCTGTCAGTAAAACAGCTGCTGATGTCTGTAGATCTTATTCAGTCAATAGCTAGTTGTATTTTGTATTTTTTTTCTCAGTGTCTGAGCTAAACGGCTGCAGCTTTTTAAGGCCGAATAATGTTTAGTTTATGTAGTCTGGCTGGCTATGGCTCCAGGATAACATTACCTTTATACATTACTGTTTTGCAGGTAGGGCATAGCAATTATTATTGGAGGATTATGTGGAAAAAAGTGAGACTTGCACAATCACTGCATGGCTCGCTAATACGCAGTAGGCTGTTCTGGTCACACGGTTGTTGGAACCAGTGTTGGGAATAAAGGCTTTTAAGTATAATGGCGCTATTTTTTAGGTAACAGAGTATTCTAATTAAGTACTTCTCCCATGGTTGCAAAGCTGTTACCGTCACTGGAGATGTAAAGTGCCGTTTTACTACTTTTACGTGGTTGAATGAAGCGCAGCGGTATCAGGCTTTCTGACATCCAGAGAGCAGGTGTCACAACTTTCAGATGTGACACCAAATCAGTCTAAAAAATGTCTTACTACAACCAGTTGGACAGTGCTCTGTTTACCGTACAATATTACAGATACATAGATTTGCACAACTTAATGGACAGATTTTCCTTTGTTTCTTTTTACCCACATTTGTTTGTCTTAGTTTTGCACTTGAATGAAAAGTGTGTTATTAAAATAGAATAGATTGATAAATAAATAGATAGATAAAATAGAAATAATGTCACAATTACTTTGTTGAGCAACTAAGTGCTTTTACCCTGAGGTAACCGAGTCACAAACTCAGTTACTTTTTGAAAAAAGTAATTTGTAACTATAACTAAGTACTTTTTTAATGTAAGATGCCCAAAACTGGTTGGAACCAAAGCAGAATCAACTAAATCTGTCTGAAAGCTGCCAAAAATTGTTTCAAAATACAGGCAAGAGGTCGCAGAATGGGGATCGCCATTCAGCACTTCTAGATCTCCCTGTGGAGTGACAGTTTGCTAGGTCTCTAAGATGCTGCACTCATGACATTTCTCCTCACGTCTTCCTCCTCCTCTCTGGATAAATCACTAAATTAATCTTCGCTTCATGAAGTAAAATGAACGGCGGAGACTTTGGGTCGCTGCTGTCATCTTGAGTATCAGAACATCAGACTGATCAACCTTAGATGTAATGCAAGAGTAAAGCTGAAGTATGGAGAAAACAGCTGCTGTTTTATATCCCCCCTCTCATTAAAGCGTAACACAGAGCTGTTTGTTTGTGGTTCAGTCTCTCTATAATTAGCATGTCTGCCAGCAGCAGCTTATCACTTGTCCCTGCATGTGATTTTCACATGTCTGCTGCTCTGGGCGCGTCCGAACACGCCTCTCTCTGCATGCACCTGTCCACCAATGGCCATGTCAGGACCGTCCGTCCTCCACCTCCACCAAACATCTTCTTTTCAAACACGTTACGCTTTAGTTTTTCACAGTTTCAAACTTCTCATCCTCTTTGTTTCTTCAACACAATCAAAATACTAACAAGTGAAAGTAAGTTTGAGTGTATTTTGAAGCGACTTTATAAGATATTTACCTGAATAAAACTTACCTGGTGTTAAATTCCTTTCAGAAATAATTATTTTTACAAAGGATTACAAAGGAAATTATTTTTACACATTCATCCTTTATCCAGATGCTCCATGACTTTGGGTTCAGAGTTTCCTGGGCCTCCTGGTTCTGCAACAAGGTGCCTCCCAATGTTCCTGGTGATCCCCATTTTCCCGCAAACATGCTTGTAGAAGGGCATTAACGGCTAAAATATGTCTGTTTGTCCGCTGCATCCTCCTTCGTGGTGTTACGTAAGCGGAGTCCCCTCCTCTGTCAGCCTTATGGTTTACAGCATCGAGAGGAGCTCTCTCGTGGTAGATTAAGTGCAGCAGAGAGGGGATTTGGGAGGCTACATTTCGTTAAGGCGACCCATCGACAGCCCATCATGCTTATCACCAGCAGTAATGTAAAAATATGTCATGTGGATTTCTATTTTAAGGCCAGAAAATAAATGTATTTATCCAGAAGCAGCAGGGAGGAAAGTGGAGTGTAGAGCCAGCTCGCTTTGAAAAAGCTGCTTCAGGCCTCGAAGGAGGAGAATAAAAGTGGCTGTTAGAGGAGAGAGATGTGATTCTGATTAAACAGAGGGAAACAGAATCACCTGATTTACAACAATTCATCTGTTTAATTCAGCGATGTCCAAAGTGCGGCCCTTGACCACCATTTAAGATTGGTACTTTCTGTAACTAGCACCAGAACTCAAATGATTGATGCAGATTTATAAGGGCATAATTTTCTTGATGAATTAAAAGGATTAGAAAATGATACATGGCACAAAACTATTTATTCATCTTTTTATAAGGGATGCAACGGTACCACTTTTTTAAAACCGTTACAATACTGATACTTGGATTTCAGTACTTGCCGATACCGAGTACCAATGCCGATACTTGACAAAAATGAGAAAAAAAAATGCAATTACTTGGAAGAGAGATTTTATTTTTGTCTCTGCTTGTTATAACAAATGATTGTGAATTAAATAAAAAAATTAAAATGACCAGAAAACTAAAATTTCAAGTGAAAAATAAACTTTTTCCGTGAAATTATTACAGAGTTTACACATTTTAAGTATCGGTTTATGTTATCAGTTAACTTTAACCGATACAGTACAAAATAACGGTATCGGCCCCGATACCCAATACCGGTGCATCCCTACTTTTTATAATATTTTTTTTGCTTTCTTTTTAATTTCATTATGTAAACAACTATCGCAAAAGCAGATATAGAGACACCAAAACAAAGTTAAAAATAACACATATTTTTAAAGAAAGAGTGACCCAAACCCTGTTCTTTCTCCTGAGAAAAAAAAGGATTTCTTTAGCCCCTCTGAAATATTTGAAAATAATATGAAAATTTCTCTTAAAAAGGCAAAATTTAAAAGTCCTGTTTTTGAAACTACAATCCTTTAAAAAAAAAAAATTTCTACAAGAATTCCTAATTTATGTGTTTCATTAAAATATTACCTGTTTAATTGGTGGTTAAGCAGGATGATGTTGGCCCTTGTAGCAAAAAGTTTGGACATCTCTGGTTTAATTGGTAAATGCGTGCTCATCCTATTATCCATCCATCCATCCATCCGTCCGTCCAGTTTTAACAACATGTTTCTTCTGACTTCTCATAATTTGAGACCTGCCAGATTCCTGACTTCAAGTTTATATAGGATGATACAGAGCCCTTACAAACCTGAAAGACTTAAAATATTAAAGCCATCGAAGGAAACAAACAATAAACTGCTCAGAAATCATAAGAAGCTTTCAAGAGAATGTTCTTGACTGATTCCTTGTCCACACCTAGCTGAGTATCTTACAAAACACAGATATCCTTCTACAGTTTGGCCTGTCATTCACATGTAAACACATATTTTTGGAATCTCTCTAGAAACTCTGGTCAAAGTGAAGATCTGTGTTTTTGTTTTTAGTGTCTGCATGTGGACAGATGAAACCCGAGTTTTAAGTGCCGCAACGTCACCGTCAGGGAGAAAAAAATGCTCCAGTATCACTTTTGCGACGTGAGTTTACACTCAGAAACAGCATTAATGCCGTGAGAGCTGTGTTGGCATTATTGATTGTCTAATCGTTTTTTGCTCGCTTGTCTTTACAATGTACTTCACTGCTGCATGATGTATGGAGGACCATCTCTGCCAAAACTGACATTAAATAAATAAATAAATGTAGAAATAAATAAATAAATGGGTAAATGCAATTGAAAATAAATAAATCTGGAAATACATTTGATAAAATAAATAATAATTTCAATTTTTTATTTTTATTTACAGATCAGATTTATTTACAGGAGTGTAATGGAGGTGTTTCTAACACTGGCCTAAAACCTGTTTGGTTAGCTTCAACTTTCTGTAAGTTTACACTGAAGTGGCTGAGGAGTAGCATTAGCATCAGCTAGCTACTCTGTGTGTCTGTGACAGAATTGAGCTACACGGCTGCTGAATCTCACTGTCAGAGTAAGGTTAGTTCATAACCAGGTCTGTCCTTGACATGGAGAGCTCCTGAAAGCAATAGACAAAAACGAAGGTGCCTTTGAAGGTGAGGTGCTGGGGCGCAAATGTTAACAATTGAAGGCTAACCCAGTTCAGGCTTCTAGCTAAGCTAGCGGGAAGCCCCCAAGTAGCACCTCACAACCTAGCGCTCATGCTGCGTTCACACCGCCCCGAACGGCAGCGTCAGTTGCGGCAAGATTACATGTAAAGTCTACGGTCGAGTACGTCAGAGGTCCGTCAGAGTCTTTGCGGTGCGATGTGTAAATTGGCTCCGTCAACTTCACTTACGTTTCATACGGCAACGCAAGCATACGGCAACAGACCCAGCGCAGTTAACACAGTGCGGCAACCAATCAGAGCGTCTCACTGTAGTTATATCACTATACACGTATCTTGAATGAAGAACGGGTCCAGTGAAACCATTTTCAACAAACGCAGATTTCAAAAATCAGAAATAACTCTTAACAAAGACAGATGGATAGGCGCTCCTAACTGTACGTACACACCAAAAGCGAATTAAGCAAGCGGCGAGTCAGGTGTACATGTTATGTCAATGGAGGAGCGCGTTGAAGGGGGTCCCGCTTCAAATCAGAAGCAGATCTGCCTCGCGAAAAAGCTTTTCTGCCCTATTCGCGCGGAGGATTTGTACGAATGAGGTGTTTGCAGCGCGTCAAAAGTCTGTTCGAGTTGGAAAAATCTGAACTCCAGCGTCAAATCCTGCCGTGACAACCAATCAGGGGACAGAGTTTCAGTGATTCTGTGACCGTCATGGAGTCACAGCCTCAGCAGGACATGGAGGAAATACTGATAAACACCGTTTTCAATACAGAGATAGAAATAAAAAATAAACTATTTAGACAGGAATGCTCTTAAGAGGTTTGTGGGTGGCTCTTAAAACAGCCGTTGTTGCTGTAAAATCACCTCTCGGCCTAGAAGTGAGCCTTGAAACGGCCTCCTCACCTGGTTTCCTGGTAGCAGCTACAGCACCACGTCCCATGCTCCTTAAATATTATAAACTTTTACGAACCGCAGACAGATGGACAGCTGCTCAGAAATGTAGTTGGTGTTTCGGCAGGCGAAGCTTGGACCTTCAAGGCACAAACTGGGCGAGCAGGTCACGTTATCCAGGCGGCGAAGACCCGGTGTTTATGAGAGGGTGATTGTTGGTGTTTATGGATCCCTCCGCCGTAGCTAGACTGTATCTGTAGCTCACCAAACCCCCAGTGCAGCGGTCCCAGCTCTACTGGAGGCCAGGCCGAACACGTTATCCACTCTGTACTCCGTCAGATCGGTCCATAATCCATAATCCACCGCCAGCAGCACTGTAACCCCAGCTCCGCTGAAGGCCAGTTCGCGCGTGAAAATACCATATTTGAAGCGTGTCCGGTTCGCTTTGTACAGGCTTCAAGGTGGGAATGTTCAAGCATCCAGCTGGGGGCATGTGGCGCGTTTTGACGCTTTTGTTGTGGACACAGTGTAAGGAGGAACCGAGCACCTGTAGTTGGTGTCCTGGTAGGAGATTTAAGCTCCGATGTGGACAAGGAGGTCGTAAAATTAGGTGCAGGACAGACGGAAGTAGCGCTGAAAGCGAAAGTCATCCATAAGCAGCTCCTGGAGCAAATGGTTAAACTCCCCAAAGTCAGAATGCATCTGAATAATGGGCGCTGATGCACCCGAGGTCAACGTTGTCTAGCTTTATTAAGCAAATAAAGCCAAGCCACTTTCTAGTTACGATTCGCCATGGTTCAGAACGTACGGCAACAGAGGAAGCCCCGCCCACGCGCTCATTTTTCCTCAGAAGCAGGCTATGGAAGCCAAAAAGTACATACGTCAAACTTCATCTGTTGAGTCCGTTGCCTGACGAAGACCAACTGTGCGGTGTGAACCCAGCATCATTCCGCCTTCGCATCGTCTTAAGTTTTTGACAAAAGTTAGCAAGCAACTGTCCACGTCTCATGTTGAATTCCCCACTCAGGACTGCAGTGAATGGAGCCGATACTTGGAAATAGGCAGTTAAAGCTGCCGACGTTAGCCCTTATAAAGATTAGCTTTGCGCAAAGATCGTAAATTACGGTAATAGATAATTCACCAGGAGTTGACGCAGCCTTGCAGGTGAAAACAATGAAATAATGAAGAAGTGAGAGTGTAAATATTATTTATTTATTTATTTACAAATATATTTTAAATTTTAGTTGTTCCCACATTAATTTATGCCTACATTGATTTATTTATTTATGTTTATTTACAAATGTATTTCCTTACTTATTTTTTATTTATTTATTTACAAATTTATTTATTTATATTACATTTTGGCAAAGATGGTCCTCCATAATGCTGGAGTTGGAGAGCAAACGGTCACTCTGAGCAAATAGGATGGGGAGCCCAAGTCACGTCCTTCTACATCGTTCCATGGGTCCCCGACTGCCATAAAAAAATGAGAGTCAATGGAGCAATAAAAGTTAGTTTATCGCAAAAAAATTAATTTTGATGTAGAGAAAACGCTGATTTTCGACTGGCGGCAAAACTTACTTTAGGTTTTGTGTAAAAACGTTTAGCGAAAAACTGCATCTTAAACTGCAGAAGAAGGAGAATGAAGGTGGAAGCCTCCAGGCTGAAGAAACTAGCATTAAACACGGAGAAGACCTCTATAAATCTGACCACGTGGAAAGTAGCAGCTATGTCGGGTTTAACTCTTTAGGCGCCAGAGTTTTTCTTATATAAAACATTACATTTTGATATCTCTACTTCAAAAGGTTGTAGATTTAATATGATTATAAATAAAGGTACACTGTAAATTAGAAAAATCTTCAGTATGATCCAAAGTTTGTAATAGGAGCAAAATCAAACATCTAATTTGCATATTATTATGTCATCAGGCGTTGGCAATATTGGATTTCATTACTTTTACTATTTTTTGCTTTTTTATATTGTTTAAAACTAGGGATAACGATACTGGTATTTGGTATCGGCCCCGATACTGCCTAATGTACTGGTATCGGTATCGGCTAACATGAAACGATACTTCAGATATGGAAATCCTGCAATCATTTCACAGAGAATGTTAGTTTTTAACTTTTAAATTTAAGTTCTGTGGTCATTTTTATTAATATTTTATTTTTAACTAATACACCATCATTTCTTGTAACAAGCAGAGAAGTAAAATGAAACCTGACTCCCGACTGATGGCACTTTTTTGTGTAATAGAAGTATCGACATTGGTACTCGGTATCGGCAAATACTCTGATCCAAGTATCGGTATGGTATCAGTTTTGAAAAAAGTGGTATTGTTGCTATTTAAAACTTTTATTTCATTAATAATTTTATTTTTTATTTAGATTTTTTATATATGTATTTTCCACATCTATATTTTTTATCTTTTAGGCTTTTTTTTCAAGAACATGTGAACATTTTTTTATGTCCTTTTTTATGAGGCTCCGTTACTCTATTCACTATATAAAATCAACAGAAAGAAAATATTGGTGTAACAATTTTCCTGATCCGTCCCAAAAATACAGTAACTAGCAGGCTCATGAAATTGTCTGATCCACTGGTGATTCTGCTTTTCCTCATCTGTCAAGCAGACCTCGCCAAAATCATCATCATCCTCACTTGCAGCTGGATAGAGAACTGCTGTTTACTACCTTATTAGCGGTCTTTTTTCTCTCCTGTTTTCAATCGCATCTGCTATTATTTCCACAGATTTTTACATCCCATTTCACCTCGGTCACAATTAACGTTATTATGACTACCTTTCTACCCGAGGACGTAAGACAAAGCGGACAAGAAAATAACTTTTATCGCTCCATTGACCTCCATTCATTATTTTTTCGGCCAGGGGACCTACGGGCCGACCGGAAGGGGAAGAGACTTAGGCTCCCCATAGGGGAGAACTACTGCCCCTACAGGTTTGCAGTGTTCATGAATGTGCTTAAAAACACACTTATCCGGTTACGTGTGGATGGAGATTTTTAATTTTTTTTTTAAACAAGCTGAGGAAAATATATGTTTTCAAAAAACCTTAGCTTTAATCAAGATATTTATGAATCTAAATCTACTAGGGCTATGATCAATTTCGTGTTAAAGGTGGTGTAGGTGATTTTCTTCTCAAACACTTTTTCCTATGTTTCCACATACCAATAAATTAGGCGTTTTGTTAGAAAAGGAGATAATCATAATTGCATCTGAACCTGAAAAATCTTGGAAAAACCTCAGCCAATTTTCTCGAACAGGCTGGTCAGGAGGATTGGCTGCTGATCCAGCGTCCCTCCCCTGCTGCGCGTTCCCTCGTTGCGCTTACAGCACGCCGTCTCAGCTTGGAACGGCAAACAGGAAGTGAAGCTGAAGCCACAGCTACGTTAGCCATTTTAGCTTGAATATTAGATTTTTATATGTTTACATAGATGCATCATTTTATGAATTATGGCTGAAATTATGCAAGCAACGGGTCGAAAAGGTAATACTGTATTTGCAAAGGCCATGAACAAAAGATGTAGCGGCTAAGCTATCGCTAAGCTGGAGGAACAGAGAGCTGCTTACTGAGGACATGGAGGCTCTCCATCATTGGTAAGATATGTTTTATGGTTGTGACAGTACTTGGCATTAGGTTTTCATTTTAAGTTGTATCTGTATGCGATTTATTTTATGCTGCTGTCTGCGGGGTTTTATTTGGGGGGTTTTGTCAGCTATGAGAAGGACGACATTACGTGGACTAGACCTTTGCCTGCATCCACAAGCTGTCTCTCGGAGTCTTCTTCTCAGCGAGTAGCTGAATTTCATGCTGACTGCAGCATGGCTTTGACAGCTAATGTTTTTATGGATAAAATATATTAAACTTATGACAGAACTTTTTGGAGTATGGCTTGTTGGGCTTTGTATATCTTGGACTCCAATCAAGCTGCCTTCTCAAACAACAGTTTGACCTTTTTGCTGTTCTCCTCTGGTTCTTGTCAAATATCTTATTTGCTGAAAAGTAAAAAAATTGTTTCAGGTTTATTGGAGAACATAAAAATATTTTTAGATGGTATAAGTCTTCTACAAATAAAACGTAACATTTAAAGCAAAGGCTAAATAAAAATCAATTCAGTTTGTAATTATAACTCATGGCACTTAAGAATTACCTGTTGTTTAATGTAAATAGATGCAAATGCAAATTTTTTCCTTGTCCTTCAAGAGAAAAGAGCATGTAGTTGAATATAATAAATCCATGTGTAGTTTGGTAAATATATTTATCATGTTTTGACAGTAACTGCTGAGGTGAATGTATTTATATTTATTTGTAATGGCTGAGGTTGTCAGCCATCAGAAACTGAATTACAACGAATTACATTAGAATTTGCATTGCTCAGGCTGAATTAATGCTTATAAAATGTAAATATCAATTACTGTAATTTTAAAGCCAATTTGTTGGCTTGAATTCAGTTACGCTAAGCTGAATTAAATATGTTAAACTGAAATGATTTACTTAGAAATCATATTTCAAGTTGTGATTCAATTTAAACAGTGCAAAATAAAAAAATAAGCATTTTCAAAATCCATTTCTAATGGCTTAAAGTGTCACCCCTAGATTAGTGTCTATTTGATTAAAAAATATAAACCACTGCTCGTTAAAAGTTTATTTTTGTGCTGTCATGGAAAAGTCTTTTTAAATAAAGGGTTGAGAGAGATTCCTTCAGATTTATGGAGGTTTAATAACAGACTTGTGCTACCTGCCTGCTAACATGAGTCCAAGGGGCCTGATTTATCAATGGTTTGTGCTTCTTAAAACCCGCACAAACCGCACAGCATCGCTAAAACAGGCTGAGACTGATCTATAAACAGCGCAGAGCGCATTGCGCCTTTTAAATCCACAGCAAGACGCGCCCAAACGATTTAACGCTTTTGCCCTTGATGAATATGCAATCTGGGCAAATAAGGCAGATAAGTCGGTGTTCTAGGCGCAGTGTGATTTACTAAAGATAAAAAATGTTGCATTTAGTCTATTTTTAACGCTTCTGAAAAACACGTCTTAATTTTGCGCTACCACATTAGACATAAGCTTATTATTGGCAAACAAAAAATGTAATTCACACACAAAATAAATTAAGTGTAATTAACACTTTAATGACCATAAATCTGACATTTATGTAAATATTGACCTGTTTTTCCCCCAAAGTCGCGTCATAACTCACTGCACTCTCATCGCATTTCCACCTGGTGCGCTGAGCCCAAATGATCCTGGTGGATCCTCAGTTTCTTATGTAGTGATTAACCTTCCCGAAGTCCAGTTAATAAAATATAGTAGTCATATACAATACCACAGTGATAAGTGGCATTATGTATGACATTTAAAAACAAAATCAGACATGCCGCAGTTTTAATCAGTCTAACCCTGTAATACGATGTGCGCATGCAGCAGTGAGCAGCGAATGTACACCGCATGAATTACATTTATTACTGACAAACAAAAAACAGAATTCAATGCATTTCAGCCTAATATTTATGCCAAAGACGCAACATGGATGCATGCGCATTATTGCTGCTCTCTCTAGCCGTGGTGCAGCTCGCATTAGTGGCCGCAAGCTCCTCATTTTAATACTGCTGCTTGCGCCTGTTGAGTATTGCTCACGCAATCTTAGTAAAACACTCGCAAATTAAGGACAACCCACTCACGCAAACTTTTAGCGCCGCAAGCAATTTTGCGGTCATGATCAGAAATCTTGATAAATCAGGTCCCAAGACTTATAGGTTTAGTAATCCTAAGAACTTAGTAATATCTTATCAGACACATTTCTTCAGAATGAGAGCGTTAGACTTCCAGGCATCGTGGATTTTGATAGTGTAGACATACTCTATGTACTGTAAGGATGTCTTCAGATTTAAGAGGAAGTTACTATGCCGACCCACGATAAAGGAACTCAAATCAGTACAGTTACATGTAGCTCTGACCTAAATTCATACAGTGTCATACAATCAAAATGGTTACCATATCATATAACGAGTATCTGGAGGTCAGGCTGACAGACCGAGTGGCATCCACTCACGGGACGGGTATCGGCGGATGGCCCGGGTGGGCGTCCCCTGGTGAGGACGTGAGTTGGGCGGACGGCCCGAATGCCGTCCTCTGGCTGGACGGGCGACGGGCCCGGCAGTCCTCTCCTGGGGACCTGGAGATACAGCGGGAACCCAAATGTATGTCCCTCGACGGGACGGGAGACGGGCGGATGGCCCGGCGGTCCTCTCTTGCGGACGAGGCGGCGGCGGGGAAGCTTGGCTGGTCGTCGGCGGAGACAGAGGGACCTGCTTGGTCCCCACTGACGGGGATGATTGAGCCTGGCCAGTGAAGCTGGGCCTGAACCTTGGCACCCCGTGGCTGACGGGCCTGAGACTGGTGGCTTGCAGGCTGGCATCAGGTCCCTCCTGGTCGTCACAGGAAGCTCCGGCTGCCCATAAGGAAACGGCGGGTGCCGAAGGGCTGCTGCTGTGATGGCCAGGATGATTGCAGCAATAAGGATACCAGGTTCTGGGAGCGGGAAGTCCGGCAGCTCTGGCGGCGGCGGCGTCAGATCCAGCAGCTCTGGCGGCGGCGGCGTCAGATCCAGCAGCTCTGGCGGCGGCGGCGACAGATCCAGGAGCTCTGCTGGCTCTGGGAGCAGAGACTGAAAGAAGGAGAAGGCTGAATAGGCTGAAGAAGGCGGCAACTTCTGCGACCCGGAAGCCGCTCCTTCCCGTCGGCGCCGCCGTCTGCGGCGAGGCGGTGGAGGAGCCTCTTGCTTTCGTCTGCGTGGTGGAGACTGACGTGCGTGCCAGCGTGGACCGGTTCCGAGAGAACAGTAAGGAAGCCAAGAGCTGATGAGCGCGGACTGCTGCTCCACATACTGCTCCTTATTGTCCTCCCAGTCTGAGCTGTCCGAGGGAGGATACTCCACCGCAGCTTTGTAGCATCTGTGTCGCCGATTGCGGCGAGAAGTTGGCTCCCCTCTAGAGTAGAGGTACTCAAGTCTGTCCCCGTGAAAAAACTCGAACAGCTCGTCTTCGCTGACCTAGAGGGGACCCAGTTTCGGGCTGGCAGACGAAGCCTGCGTTGTAGGCGCAGCTGGACGTCTGGCTGAAACAGGGGGAGCCCTCGATGAAGCGGTCGGAAAAGGAGCGAAGACAGCTGGAGAGAGGAACGGTTGCGCAGGGGACATTCAGATGTAGCAACAGCAAAATAACAGGTAATAGAAGAATTGATAAGTATAAAAACGGAATTTAAAAATTAAAGGTCCTATATCATTCAAAATCAGGTTTTTTGAGTTTTCAATCATCTGGTAATGCAATTTTCTCATAAAACCCGCCTCGCCAGAGTGGTTTTTAAGCTTAGTTCACGCATGTCTGAGTAATCCTCCTGAATCCTGCTCTCTGAGCAGCTGCACCGCTGCATCTCCTGGAAAATGACTGAGTTGTATGTTACCACTTGGAAATGATTGGATGAAAACTAGGGATGCAACGATACCACTTTTTTCAAAACAGATACCACACCGATACTTGGATCAGAGTACCAAAGCCGATACTTCTATCACAGAAAAAAGTGCTATCAGTTTGGAGTCCATTTTAATTTTATTCTCTGCTTGTTACAAGAAATGATGGTGAATTAGTTAAAAATTAAATATTAATAAAAATGACCACATAACTTAAATGTAAAAGTTTTAAAAAGTAATGTTCTCTGTGCTATTTCCACATCTGAAGTATCGGTTCATGGTATCGGTTAATGTTAGCCGATACCGATACCAGTACATTCGGTATCGGTGCATCCCTAATGAAAACTGTATGCTAATATATAACACTGGAAGCATCGCAACCAAGTGGATATCAGATTATATAAAGAGAAAAGACCAGGTAGAAGAATTTTGTTAAAAATATTAATAAAACAATAAATAAATGTACTTTTCTGAATGTGTTTCGGCCTGCAGAGAAAACATTGCAGACCCTGATGGCCAGCCACTGGTAAAACCACAATTCTAGCATAACATTACGATAAAATGCTCCCCTTTTGTGCTGCTTAACAGATTTCTGTCACGTTTATCAGATTTATGTTTGATATTAAGCCCACATAAAATGATCCTGGTTAATTTAAATGTCTGGTGTTAAAGGAAACTACCTAATGAATCTTGTACCATTGGGGCGTAGTGGTGTCCTGTTTTACTCTGAGCAGCGTGACTTAAAGTTGTTTAAAGATCCTCCCTCCTGGCCTCCCTCACTGGCGCGGGGACAGCAGGGCTAAATGATTGATACCAAACAAAGCCCTCTAAAGCAGCACTTTGAATGATGGATGATCGTGAGCTGCAGCCAACACAGACAGAAGGACGGGCCCAAACACTTAGGTTACAAGGTACAAAGTGCAAAAAACCAGACTGCTGATTTAGACACCTGAGACGCTGCATGTGAGGATGTCAGGAGCTAAAGGTGGCAGGGAGACAACTAGAAAGGACAGAAGCTTGGAGTTACAGTCTTCTGCATTTGGTTTTCGCTCAACACTTCTCCAAGGTCATTGTTGAAATGCTAGAATATCGCAATAAGTAAATCTTCAATCCGATTCTCCTTGTTCCTGAAATAGAAAGCCTCCATATGTTTGGTCGTCTACCTCCTCCTCCTCTGTCCTCCCGTGGATCTCCCTGTGCACCCACCCACACTAACCCAACATGCACTCTGCTCCAGGCTGCTTTTCGTCTCCACATACACAAAAGCCGCTCTTCTAATATACAACACACTCTCCCAGCGTTTTACTGTATGCTGCATCGGTCTCCAGCCTGAATATGATTCATGCACAACAAGAAACGGGCTAAAAACCCTGCCTCTTTAAAAAAGAAGCTGAGGTATTAGGGTAAAAAATTTACTCTGCAGCGTCCATCCTTTCCAAGTTGTGTACTTTTGTTCTTTTTAGGCTGAGATGATTCTTGTACAAACCCAGAATGCGATGGATTAACTCAAAGACTAAAAGGCAGCAGAGAAAATATCTCCTATTACTGGAAGAAATAAATTGTATATTAACTTTAAAACCAGATGAAGCTGGAGTCAAAAGTATCTTATAAAGAAAGCTCGCACTATAATTTTAAAAATCATAACAGCCTTGCAAATACCACAATCTGTTCCTTAATATAAAACTATAATAGTAACTCTTGTCTCATAGTTTGAAATACAATTTCCTACAGATTCTCCACCATCTAAGATTTTATCAGGATTTTATTATTAGGGATGCATAACATATTGGGATTAACCCTCTAGGCGCCGGGGTTTTTTCTATAAAATATTCCATTTTGATATCACTAGTTCAAAATGTTGTAGCTTTAATATGGTTATAGATAAAGATACACTGTAAACTAGAAAAATCTTCAGTATGATCCAAAGTTTGTGACACGAGCAAAATCATACATCTAATTTGCATGTAATGACATCATCAGGAGTTTTGCTTTTTTACATTGTTTAAAACTTTTCTTTCATCAGTAATTTTATTTTTTTATTCAGATTTTTCTATATATGTATTTTCTACATCTATATGTTTCATTTTTTGGGATTTTTTTCAAGAACAGGTGGATATATCTGTTTATGTCCTTTCTTATGAGGCTCCGTTACTCTATTCACTATTACAGCTGTGTTGAAATAATGAAAAAATCGATTCTGAATCGATTCTTGTAGAAATCGAATCGATTCACAAGTTCAAAAATTGATTTTTCTTTTTTAGAATAGTTTACCATTTTTAAAGCTGAAATAGGAAGGCAAAGTCCATTTAAGTTTTGTGTCTGAAAGGGTTAATAAAGTTTCCCATGGTGAACTGTTGCTTACCTGGTCTTAAGTCATTGAATTCCAGGCGTATAATTAAGATAACAATAAAAAAAAAGCGTTTTTAATAGCACTGACCAATATCAATAGGGAACTGGATCAGATTGAATTGAATCGAATTGAAACGATTCCAACTCTTGAGAATTGGAATTGAATCGATCCTTGAAATTTGAATCGATACCCAGCCCTATTCACTATATAAAATCAACAGAAAGAAAATATTGGCCACAGAATTTTACAAATCCGTCCCAAAAATAACTAACAGGCTCATCAAATTGTCTGATCCACTGGTGATCCTACTCTTCCTCAACTGTCAAGCAAACCTCGCCAAAGTCATCATCATCATCATCATCATCCTCACTTGCAGCGGGGCAGAGAACTTTATTGCTGTTTACTCGCTTATAAGCGTTCTTTTTTCTCTCCTGTTTTCGTTCGCATCTGCTATTATTTCCACTGATTTTTCCATCCCTCCCACCTCGGTCACAATTAGCGTTGTGATGACCACCTTGCTACCCGAACACATACCTTTCTCTCACCGGGAGAACGTGATGCAGAGCTGGAATGTTGCTGCTTTTGGAGCGTCATGGCGAAACGGGACTGGCTGTTGTGGGACATTTTACTTTCACTTTCTCCCGGGACAGCTGAACAGATCAGAGGTAAATATTTCTCCTCAGAATCTGAATAAGCCAATACTTCCCGGCGGGGAACTCCGACTTCTCGGCCTCAAAAGTTTTATCTTACTAAAAGTCGCTTTCTCTATACTGTGACCGCAGCAGCTGCACCTCGCGACTTAAAGGCCGATTTACTCCAAAAGTTTCAATGGTAACACACCCAAAAAGGTGTCCAAGATTAAAGGTACACATGTCCGCCATCTCCTGGTGTAAAGTAGTAATTAAATTAGTGGCCCTATCTCCAGCTGTGGCTCGTTACAGTCAGCAATGTTGCTTGTCGCAATATTGCGACTTTGGTGCCTAGAGGGTTAACACTAATATATTGGCTGATGTCATGTATAACACATCAGTATCAATCTGCTACATAAAACTAATGCATGCTTTTATCACCAGTAGAATTGACTACTGCAATGCCCTGCTTTCTTGTCTTCCCAAAAAGAGGATTTCAAGCTTACAGCTCTTACAAAAATCAGCAGCTCATGTCCTGACGAAGACCAGGAAGCGGGAGCACATCACTCCGATTTTAGAATCACTGCATTGGCTCCCCGTATGTTTCAGGATCGATTTTAAAATACTTTGAATGGTTTTTAAGTGTCTTAACGGTCTTGGGCCTTCCTATCTTCCAGAACTGCTTTTACCGTATGAATCCTCGAGGTCTCTGCGCTCCTCTGGCAGCCGTCTCCTTGTAGTCCCTAAATTAAGGACACACACCCACGGCGAGGTATCTTTTCATTATTACGGCCCTCGCCTCTGGAACGTGCTGCCAGAGGACCTCAGGGCCGCAGAGAACGTTCATGTTTTTAAGAGCAGGCTTAAGACTCACCTTTTTAGCTTAGCTTTTAATTGATCACTTTTATTATTTCTTTTATTATTTTATCCTATATGTTCTATTCAACCAGAGTTTTACTATCTTATAGAGACTCACCTTTTGAGATTAGTTTTTAACTGATTATTTTTTACTCGTTTAATCATTTTATTTATTTATTTGATCTTTATATGTTCTATTGTATCAGAATTTTATCATTGTATATTTTAACCTTATTTTACCCTTTACCGGTGTTTCCTCTGTGGGAGCCCTCAGCCCCGGGGGTGGTGGTCAGCTGTGGCAGCATGGGTGCTCTCCGGGTGGATGTCGGGGGCCTCCGCCCTCCCTCCCCTGGGCGCCCTGTGCCGGTGCCTTGGCTGCTGCTGTGGATATGCTGCTGTCGGGGCGGATGGCTCCCCTGATGGCGTTTCCTTAATTTAACTTGCCTGGCTCATCTTAACTCAGCCTGGGGTGATTTTATTTTAAATTTTTTTTATTTTTTTTTATTTGATCTTATGTCCATAAGCGTGTGTGTGTGTGTGTGTGTGTGTGTTGAAGGATGGGTGTGATGAGGGTGTGTTGTTGTCGGGTTGCTTTTGTATTTCTGGAGATGGGAGGGAATGTCGGTATGTGCGGTCATTCTCATTTGTAAAGCACTTTGAGTTGCATTTGTTGTATGAATTGTGCTATATAAATAAAGTTTGATTTGATAAAACTGATATTTATAACCAAAATTTATTGTGTGAATCACATGTTTTGTCTGTCAACATTTATTTTGTGGTTGGGCTGTGCGATATGGCTTCAAATCTATATTGCAATATAATATATTATATGTCAAAATGACTGCTTTTGAACAGTTTCACTTTCATAGCAGCAGAACAACTTCAAAAAACATTTACTGTGCAAAATCCATATTTCTTCCCAAAATAATGCAACACAAAAATTCTAACAACAAAAATAATTATGAAGATATTTTATGAAAAATAAAAGGTAAAGATTATGAAAATAAAGTTCCAAACTGTCTCCTTTCCTGGTTACTCATTTATAAATGTAATATCGCACAAAAAGAAACCTGCATATTTTGAATTATAAAGGCTTTAAGTTCAACAAACTTCCTATTTTTTTTATGCCGATGCCGATACTTTTAGTATTTTTTGTTTTTTGTTTGCTGATGGCCGATATCTAAAGCCGATCATTAAAGCCAATATACTGTAAATTAAAAAGTGAATAAAACTCTTTTAATATTTACTGAACTTCAAATATAAGATAAAGTAAAAACAAACTCTAAACGGTAACCTGAGTGCAAATGGTTTCAGAACAATACAAAATAAAATACATTCAAACAGTAACCAGATTAATGGTGCAAATATTTGGTTGAGGTAGAATCTTGACTTCAAATATAGTATTTAATTTTAGTGAAATGTATTCTCTCTTATCCTTTATGTCTGTCTGGTTTTTCCCATCTTTCTTTTTGCAATTAGTTTTAAGCTTTCCTAATTTATTTCCATCCCTTTCCTGTTTTCTTTTTTCTTTTTCTGTTTTTCTTTTTTTTTTGTCAACCTCCATTTGTCTTTTTTTTTCTCCTCATGAAAAATCTTATGTCTATTTTTCCTCTCTTTCTCCATTAAAATTGTAGGTTTGGATACAATGTATTTCTCTTCTTCCTGGCATAAAACTGAATATTGCAGAATAACTCCTGTTCCCTGTGACAGTGGCCGTTGACCTTTTAACCCCGCTTTTCCGAGTGACGTTAATGTCCGGCAGGATCAACATGTTCGGACTCCCTGAGCCGCTTCACATGCCGGATTATTTTAGCCCCGTCACATCAACATGTGCTGCCGCTGCTGTAGCTGTTGTTGTTCTTCACTGTTTGTTCCTGCACTTTGACTTTGCTCATGTTGATCCTGTCTAATCACATCATAAAAAGCGGTAGTTGATAGTCGAGTGCCATAAGCGAATCACAGCCGTGGGGCTCTTCCACATCCCACTGTTCGTGATTATTTTTTAACCTTTTAAACAGTTTTGGGGCGAAAAGTAATTTCGCAATATGGTTCAACAGCTTCGAGTAATTTCAGAAAGTTCTCACTACTTGTTTTTTGCTCCTCTGTTTGTACTAATGCCATTTAAGTTAACACCTTAGTTTCTGTAGTTGCAGCTCTCTAAGCATCCCAACAGCAATTAAATCAGACTGAAATCTGAACTTTGACTAGGCCATTACAAGACTATGATTTTTTTAAGCCATTCTGTTGTAAATTTGCTGCTGTTTTTGGGATAAATGTTCTGTTGATGCCCCAGTTTGGACCAAGGCTCACATTTAGCTCTTTACACCAAGGTTTTTATCATTAACGAAAATGAGCAACATTTTTAAAAAACTAGAAGTAACGAAAAAACATTTTTCATTAACTGAAATTCAAATAAAAAGAAGTCTTTGCAACATTGAAAAAATTTGCTTAGTTTTTCTTTCTGTATAATGCAGTAGTATAAACTCTACAAGGATTATTGGTCCAGATCAATGGTTCCTAAATGTTCCAACCTTGTGATCCACATAATAAATATGTACATGGTCATGACACCAACCTTTGGTTTATTATACAACAATTTTTACCAAGTCAGGTAAAAAGTGTTACAATGGCAACATAATCGGCATTAACGGCCAATGTATTTGTCAATATTAAGCTCTAGTTTATTTTTTATCCTTGTTTTTTTCACATTTACAACATTTCTACAATGCAAATCATTTATCATTATCAATTTTGGTATTAAGGTTAATTTCTGTAGACAACCGCATGACCCCAGAGTTGACCCCAACTTTGGGAACTACTGGTCTAGGTCACTCCCTGCTAACTGCGCACGTTGACTGTAAAAAGAGACCCGATCGTGTCTTGTGCTGTGAGTTGCACAAATTCGCTTTGCATCGACTCGCCCCCTTTCAAGGCAAACAAAAAAAAAGTCAGACATCAGCAGAAGCAATTGATAAACATGCAACAGTCTGCAGCATAACATGTAAGCTTTGGCTAATAAACAAGCTAACACCGCTAACCAACACTGCAACTTCAAGAAACCAGCCAAAAAATAATAATGGAAACCAGAGCTGTGTGAATGGCTGGTGTAGGTTGTGCACGCATGTGCTGTGTTGATTAACAAATAATCCCTCTCTAGTTTTTAGTTGTGGTATTATTATTGTTTTTTGTATTTTGTCAACTTGGCAGAGACGTCAGTCAAGTCGTCTGTGTTGCTGCGGCCCGCCTAGCGTCATGTTAGCGTCATGGGATTAATTACTACTAGAATATGTGCAAAAATGTTCAAAATCATCATTGTACTCATGGTGGCTTGCTTTTTGTTTTGTAGTTTTGCCAATCAGATTCAGTGTTTTTACAGAATTGTAGAACCTGCATTTATTTTTAGGCTTTCCAGTGTTGTTAATGTGCACAGAACTTGAACGTTACCATATTTCTTTTCTCTTTGCCTGATATATATATATATATGTATGTAGACTCTGAGATGGAGCTCTTCTTCTGTTATTTCTGTGAGTTTTGCTTGCTGGGCCAGCAGAGTACTGTCACATCATAACACTACCGTGTTTCTGAGATATTTTTCACCTTCCAAAAACATTCACCCCATCTTGTCAGCCCGCAAAATATTCTCCCCAAAAAGTCTTGAGGGTCATCATGATCATAAATGTAAGATGGGCCTTAAAGTGACTGTAGTTTCCTGACAATAGGGGGCAGTACATACCTAAGTCATTGCAAGCAACCGGTATTTTTGTGTTTGAGTGACGACAAATGGCCATACAAGCCAAACATTCTAATTGTGTACTTTCTGATATTAAAAGGCAGGAAGTTCAACCTCCTGAGAAATGTATTAAGCAAAATTTAAAGCATATCAGACCTTTCATCACAGGTAGCGAGTGAAGATGTAAATGTGTAAAACATTTTTGAAAGGCAAAGGTTTTCAGCATTTTGTAGGTCAGTGATATTCAGATATTTTTGTAAATTAATCAAACTTAATTTTAGACAGAATTACCTCAATGGAAAAAATGACTAATTTCAGTGTAGTTTCACGGTGACTGGCGCTAATTTGAAAACAAAACAAAAAACATGACGGTGAAAGTTGTTACCGTTCCAGCAGAATGCAGTGTGTTTCTTTAAATTTTGCTGCTCCTCGAGTTATTTCCATTAATAGAATGTGTTGCCGATGTTTACTCTAGTTTTCTGGCCGTGTTGATCATCTCTGTGGGCTTCTGCCTCTGACGTGGAGCCGTGGCAGGTCTGTGTCGCACGAATAGCTGATGCACTCCTCTCCCCGAACGGGGACAGTCACATGGGTTGGTTGCATCTCGGATCGGGTTGGTCGATCGGTCAGGGTTGGAGAAAGTTTTAAGCCTGTTCATAGAGCTCTTTATTTAAAATTCTAATGAGGATGATGGGATAAGGATGTTACTGCGTATGGAAAAATCAGCAAAGGCGTTTTGTCCACATCGGCTCACGTAGAAGGTAATACAGCATCCAATATGTCGGCCCCCAAACACTAGGACCAGCCCCCATGTATTTTAGGGTTATATGTTATAAAGCAGCCAATACTTTTCAGTCATTGGGCATCAATTTACTCATTTAAAACAATATATTGATGGATATTTCCAGAGATTAATGGTAAAAACTAAACAGTCTCCTTAATGTTCTTTTGGGTCAACAGTTGTTTTGCCCAGTTTCTTTCTTATTAATGACCTTTGAGATTAACTGAGGTAAATGAGTCCTACAGTGCTTTAGTTGTTGTTTTTTGGTTCCTCTGTAACCTCCTGAATGTATCGTCAATGCACTTTTAGAGTAATTTAGGTTTGCCGGAGACTGCAGGGAGACGTTCACCACTCCTCTGTGATTTTAGCTGTGGACTCAGAACCTCAGGGCCTAATGTGTTTCTTTTTAAGATAATTTAAACTGCTTAATTGTAGGGATAGGTATCGTTTAGGTTTTATCCAATACCGGCGCCAAACTGTTACTTTTGAAAGGGTGCCGGTGCTTAAACTGTGCTAAAGCCGGTGCTTGAAACGGTGCTTAAAGAATAGAAAACATACAAACCTCGTCCAAAAACGCTCTTATTTTTTTATTTTTAGTAGGGCTGTCAAACAATGTGATGAATGCTTTCCCCAGTCTTCTTTGTTATTTTGATTCATGAACTCTGACCTTAACTGAGGCAACGAAGTTTGCAGCACTTTGGAGGTTGTCTCTGAATGAATTGTGAATGAATTCTTGAAGTAATTTTAGTTGGCCGGTCACCGCTGCTCTACGATTTCTCCATTTGTAGATAATTTCTCTCTTTGCGATTTGCGTGGTGTCTTTCTTATTATTGAATAACCTCTAAACCCTGCCTCAACCTAAACTACCAGGATTTAGCAGTAGTTCTGGGTTCTTCTGGCCTCCTACATGAGTTTTTTTAGAGCTTTTGGGGAATAGATAGGCCAGAAACTCCTGGGAAGGTTAATTGCTGTTCAGAAATCAGCGACTTTGCTTCCTAGTCTCTATTTCCTTTAGTTTGGGGCATAACTAGTTTCTTTTTTTTGATGTATTTTATTTTTGTTTCTAGACTGTTTTTATCTATGATACACACACACACATCAGGTAATCTTTGTTTGACGATAATATTTTCAGAAGATTACCTTATAACCCTCTCCAGATTGATTGACATTTTTTTCTGCAATATGAGTTCATTGAAAGCAGCTACAGTGTACTTAGTTTCACTAGAGAAATTCTAGTAAAGAGAGAACTCCCACACTCTTGGTACTTCCGGGTTCTGAACTGGTTACAGTTCCACTCTGGTTCCATATGAGGGCGCTCTCATGACGAGTGCAGAAAGAATGGAGATCTATGGAGCAATACCCCTGAAAATCCGATTTTCTCAGGATATAATTTGTCTAGTAAGTTGAATTTTTTTTTTTCGAAATGAGATATAAAGAAATAAAAAATTGCTGAGTGTTACATTTTTTAGAGTCACTTATTTGCTTTAAAAAGTACTTAAACTTCATGGCAATCCTTATTTTTCTGTTTAAATTTCACAGTACATACATAAGCATAGGCAAATAACACTGCTAGCAACCAAAAATTGCTTCGGCTGCTACGATGCCATCAAGCGGTACATCTTGTTGTGATTAGTCCTTCACTGACCAATCAGCGAACATTAGCAAAATGCTAGCAAGTCATGGCAACAACAATTCAACCTGCAAGAAAACAAAAGGACAAAAGAACTCGTTCATTTAACTTTCCTCCTATAACCCATGTTGAACTTGCGAAACCTACAATCAAATCTTAGATTTCTTAACGGCAATCGGGTGAAAGAGACAAATTTAACCGTCTGGCTCCATAGACTCCCATTCATCCTGCACTCATGGCGTTCGCCTCCCAGTGCATTTCTAGTGTAACTGCCACCAAACGTGAATTACCATCTAAAAGTCCAATAAATCGCCAAATTGCTGTTTATTTTCCAGAGTTTATTGAAGATGCGGTTACATGATGAGATCAGAATGGACAGAAACTGCTGACTAACCTTGCATAGGTTACAGACTCTGCCTCAGCGGCCAACGAGAAGCTCTGCAGACAGAAGCAGCAGCGAATCAGAAAGGAAACAAACAGAAAACCTCCTTAGATCAGCAGAAAGAAAACCAATACAATTCTTAGCTGATTTTTTTTTTTTTTTTTTTTATAACAAACTGTCCACCTCTGAGACTTTCAGTCTGGGCGACACTTTGGTTTCTGACAGGAAACAGACAATCTACCCAGCTGGAGACGGTAGGTAGTCTGCAGTCATCCATGCATGTTGCAAAATGTAAATCATCTCCACGTCCGTCAGAAACTCTGCAAACGTCTCCACTTCATCATCAGAACAGTAAACCTTATTTGTTAGTAGCTCAGCATTGTTAAGCCGTAAAAAAAAACCTTGAATAAAATAAACAAATGTCAAATACATTTTAAATAATAAAGAAACGAAAACATAGCAAAATGCATATTTCACAGAATTGAAAAAAATCATTCTGAGAGTGAACATTTAAACTGGAACAACAAAAAATGTGTCCTTTTGAAAGGATTCAGTCAGACAAAACTGAACCCTCAAGCCACCTAAACCCTTAAAGAAAAAATAAATCTTATTTTTGAGCTGAAATCTGTTTTATTTTCACGTGCTTGATTACTTTTTTAAGCTTAAAATAGTAAAGATCAGCAGAAACATTTTATTTTTGTATTATTTTGCTTGTTTAGGAAGTTTCCAGCAGTTTAATGATGTAAAGCAACTTGGAAGTTGCAACATATCCTCATATTCTTCTTTTTTTAACGACAGATTTATTGAACACAGCGTGAAATGCGAGAGGATGAGACACACTTCGGAGCCGATTTACGCTAATAGCTGAAACCAAACAACTTCTCAGGCCATTCCGATGCCTCAAAGCAGCAAAAAATCTAATTACGTAGACTGATAAATCCTAGAAATCTCAACCAGATTGGAAAAAATTGTTGGCAGTTGCAGGATGTTCCTGTTAGAAACGGATTTAACGGCTTGTAATCGACTGGAAATCAATCCGGTTCTGGCAGTTGGAAGCTTGTAATTAAATCGCATTCACTAGAGAGATAAAAACTGTTTTTGAAAAGTGAAACAGTTCTGTCCTGTTTACTGCGCTTTAGACTGTATACATGTGTAAATGTGGATATGAAACACAATTTGGTCCCTTCAGTGGCTTCTGCTGCAGAAAACTCAATCTTTGGCCTCCAAATATTAACATAAACCAATTAAAAGACCACCGACTACCCTGACGATACTTTTAATCCATAACCTTAAATAAACTAATATCGATATTATTTAATCTTTAAAAACAAGAAAAATATTAAAAACTTTCTCTCGATCCTTCAACAAGTTTAGCACCGTCATAGCTTTTGTGTAGTTTTTTCCAGACTAATTAAAGGGAATTCAAACCTCAGGTTAGGAAACTTCAGGATGACACACAGCTGCAGCAGAGTTTGGTTTGGATCAGCTTTTCCAATCCTGTTTTGTTACCAAATTATTATGAACATCACTGTAAACTTTATCTAAAAGTGAATCTTTTTATATAGATTCCTCAATTACTCTGATTCTGATTGGATTTGAGCTTGTGCACCTTGTTCCACCACATTTTTTCTTTCCACTCAATGTGCCTGGATCCAGTCAGTGAGCTTGATTTAGTGAAGGCTGTTCGTTATTATCAGGCAAACAACTGTGTGGTCAACAGTCACCCCCATCTTTGTGCAGTATTGCCGTAACATTTGATTTCTGTCATCTAGGTCTTTTTTTCAAAAGGTTTGATGCAAATTTCTAGATTTCTGATCAACTTAATTTTAGTATTTTGTCTTCTTGAAGCCATAATCAACAATATTAGCAGGAATACATGAACAAATATATGACTATTTATAAAATATATTTTAGCTTTTAAAATAAATTGTATTTTGGTGATTTTCTAAATGATGGACATGACTAGAAGATGAAGGGTTCAATTGAGATCCATGGATGAAGATGATGATTCTTTGCTTAACAAGGAGCTGGAATGTCTTGGATGGCCACCAGAGGGCAGTAATTGGTGGTATTGAATCCATTACTTGGCCAAAATCTGAGGTGTGCAGATGTCTCTGAGGCAGATGTGACCCCCCCATGCATGCCTGACTTCACGCAAACAGTACGAGCCGATCCTGCTGTATCAGCTTCTGATGAAACCATCTCCTCAGAGGACAATGACACCGGAGGTCAAGCCGTGGCTTTTAAAGCCTTGCTGCTGTTGAAATTTCTCTGTAAAGGGTCTGAAAACGAAGCAGGAAATCCAAAAGCTTCAAAACTATTTTTTTTTGCTGCAATTTCATTTCTATTAAAAAACATATTCTCCCGTTATGATCAAGTAAAAATGCCTGTTTCTCACTTTCACAACATTTATGCAGTATTTTTTAAATAAAACGGATGAAATTGTCTAATTTGTTGTTTTTCTTTCATGTCTCTGCACCACATTTAGAGCAAAACTACAGTGCAAATATATTAATTTAATTATCACAAGCCTCAGTGTATCTTATTGGGATTCATTGTGATGGATCAACACTTAGCATTTTAATTAAGTTTACAAATAAATAAAACATGGAAAATGTGGTGCATATTTGTTCTCAGCCCCTTTCACTCTGATACCTCTACAAAAATCCAGTTCTCCCAGTTAAAACATCCCCGTTCCCATCAGTAAAGAGAGTCCACACATGTCTAATTTAATCATAGTATAAATACAACTGCTAGAGAACATCATGGGGACCAATGAGCAGAGCAGACAGGCTGGGGAGAACGCTGTGGAGAAGTTTAAACCATTGATAGGTTCTTAAACATTATCCCAAAAGCTCCGTTTGTCCAATCATCTGAACATGGAGCGAGGATGGACGAACCTACTGAGACACGAACGCCCACCTAGGCTGACGAGGAGACCAATAATCAGAGAAGCAGCCAAGAGGAGAAGCTCCAGAGATCCACAGTTAAAGGTGATGACCTAAACTCCACAAATCTGGCCTGTATGCAAAGAGCATCAAGAAGAATGCCACTGTTGAAAGAAAACCATAACAATTATGAATTGCAGTTTGCCAGAAACCATTTGGAGACATTGCAAACATTGATGATGGTGCTCTAGTCAGATGTGGCTGTAAATCCACCACATGGTGTAACACGACGATGGCAGCATCATGCCGTGAGGAGTTCTGCAGCAGTGTGGCGAGAAAAACACAGGAAGGAAGCCTGTCAGAGGCTGCAGAAGACAGAACATTCCTAAACATACTGCCAGAGCTACGATGGGTTTAGTTCAAAGCCGTCCGTTAGAATGGCCTAGTCAAAGTCCAGACTTAATTCCAGGTGGGGATCTCTGGGAAAGACATTCCTGATTTTACTTTGTAAAAACTTTAAAAACACTTTCCTTACAACCCATGAAATCCATTAAAACACATTTTGGATCTGCTCGACGAAATTGGGCGTAAATACTTTCAGTGTCAGCACAGCGAGAGGCATTCGCTGAAGCAAATTTGCTCATCCAAAACACCAGGTGGCGCTTTAGCAAAACTCCTGGTTGTGCCTTGTAGGTTTTGGTTTAAAAAACAAAAAAAATATTGTTTTTTTTGTTGTCATTTGGAGCCGTCTACTTCATGAGTTCGGCTCTGTCCTGCAGAGAAAGCTGGTCGATCCCACGGCTCTGCTCCCCCGTCCTGAAACAACAGCAGCAGCAGCGCCATTTTACTGGCATGTAGAATGACTAATGCTGATCTGCAGAGGAAACACTGAGTGCCTCTGCAGATCCATCAACCCTCCCTGAACTGAAACGTCCCACAGCTCCAAGGCACACGAAGCAGGATCCTCTCCCTTCTCCATCCTCTTCACTGAAAACATCAGAGCGAGCAAACGAAGGGGGCCTGATGAGGGACGGAGAGCCAAAATAAAACCGGCTCGCTTTCATTTCTCTCTGGTTTTAGTCTGGAAAGAATCTATTTTTGGTCCTGCAGAGTTTGTGCTCTCGATATTTAACTCAATCTGCAAGCATTATCTCCACCTCACCACATTAGAGCTACATGAAAACAATTCAGTACATTTCTTGATTAATACCTGGCTGAACATTCAACCCACATCGATTTGATAGCTGACTTGTTTTGGAGTATAAATCTGCCGTTTTCTCCCCAATCGGATCGATTCTCTTGATTCATCTCTAAATGGGTCACTTGCCTCAGTACCTAATAAAATCAGCAGATAAATGGTCTACAACAGTTGATCCAGAGGGGGAATTTGTGCATCCTTTGATTCAGGCTCAGCAGCGAGAGAAAAACGACGAAACATGCGCTTAATGATTTGGGTAATTAAGTTTGTTGTTACATAAACCCCCTTCAGTAATCAAGATCCCTATTGATGGATTTAACAGGTCATCCTGGAATAACTGTGTGGAAATACGAGGTTCCCAGATCAAACGCCTTAACATAAACCTAAACTCAAACATTTCTGTGCACTGTATAACATGCAGTACCGTCTTATTACTAATCAGACTAAACTACTCCTGTTTTGTTCGGTTAGGATTACCATAATTACTTTTTCCTGAATGTAAAAAATATTGTCAGCGTCAAGCAACGCTCATAAAGCGAATAGTTCAACGCATATGCACAGAAGATACATTTTTAAGCTGAAGCTAGCAAACTTCGTAGGCGGTTGGCTAAGCAGCGTCGACGTCGGGCAACGTAACTACAGTGAGACGCTCCGATTGGCTGCAGTGCTGCGTCAAGAGCGTTACGACCGTCAAAAGTTAAACTAGCTGAACTTCTGCGTTGCTAGCGTTATGAGCTTTGAAGATTGAAAAGTTGACGAAGCCAACGCACACAAAGCGCGGCAGAGACCGCGACTCTCCTCTGACAGCCTCAACCGTAGACTTAACATGTAATGTTGACGTTGCTGACGCTGACAAAGCCTGCAGTCTTAATGCACCATGAATATTGTGATTTTTAAAACTGAATTTAACTGTAGAAAAACTGTCACAGCATTCTAGACACTCAAACCTGTTTCATCCATAACGCATCCAGTTTCATTACTAGATCTGGTTGAGCCACTGGAACGCAGAAGGTGTAAAAGTCATACTTTTAACTTTACAACAAAAATTACTGTAATCATTAAAGTGTAACTAAACCCCAAAACAACTTTTTTTTGTTTTGCTAATAAACTTTATAAATAGATCTTTACCAATGCAATCTTTCAGTTTCAGGGCATTTTTTTACATTTTCACGTTAACTTGTTAAATTCTACATTTTTTGCTCTAAAAACGTCTTAGTGCTGCCGCTTATGGTGATCGTGAGGTACTGCATTTGAATTTTGTGATTGGTTGAGAGCGGTACATCTTTTCCATTGTCTGCGTCACAGGCACGGTCTCACAGAGACGCCCTCCCTCTCTCAGACACACTCACCCCGCCCCATGACGAGTTGAAATTGCTTATCTTGTGTGCTACATGTGCACACAGAAGCATACTGAGAAAACCAGAGGAAGCTGAAATCAGCATATCGCACTTTGGAGAACAACAACGTCGAAGTGGTTTAAAGCCATAAGTTATTAGCTATATGTTTTAAACACACCGTGAATAAGGAAACAAAGCTGAGGTAGTTCCCTCCGAAGCTACTTAGCATTGATGCTAGCACTAGGCTATCTGTGCTTGTTTGCTATACATGCTGCCGGCTTCAGGCAGCGCTGACTCAGCGCCCTGAACTGATACGTTGTTACAGAATGCTTTTATCTCACTGAGCTAACTCTGGGTATTGGGCCTGGAATAGGACTGAATAGGAATTTCAGGCCCATTCCTCCGAGCAGAACCAGTGGAAGGGAGGTGGGTTTGTATGTCACCTTGCTTACATACACCTTTACTGATTTGCCCACAATGCTCCATGTAACTAAGAGCAGAAATTTGTGATGGCCCCTCCCAAAACATCAACCATGTTGTCCTAGGGTGTCTTTGTAACCACATCAGGAAAACCCATTTGCGCCCGAGGTATAACTTACTGGCTCATTGTTTTCAACGGTTCCTCTTGCAATAATGTAGCCCCACAGCATGATACTGCCACCACCATACTTCACAGTTGGGATGGTGCTTTCTGGCTAGCAGGCCTTCCTGTTTTTCCTCCAAAATCCATGATGAACTTTAGTTTTAGTTCTGTCAAATCATGGGACGTGTCTATAAAAACGAAGAGCTTTATCTCTGGGTTTTTGTAGCTTTTGAAATAAATCCTTTCTTCCTTGCTAAGTGGCTTTTTAGCCTATGTTAGTGAAGTGCTCTCTTCATCGTGGATAATGACACTCTGCCACCAGAGGATCTTTACAAGACAATTTGCTTGTGTTGGCTGATGCTCTTGTTTAGCACTAAAACAGTACTTTCTAGGAACATGGAGCCTTCAAACATCTGGAAATTTGACTTTTGAAGGTCCACAATTCACTTTCTGACATGTTGGCTAATTTATTTTCATTTGTACTTCATGTTATGCAAGAAATGAGCGTCTTCAAGGTATATCAACAGGTATTCTTACTTTAAACCTTTCAAATCTTAGGAAGTCTTGATATCATCATCTGGGTTTTCCCAATACTTTAAAGTAGGGATGTGTGTTGTCGAGAATATTAATAATTAATTGAGTAAGACTTTTTATAGTGGTTTTGTAAAACTGTATTTAACTGTAGAAAAAATGTCACAACATTTTAAACTTTCTAACCTGTTTCATAAATAACACATCCAGTTTTATTACTAGGTCTAATTGATCCACTGGATCGAAGTAAAAACAGCTTCTAACTACCAGTCATACTTCTAATTTCGCTACAAAAATTTGTCATCATTAATTGTTTCACTAAAATACTAAAAAATGTAATAAAAAAAAAAGTACATTTCTTTGGGATACTGATACAATAATGTGACATAAAATATTAATATATCAGCATATCTTTATTTTTTACATCCATTTTTAAAGGCATCTTAGTCTATATAAACATCGGAATTTGAAGAAGGTAATTAAATAAATTTATAAAAACTCAATTTGTTCTGGTATTTAGCCAATATTAATAATGTTGGTAATCCTTATTTATCCAAAACAGGTCAAATTTAACCTAAAATTTGGTTTTCTTTTCATAACTTTGATGTAAACATCGTGTTTCAGTTGTATTTAACCAAAATGCTGCAGCTTTGTGTCATCGACTGGGATAGGTTAGGGGGTTTTGGCCCGCAAATACGGAGTAAACTGACCCTTCATGGGCAGGTATGTGGGATCAGTGCATGTTTGTAGCAGGAGAGGTTAAGCTGCACGACGTAAGCTCTTATAACAGGAGGCACTTTAGTCAATTCTATAACGGGCTTCAAGGCACTGGAAACTAATTTTTAGATACATACTCAACTTTGTTCAATATTATATTCCTGTTCTCCTTCACACTAACAGAAAAATGGGCTGACAAATCAAACTAAACGTTCCCATGCACTCAGTCGTCAAAGTGGGGGAAAAAAGTTCGGAAATTATTTTTTAAAGATTTCTTCTGTTTTAAGCACATTAGTCCCTTCTAACAGTTTCCTCCGTCATGCATTTTTCCACGGGATAAGTTAGCGGGAATCACCGTCACCTCTCCCCCGTTTTTCCCGCGCTCTATCGAAAACTGCAAGCAATTTAATACTGACGTCATGCATTGAGTATACGCAGCTATACCATAGCTGTTTAGGCCATAATGCTGAAGTGTTTTGACATGCCGTGATCTCCGAAGAAAGAAATGTTGCTGTTCTCCTTGAACATTCAAGACGGAAATGCTCTGAAACGACTTTGACGATAAACAGCCAGAGCACTTCTGGTGAAAAACAAAAACATAATCCAGGAGAATAGGATGAGGGCTGAAGAAGACGACAAGAAAAAGAAAATGAGGTAACGTTGTGTGCATGCTGATATAAAAGAGAAGAGTCTCCACATGCGTTTATATAAAGGAGCGTTGCATGGCATCAAACAGCGAACCTTCGGCTGACCTGCAGCAGCATCGGCGCAGATCGTCCCTCCATTAGGTTCCTGTTTGCATCTCATAAAGTGCCTGAAAAATTCGCCATGTAATGTTTTTCACAAGTTTCCTGGATGTGCTGCAGAAAGCACACACGTCTGTAGCTTTTTTTCCCATCCAATGTATGGGTCTCCAAGGAGAACGTTGTTCTTGTGAATCTCAGATTTCTTCCAAAAAGTTGTCTGCTGCACCAGACCAAGCAGCTGTACCTTTCCTTAAAAATGTATCATCCAGTTTTATTTTCTCCTCCAAATTAGTCCCCAACATTTAACTTTCTTATTCTATGTATTCAGTTTAAAACACATCTTATTAATATTTATTATGAATTTCTTAAATGTTTTAATGTGTTTAAGTCAATATAAAGTGCGTTAATAATCTAAATAAATCAGGATTCATTTCACAAATGTTGAATTTGTGATACTTAGCTGTTAAAGCCGGAGCATTTAAAATATTATAGATACATACTGTCATAAAAAATGAGATGGCAGTGAAGTCTTGGAGTAAATAGGTTAAATTTTTTTACTCCAATGACAGCAGATCTTTGCATTTTTTAAAGAGACACTCCATCAATTTAGTATTGCAAAATTATGGGTGAAAGGTGATTGACTAGTTAACACTGAGTCAGTACTGACTGAAAAGCCTTTTTTTGTAATTAATGAGCATGCCATAAGAACACTACATTCCCCAGAGAGCAACCTGGTCATGCTCCTGTATCTTTAAAAACATGCACCTAATTGTAATATACAATTTTTTACCATTAAGAATAAATGTTTTTAAACCATAGCAGAGAGATTGTTATGGAGTTTTTTGCAGACAGGCTCTCGGGGTGTGAATTATACTGTAACTAATGTCTTGAAAGGGATGAGAGGTTTACTAGTTTTTGTTCATCACTCTTTTGCATTCCCCAATTTTGAGAAATGTCTTCATTTATCTACACATCAATTTCTAAGGTCTTCATAATGACTTTTAACATTATTGGCGTCTTTTCTATGATAGAAAACCAGGATGTCTAACACTGGCAGTGTAAACACATTTGACATATTAGGGGTCAAATGTAAAATAAGTAAAATTGTTCTTGAAGATAAAGCTCACCTCTGGAGTAAACAGACTGGATATAATCTCAAACCCCTGTAATTTGATACTAAATTTCTCTAACCATGCATGGGATACATGAAATTTTACAGAAAGTATCAGAGTTCAATTGGTAGAGTATTAACAGCATGTGAATAATTTTCCAATCACTCATAGTCATTAAAATTATAATTCATATTATTTGGGGTCTAGTCCGGGATTCTAAATCTTCGTTAAGTGGATTCATTGTAATAAAAAAAAATCATTATAAACTCTGTAATTCCAAAGAAAAAATAAAAACATATAACAATTAATTATCATACTAAGAATTCGGGATATAGAAATGATCAGTGACGTGTGTGAAATGCAAAATAAAACTAATGTCCACGATCTCCCTAAATGGTAGTTCAGGAGCCAGGTTATGAGATTGTTTGAGAATTACCTGCAGGAGAATTAGACCTAAAGTACCTCTGGACCAAGATAATTAAGCTAAAATTAGTGTCATAATTTATTTTATGAATTATATTAGACAGGTTAAAGATGACCAATATTTACTTAATATTCTAAAGCAGTATAGTTAATGGGGTATTGTTTGGTATATCCAGCAATGCTCTCTTGATCTGTGCCTAGTTTGGTTTGAGCCAAAAAGATCAAACAATTTAAATTGATGGAGTAACCCTTAAAATTATAAAATACCTCTGACAATTTGTAAAAATGGAAACTTGTACTTTTTTATTTTTGAACTTCTAAAAGGCAGGTAGATTGTTGGGGGCTTTTCCGGGATAAAAAACACACCTGAATCCTCTCCGTGGTTCTCAAGGATTAAATTTGAAATGTAAAACTGGCAGTGAAACCCCCCAAAATTTTGGAATGGATACGAATATTTAACATTACTTTTGGCCAAGATCTGCTCGATATCGCCTAACTTTGAGTGTAATAAAGTCTGTTTTTGAAAGAACAATGTTTTAAAAAAAGAGAATAAAATGCACCTATAGATTTAAAGTATCCAGATATTTCTACAATATTTACAGCAGTGCGTAAGACGCTGCCTTACACATCGGTGAGCAGCTTCCCCCTGTTCACACAGTTCTGGCTGGGGGCAGTGCAGTTGGCAGTCCTAAGGTTTGCTTCCCTAAAGTTATCAATGCTGTTGTTCAAGTCCTCATCTATCTCCATGTACTCTGACTTGCTGACCACAGAGGAAGTACGGCGGCTGGAGTTGGTTTCTGATGCCAAGTTCTGGTTACTGATGTTGAGGAGCTGAGCTTGCTCCTCCCCTTCCGTCTCCCGGTGGTAGAAGTAGTTGAAGTTGGACACGATGACTGGTACTGGGAGTGCGATCGTCAACACACCAGCGATGGCGCAAAGCGATCCAACAATTTTCCCTCCGATGGTCACGGGGTACATGTCCCCATAGCCGACAGTTGTCATGGACACGACAGCCCACCAGAAAGCATCCGGGATGCTGGTGAAGAACGACTCCTTTTCCTCAGCTTCGGCAAAGTAAACAGCGCTGGAAAATAAAATCACACCAATGAAGAGGAAGAAAATAAGCAACCCCAGCTCCCTCATGCTCGCCTTGAGAGTTTGCCCCAGAATCTGGAGTCCTTTGGAGTGGCGGGATAGCTTAAAGATCCGGAAAACCCTCACCAGACGGATCACCCTGAGAATGGCTAAAGATGTGGCCTGTTCCCCTCCTCCCCTTCCCTCTTTGCTTTCTTGGTCATCAGCTAGCTCTGTGCCAAGAGTGATGAAGTACGGGATGATGGCCACAATATCAATGGTGTTCATCATGTTCTTGAAGAATGCTGCTTTGCTCGGGCAAGCAAAGAAGCGGACGATAAGTTCAAAGGAAAACCAGATGATGCAGAGTGTCTCCACCACAAAGAAAGGGTCTGTCAAAACGTTTGCCTTGTAATACATGGTGGTGTTGCCCACCTGGTGAATGCGGTCATTAGGGTCCTCCTTTAGCTCCGGTAAAGTCTCTAAACAAAATATGACTATTGAAATAAGAATTACCATCACTGAGACGATGGCTATCCCTCGCGCGGGCCCCGAGCTCTCCGGATGCTCAAAGAGGAGCCAAATCTGGCGCTGGAACTCCTTTTCTGGCAAAGGCCGTTCCTCCTCCCGGATAAATCCCTCGTCCTCCCTGAATTTCTCCATAGCCTCTGCTCCAAGTTCGTAAAACTTTATCTCCTCTGAGAACATGTCCAGCGGGACATTGACAGGCCTCCTCAGCCGTCCACCGGACTGGTAATAATACAAGATGGCGTCAAAACTGGGACGGTTCCGATCGAAGAAATACTCGTTTCTCAAGGGATCGAAGTAGCGCATCCTCTTCTTGGGGTTCCCAAGCAGTGTTTCCGGGAACTGGGCGAGGGTCTTCAGCTGGGTCTCAAAGCGCAGCCCAGAGATGTTGATGACCACCCGCTCGCAGCAGTCGTGGTCATTGTGGTCGTCCTCGAGCGGGTAGGGGTCCTGTGGGTGGCCCGGCAGGGTGGAGGTGTCGTCCATGTTTTCTGTGGACACCACAGTCATCCTTCCTGGTGGGTGGTGGGCAGGAAGGGGAAGTGGTGTGTAGGTGGTGGGGGCAGCTTGAAGTGGAGTTTCTCCTACAGATGCCAGGAGATGCGCAGAGCCTCCCTCCCTATCACCATCATCATCCTCATCATCGCCATCGTCTCTGAACTGAACGTTCCCTCAGCGGTGCCTCGTCTGACACCTGGAACAGAGGGGGAAATAACACCCAGTGTCCTCAGAAAAGAGAAAAACTCTCCCGGAGACATTTCTCAAACATGGGCTTCTGTCCAGAAAGACGAAGCACATCCAGAGGCGCGTGCTGCTTGATTTTACCGCATGCATCAGTATTCAAGTTTGCAGCGCTGCTGCACTGCCTCTCTCTGCACCCACAGCTTCCCACTCAAACAAGCATTTACACATCCACACAGCAAACAGAGCAATAAAATCTCCTCTGAGCGATGGACATCAGAGATGAAACGTACCTGAGTTGGAGAGCTGCAGATGGAACTGATCGTCCTCTCCAGCCGCCCACCTCAACTCTGCCTTTAATACCAGCAGATATCTCTTTACAGTGTCTCTGAAATATTAATAGACTATGTTGTCTTGGTCAACATCCGTATCCTCTTGGTGTTGGTTTTCAGCAATAGTCCGTGCTGCCCGCAGGAGGACAAGGAGGAAGAGGAGGAGGTTTGTGACGGCTCTGTAGGCAGTAGAAAAAATCCCGACTGACTATTTCTTAAAATCATACTGGAAAACAAGGAGGAGGAGGAAGAAGAGGAATAATGAGCTGGATGAAGCTCACATTCTGGCGGGAAGGACCAGACTTTCCTGCATCTAGAGAAAAGCGCAATAAAAAAATCTGGTTAAGAAGAGGAGGGAAAACGAGGCAGAGGATCCCGCTGCGGAGACCTGATATGTGTCCATTATTTTGGAAGCATATTGCAGGATTTCATGAGGACAGGAAAGAGAAGTGAGTGAAGCAGAGAGAAGGAGGGAGTGAGAAAAAAAAACAGGGAGAGGAGGGGGGTGAGGATTCGACGCAATGCAGACACACTGTACAGCACAGAGAGAGGGAGAGCTACAGTAGCGGCTGCATGTCAGCAGAATCAGCCGCACGATTCCTGTCGGGGAAAGTTCTCCTGCTGGGAGACGAAGGGATAGACTTCCCGGTGAGGAAAACACAGAGGGGCGTTCTGTGTGCAACCTGATTCTCCAGCAGGTGTCAAACTGTCTAAATCTGCCAACTGTGATTCAGTACTGACCCTCTAGTCTTTCAGAACCGGCACAGAAGCACCAGAGTGATGGGATGCAACAAAAAACATTAGGAAAGAAACCCTGGTTCTGTGTTTTAAGAATGAAATCATTAAAACAGGAGCAAAATCTGCTGCAAACAGAGCTACTGTTGAGATCCTGGAATGCAGGAGGCCCAGCCCATTTTCTAGTAACTTATATATATAAAAAATATAGGATATTACTTTTATTATCATTACTTAATATACCAATTCTCAGCCACTGCTTATCTTTATCACTCAAACATTTGTAAAAAATAAAAATAAAAAACACTTCACTATATAGTGATTGGTGATTTCATATATATATATATATATATATATATATATATATATAATAGTAATAATAGTTCATGTCTGGCTGCCAGATGTATGGATAAATCCCTACAACTTAATGCACTTTCAGTTTAAAGTTCCTTATTCTTGTATGTATTTTTTTTAAATAAAAGAATGCTTTACATGATAATTGTTATATTTTTATTAGAACACTAAAAAATATGTTGCCTTTAAAAAAGTGAGTCAGTTGAATACATAGAATTCATGCATGTGTTGCCACATGGTCAGGATGATACCACCTCTGCCTCAATTTGAGCCAGGAAAAACCCAAATTGGGCCACATTACTCGGGTCTCTTCAGCTGACAGCCATCAGAGCCTTGGCTCTTCTCTGCTTTAAAAATTAATCTAAGCTTTTTTTTTCTTCTTTTCATTAAGCTTGATTGAATCATTTCTTATTGCTTTTATTGCCATGACTACTCTACTGATGTCAGCCCCTAGGTTTTTGCACTGTTTTACTTTTGTAGGGATGGGTACCGATCATGACATAAACGGTAGTAACCAGACCAAAAAGCAGCACACGCTTTGGTGCCTTGATTCGGTTCTTTTTTCCCCCCAGAGATGTGAAGCTCTATGGATTCAGGGTATGCCATCAGCCAAGAGCGATGCCCTATATCACCAGATAAGGCTAACATGGTTCTTTTTTAGCAAAAAAACCTGCTAAACTTGTCAAAACTAACGCATTAACAAAGGTTGATTAATTCCAAGAATTAAATCTTTGTTTTAATGCATGCACAGAATGTCGCCCTGTTTATAATTCTGCCCATAACACATCAGTTCTTCCTAACCAGCCAAATTGCAGAGTACTGTGCAGCAGCATGTGTGTGTGTGCCTAAATGATAATGGGTATATCATTATTAGTGTATTGGGTTGATACGATTATAAGTTCATAAATTGTCTGGGGGAAATTTCCTTATCGCTCCGTATTTATGTTGATTCATGCATGTTGGCTCACTGTATAGCTGCAGTACATTTCATATTGAGTTACCGATGCGTTAAAATGCAAAATTGTTCAGTTAAAGGGATGTTTTCGGACTTGAATTAGTGCTAATGATTAGCGGAAGTAGCCATGTGCATTTTCACAACTAAAGCGTTCATTTCCTGATTTGATTTATGTGATGTCTATCACAGATTGGTGATATCAAAATGTTATGTTTATTCATTTTTTTTTGTTTTGTTCTACCTGTATTTGTAATTATTTTTCATGTGAGACCACACATTCATTGTAAATGTGATTTGGGGAGTTCAAGACAAAAACTCCATTGATTTCTCCTATATATATTTTTTTTTAAAGAGCAACGTGATCTGGATTTTGTCTTTAATTTATACTGAAAACAGTAGTTTTTTGGTCATATTTATGAATGGTGATTAATTCACAGCTACCTTGTGATTAATTAGATCAAAAATGTTTAATTGTTTGACAGCCCCACTAAAAATAAAAAAATAAGAGGGTTTTTGGATAAAGTTTGTATGATTTACCATCTTTAAGCACCATTTCGAGCACCGTTTAAGCACCAGCATTGTTTCAAAAGTACCGGTTTGGCACCGGTATTAGATAACACCTAAACGATACCCATCCTTATTCTTTTGCAATATCCGACCACTTCTGCATCTTCTTTGAAAGCATGATCCCGGCTAAACTATCTAATCAAAATAAGACCATAGTAAAAAAACGCCCCCTTGTTGACAGCTCAGCTGAAGTCTTTAAACAAATTTACTGATCTAACTCACCCACCCAACACCCCCCAACAAACACTCTGTTAACAAACTGGTAGATAACTTTTTCTCTAAAGTCTCAGACATAATTAATGCCATTGCTCCAACTAAAGTTAAGGTAATCTCAGGTAGAAACAAGTCTCCATGGACCAACAATCCTCTGGTACGTAGTGAAAAAAGGGAGTGCTGTAAGGCCGAAAGAAAATGGAGGAAAACTCAACTTCAGGTTCACTATGAGATCTACAAAAACAAGCTGAACAAATATAACTTAACTGTGAAAACTGCAAGAGAAACATTCTCCTCTGAAATAATTAACAGTAACATTAATAACACTCTGACTCTATTCGCAACAGTTGAAAGACTAACCAATCCCCCAGTGACAGCAGCTCCTGGGCTACACTCCATTAGGGCCTGTACTAAATTTGCCAACTTCTTCACTGAAAAGATTCTAGAAATCAGAAGATCAATCTTTAAAGCAGCACCCAACCCATCACCATTTCATTTCCATGTAAAAAATAATGCAGGCAAAATGTCAAATTTCAAAAAACTAAATCAATCACATCTTGATGAAATTATTAAACAGCTAAACTCCTCCTCCTGCTGCCTCGACATCTTACCCACACCTTTTTTAAAGGAAGTTCTCCCTGTCATTAAGTCCGATCTGATGCAAATAGTTAACGCATCCCTCCAGTCAGGTGTGTTCCCCCAGGCCCTCAAAACAGCAGTTTTCAAACCCCTATTAAAGAAAAACAACCTAGATAATACATTGATGCAGAATTATAGGCGTATCTCCAATCTCCAATTCATCAGTAAGATTATTGAAAAAGCTGTATCTCAACAGTTACAGACGTGGACAAAATTGTTGGTATCCTTCATTAAATCAAAGAAAAACTCATAATGGTCAAAGAAATAACTTTAATCTGACAAAAGTAATAATAAATAAAAATTATATAAATGTTGACCAATGAAAGTCAGACATTGCTTTTCATCCATGCTTCAACGTAATTATTTAAAAAATAAATGCATGAAACAGGCCTGGACAAAAATGATGGTACCCCTAGAAAAGAATGAAAATAATGTGACCAAAGGGACATGTTAATCCAAGGTATGTCCACTAATCAGCATCCTAGGTGTCTACAATTCTGTAATCACTCAGTGGGCCTATATATAGGACTCCAGGTAGTCACTGTGTTGTTTGGTGACGTGGTGTGTACCACACTCAATATAAACCAGAGGAAGCAAAGGAAAGAGTTGTCTCAGGAGATGAGAAAGAAAATCATAGACAAGCATGTTAACTGTAAAGGCTATAAGACCATCTCCAAGCAGCTAGATGTTTCTGTGACTACAGCTGCACATGTCATTCAGTAATGTACAATCCATGGGACTGTAGCCAACCTCCCTGGACGTGGCTGCAGGAGGAAAATTGATGACAGATCAAAGAGACGGATAATCCAAATGGTAACAAAAGAGCCTAGAAAGACTTCAAAATAGATCCAAGCTGAACTTTATGCTCAAGGAACATCAGTGTCAGATCGGAACATCCTTCGCTGTTTGAGCCAGAGGACAAATCATTAAAAAAAACAGACTGGAGTATGCCAAACTACATGCTGACGAGCCACAAAGCTTCTGGGAGAATGTCCTGTGGACAGATGAGACAAAAATTTAACTTTTTGCCAAGGCACATCAGCTCTATGTTCACAGACGGAAAAATTAAGCATATCTAGAAAAGAACACGGTCCCTACTGTGAAACATAGGGGAGGCTCGGTTATGTTCTGGGGCTGATTTGCTGCATCTGACACAGGGTGTCTTGAATCTGTGCAGGGTACAATGAAATCTCAAGACTATCAGGGGATTCTAGAGAGAAATGTGCTGGCCAGTGTCAGAAAGCATGGTCTCAGTCGCAGGTCACGGGTCTTACAACAGGAAAATTACCCAAAACACACAGCTAAAAACACCCAAGAAGGGCTAAGAGGAAAACACTGGCCTTCTATGAGCCCTGATCTCAATCCTATTGAGCATCTTTGGAAGGAGCTGAAACGTGCTGTCTGGAAAAGGCGCCCTTCAAACCGGAAACAACTAGAACAGTTTGCTCATGAGGAGTGGGCCAAAATACCTGCTGAGAGGTGCAGAAGTCTCATTGACAGTTACAGGAATCATTTGATTGCAGTGATTGCCTCAAAAGGTTGTGCAACCAAATATTAAGTTGTGGGTACCATCATTTTTGTCCAGGCCTGTTTCATGCATTTATTTTTTTAAATAATTCCGTTGAAGCATGGATGAAAAGCAATGTCTGACTTTCATTGGTCAACATTTATATAATTTTTATTTATTATTATTATATGATTTAATGAAGGGTACCAACAATTTTTGTCCACGTCTGTAACTACATTTCTGACAATAAACGACTCCTTAGACCATTTTCAATCTGGTTTCCGTGCCCATCGCAGCACTGAGACTAGCATAGTCAAAGCTTTCAATGACATCTGCATAAATACAGACACCGGCAGAACCACAGTTGGAGTTCTGCTGGACCTCAGTGCAGCGTTTGACACTGTTGATCACAAAATATTACTGGAAAGATTGGAGAGCTGGATCAGACTCACTGGTACAGCACTTCAATGGTTTGAGTCTTACCTCAAAAATAGGCAGTTCTTTGTGTCCATTGGAAATTTATCATCAGAACAAACAGAAATCACATGCTGGGTCCCCCAGGGCTCCATCCTGGTACCCCTCCAGTTCAATATCTATATGCTCCCACTAACCAAGATTATAGCAGCCAATCAGATAAGTTACCATAACTATGCCGACGACACTCAGCTATACATTACATTGTCACCAGGTGACTTTGATTCTATCCAGACCTTAAATGAATGCATTGAAAAAATCAACGACTGGATGTTTCCATAACTTTCTCCCCCTAAACAGAAACAAAACAGAAGTAATTATTTTTGGACCTAAGGAGGAACGATCCAGAGTTAGCACACAGCTTCAGCTAATACAACTAAAAACTACTCATCAGGCCCGTAATCTAGGTGTAATAATGGACTCAGACCTGAACCTCCAGGGTCACATAAAGGCAATAACAAGGTCAGCTTTCTATCACCTGAAGAACATTTCTAGGATTAAAGAACTGATGTCACAGAAGGACCTTGAAAAACTGATCCATGCGTTTATCTTTAGTCGGATTGATTACTGTAACTGCGTCCTCACAGGTCTACCTAAAAAAGCAATCAGACAGCTGTAGCTGATCCAGAACGCTGCTGCCCGTGTTCTCACTAGAACCAGGAAAGTAGAACACACCACCCCAGTTCTTAAGTCCTTACACTGGCTCCCTGTAGCTCAGAGAATAGACTTTAAAATACTCCTACTAGTTTATAAATCACTGAACGGTTTAGCACCAAAGTATGTTGGAGATCTGCTCTCACTATACCAACCCAGCAGACCACTCAGGTCCTCCAACTCGAACTTACTAAAGATTCCTAGAATTAGAACTAAACAGGTAGAGGCAGCTTTCAGCTTCTATGCTCCACAAATCTGGAACAAACTTCCAGAAAAATCCAAAAATGCTGAATCTTTAGGCTCTTTTAAATCAAACATTAAAACTCTACTATTCAGAGCTGCCTTTGAGCTCTAAATTCCGCTTTCTGATCATTATCTGACTCTCGTGGTTTAAGTTTTATTCTTATTTTTTTATTTCCATTTTAATCTATTGTGTTTTATCTGTTTTTATTCTATATTGCATAAATTTGTTTCTTATATCTTTTCTTATTTATTTATTGTGTCTGTCTATTAAACCTATATGTTTCTGTTTTTCTCTTATCATGCTTCCGTAATCATGTATTTGGTATCATTATCACTGAATCATGTAAAGCACCTTGAATTGCCTTGTGTTGAAAGTGGGCTATGTAAATAAAATTGCCTTGCCTTTTATAACAAAGCAAGTTCATTGCATTTCCATCTTGCTGAGGCCTGTTTTTTTCTACATTGAAGGTTTTAGTTCAAACAGCATATGGAGATGTTGGAAACCAACTACACAGTATAATGCATCCACCGACGTCTTTTACTATTATTTTGCTGCTGCTCAGTGTATGAAATTTGGTTTCATTTCACAGCAATTGCCCTCCCTCATGATTTTTGCGGGATTTAACGAAGCCTGGATGGTATACCCTGAGACAAGAGAGTGTAATAAAATATCAGTTTTATCAGCTGCTGGTCTGATCGAGGGGAATGTTCAGCATGTCCTTGTCCAAGGATGAAAGGTGACCGTTCTATATTTGGACTTCCAGTGCTCGTCACTCCGAGTGTCCGACAGCTGGCCGAGCTTCTGCCGCACACGGCAGCTCCCACAACATTCCTGAAAACTGAATTCACAGCGTGCCGGCAGGACAAACGTCTGTAGGGGATAACAGCGCAGCTTGCTGGAGAAACATTCGAACTACAGAAGTATGGGGAGGGAAACGTTCTTGTGTTCAGACATCCACAGGCATACGCTTTGCACCTTCTTTGCATAATTCTTGAATTCAACCCAATGGATGGTTTTCATGCATGAATGATCTGTTTAAGATGCCTGAAATGGAATTAAGTCTAGACTTTGACGAGGGCATTTCAAAACCTTCATTTTGTTTTCTTAGAGGCGATCACTGCTTGCTGGATTATCTCGATCTTAAAGCTGCAACCTGTTAACCGGACACAAGATGGCTTGCTGTGGTATCGATTGCACTAACAATCAATAACTAAATAGAATTATTGCTAAAATTATCTGTTTTGCATTTAAGATAATGCTGCTAAATTGAATTTGGATTGAAATGATAATGTTTGTACTTTACATATTAAGTGTTAAAACTTGTTTTAATTAAAATTGACAGTGAAGGTCCTGGACCAACAAGGCTTCATGGTTGTATTTGACAACATGATTGATTTTGTCTGGAAGGCAGAGGGGAAACAGAGACACTCAACCACGGCTTACCGGGCTGAAGCGCCAACAAATCTCCAGTAGCTTCAGTTAGCTCAGTTAGCTTGTAGCTACATCGCCTCAAAGGACCAATTATCCACTATTTTTATGTACAGGGTGACCCAGGTGGATACACCTGAATAAAATGGGAATGGTTGTTGATATTAATGTCCTGTTTGTGGCACATTAGTATATGTGAGGGGGCAAACTTTTCAAGATGGGTGGTCACCATGGTGGCCATTATGAAGTCAGCCATCTTGGATCCAACTTTTGTTTTTATAAGTAGGAAGAGGGTTATGTGACACATCAAAGTTATTGGGAATTTCACAAGAAAACAATGGTGTGCTTGCTTTTAACGTAACTTTATTCTTTCATGAGTTATTTACAAGTTTCTCTTTGTTCATAGCCATTGACATGTCGAAGAGGTTAACACGTGAGGAGCGGATCGAAATTGTGTTGATATCTGGTGAACGCAGTAACCATGTCATTGCAGCAGATTTCAATGCGAAACACCCTACGAGTCCACCCACCTCCCATGCTACAGTTAGCAAGCCGCTTGCCGTCTAAAATCCTGCCATGTGAACAAGCCCGTAGTTGGCAAACTGTCCATGTTATTACACATTGTACGTGGGAATTTCTGGGATTATAAAAAATAGGTTTGCGATTATTGGTTATGTGATGCGTGATAGAGGTGTTTCAGTATCCAAGCCTAGTATCCCAGCTGTACCTGAATGAAGCATGAGCAGCTGTTTGGAAAATCCCCTCAACTTCCTTTTGGCTGATTAAATGCTGAAGTTTATTTTTTCTCTGGTACCAGAGAAGTTTACACTCAGCTTGAAGTGGATTCATGTGAGTAATAGTTTGATGCAGATTTGTTGTTTCTGTTGAAAGACGAGTACCCTGTCATAAAGTTTTGGTTCTGGTCCATTTTTCTTTCTCTACTGTAGCTGCATGAGAAACCTTAAAGTGATAGTGATAGTGAAGTGATAGTTGCGAGTCCTCTTGGTGTTGTTTTGGTGTCACTTTTTGAACGTGCCTTCCAAAACATTAAGCATAAATGTGTTATAGAACAACGCTGTATAGCTACAGCACTCTTGCATACCATAACGAATACTTTACACTCCTAGTTTAGACTGCTATAATCTAATAAACTACTCACGCCAGCCACTCATGACATTGCTCCAAATACTAAAGTTTTGAATTTAAAGGCTGAAATAAATTAACAAATAAATTAGGCCCATCTTCTCTTGTTCTTCTTGTCTTTGCCTCGTGTATTCTTTGCTGTTTTGCATCGTTTCTGTCTTTCTCCAAGCATCATAATTAGTGTTTTGTCTGGTTTTCCCAACAAGAATTACTGAACTGTATGAGGTTGAGCGGTTGCAGGGGAGTCACAGCTGACGACGGTGATTTCCAAACACCAGGGATTAGCGCAGCTGGACAGCACCTGCTCACGCTCAGCTGTGGAGGGAAGCATGACGACATGTGAAAACTTGACAAGGTGGTGGAGGAGAACATCCGAGAACCTGAGCCTGACAATGTGCTGAACACACACATTCACGCGTTGCACAGATGCCCTCCATGACTTCATCCGGGCCGTTTCAACTCCTGTCAGATGATCTGGTCGGGTCGCTGCCCGACAATAGAAAGGCTTCTGCTGCTTTAACAAGCGTAGGTGTCGGGTTACACCTGCAGTTTCAGCGGCGCTGAAACAAAAGACGGACGCCTGAAATCCCTCAAAGCAAACGGAAACGTTGGAGACCATCGTCACCCGACAGATTCCTCTCCTGGGAGGCACTGATTGATTAAAAATGGGAGAACATTATCAGTTTACTCTGAACATGAGTTATTGCTATCTTACTAACAAGGTTACCTTGAAAGCATAAGTGTTTCACATCACTGTAGAGGAATTTCAGCTTACTATACTTAGCAGAGCTGGTTTAATTAAGCCCAGTTGGGTGGACATGAAGCAAATGACCTGCTTAAGGACACCATTTCAGTCACATTTAAGTTGGAAATTTGAGTAGAATACAACACGGCCTGTTGTTGTCCTTCTATATGTCCTCAGGCGTGCTGAACTTCCTCTTTCAGGACTTTCTGGTAGAGAGCAGAACTCATAACACAATCAAGTATAGCATATCAATCAGGTTCTGAAACAGCAATGCAGCCCCAGACAATCCACTACCAGCACCATGTTTTTTGTTTTTATTGGGTCCTGATAGTTTTACTCCAGACTAAATCCTTACAGAGTCCATTGCAGCCATTTATAGACTGATACATCTTAATAACTGCATCTCATCTCTTCTTATTGTCTAAATGTATGTCTTATTTTAGCCTGGCTGTTTATTCTTCATTCGTCAAATGAATTGGATTCCTAAACATAGATGGGAACGAACTGAATTTTGTGTACCTGACAGTTTTGCGTGAAATTCACAAATACTAATGCATTAGCAAAAGTTGCAACAGATGTGACTCAACAGCGACACCCCCTTCATTTACCTAACTTTATCGTAGAGGTATGAAATTTGGCACACTTGTAGAACTTCCTAAGAATTACAGAAAAGTCTGTTGCATCCATGACCTACAAAAAACAGGAAGTCGCCCATCTTGGAATTAACCTAAGATTTTTACAAATTTTTACCCAATTTTGGTACATTTTCGGACTCCCCGTACCTGTATTTTGAAGGGCTGGGGCCAGGCCTAAAATTTTGACTACACACCAAAAATATTACAGTTTTTATATTTCCTATAAAGAACATCAGAGGAGGATTAAACCAGCTATGGTGGATCATCATCAGTCTCTAATAGAGGGTGAAAATTTTTCGGGATTCCCATGGGTCACGAGATTCCTGCAGGATTCCCGCGGGACGGGAGTCAATTTCACTGTTGGTAACGTGATCGGGACGGGACAGGAAATAATCCACAGGATCGGGCGGGAAACCGGAAATTAGAAATTGTAATCTTTTTTTTTTTTACATCTATCTTTAGCTGAATTCCATCGGGTCTACTACAAGGCACGCACCAAAACTGAAACTGCTACGTTGTTGCACCACCTGGATAAACTGGTAAGCATATGATATCCGTCTAAAATGCGTGTATCTTAATAGTTTAGTAGTCAGATGAGTCGAGTCCATTCATGACGTGGTAAGGTGGCCAAACAACGAGAATGCAGGATATGGTTAAAGATGCTGGATAAAGCTAAATAGATGATCTTTGATACTGTGCTAGGCTATGGTTTACAGGGGGGTGGGGGGAGCGAGCGCCATAGGAGGTAAATTACTAATCTACGGGATTCGGGTCGGGACGGGAGTCTTTCTCTCTGGATTTTTTCGGGACAAGATTTTTTTAGTGGGGCTGTCGCGTGATCGGGACGTGAGGGAAATATTTTTTTGGGATCGGGATGGAACGGGAGCGACAATTGATTCCCGTGTCACCCTCTAGTCCCTAACAAAGCCCAATGGTCAAATGCTGACATCACTCAAGCCCCGCCCCCAGCATTGAACTGTTGGAAGTGACAGAAGACAAGTTGGTGTAACACCACGTACATTACAGACACGTTGATCACAGTGGTGGGGCTGTAGTCAATATGTGGTCACACTATGGCTATAATTTTTTGCTTAAAATCCCACATAAGTCATCTGATCTGAACCAAACCCCTGAGAGAAATCTATGCTAATATATGGTGGGCGTGGTCGATGTCTACTACAGCGGCCCCAAGTAGAGCTCGGTATCGATTCAAACTTCAATACAAATTTGATTCCGATTCTCAAGAGTTGAAATCGATTATCACAATCCAATCCGATCTATTCTGATTCAAATCAATCTTTTTAAAGTTGATATTGATATGTGTCTACGCAGTTGAAATCTTTTTATGGAGCTGTTACCTTATTATATTTTTGACTCACTGATGCCTGTAGTTGAAAAATATTTAGCCGATAAGCATATTCTTTTACCGGCAGAGATTCTAAATGATTTTTACACAGATATACTCAAAACATATTCTTCTATTATACGATATTATGATGGAGCCAAACAGAAAAGAGTGATACATACTAGTTAATATGAAAAACAACTTTTTTGGTTGGTTCTGATTTTTTTCTTTAGAAATATTTTTTTAATTAACACTTATGAAAATCTAGTCAGACTCCTTGTTTTCTCTATCCATACAATCTAGCCTCCGGCTTTTGATACAGCCTTTGTGCCAAAGCATTACAGCATTAGTTGGGTAATAGTCCCTGATCTCTGGAGAACACCATGAGAAGATCTGAAAGTGTCTCTGGTCTTATATATAGGGATGGGTGGTACACCGAAAATTGACGGATGCCGAAATTTATGGCTTTATATCTATGTCATTTTGCTAATGTCGGTATCTTCGGTAGGCCTATTTTTAAAAAAAAGAACGAAAGAAAAGTCATTTAGTTTAGTGGTGCTCATGCACCTTTAAGAAATGATTGTACATGACTATGTATGGTCATGTGACTTCATCTCATCCAGAAAGGAAAAGCGCCGCCACCCCTGCAACTGTGTTCCTATATTTAGACTCCTCTACAGGAGTCGACCCAGAGCGCTCCCAGCCCAGCATGCTAGCTCGGCCAGCCCAGGTCCTGCCAGACAGAGCCGAGTCCAAAATGTTTATACACCACTTGATGCCACCGCTGGCTGATCCTACCTGTGCTTCAATCAAAATGCAATATATTTTCTGTCTAAAACAATGACTGCAAACTTGAATCACCAGTTTCACTCAGACCCAGTCACGTCTTGCTGCTAGTTTTAACCCAGATAATGGGAAATTACGTATGTTGTGGCATTTACGTTTCACGTACGCTTATGTACATCACAGGCAAACTGCAGAGGAGCATCACAAAAATCCTTAGAAACGAGGATTAATATACATGACTAATTTGATACAAACATTTACTCTCCATGTGGCAGATAACGCTGCAAATTTTACTCACCAAACTGAAAATCCGCTCGCATTGGCGAGTGGCGAGTGTTAATTTCGGACTCTGTCTGTAATTCAATGACCCAACACTTGGTGGGTAACATTTCAATGGGGGAAACAGTATTAACCCTTTCAGAAACAAGTCTTAAAAATGGGTGTGTGGACTTTTTCCTTACAATTTTAGTTTTAAAAGGGCAAACAATGTTCAACAGTTAAATCGATTTTGGACTTGTGAATCTATTCAGTTCAATTTTTATAAGAATCGACTCAGAATCGATTTAGAATAGATTTTTCTTTTTATCAACACAGCACCAGTTCCAAGTCATATTTATCTGACCGCTCTGAAATTTCCCGAAACACTTGTAGTGTTTCGGGAACTACAAAAAGTCTCTTGAGCCATGGTCCAAACCCCAGTGGTAGTCGGCCATTTTAGACGTTTTACTGACTTAACTAACAAACTCGTCCCAGATGGTCTTCAAAATGAGGCAGTATAGTCTTAAGGCATTTGAGGTATAAACCAAACTTTTTTTTAAGTAAATGAAAGAAAAGATTTAGTGAATATGTAAACTGTTTTATAACACATCATTTGTTCAACTTTAAACCTGTTATTTCGTCAAAGGCAGTGAAAACCATGACCACTGATTTTGGTGACTGAGATTGATAGAATTTTTTACATTTCTGATGTAACCATAAAGTTATTTTAGGAATACATAAAACTAAAATTTTGAACATATTTGTATTCAAATAAAACATATGTTAAATGTATGTAATCATCATTGAATATTATATAATAATCATATATAAATATTATTTAATAACATATTAAATACATATTCTATTGGTGTTAGGAATCTAATTGTTGGTCTGTTAATTAATAGTGATGTATATTGGCAATGGTTTGGTGATACGATATGTACACAATACGATGCAATACATTGTGATACTATGAGCAAGACTATATATTGTGATTTTTAAAACATAATTTAACAGCATAAAAAAATGTCACAGCTTTCTGAACACTCCAACCGGTTTCATAAATACACAGATCCAGTTTTATTTCTAGATCTAGTTCATCCACTGGAACGAAGAAGGTGAAAACAGCCACCAACTAGCGGCCATAAAAATTACTTTCATCATTTATGATTCCATTCAAATTCTTAAAAATGAACTAAAAACAAAATCTGATACATTGCTTTTGAATATCAATACAGTATCGTGACATAAAATATCACGTGATGTCAGCATATAGATATTTTCTCACATCACTATTAGTTATTTTATAATTATCTGTCTGTACATTGGAGAAAACTTTACTACGTTAAGGTAACTGACTTATTTTGAAATACATTTTGTAGTTCATTAACCAGACAGAGCTATTTTATTTAGCACTGTTAATATTTCACTCTTAAGATTGTAACCTCTAAATAACCACAGCTTTTTAGATTAGTGTTTTTTTTTGTTTTTTACGTGTTGCTGTGTTAACCTTTCGGTCTGAGTAATTACTCTGATATACTCCAGAGTCCTTAACAGATAATTACATGATTATTACGTCTTCAGTATCAGCTTCACATCGGGATCAGATTCCAGGGTTTCCAGTGTTCTCGTAATGGTCTGAGCTATTCTCCTTCGGACGAGCAGCAGAGAGGAGGTGGGGGCTGCTTCAACCGATGAGGCATCCCCCGTGGCAACACACAGCCCTGTCATCTCCTGCCTCGTGCCTGGATCACTGAATCAGGGCCAACACACTCATTAAGCCATTTTTTTCTCTCTTCATCACCCCTCCTCCTCCTCTCTGCTGTCATCATTCGGTCCTCCTTACCTTGGCTCTGCTCAGGGAAACCCCAGAAGGCTGAGCGGGAAAGCGTGCAGAAGGTGATGGGAGAAAAAATCAGATGGATGGTTTGTGAAATATTAATCTGACAGAGAGAACAAAGAGCTGATGTTGCTTCAGGAGACAGAAAACAGGTTAAGGAGGGGAGCTTAAAAACTCCACACCAAGGAGACTAAACATGGCAACAAGTCAGGTGAGGATAAACTAAATCATCTGGTTATCCCCGATTGTTAGGGGTAGGGTATATGTCCCCAATATATATAAAAACCACAATGGTGACCATTTCCCAAAGCTCCTATTATGACAAACAAGCCTCATAAGGGAATAGTCCCATGTGTGCCCTTATCAGGGAAATACATGGACCCAGAATGCATAATTGGAAGGATAACTGGTATTTCACCATGTAGAATTGCTTCTAGTGTTATTGGATGACCAAAGCAATCATGTTAAGGTCCCATTTGCTTGACAGTAAGCAAAACTGCTGCTGACCAAAACTAATTATAATGTTGATGATCCTCAAGACTTCTGGGGGATTATTCCGTAAACTAATGAGGCAAAAGTTTAGTTTTTTTGGAAAGAAGTCCAGTTGCAACTGGTCTAAAACTGACCCCATTTAAGAGAGAAAACATCCCGCCTACAGTCAAACATGGTGGTGGTAGTGTGATGTCTGGGGCTGTCCTTCTTCTCATTATTCTCTCACCTTATACTCAAACATACTTGAGTTAATAAGTAGGAAAATTATTTCAAGAGCACTGGCAAATCCACCTCTGAATGGCTGAGAAAAACGAACAAAGAAGGTTTTCTAGTGATCTAGCCAAAATTCCGACTTAAGTTTGGGCTATACGTTCTGATAACATTGTGGGCGATCTCATTGGGCATGCTTGAAAATGACTAATTTCCAGTTGAATTTTAATGAAGCTACAGAATGAGCAATGCTGGATCGGAAAAGGAAAAAGCCTTTCAGATTATTTCTCTTCAATTTTATTTATGAGTCAAAAATAGCAGCCAGAGTTTAAAAATGTAAAAGAATTCTCAGCGACACTCAGCTATACATTACATTGTCACCAGGTCACTTTGATTCCATCCAGACCTTAAATTATTGCATTGAACAAATCAGCGACTGGATGTCCCACAACTTTCTCCAGCTAAAAAGAAAACAAAACAGAAGTAATTATTTTTGGACCTAAGCAGGAACGATCCAGAGTCAGCACACAGCTTCAGCTAATACAACTAAAAACTACTCATCAGGCCCGTATTCTAGGTGTAATAATGGACTCAGACCTGAACCTCCAGGGTCACATAAAGGCAATAACAAGGTCAGCTTTCTATCACCTGAGGAACATTTCTAGGATTAAAGGACTGATGTCACAGAAGGACCTTGAAAAACGGATCCATGCGTTTATCTTTAGTCGGATTGATTACTGCAACAGCGTCCTCACAGGTCTTCCTAAAAAAGCAATCAGACAGCTGCAGGTGATGTATGTTTTATCTGTTTTTAATCTACATTCTTTTGCATAAATTTGTTTCTTATACCTTACCTAAATTGCTCCTTGTACCTTGCGTCTTTTATTTTATTAATGGATTCTCGTGTTTTTATTTGTTTTTAAATTTCATACACTCACATAAATTTCAGTTTATGCTTCAGTTACTAAATGCATGTGTTTAGTGACGATCTGTTTTAATTTTCATATTTTTTATCATGTATTTGGTTTCTTTACCACTGAATCATGTAAAGCGCCTTAAATTGCCTTGTGTTTAAAGTGTGCTATATAAATAAAATTTCCTTGCTTCGCCTTTTTGCTAATCCGTTTTAATTTGATTTACTTTACACATATGCTTCCATATAAAACAATGTTATTTAGAACATTGCACATTAGTTAATGGAAACAAACTCTTTGAATGTCCATTCAATATGTGTTCGTAAAGTCTTGTGACAGAAAACTGCAATACAAGACGAAACACGTATAAAATGTACATGTTCTCTCTCTAATTTACCATTCAGACCAAAGAAAATATACTTGATTCAGAAAAGAGAGAGAAATATTAGAGTTGGCAGACACTTAAAAGAATGAGCATCTCATTTTTTTATTCTCAGTTGCATTTTAGGCTAGAACTTAAAAATGTGTTTGTTTCAAAAATGACAGAACATTTTTTTAGAGTCAGAAATTTAATGGTAAAACACAGTTGGTGATTATGTAAATCATCAGATTAAAAAAATACTCACAATACATGAAAAAGTGTTCAAGGAAGAAAAATTTAAACAAAAAAAATGTGTTACTTGTAGATAACAGAAAATTTAGTCGTATTTTACAAAAATGTGTCTGTAAAAAAAGATTTTCCACTTGCCTTTCAGGGCTTCCGTAGCTAAACCTACCCTTTAAATTATGTCTGTTGATGGTTAAATGGTAAATGGCCTGTATTTGTATAACGCTTTTCTCATACCACAGAGCTCTTTACAGTACATTCACACACTGGTGTGGTAGCTTGACATCACAGGAGACTGGCGCCACCAGGCCTCTGACCACGACTAGTAGGCAAGGGGTGAAGTGTCTTGCCCAAGGACACAACGACTAAGACAGCTGGAGCCGGGGCTCGAACCGACGCCTCTCCAGTTATAAGATGAACTCCCAACTCCCGAGCCACGGTTGCTCATACTCTTATCCAATCAAAGTTTTTAGGGATGCGCCAATACCGTTATGTACTCGTTTCGGTTAGTTAACCAATACGATTAACTGATAATTAAAATGTGTAAACTCAACAATAATTTCACAAAAATATACATTTTTCACTTGAAATTGTAGTTTTGCGTTCATTTTCTTAATATATTCTTTTTTTTAAATCTAATTCACCATTGTTTGTTGTAAAAAGCACAGAAAGAGAATAAAACCTGTCTTCTAGTTGCTCTCATTTTTGTTGTGTGGTAGAAGTATCGGTTTGTGTACTTGGTATCTGGAAGTACTATATCAGTAAAGGTCACGTATCAGTTTAAAAAAGGTTGTATCGTTGCATCCCTAAAAGTTTTGTTCCCTTCGCACATGTGTGAGAGAACAAAGCAGCAGCTGCAGCAGAAAGACTTATGAATGTACCTAGCTACCACCGGTCCTCATTCATAAACAAGCAGGATGCGTTATATAATACCTCAGGACTATTTATAGCCCCTATAGCATGCAGCAGGAAAAGAGCGAAGCCGATTCACTCAACGCCCTTCAAGACCAACACACGGCCCTTGGAGGGATCGCCGGGGCCCGACTTGAGGGAGCTATAATTAGAGTCACGTCATGGGAGAGCCATCGAAGAGGAGGAGACAGGCGAAGTGAAAGATAGAGGGGGATGGGGACATTAACGGACAGAGCTGAGCTGCTAATGATGGAGGTTTGTGTTTCTGAGGTTTTACTTCAGCAGCTTCATCATTAATGCAACATGTAAAAGACTTCATAGCACCCTTGAACCTGTAGGGACCCAACAGACAGTAAATCCATTTATCTGGTCTTCATATGGCAAACATCGTGTCCCCAGAGAGCCTCAGCAGTTGTTGGGTTAAAAATAATTTACAGTCCGTCAGCAGGACGTAAATTAACACCCTCATGGCTTGGGGTGAATAAAGGAACCATAAAATTGCTGCGTCGATGGCCAAACGACACTTTCATGACCTTAATGTTGACCTGAATGGGGCTCAGTATCAGCCTGTGGGTCGATGCGGGCACTTTAGATGTCAGGGTGACATAACGATGCCGGAGGAGACTCTGCAGGAGCCGAGCAGGATGAAGATGAAGGAGAGGCGTCCTGGCAGGTTTGACAGCTGATCAGTGATTTTTTTTTTTTTTAAAAGCGGCAACACCATCCGGGGGAAAGATGGGCAGGGAAATGGTACATCCATAAAAGCTGATGATTGCCACTCTGGGGATAAGCGTCCTTAACCAGCAGCAACCAAATAACACACACTGACCACATGACTTTTCATGGAGAATAAAATAACTGCTGTAACTACAACTATTAATTTAAAGGAACTCTTAAGATCATGATGTGACTCTTGATAAAGTTTTGTGTTTTGTGTCCTTTTTGAAGAACTATTCGCTCCTATCACTTGCTGGCTGGTGTCTTGAAATATTTCTCCAGTATTTCCTCATAAAGATATTTTTTTTCCTTCTGATGCCATCTGCTTTGTGAATTGCACCGAAACACCAACACAGCATGATGCTGCTACCACTTTACTTCGACCCTTTTTCCTCTAATTGTAACGACGCTCACAATGGCCAAACACAGGTCATGTCTCCAAAGTAGCATTTTTTCATACCAAATCAGATTTTAATCTTTTTTTAAGTTATGTTTTCTTAAAAATAAATTGTAACTGACAAAAAATAAAATAAACGTGCTTTTACTATGGCTAACCCATCTTGGAGCTGACAGTATTCAAAGTCCAAGTAAAATCAAGTTGTAAAGTATCCTATAGAAGTCTAAGTACTGGTTAAAAAGATCTAGATTTTACAAAAATGAAATCTACATAATCAGAAAATTTGATTAATCAGTAAAATCTATTTATCACCCAGCCCTACTCTAAAGATTATCTTTTTTCTTATTTGTTTGTTTCTCTTTATTTCAATCATGAGGCAATATACAAAAATAAAAAAACTAATTTGCTGCAAATAAAAAGTAGTAACAAAAATGAACACAAGAAAACATACAAAAAGTTTTTTTTAAAATTAACTTACAATTCACAGTACATACAATAAGTACAATGCATCCATTTATAATTCCTTCATGTCGAAAATGAGTGGGAAGAAGGATACAATTATTTAATCCCACCCCTTTACTGTATATATTATTTTGCCATTTTTTCATAGCTTTTAATAAATTATTATGCAAAAATATAGAAAAAAATAGAATTGTTTACAAGGAGTAAATTTAGGAGTAAAATATTGGGAGTAATGCATTTCAAAAGTAATGAGTTACAGGAATATATTACTTTTTTCAGTAACTGAGTAATGTAATGCATTACTTACAAAATATACAGCAATATATTACTAGCTACAATGTCAGTAACTCAAGTTACAAACGCATTTTAAATTGTTTTCCTGGCCAACTAATGCAACAGACCAAATCAAGTTGGATACATTAAAACAAGATCCACTTCCTGTTACTCAAAATTAAAACATCAGAGAATCAGGACGGCTGAGGAAAAGATTGACTGTACATTTAAACGGCGGCATTATTCACTGTTTTCCTAACCATTTGTTGTAAGACTTCAGACATCAGAGTCTCATCTTTGTCAACCATCATTGTGATGAACACTTTCAGCACCTTCTTTTGATCAGATTTAACAAACATTACCATGAAATAGAAGGTAGGCAAAAGAAACTAGAGAGTTAATTTTAATAAAATAGTGTTTAAAATACAGTATTTGTGGTGTGACACTTGTGTAAAATGAAAAAAATTGATAAGTTACAGTGGTTAGAAGTCGTGTTAGATATTTAAGATGCTTTGCCAAAAGTAACTTAAAGTAGTGTAACTCAGTTACATTTTTAAGACAGTAATATGTAATGCAAACATATTACATTTTTGGCACTGTAACTAGTAATGTGAAATATATTATTACCAATATTCAGCCGCTACTGTGTCTATCAGTACAACCTCTGTCTATAGTGTTTAGTCAATGATCATGGCACACGAAGGGTTAAATGTCAGTCTCTGCTAGAAATCCCGCCTCTAACCAAAATATCGTTTCCTGATTGGCTGCCGGGTTCTCGCTAACTTTCATGTGATTGGCCCTCCCCGCTGTCATTCTATATGCTCTTAAAATCAGAGCGGTAAAATCAGCTTGTCAAACTTCTCTTAGCATCTCAAGATACAACTGCTATTTGGGCCGGATGAGAGGCATAGATGTGTAAGTTGTCAACATGTTTGGCTTTTGTTCTGTTCGTGTCACGTTAGCTAGATGGATTTTACTGGTTTCATTTACATTTTGTGTTTTTGCCTGTTTGCGTGCTTGTAAGTGTATATATGTGTGCGCTGCATAGGATTTGTCCAAGAAAAAATAACTTGATATAATAGACTTCTTTTGGAGTCAAAGTGTAAGTTACTTAAAATTAGAATTTTATTACAATATTAAAATAGAATGTGCTAAAGAGATAGACATTTTAAAAATGATTTTCTATTCTTATTCTATTTTTTTTCTTATTTTCATGTATTTGTGTAGAAAAAAGCAACTGTTTAAAAACATAAATAAAATGTATGGTGTAAGTTCAATAAAACCTCATATTCTAGATGATCATGTGATTTTATGTGTCGATATTTTTGGGGGATTAAATTACACATAATAATAGTGTGAATGTAAAGGCCTTTTTTGCTCAGGCAATACCTTTACCATCAAACTCTATGATCATTCTATCCCTAATCTGGTTGTCATGCATCAACATATTTTTGTAAGGTGACAGAGAGTAGAGAGGCTGGAGGAGATGGAGAAGAAGAGACCAGAGGAGGTGGAGGAGGAGAAGCAGGAGCAGATGAAGGGAGAGAGGCTGGAAGAAATACAAGGGAAGGAGAAGCTGAAAAAGAGGCTTGAAATTCAAAGGTGAGGCTCATGAGATTCAGCACTGTGACTAATCAAATGTATTTAGAAAGAGTGTTTTATGCAAACAGAAACACAAACTCCTTTACATGATAAAAACTGTTTAAACATTAGAATAAAACAAGCCTTCACACACATAATAAAACATAGCGGTTAAAAAAATGTTGTTATGATGATGATCTGAATAACAATGATTCCCCCATGTGGCTTTAAAATCAGAGCCTTATATCTAAGAGGCCTCATCATGTGTTTCCAATGTTGATAGTATGTTAATTGACATGATGCACAGCTGCTCTACAACCCTGCACTAAGGAGTAAAGAGTAGAACCTTTCGAATTTTCCTTCTTGTCTTTCATTAGTTAGTTTAACCTATAAAATCTGCATAATGTGAAACTTCAACTTTCAAGAGTGCTGCTTTGGAGGACTTTTGTGTCCCCACCTATCTCAAAATCAAACCTTCTCCCTTGTGTCTGTGTGTATATATACACTACCGTTCAAAAGTTTGGAGTCACCCAAACAATTTTGTGTTTTCCATGAAAAGTCACACTTATTCACCACCATACGTTGTGAAATGAATAAAAAATAGAGTCAAGACATTGACAAGGTTAGAAATAATGATTTTTATTTGAAATAAGATTGTTTTTACATCAAACTTTGCTTTCATCAAAGAATCCTCCATTTGCAGCAATTACAGCATTGCAGACCTTTGGCATTCTAGCTGTTAATTTGTTGAGGTAATCTGGAGAAATTGCACCCCACGCTTCTAGAAGCAGCTCCCACAATTTGGATTGGTTGGATGGGCACTTCTTGCGTACCATACGGTCAAGCTGCTCCCACAACAGCTCAACGGGGTTCAAATCTGGTGACTGCGCTGGCCACTCCATTACCGATAGAATACCAGCTGCCTGCTTCTTCTCTAAATAGTTCTTGCACAATTTCGAGGTGTGTTTTGGGTCATTGTCCTGTTGTAGGATGAAATTGGCTCCAATCAAGCGCTGTCCACTGGGTATGGCATGGCGTTGCAAAATGGAGTGATAGCCTTCCTTATTCAGAATCCCTTTTACCCTGTACAAATCTCCCACCTTACCAGCACCAAAGCAACCCCAGACCATCACATTACCTCCACCATGCTTAACAGATGGCGTCAGGCATTCTTCCAGCATCTTTTCAGTTGTTCTGCGTCTCACAAACGTTCTTCTTTGTGATCCAAACACCTCAAACTTGGATTCATCCGTCCACAGCACTTTTTTCCAGTCTTCCTCTGTCCAATGTCTGTGTTCTTTTGCCCATCTTAATCTTTTTCTTTTATTGGCCAGTCTCAGATATGGCTTTTTCTTTGCCACTCTGCCCTGAAGCCCAGAATCCCGCAGCCGCCTCTTCACTGTAGATGTTGACACTGGTGTTTTGCGGGTACTATTTAATGAAGATGCCAGTTGGGGACCTGTGAGGCGTCTGTTTCTCAAACTAGAGACTCTAATGTACTTATCTTCTTGCTCAGTTGTGCAACGCGGCCTCCCACTTCTTTTTCTACTCTGGTTAGAGCCTGTTTGTGCTGTCCTCTGAAGGGAGTAGTACACACCGTTGTAGGAAATCTTCAATTTCTTAGCAATTTCTCGCATGGAATAGCCTTCATTTCTAAGAACAAGAATAGACTGTCGAGTTTCAGATGAAAGTTCTCTTTTTCTGGCCATTTTGAGCGTTTAATTGACCCCACAAATGTGATGCTCCAGAAACTCAATCTGCTCAAAGGAAGGTCAGTTTTGTAGCTTCTGTACCGAGCTAAACTGTTTTCAGATGTGTGAACATGATTGCACAAGGGTTTTCTAATCATCAATTAGCCTTCTGAGCCAATGAGCAAACACATTGTACCATTAGAACACTGGAGTGATAGTTGCTGGAAATGGGCCTCTATACACCTATGTAGATATATATATATATATATATATTAGTCCTGCATTTGTAGAAATATTGTCTATATTCTTCTTTGCTAAGCGGCCTTTCAACCTGTCTTTGTAAAGGACTTTTTTTTTTTTTTCTCCGCTCCTTTAAAAAAAAAAAAATCCATCCATACATAACCGAATAGATGGATTTTTAAACACATTCATAGACGTGGCAAACCTGTAGGGGGCAGTAGTTCTCCCAAATCCTATCCGCTCAGAGTAACTTTCTACTCTCTAACTTCAGCACGCAGCCGTAATAGAGCTGGTAAAAGCAAGCGAGCAAAAAGCACTTTGACGATTGATACTGCCAGCACAGCTTTGAGGGAATACATCAGGGATGTCCAAAGTGCGGCCCTGGGGCCATTTACGGCCCTTGGACCAATTTTGCACGGCCCCTGACCACCATTTAAGATCTGTACTTTATGCAATTGCCATCACAGCACGAATGGTTCATGCAGACGGAGACTTTCTTTAATAAGGGCAATATTTTTGTTGACAAATTAATAGGATTAGAAAATGATCCATGGCACAAAACAAATAATTCATCTTTTAACAATCATATTTTGTTTTCTTTTTCATTTTATTTCTTTTTAATTTTTTTTATAAAAAAAAATAAAAAATTCTGGCCCTCGTAGCAAAATGTTTTGACATCCGTGTCATTAATGCTGTTTCTGAATGTAAACACAGGTTGCAGAAGTGAATTTGGAGAGTTTTTTGTCAAGGATAGTGACGTTACGGCACTTAAAATTCAGTTTGCATCCGTCCATATGCAGACACTGACAACGCAAATCTTCACTTTGGCCGAAGTTTTTAAAAAGATTGGTTTTTGGTGCCGAAAATATGTGTTTATGACAGGCCAAGCAGTAGAAAAATATCTCAGTTTTTTAGATATCTATGTGTGACAAGGCAACAGACTGATGGTTTGACATAAAGTGGACCTCCGGTAGGACATGTAGGTAATTCAATAATTTATATGTATCGGTAGACCTGGTTGCTGCACGGTGACGCAGTGGTTAGCACTGTTGCCTTGCAGCAAGAAGGTTGTGGGTTCATATCCCGGCCCAGGGCCTTTCTGCATGGAGTTTGCATGTTCTCCCCGTGCATGCGTGGGTTCCCTCCGGGTACTCCGGCTTCCTCCCACAGTCCAAAAACATGAATTTCAGGTTAATTGATGTCACCAAATTGTCCTTAGGTGTGAGTGTGTGCATGGTTGTTTGTCCTGTTTGTCCTGCCCTGTGATGGACAGGGTGTCCAGGGTGTACCCCGCCTCTCGCCCGTTGACAGCTGGAGATAGGCACCAGCACCCCCGTGACCCATTAAGGATTAAGCGGTAAAGAAAATGGATGGTAGACCTGGTTTGCTAAAAGTTACGTTAAAAAGTTTCCCTTTTTCACTACAGCCTGTCAGATAGCTTAATGCTACAATCATTACTTTGTCCAAACCTATCACAAATGCCGGCTGCTCTGTATTGGTCCCTCACTCCAAACTAACCACAAAAGAGAGAAAATGAATTCAACTGCTGAAGATGTTAAGGTAATTGTCACAAAAAAAAAAAAGAAATTCAGTAATTTACCAGATGGTACATGTTGCTTCCCATTCTGAACCAAATTGTGATGCACATCAACACAAATGTAACAAAAATTAACAAAATAAAATACAGGAAATATCACCGTCAGCAATGTCGTTGTGGCCGGACCCGAGCAGGAAAAAACAGGCCCAGTGCACTGTTTTGGGCGCTGTCTACACTCAATCGGTGAGTAGCTGGTTAGCTTCAACAACTGAACTGAGAATCTGCTTTATTAGCTGGTTTTTGCATAATAAGTTAACCAAACGTCTGTAACATTTAAAAGATATAGAAAAGTATCAAGATAAGCTCTTAATTTACATTTATAACCATCTTTCAAAAAAGGTATCAAAGATATAATGGCAAGGCAAGGCGAGTTTATTTGTAGAGCACAATTCATACACAAGGCAATTCAAAGTGCTTCACAGCTTCCTAAATTAAGAAAACAGATAAACAGAAAAAAAAACATCAACTTAAAAAATAATTTGTTACAATAAAAAAGCAAGAGTGCATGAAGACTGTTCCATATTTTAACTGCCTGAAACTGAAATACAGCCTCACCGTGTTTATTGTTGACTCTGGGACCCACCAGGAGACCCCTCCCTAAAGTTCTCAGGGCCTGAGATGGTTCATATGTCTCTAACATGTCAGAGATGTACTTTGGTGCCAAACCATGAAAAGACGTGTACACAAGCAGAGCTGTTTTAAATTCTATTCTCTGAGCGACAGGAAGCCAGTGCAGAGACCGTAGCACTGGACTAATATGGTTGTATTTCCTGGTTCTTGTCAGGACTCGAGCAGCAGCGTTCTGGATGTACTGCAGCTGTCTACCAGCTCGTTTAGAGAGGCCAGTGAGCAGGCCGTTACAGTAGTCTAAGCTGCTGGAGACAAATGCATGGATAAGTCTCTCTAAGTCTGGTTTCGACACTATTCCTCTGGTCTTAGCAATGTTTTTCAGATAGTAAAAAGCTGTTGATGTTATTACTTTGATGTGGCTATTTAAGTTCAGGTCCGAGGCCATGATTACCCCTAGATTTCTAACCTGAGTTTTTGGTTGAAGACAGAGAGACTCAAGATGACTGATAACACTTTCTCTTTGTGTCTGTGGGCCAAAAATAATGATCTCAGTTTTTTCTGAGTTTAACCGGAGAGGGTTGTTTTGCATCCACACACTGATCTGTTCAATACAGTGATAAAGTGTATCTATAGGCCCATGTTCACCTGCCATTAGTGACACGTAGATCTGAGTGTCATCTGCGTAGTTATGGTAAGACACATTATTGCTGTTAATTAGACCCAATGGAAGCATGTACAATTTGAATGAAAGTGGTCCCAAGATTGACACCTGGGGGACTCCACAGGTCATGGGAATTTTGTCTGAGACACAGTTGCCAATTTGGACAAAGTACATCCTGTCCTCGAGATAGGACTTGAACCAGTTTAGAGCAGTACCGGAGATTCCCACCCAGTTTTCTAACCTGTGAAGTAAGATCCCATGGTCCACTGTGTCAAAGGCAGCACTCAGGTCTCAGCAGAACTAAAACTGAGACTTTGCCTGCATTGGTGTTCATGCAGATATCATTTGTCACCTTGATCAGAGCTGTCTCAGTGCAGTGGTGGGGCCTAAAGCCTGACTGGAAAGTATCAAACACATTTTTACACAGGAGAAAGTAAGTGAGCTGTTGATATATTACTTTTTCTAGGACTTTTCCTAAGAATGGTAGGTTTGATATGGGCCGGTAGTTGCTCAGTACTGTGGCATCAAGGCTGTTCTTCTTTAGAAGAGGCTTAATGATTGCAGTTTTTAAGGCATTTGGGAATGTTCCCGTCTCAAGTGAGATGTTAACTAACTGACCAAGTTGTGGTAACAAGCTGCTCCGGCACAGACTTTAGAAATCGAGTGGGTAAATTCATCAAGGCAGCATGTACATGAACTCAGACCAGAGATAACCTCTTCGATTGTTTTGTCACTGACAGGTGTAAAATGTGTCAGCTCAAGGTGTTTAATGGTTAATAACATTAGGCTTTGTCAGTATTTACTGATGTCACTCTTTACTTTGTCTCTTTACTTGATTTGTTTTTGTTACTTTCAAACTTTCAGGTATGGTAAAGACAATGTTTGAATAAAAAGCTGAACGGCACCAAGATGGAAACAAACATTTGTTGTTAATATCCACTCAGTTTTGTGGACCGGTGGCGATACGTTAAAAAAAACAATTAAGATTGGTCGATACCAATGTTAATGCTGTAATCCAGTTGCTTCTTGATTTACGCGCTTGTCAATCTGAATTGAAGCAGTCGTATGCTCTGCTTGACCTGCATAAGAAGTATAAATCACAGAACATTAGAGGCTTCTATCTTATTTTCAAAACTCAATCATGGCCAAATTCGGCTTTGCTTCCAATTTCCATGTCCTTTCTTTCTTAAGCCCACTACCATGGTCTCTATACTCACTGCTCCCTTTGACAGCCCAGTTTGCTTCTGAATCTGCCTTTTAGATTAAACAAAGTGTTGTAAACACACATGGGCGCCGTAAAGGGGTGGAAGGTTAGGACGATTCTAAGGGCCCAGGCTGATGAAGGGCCAAGAAGAGCAGACCCTCTTTTTCTTTTCTTATTTCTTTTCTCTTTTTTATACATACGTTAAATGTGCTAGGGCCCCTCATACACTTAATGTGTATTTTGTCCGTTTTGACCATAGATTTAATATTTAACAAACAAATAATGTATTTACTGTTTAAGTCACACCCCCCTCACAATGGTTCATTCCACCTGCGCTGTCCGAGCTACACTCGCTAGCGTAACGTCTCTTGCTTATTGCATTTGTTATGATGCAGTGCAGATAGTGACACACGCAGGCATGTCACATCAAAAGTCAGGGCATCAAAAACGGAAAGAAAAGAAGGAAAGAGAAGACCGAGAACGCCGAAGTCGACAGTATGTCACACAGTTTTTCAAAAAGAAAGGTAGCTTGCCCTATTCCTGTATTCCAAAACTTTCACTTACTTATTTTTGTTGCTACATGACCTGCTTTTATCTAGCTAGCTTAGTAAAATAATTACTGAATTATGATTTACATCCAACAATAATAACATCTCTGCTGTCTCCGGGTTATCATGTCTCGTAGACACAGATTCAGCGGCCGCTGCACACCCACGTCTTCCTTCCCCCGCGGCCCCCGTCCCCGTCTCAGCCAAACAAGGTGAGCCTGAGCGCAAAACTTCACGAAGATTGAAAGCTCTAAGCACGTCTTATCTACTGTGTTCTCCACATGATGATAACTTTACTAAACAAAAAGTAATCTACACGCTTCAAAAATTACAAAATCAGTTTGCCGTGTGTTCTGTGAAGTGACAGTGCTGCTGCTACGATCGATGCTGTCAAACTTGACGTTCTTAATATGAATAAAATGCCCCTTGAAAAAATAATATAAAGTGGAATAAAAATGTGTCTGTGGTAACCATTGGCTATAATTAGTTTACAGAATAGATATTTAATATTTTATATTAAGAAAACTATACAAAAAAAATACAGTTTTGGATTGTCTAATTTTTTTCTTGTGTTGTATAGTTATCTATTTCATATTATTCAACAATGCAGGTGGCGAGAGAGCATTCAGTAAGCTCAAACTGATTAAAAATTATCTTAGGTCTGCTATGTTGCAGGACAGACTTTGTCACCTTGCCATACTGTCCATTGAAAGCAAACTGGCAAGAAAGCTGAACTTTGATGATTTGATACATGATTTTGCCAGCAGAAAGGCACGCCGCTGGGCCATTATAAAGTGATGTTGAACATAACTTGTTATACCTGGATAACAAACAGTTTATGTCTGGTTCAGTACTTGTTTAGTCCTGGACTGGTTTAGGCCTGGCATTACTCCTGGTGTGTCTTGATTTTGAGCCCTTTTGGCCTAGTTTTAGTCTTGGACTGATTTAATTATGGGTTAGTTGTAGCTGATGTTTCCTGATTGAGCAGTTGGACCCAGTTAAAGCTTGTTCACGTAAAGTATATGTCAATATGTGTACATTATGTTCTGTTGTGTTTGCAATTGCAATTGAGATAATAAATATTCTCCTTTTATGTAAACAAGTACATATTTCCATAGCTTTTTCTTGTTTTTGTAGGCTTTTACTCATCAGACATTTTAACTATGCAATGTGCTAAGTATCTTTTTTAAAGTATACAGGGCATGTTTATTGGGTTACATTTTATCTGTAAAAAATGTAGGGGGCCCAGAAATTTTTGTTTCCATAGGGCCCCGAATTTCTGGCGGCACCCCTGTAAACACACCTCAGAGATTTTGGTCCATACTAATTCAATACTTTCACACAGTTGCTGCAGATTTTTTTGAGGATGCTCCAAAACATCAAGAAGATTCATCAGACTATAAGGCTGTGGAGGCCATTTAAAGGAGATATATCCTGCTTTTAAATCCTTCCTTTTCACATGTAAATCATTCACTTGTGGTCTATGTAAAGTAGAACCACAGTGGTTTGGTCTGAATTCCATGTTATTGTAGCCCCATACCGTTCTGAGGAGCATCTTTAGAGCAACTCATTTTGATGCGGTCCCTTTAAATGTAGGCGAAACATTTCATGCCCCGCCCCCTCCAGGTTACAGAGCGTTCCGCTCCACCCCGTTCGGACATTTTTGTAGTCTGATAGCAGCGATACGATTACTACCGGCAGATAAACTTTTTATTGCGACGATGTCAATCACCAGCCCAAGGTTCCTCTGTGACGCCTCAGACATCTAATAACTTTGAAATAATCCTGACACTCTCATGAACTTTGACCAAGTTTGTCGAGGCTAATTTCCCTCCACACTAACACGTTATGAATGAAGTAAAAAAAAAGCCTCAGCCTATTTACGGAGTTCGCTAGCGCAAGAGTCAAAAACACAGCTAAATTCCTGTACATCATGTGTACCCCACGACAAAAAACGGCAAAAAAAGCCCAATCATTTTATTCAAAGCATGCAGTACAGTTATGTCCTCAGCTATAAGCTAGCACACATCACTAACAGAAGCAGAATGTACAATGCTACAACTGTCAAAACATTTGCCCGTACGACATATCAACACACAACATTCATGTCTAAAATAAAGTTTACTGTCATTTTAGTGTTATTTGAAGCTTACCGCTTTGCTTTGTCCGTCGTTCCCGTGGAGAGAAGGAACTGACCCCCTCAATAAGACCCAGTCTTTCAGAAAATCCCTCCTGATACAGACCGAGGTTGCTGAGGCACTCGTCCCCGAAGTGCTTCGCGCAAACGAGGAGAACTTTCCCCACGGATGTCGGTATATTTCCACTAAAAAATAAAAAGTAACCAGGCACTTCTTAGAGGCTCTGATGCTGGGGGTTGATGTAGGGATTTGTGTGGGTTAATACACCCAATAACTAAAAATTTGGACTTGCTTTCTTGTAACTTCGACATGATTGACCTTGGATTACAAAATCGCTGTGGGTGAGAAAAAATGGAGGCTTCACAAAATTAGTTACCTGGAAGTCTGTTACCTTATTTGGCAGTTCAACAACAAATGCTGTGATGTAATAGACAAGAAAACGTAACAGCGAATAGAGAAAACTAAACAGACTGAAAAATATGACCAAAAAAGAATGTAAAGATAAAAACGCAGCACCAGAAGAGAATAAATGTAAGTTGTCTGCACTCCTAAACACCTAAAATACAAATTTGCATGCATTTAAGGGCTAAAAAAAGATGAGAAGAGAATGGATTTTCCATGATATGTGTCCTTTAAGTACACTAAGCTCAGGAAACAAGCCAAGTCGTATTTCATTGTTTAATTAATCAAATATCTCTTTTCATTGTCTTTTCTTTGATTACAATAAAAGTATTGGGGGAAAATATCCATGTTATGAAATGGAGAACTATTTGAGTGGGAGACAGTGATAAAAACTGCTTGTTATTTTAAAGACATCAGTCCCTGTTTGGTCTCAGTTCTTTTTCAGCCTCAGCTTTGCAGAGTTTTTTCCTTTCACTTGCCATCTTCGCAGAGTCCTTTGGCGGCCGTTTGTTGCGTATGGATCAGTTTCCCTGCAGCGGAGTCATTATATTTGAATGAGGACAGGGACGACAGCGGTTGCAGGGAAGCAGGTTATCAGCTTGATCTACTTGACTCTAAAAACGCGAGTCAAGCAGTTAGAAAACAAAATGACTTCATTGCTCTCATGGCCCACAGGGCTGCAGTCCAAAAACACCCACACCAATGCTAATAAACAAATGCATTTAGGTAGGTTTACGAATAAAGCATAAAGTTTAACTAAATTTGTGGACATTTTTAGATAAATATCTTGTTTACATTTTAAAGACTGTGTTCTCCTTTCATACACATCAAGCTGTTGGAGACTGCTAAAAACTCTTTAGCTTTAGCTCTTTATAGTTATGGATAAAGTTGGGATGACAGACTTGAATTAGATTTCAATATTCTAATGTTGTGAAATTAAATAAAAATAAATTTCTGCATTTAAGGCAGATGTAAGATAACCCAAACCAAGAGTTACCAGACTAACTTTTCAGCTCATGGTCGTACAGGACTTGGAAAAGTAATTTAAAAATTCCATAATAATTTTCTATTTCTATCTTCTGACATTTCATAAAAAATACATTAATATTTATTCATTTAATAATTTATCTAAATGAAAATTGTGTACTCTGATTCGATTTTTGACTGTAATGAAAAAACGTGGCTCTTGCCATAGAGATACATAAAAAGTAGACCCTGCATTGGCCGCTGAGTAGTGAGAAATGCTGCCGCCATCTTGGACCGGTGTTCCTCTCTGCAGACAAACCAAAACAACTGCAGCTATAGCTACAAGATTCCTAAGTTCCCTCGGATGTTTTCTTGTTTTAATTAAGGGCTATTGAGAGTATGGCTCGCGGGATTACTTTTCAAGTAAGACCGAACATTTTTATTGTTTGAATTTTGTAAATATAGTATTACTCAGTTCACCAGCAAAAATCTTGCTTGCTAGCTGATGTTAGCAACATTTTTAATGCCAGCGTTCCCCGGCTGTGTAGATTAACTGACACTTTATCGTATATAATAGAAGACTTGGATTACAACGGACATAGGAATGCTACTGTAGAAATTAAAGTAATATTTCTGGTAAAAGATATGTCTCACATCACACAACTACCCCTCTGAAAAGTTTGCAAGCAAGCTTACTTATAATTTCATCAGCTATGGTTTATTAGCAACCAAAATGATAAAGTTCTAACAAATCTGAAGGAAGAACTAATGGGAAAATATAAATAAAATAGGAGGACAGAAAAAGATTAATGAAAAAGAAAGAATTGATCTAATAAGATTAACCTCCTTGATAAACAAGATGAAGAGGAGAGAACATCACACCAGAATACACCTTGGTCATAGGACCGAGCAAATATGCTCCAAACAGTGGTGCTGTTGTTTACAACGCAAATGTGGATTTAACTCACCGTAAAATGTAAATTTCCTCACCGGTGATTTGAGAATAGAAGGTGCGGGTTTAGCTCTGGTCCCGCTGCGTCTTTCTTAATTTGTCCTAGCCATGGTTTAACTGTAGCTTAGCTAATAGCTACTAGCATGCTTCAGCTAATATGCTTTGCTCACAGGGATGCTCTTGTTGTGATATAGCAGCTAATAATGTTACCAGGTGTTATGAGTTGTATGAGAACGGGTAAGAGTTACTTGTTAGGGAAAATGCAATCTGTGGTTCCTTTTGATCAAACATGGGAGGAGGTGATAGCGATCCTCTTTTAGATTTCGATTAGGGCTGCCATGATTCGTCGATTCGTCACAACAACGTCGATAAGTAAAATTGTCGACAAAAAACTTTGGCAATCCACGTTAGAGTTTATTTTTTAAAAGCTTTGTTTTTCTCTTAAAACGGTCGCTGTCCCTCTATCTGCTCCCTTTCTGCCCCTCACGCACATGCACAGTTATGGTAATTAGGCTGAGCTGCAACTTAGAAAAGCTTTATAGCAGTGAGCTGACAACCTAACCCCTAACCCTCTAATGTTCTAGACCATTTTATTACATTAAAGAGAACAATGTGTAATGCAAAATTAACAAAGTAGAAGCTGTTTACAGCATTACAACAGTGTTGTTTCAGCTTCTTAAAGGGAAGCCCGCTGTGGCTGATGACAAAAACCCGACTTTCAGCTTTTTACGTTCTCTCCGAGGTATCTAGTGGTATTCATAGATTCATGACAATGTCCACATTCTCTCATATGACGTCCACTACGGCCCGAGCTGCTGCTTAGAGGCTGTTTCTGATCATTTCATTGAACAGAGCGGAGCTTCTGTTGCTGTTATTTACAAGACATCAAGGTGCAGGTGTCGCAACAAAAAACTGCTGCTTATTATTTTTATTATTGCATTAAAATACTTTTTTGTCATAATGTAATGTTTACTATATAGATCATAACTGTTAAATGAGCTATCACCTTAAAAATCACGGTTTTAGATATTTAGATTTTGATATTTTCAAAATAATCGTTTGTAGCAGCCCTAATTTCAATGTGAAAAGTCGTGACTTAATTTCGATCAATTTCAATAATAAATCGAGATCATGACACCCCTAGTAACCAGGTATACCATGGCTCTAAAAAGCTAACAAGCTAGTTTATCTTAAGGAAGAAAAAAAACTAAACAGACTTGAAGGAATTTTTTATATTTAGATTCATTTCTGTTCATACAGAGTCAAGTAATACATAATTTAAACAAGGAAAATGTGCTGCAGATAAATGTGACTTTTGTCTTTAAAAAAGAGGCTGTGGAACATGTTATAAATAATTGCATGAAGTATACTGTTGAGAGAAGGGAACTGGTACAACCAATGGCCTCTGGATGCTCTGCTTTGTGACCGCATACCACAGAGGCCGCCATTGATCCTCCATTGCTGTAGTACCTCCATTTGGCCGCTAGGCCCCCATTGAAAAGCTTTGGACTTTAGACACGTTAAAAACAACTTTAATGCCTGGTTTCAATTTTTTTTTAAACTTTCTATGGCTACATATTCTTCCTGAGAGAACGCTGGCCTATTAAAAAAAAATAGAAACCAGGCTTGTTTTGGAAAGATCATTTTTTGAAATCGTGCATAATTAATGAGGGGGCCGGACGCTTTGATTGACATGCTGTTTCATTTGAATTTAATTATAGTAAAGTAACATAGTAACAAGATGAATGTGGAGAACAATGTCGTGTGTTGCTTATAAAAGAGATATCAGTCTTATACACCTGTGAATTTCTTTTTAATTTTTCCATAGTTTTAAAGATAAGACAACTTTGTTTTTGACTGGGTGAAATGAAAAGAAACGTTTGTGATGGTTGATCACGCTGCATGCAAATGTGCAGATGATTCCCTTATTGAAGGACGGTCTAGTTGCAGAGCAATTCGGGTGTTTAATATGCAGGGAATATTGGTGACAAAGTTTCACTCAAAGTAGCTCAGAGTGGTCAGAAATATTGCTAGATTTGGCACCGTTTGGGGAAAAAAGTAGTTAAGGTGGTCCGAAAAGTCAAATTCGCTAAGTTGGCAACACTGAGTGGAACCAGTAGCTAATAGGCTAATGGGGGCTAACAGCTACTCCATGTAAATACAAGCTAACAAGCTAACAGGTTCTAGTATAGTACTTATGGAAGTAGCACATAATAAAACGTGCTAAACAGCGCCAATAGCTGAAAGCTAATAGATATTAACAGGTGAAATGTACTAATAATTGCATTTCTACACAAGATGGTGACATTTGTACTTTGTTAAACAAAGGTTTACATTTTATACATCAACGGAACAGAACACTGTGGGCACTTAGCATGGACTTTAAGAAGAATAAACTAGAATTGCCTTTAGTCGAAGTAAACAAGATTCAAGCTTTACAGATTAGCACATTCCTTTTATTTATTAAACATATCTTTTGAAAACATAAAGCCTCGGTAACTTTAAACATAATCATATTTTACAAATAATTTACAACATTGCATGACATTAAAGAGAAAGTAAAGGCCACATTGAACGTTATCACAACTAGGATTCAGAATGACTCTGATGTGCATATACAGTTTGTTTGAAGCCGTTTACACATATTACATTTTGAAAGGCTCCTTTTTATTTTGCCTTTGAATATTATAGCTGTCATACAGCATATACACAGACACTCAAGTTAACAAAAATATAATTTGTAATTAGAACAAAACACACAGTTGAGATCTTGCGGACAATCATATATATATATATATATATATATATATATATTTTTTTTTCTCTCTCTATCTGTTGCATTACTGGTAATTGGACTTGATGCCGAAGCATGAGAACATCAATATGAAGACGGATTGAGCCTCGAAGACATTACAATATACTGAAGTTGTTACACTCATGCCTGCATGGGTCTAACATGTTTTTTTAAAAATAGAACAGTGTTAAAAAACCAAGATATGGACAGTCTTTAAGATCCACATAAGCAGTTTTATCAGAACTTTGACTCTTTTTGTTATATCTTGAAATCATGGTAAAATATAATTAATAAAAATAAGTTTAACAAGAATAATCAGGTATCATGAAGACTATGATAAACTGACATTTTTTCTCAGACATTCTGAAGTATTTCAGATTTATTTTTCTTTTCTTGATCACACAGGAAGACTGAGTACTGTACATTCAATACAATTATCAACAATACATTATTTCTACATGCAACCAGTCTGTTGCATCACTGTAGTGAATGCACTTTTTTTTCTCCGTTATAGTACTTACAATGAATTAAAATAATGGAAACAGATTCTGATTAAGGCACTATAAAGGTTTTATGCACTGTTTTAAAACTACCAGACAAATTTACTGATGATATATTATTGCATATACTGCAGATGGAGCACTGCTGGTTTCCTATCAGTGGTGCATTTTACGCAGTCACGCAATAAAATGACAATCTTACCTTATGCATTAATATTTGCTTTAAAGAACAGCTCTATTCAAATAAAAAGTTCAAAACCTCTTCATTTTGCTTGGCGCATACCATATTCCCATCATCAAGGTCTGATGACATAAATGTGAATTAAATTAGATTTGATACTTTGGTCTCTAAGTACATGCTTGACTGTATATATATGTATATATACATATGTATTTTCATTTTCTTTTTATTATTTCACTTTAAATCTCAAATGTTTACATTTTTAAATGGAACAAGGAAGTGTGGGCTTCTAAAACTTTTTCAACTCACTGTACTGTTTAGTTTGTTTCTCTTAATTTTTTTAAGCCTTTTAAATTGCCTTTTACTATACCAGGATCAATGAAACGTCATTTCTGTTGCTAATAACTGTTTCAAAAAACTGTTTGACTCTCTACAGACGTCTTCTGTTTTTGCTCTTTTATCGTGCCTGAATGTTTCAGACTGTCAAACAAGTTCGTAATATTAGACAAAAACAACCAAAAATATATTGTTATAAACTGGAGATTTTGTCTTTGAAAGGAAAAAAAGCTATTCATACCAACATGGCTATGTGAAAAAGTCATTTACCCACTCTTGAAATTGGGCAGTGTGGTTATAACATTGTTTTGGTGCAGTTTCTTTTGCCCTATTGTGGCCTGTAGAGTCAGCAAATCTTTTAAGGAGATCCTTCCTGACAACATGAAGTAGGTTAAACAATTTCAAAAAGCAACACAATTATCTAATGAAATTTAGAGCCAAAGAGAAAAATTGTTGACATCTGTTAGGTCTGATAAGGGTTATAAAGCCTTTTTTTGAGGCATTTGGACTCATCCACAAATGTAGGAAAAGAACGGAGCAGCTGGGATCTTTCAACCAAAATTATTCCAAGAGAACATCTGGAAATTATCCAGAAGGTCACAAAATGAATAAGAACAACATTGAAAGCGCTGCAGGCTTCATTATTAAGAAGGAGACTTTGGAAAAAAAATGATAGTCATGGCGTTGGGTTGGAGTTGTAAGGTGAAAACAGCTAGTGAGTTAGAAGAAAAACAAAAGCAAATTATGAATAGTTGGTAAAAATATTCTGTGGACTAACTAGACGCAAGTGGATAATTCAACAACAGACACAAATCATGGCCTAAACCAATCAGAGATGATGAAGAGTAGGAAACCCAACTCAGATTGGTCCAGAAATTTGGTCAGTGGCGAATAGGCTTGGCTCGTCAGATAGGCAGAGAAACTTAGCGGAACAATTGAAAACTTGTTCCTGAATTTAAGCCATGAACTGTCAGATAATCATTACCAAGGCTCTGAGATGGGGCCAGGGATGTTAACATCCTTTCCAAGTGAGCACCCTCTTTTTTTTATGTAGTTTTGCTCGAAAACTGCACTTCCTGTCTGGTCCCTCCTTCAGCAGCAGACAGCTCATCAGACGAGGCTGAGATGATGACCAAGTTTAACCTTCCCTACAATACTACAAAGACGAGCTTACCTTCGTTAAGTTCAAGTCCAAAATAATCATAAGAAAAAGAGATTGTAGGAAATAAAACATCAAGTTTGAGAAGTTCACTTTAGCCCTTAAAAGATTTTTACTTATAATTTAGATTATCTTTTATTTCATTGTTTTATTCATTCATTTGATCTTGAAATAAGTTTCAATTTCAGCTCATTTAAGGACTTTTTCTAAATTGTCTTGTGCAATTCTGCTTCAAATAAAGAACTTTACGTTTACAAGATTAATTCATCATGAACCTGTGAACCTTTTGTATTTTTGCACCATTGCAACCAGTTGCAAAAAGTTAGTCTAGAGCCCTGCTTGTTGCAGGACCTGAAACATTAAAACTATTGATCAAAATGAATCTGCAGAAATGTAAATAAAATTTAAATAAATTGCAAATTGTTGATAGTTCATCATTGGGTTGACAGGACCGATTCTTATTCTCATATGGCCGGGTTGGTTTGAGTGGCTTTTTTCCTATTTTCAAAGCTTTTTCTAGCACAGTTGAGCAGATCATTTAAAAGATAAATCAGATAAAAGAATTGATAGAAAGAAAATGTAACCGTTTTGCCCAGTGAATCCTTTCTGTACAAAAAGGCCATTACTGCCGTGTAATTAAAGAAAAAATAGCTAATTTATTGCATTAAATCGAGCTAATATCCTCTATTGCGCTGCTTCAATTATTTACGTCATCTTTTAACATTATGAAATCAAAATGTTATTTATTTATGCTAATAACTTAATGGAAATTATTTTTAAATAAGTTATCCCTTTTAAGGGAATAAATGATTTTGTTGTAGGTAAATCATCACAAGTCTGGCTTATTTTGTGGCAGAATTCAAACTTCCTTAACCACAGGATAAATGAATTTAAATGACATTAAATCCATTTCATATCCAGCCTTGCACTCATGAAAATGCTCACAAGAAACAGAAAGTGCATGTGTCTTCATGTGAAACACATGACCATTTCCCAGAATTAAGGATTTATTTTATCAAAAATAGATCACAATAAAAGATTGTCAAAAATAAACATCAATAGATGGAAATTAAAATAATAAAACTCCAGAAGAAATAAAAAAAAAAATGTGTTTTGCATACACTCCACTTCAAAGTTCCCACATTACAGGAATCCCTATTGCTTCTTCTTATTTGATGAGAATGATTCGGTGATGAACCTGAACTGAAGTTAGCTGCTGAAAAATGAAGCATGAAGACGTAACAGCAGCTTTTACAAAGGGTGAACATGTGAAAGTATTACGAAAGTATTATGAAAGAAGCATTATTATTGCACTTAAAGTATGCAGAATACAGTAATTATCAGTCAAACTAAAATCTCCCTCGGCTGTTTTCGTGCCTCAGAAAAGCAGAGATGGCAGGACAAAAGCTGCAGAGTGGAGGAACTTGTGTGTTTATGTGGGCTGCAGTGACGCAGGTTTGTCCATATGCTATAACTTTAACAAGAGGGTGAGAGCTGGGATTCAATCACACAAAGGGAAGCCTACCTTTTCAGCCCACATCAGCGGGCTTTCTGTACAAATGCATTTCGAATTTCAGACTGAATTTCATCAAATATCAAAAAATTATTTTACTTGATGTTTCATTTGACCCAATTCAAAAGTTGAGCTAATACGCTGTAAGTGGTGCTTTTCCTGAACCAGACAAAGTATATTAACATTAAGACGTAGTGATAACATTGCTGAGCGATATTTGTTGCATGTTAGTTTTCAGATCTTACTATTCCCAGGTTTTTGAAATATTTGATAAAATGTAAAGTTTGATTCTCTGGAGGGAAGCCACTGTCTCTACTTGTATGGTTGTATTATTATTTTTACCTTTTTTAACCACATACAGCACAGGCCAAAAGTTTGGATACAACTTCTCATTCAATGCGTTTTCTTTATTTTCATGTCTACATTGTAGATTCTCAATTAAGGGCATCAAAACTATGAATGAACACATGATGTATGGAATTACTGCGTGTACTTAATCAAAAAGGGTGAACTGAACTGAATACATGAATTATATTTTAGATTCCTCAAAGTAGCCACCCTTTGCTCTGATTACTGCTTTGCATTCTCTTGAGCTTCCAGTCACCTGAAATGGTTTTCCAACAGTCTTGAAAGAGTTCCCAGAGATGATTAGTACTTTTTGGCCCGTTTGCCTTCACTCTGCGGTTCAGCTCACCCCAAATCATCTCCACTGTGTTCCGGTTCGTCGACTTTGGAGGCCAGGTTATTTCACAATATTTGTAAAAGTACTACATAATTCCATATGAGTTCATTCATAGTTTTGATGCCTTCAGTGAGAATCTACAATGTAAATAGTCATGAAAATAAAGAAAACGCACTGAATGAGAAGGTGTGTCCAAACTTTTGGTCTGCACTGTATCTTATCCAAATTCAGCCTAAATCAATGTAATGAAAATCTGGCTTTACCCTAGACATCAACAAGTATCTAATCATTATCTTTTCTGCCCTTTCAGCAATTTTACTACATACGTTCTTGATGACACCACATCTTTGGCAATAACCTAACCTAAAGCCTAGTTTATACTTCCTCGCCAGGACAGCTGGGGCTGTAGACCTTTTCTGGTGGGTCCGTCGACCGTTGCGTTGACGTCTCTGGATGAGGACAGTTTATTTACTTCAGCTCATAAGCGCACTTCCACTGAAGGAGCAATGGCCCACAGAGAGCGCGTTTTGATTGAGCTGGAAAGCTTTTTAATAGAAGTACATCTCACAGAATACTCTAAAAGCACACAGCGGTCTGTTTTGTTGTTCTCCAAACATCCTGGTGTTCAAATTCACCAAAAGACCGTATTACATAAAGTGACCCTTCAAAACAAAGCATGTAGTGCCCAAAAGCTACTCTGACTAATAATTACATCGACTATAGAGCACCACTCTGGTGAAATGTTGTTGGGATGACCAATCACAGACGTGCACTCTCCATTTCATTCTACAGATAGTTCAAAAATCAGGCTCTACTCCATCTTTGCTTGTATGCTGGTTGGAGAGCCCTTGGGTCGGTGGATAATGGCAATGCGTGTAACACGTCCGCTAACAGAGAAGTTTAAACTAGGCTTAACTCTCTCAGGCTTCTACTTTAACTACTCTAGAATGACAGTAATACCATAATTGGGTTATAACTGAGGCATGAGGTCATTGAGCTTGCAAAGACCATTCACATTCTGTATGATTTTTACAATCGTACAACATCCTTCACTCAGTAGAAAAGGTAATGGTGCATTCACACCGCACAGTTGGTCTGCGTCAGGCAACACATTCAACGGATGAAGTTTGACGTATGTACTTTTTGGCGTCCATAGCCTGCTTCTGAGGAAAAAGGAGCGCGTGGGCGAGGCTTCCTCTGTTGCCGGTCGTTCTGAACTATGGTGGATCGTAACTAGAGAGTGGCTTGGCTTTATTTTCTAGATAAAGCTAGACAACGTTGACATCGGGAGCATCAGCACTCGTTCTTCAGATGCGTTCTGAGTTTGGGGAGTTTAACTATTTGCTCCAGGAGCTGCTTATGGATGAGGTTCGCTTTCAGTGGTACTTCAGTCTGTCCCGCGCACCCAATTTTACGACCTCCTGGGTCGTAAGCATCGGAGCTTAAATCTCCTACCAGGACACCAACTACAGGTTCTCTGTTCCTCTTTAGGAGCGCCTGACCATCTGGCTTCGGTAAGTGTTATTAATGATTTTTGAAATCTGTTTGTTGAAAATGTTTTCACTGCACCCGTGCTTCATTCAAGGTACGTGGATAGTGGCATAACTACAGTGAGACGCTCTGATTGGTTGCCGCAATGCGTTAACCGTGTTTGGTCCGTCAAAAGTTCACCTTGCTTAACTTCTGCGTTGCTTGCGTTGCCGTATGAAACGCAAGTAAAGTTGACAGAGCCAACGCACTGCAGAGCCCCTGACGGACCTCTGACGTACTTGACCATAGACTTTACATGTAATCTTGCCGCAACTGACGCTGACGTATGGGTTTGGTGTTAATGCAGCATAAACGTGATGCTACACTTTTAGTACTAAACACATAGCATGTCCTTACCACAAGTCCAATATGCTCACCAGTCCAGGTATCAGCAGAACCTTTACACTATGGCCTCCGTATATGTATTCATGGTTGCGCAACATCACACTTCTCCAGCACCATGCCACTGTTGCAGTTTGGGTTCTAGCCTAGCATGAGGCCATCTTGGCCGGATCCGTTTCAGTTCTCATTAATCAAACGATGCTTGAACTTCAGGGATGCACTGACATCACGACAGTAAGTCCTCACAGCGTTGCAATAAAAGCTTGTAGATACGCATATCACTCGTTCTTTAAAAGAGTGACAGAAAAACCTAAAGGCCAACTGTCATTTTGACAGATTAGGATTCACACCTCTGACCACTTGGTACAAATGTGCAGAATTTTTCAATTTCACGCATAGAGTTCAGTTAACTAAATAATAAGAAGAAAAACAGATCCCCGTTCTCAATGCATCTCGCTAACCGGGAGCTGACAGCTCGTTGAAGAGTTACTGAACCTTTGCAGCTCCCAAGCGCCTGGTGTTTTGCAGTGAGATGTCCTCTCACTGAAGTGATAGCTTGAGGGTCAGAAAAACATCTCATTCAGAGAGTCTGTCCGACCTCTGATTGCATCAGTTGTAAAAATGTTTCCTGGTTTTAAAACTTTGGCTGAAGTGGCACTTAATTCCACTCTGCAGAAAAACGACTAAACCCTCCATGAGAAGAGATCTGTCTGAAAACCTCATGAGAAAAATCTCTGCAGCACAAACAGGTGGGCATTTCAGTTCAGTGCAGAGTGGGAGGAAGTTGTGAGACTGCATCTACAGGCCACAGCAGGTGAACTATTCATACTACTCATAAAAAATAGACTTGTAACAATAGAAAATGAGCGGGTGTGTTTTTGACCCAGTTGGTCAAACAGAGGGATAACAGAAATGTCTAGTGTGACTGCTGTCTCCCATATTGATTGTGTGCATACTGCACCTTATGTAGAGGAGTTTCGAAAGCTTTAACAAAGAACGAAAATGATATGTATGATTAAAGATCAGCTCGGAGACAGTTGTGGTAGGTTGTGAGCCAGGGTGTGTTGCCATCATGAGCATATGTGGTTTCAAAGCCTTAAAAATTGTTACCATTAATGATGATTTTATAAAGCCGTATACCCTCTTTGCTGATGATATGATTTATATCAGCAAAGCCAAATTCTAGGTACTCCCTTATACCTGACTGTTCACTAGTTTCTGCTTGGTTCTGAAAAATGAACTGGGATTTTTACCCAAAACTAAAATGTTGGCCTCGTTGTGATGGGTGGTTTAATTTAATTTTAAAAGCTAAAAATTATCTTGTTTTTATTTTCCAGATATGAACATTTATTTTCATTAATTATTGTAAGCTTATCTATAGCCGGATACTTGAAGTAGTTAAAGGTTTTTAATGAAAAAAATATGTTGTTAAAGTCAAAGAACAACCAAGTATATGATAATATTGTGCAAGTGCAAAGAAAAATACTGCCATCTTGGGGATTTACTTCCACCTCCAGCTTATCTTGCTCAAAAAAAAAAAGTAATCATTTTGATGATTTATCCAGAAATATGCAAGAAAAATTGCTTCAATTTTCCTAATTTGCTTTACCACATTCGAACTATATACTGTATATGAAAAATCAAATGTGCGGAGACTGATTTCTTTTTGAATATTTAAGACAGGGAGAGCCACTCTGCAGAAGCTTATTGCCCTTATAGCTGATAAAAATTGCAAAAAGAAACAAAACAGTGTGCAAAAAAGCTGCTTTTCTGAGTCAGCCTGGACATTGAGGCTAATTTATTTTCTCTACATGTGCATTTTTACCTGATTAAAGGGTCGAAAACATCGGAGTCTATTTCTTTGTATATTTTAGGGATTAAATTGTTGATGATAATCAGTCCGTCAGGTGTTAAAGCTTCTGTTTTCAGTGAGTTGACACTGAGGTAGATGTCAGTGATAAAACAGGTTTACAGCATTCTGATCAGGAATCCAAACAGGAACATTCAGATATAATCGGATGTCTGGATTTAATGCATTTTCACACATTTACCCCCATTTTTCCTCCTACTGGTGCAGACATTTACGTCAGAGCTGCCTGCTGGAGCTGCTTTGTTTTCACAGAGGCAAAAAAAAGAACAAAAACATGTTAAAAATCTACAAAATAATCCACCAGGTTTGGTAACCTCTTTATATAAAACAAATACAGTATGATAGTAAAAAAAAAAGCAAAGTCATATCTGTCTGACAGAATAACTTCACTGTATCTGCAAGCTGTCGATGTTGTTCCCATAATTCTTCTGTTTACATGCTCTACTTTCCAAGCATGCAGTAACTTGATTTGGTTTGGATATGATATGCAACATACAGACAGCACTTTACAAGTTCTTACAGCAACTGGAGCGGCCCCCCTAACGACATGTAAGTATAAGCAGAACGTAGCTGATGATTCAAGTAACGATTGAGTCGTACCTCAGAGTCTGTGCTCTGTATTAATCAGTCATGGAGTCCTTTGTGTGAGCCGAGTTTCCCCCCTGAAGTTTTTTTGTTTTTAATCCAAGCTTTGTTGGTTTTTCTTCATCAGAGGAAGGAAGCAGGAGAGGATGAGGAGGATGGTGGGTTTGGTGAGATTCATCAATCCTTCCCTGAAAATGGAAAAATGGGAGCCATTAGGGGTATTCGGTATATTTCGGTATATTTCTTTAAAGAAAAATAAATACAAATGTGCGCTTCACTTTTTTTTTTTTTACTTTACATTAAACAAATAATAATTTTTTTCCCCTGAATTCCTTTCTTTCCGTTCCTGAAATTAATTAGATAGTAGAACAATTGATTGGAGATTTGATTGGATTTAAAATAAATAAAATAAAAACAAAAATGGTACCAACAGACATAGCCAAAGTAGAAAACAATAGAAACAAATATTCAGCATTAAAGGAACAGGGAGCTGGATTTCTAAAATAAATTATATTGATGTTCAGTTTTGTAATTGTATTGGGTAATGAAGCGTTTTAAACTAAAGTCTAGTTTATGCTTCTCCGACCGCAAATTTGCACTCAGACGCAGAGGTATTGACGGAGACGTTTTCCATGTATAGTACTCAGCTCTTCCACTCCACTCTCTATTGTTTTATCAGCGTTGCTCGACCAGGACAGCAGGGGGCGCTAAGTTTTCAGGCGTCTCTGCCTACTATGGCAGCACCGTTTCTGTTTTTTTCTAGGCTTGTGAACGCATTTCTTCCTCAAGGAGCAATGAACGACAGAAAGTATGTTTTGATTAAGCTGTAAATCTTTTTATTAGAAGTGCAGATTACAGAATGCTCTAGAAACACATGGAAACAAACAAACACAGCATCTCTTTTGTTTTTTTCCTACACCTCCTTGTGTTCAAAATCGCCAAAAGAACAGATAAAATAAATGATCCTTTCAGAATAAAGCATGTAGTGGCCAAACGCTGCATTAACTACTGATTACAGCGACTATAGAGCCCCGTTCTGGTGAAGCGATCTCTGGATGTTACTGAAACTGACCAATCAGATACAAACGCTCTCCATTGACGGAGACGGATAGTGAAAAATTGGGCCTCTACTCCGTGCGTCCTTGCGTAGGTGATGGAGAGCCCTTGTGTTGACGGATAATGGCATTGCGTCAATCCGTCTCCGTCAAAACGCAGAAGCATAAACTAGGCTTAAGTTAAATGAGCCCACCCATGTGTAATTCTACTATCTTGAACAGCTTGTGTGCTGGAAAATAGTCCGCACTGCGATGGCCGAATTTCCCGAGCTTACATGCGGATGTAACGTCAATCTACAATTCTTGCGCGTTCTCGATTTAACAGGAAGGGGGAAGAGAAAGAACCTGGACTTCAGACGCGGTCGATTAAACACTATTACTTACTTCGTCGCTAGACATGCTGCTTTCTGTCGTACAGCTGGCGATGTGCGCATTGTGCGGTGGCCTGAAAGTACGCTACGTCACTGATTTATCTACTTTTTGTGCTCACTCCGGCGGTGGCTGCAGTTACTCACGGCAGTCACGAGTTTAATTTCTTCAATCCGGCCCCCTGCTCCTTTAATGGTAAAATATGTAAGGATGACATCTTGTGGTCAAATTAGAGTACTGCAGTCCATTATCTCAATCAAATTTCAATCAAACGCAATTGGACTTGGCGTTTGATTGAAATTTCCTTGAGATAACCATGACCTGGATGAATGAGAATATTCACAGGCTTATTGCAGTCCATTAAAAAAAACAAAAAACAAATCCACTCTCAGCCAGTCACCTTTGTGAGTTTCATCGAGTTGCCAGTTACGGATCAGCAACAGAACAAACAACATGATGAAGGAAGGAGTTATACACAGTAAGTTGATGAGTAGATAAATACATTTCACTGCAATATCGAGTTGATGGTAACTGAAAAAGTAGCTTGAGATATTTTAAGAGCAGACTATTTTCTTCTAATGTACTTCTACCATCAATCATTTAGTGAATAAAAACTGAGCTTTTCAGCAAGATCAGTTATCAGTTAGTGTTTTTTTCCTCTTACATTAATGTCTTATTGTAATTGCTTTCTTGTATTTTAATCATCAAATTGATTTATGTTGTGTTCCAATTTTAATCGTGTAAAGCGCCTTGAATTGCCCTGTGTTAAAAGTGTGCTATACAAATAAAATTGCCTTGCCTCGCCATTGTTAGCTCAACGTTAGCCTCTCGCCCGGTCGGTCTCAGATTGCAAATGTCGGCGCAGGTTTAGAAATGACAAAAACTTTAAACCACCCAGTTAAAAATCTGTTTCAAAGTAACCTTCCTTCCAACATAATTGGGACATTAGACAGTTGTCTTGAAATAATAGTGTGCCCATGTTGAGAATAAAACGTAAAGTTTAAATCACTTTGGAGCTGTTTTGATATTTCTACAGCCTAGTCTCCTAGCTGTACCTGAAAGCAGCACAGGCAACTGTTTGGGGAAAATCCCTTTCCATCAACAGAGATTCCACCTATTTGAGTCTAATCCAGAATTTAGAGCTGGGTCTGATTGGATGCCACTGGTATCCATGCGGACGTCAGCTGGTTTTTCTCCAGTGTCTGTGATGTTTCCATTCTGGTTGACATTTTTTTAGCTGAGTCTTTCGGTTCAGTGGATAGCATGTTATGCACCTTATGGTTCGGTCTATCTTTCTTTTTCTAATGTAGCTGCATGGAAAACCATTAATGTTCACAAATGGTAGAGATTAGTAATAGCTGTGAATCCTTTTTGTTCTCGTGTCACTTTGTAAAGTTGCGCTGAACTCTGGGAAAAATACAAATACATGCATCGTTAAACCTATAACTAATAATCATAGCCAATCATTTGGATTATTTCAATCAAACTTTGTTTTCAAAGCACTTTTCATTCAAAATGTTATCTCAAAGTGCATTACAGATTAAAATGACCCCACATAAACCACATTCCCATCCCCCCCCCAGAATTAAAAACATGACCATAATCAGGCTGTTCCAGATGTGATGGGCCATAATAGTGGAAAGACGCGTCAACATGAGTCCGTGTCCTGACTTTTTTGAAAGACAAGGAGACGGCTGCATGAAGGAAAGACCGTGAAGGTTCATACGATAAAGCCAGTTCTGAGCGATAAGAAGGCCCTAGACTTATGACAAATTTTTGTTTTCCACCACTAAATTAACTCTTTGAAAGTTTTGGCTGGATAAAAAACTAAAAAAAAGTTTATGTGCCATAAAAGATACAATTCTTTTAAGATTTTTTACACATCTTTATCCCCAAATTCAAGCTCAGCTGTAAAATAACTCATTTTGACCCATTTTTGATCATCTTCAGGCTTTAATTCTCTATTATTTGCACATGCTGTCTGAACGATTTCTGCACCTAATCGACAAAGCAAATAGTTCTAATACTATAGTGTGATGCAGTGAAACACTTCCTCCTTCTGCTTGTTCATACCCACCCTGCTTCATGAGTATCTTATATGGTCATGAGGTTAATCAAGTTAAATCCAATGGGATGTCCAGTATTTTGAATTTGGAAATGTCTGGAAGTCCCTCGCCGCATCCTGTTCTCTCTTTCAGAAAACTATGTTGGGTCATATTCCGATCGGAACGATGATGACAGACTGACAATGTCAGGCGGATTTTAAACAGTCATCTATTTAATTATTGAACTCGCTCTCTCTGATTAAAGATTTACCCTCGTAAATGACTCATGACTCGGAAGGATTGTCTAAAATCATTCCTGGGAGCTTTTCTTCAGGAAACCAACCGATCTGAACTGAAGCTGATGAATTAATGCTCCTCATTAGATGAAATTACATATTGAGCTCCCGGGGGAAACTGTGAACTGATTCTCACTGACGCTTCAGCGCTGACGGCCCCGTCGATGCGTCATCATTTAGACTCCTACTGCGATATTTCTAGTCCTTGTGGATATTTTCGCTGTAGCATTGCCAATTATCACACCCCTTTGCTCTCCAGATCAATTATTTTACAGATCAGGCAGTTTGCAAAGTAAGCAAGGTTGTTAATTTGATCTCACATTGCTATAAAAGAGAGAATAACAGAATTTAAACCAAGGTAGGAGCATCTGTGGGGCCCACCAACCAGGACGAGCCCCCAGGCGTTCCTCCTTTCTCCACTGTTGACCCCATCTTTCTCAGTACATTGGAGCTGCTACTCTTGTCAATGAAGTGTTCAGGCTCAGGACGATTCCCTTCCTCAAAACTGTTATTGAGCTTTTCCCCGTCGTGAGTCCCTTTATTCTGAATATCATTATTAGAAGATTATCCTCTGGTGTGTTTCCCACTGCTTTTAAACTCGCGGTTGTCCAGCCGCTGTTGGAAGAACCAGGCCTGGATCACAACAACTTCGCCAATTTACGTCCGATTTCTAAACTCCCTTTCTTATCAAAGGTATTAGAAGCACACTGCAAATTTCTTGTAGCTTGGCAAGATTTATTGTCTTAAATCTAGCCAAATTATCATCTCCATCTTGTTTTGAGCATCACACGCTAGCTTCCAGTTTTATTTTTTAGATGATCAGACTTGTTTCAAGTAAATGTTACTGTTTTCTTATTTAGTCTGTATATCTAAAATTAATATATTGTACATTTATTTCAAGCAAAAATAGTTTTCAGATGCCATTTAAAACAGAAATCTTTCTCAAAAAAAGAAACATTCACTTATTTTTAGCTTTATTTAGGTCTAAACATTATTCTTATTTCAAGAGATCTTAGGAAGTATATGGACTTCCTACATGGACAGATCATTTCCGTTGTTTCCAATAATTTTCACTAAAGATAAGTTTATTTGTCTAGTATTAAAGTGACAGTGTAGTTTTTGCTGTACATCTTTGAAAATAGCCATAAAAATGTTATCTAATAATAATTACGTAAAGCATATTAATTGCAAAATGTTGGCGATATTGTAAAATATGACTTTCAAAATCAGTTTTAAAATACATAAGTCCTCTTTTCAGGGGAAAGCCATAGTAGATGACGTCTTTACTTCTACAAGAGCCCGGATGGACAAAGCGCACGGAACAAGCCCGCTATTAAAACATTGATGTCCCCTCAAAACGCAAAAAAGTTTCACCATAAATACATTTTCACCTCTTCGCTAGTTCCAAGCGATGAAAGAGAGACTGATGTGCTCGTCATGTTGCTGCAAATAGATAATTCTCAGGGAATTGAGCGTTTGAAAACAGCAATAGTTGGACCTCCGTGGTTGAGTTAATTACTCGAAGACAGAGATACCGCATGCTTGTCATAATTTAGGTATGAACTGCCCCCTACTGGCCGAAAATTACACACTGTGCCTTTAAGGAGGTGGGTTTTTGAAGTACAGATGTAAAAATCCTTGTGTTCGTCGGTGTTGCAGTCTTCTCAGACTGAAGCAATGAGATGCTACAGGACGAGCTGGCAGCCGCTGATCCGAGCTTTAAACTGCAGCGGCGGAACCAGCTGTGTGCTGCACACCGGTTATAAAACCTTCTCGCTGCGTTCTGGCCGGCTTCGCCTCACTGCAGCACGTTCTGCAAAGTATTATCAGCTGGCATCTTCAAGCATGGCTGCACAGTTTCTCTGTAGTAAAGCGCTAAAAATAGACAATGAGAGGAGAGCACATGCAGAAATGGAGAATGGTTGATCGATGGAGTTTATTTCAAATATTTTTCTCTAAAGTGCAGCGTTAAATATGATGCTTCCTCGTTAGAATGACGTTTTAAATTCATGCTCTGAACCAGTTTCTCTGAACCAGTTTCTTTGTTCTGATTGGTTGTAAACAGCTTAAAGATGAAACAGTTTTGCTGTTTTCTGTCTTTCTGAGGTTGAAAGGTAGTGATTGATTTAGAAAGTACAACCTCTCTCATGTATTTTATGTATCAGGACATGATAGAAACATGGTCCTACTAAGAGGATTGTATTTTACAGACCTGTATAGAAAATTATTCATATTCCTCTGTTTTTTCCCCATCCCACTGCTTGAGTGATGTTCTTCCTTCTTTGTCTCCTTCTTTTCCTCCTTCCTTTGCTCGCTGCTTCTTCATGCTATCCCTCATTCTTTTCCATCTTTCCTTCCTTCTTTCGTCCCCCCACTCCTTTTCTTTTCAATCCCTCATGCACTTCCTACCGTACTCCCCCATTTCTTTTCTTTTTGTTTTCTCTTCAGTGTGTAAATTTTAGGGTCTTATTTTGTCTTTAGCTGTTGATTCAATTGATATTTTTGTGTTCTTTCATTTGTGTCCTACAATTTGTTGCTTTTTTTCCAACCTGGACCTTGTCTTTAGATTTTTTAAAGTTTTTTTTATAAGTTTGTAGCCAGTTTGAGCTGTTCAGCAGTATTTATACATCCAGTCTCGATCAGTGAACATCCTTAGAACAGCAGTGCTCTGGGCATTACAAATGCCGCTTGTAATACGGTTTAATCTGCCCCAAACGCCTAAATTTTACCATGTTTATATTCTCCTTGTACTTACGAACGGCTCAGAAGTGCTTCTTAATTGTGTTCTGGGGCGATTTGGGGGCTTAACAATAAAACAATAATAAAAAGCTGACGAATCTGCCGTAGTAAAACACAGACTGGCAGTCTTGCTGTGGCGTATTTGTGTATTACATCCAAATCGGTGTTAGTAAGTCCAATTGGCTAACAGACATGGTAAAATTAAGGAGTTTGGGCCAGATTAAACCTCATTACAAGGGGAATTTGTCTTTCTGCAAGCACTCCCGTTCTACAGATGTTCGCTGATGGAGGAAGTGAATATAAATACTCCTGAATGGCTCAGACTGGCTCCAAAATTCTCAGGGTGAATAAGAAAACATAAAAAGTCCATAATTTGCAAATTATGGTGGAAGATAAGTATTTGGTAATCTACAAACAAATATTTTTGGCTCTCTCAAACCGTATCTTCTTATGTAGGAGGCTTCTCTGTCCTCCACTCATTACCTGTATTAATGGCACCTTTTTGAACTTATCAGTACAAAAGACTAATGTCCACAACCTCAAGCAGTCTCACTCCAAACTCTACTCTGGCCAAGGCCAAAGAGCTGTCAAGGGACACCGGAAACGCCCAAGATCTCCCCCTGTGGGGTCAAAGTGATCACAAGAACGGTTGGCAACAATCCCAGAACCAAATGGGGGGACCTAGTGAATGACCTGCAGAGAGCTGAAACCAAAGTAACAAAGGCTACCATCAGTAACACACTACGCCGCCAGGGACTCAAAGCCTGCAGTACTAGACGTGTCCCCCTGCTTAAGCCAGTACATGTCGAGACCTGTCTGAAGTTTGCTAGAGAGCATTTGGATGATCCAGAAGAGGACTGGGAGAATTTGGTCAGATAAAACCAAAATATAACTTTTTGGTAAAAACTGATCCATGTAAAGGAAAGAATGAATGGGGCCATGTACGGTTGCATTTTGAGGGAAAACCTCCATCCATCAGCAAGGGCATTGAAGATGAAACACAACCTGGTCTTTCAGCATGAAAATGATCCCAAACACACCGCCTGGGTAAATAAGGAGTAGGGATGGGTACCGATATTTAGTGCCATAATGGCACTGGTTCTGACATAAACGGTAGTAACCACCCAAAAAGCAATGCACATTTCGTTGCTTTATTTCGGTTCTTTTTTCCCAGAGATGCCAAGCACCGTGGATTCTGGGGACACCATCAGCCATGAGTGATTCCCTACATCACAAAAAAAGGTAAACATTGCAATATTTTAGAGAAAAAAAAATGCTAAACGTTAAGGCTGTCAAAATAAAAATGGGTCGATTAATTCCTAGAATGAACTCTGTTTTTTTTACGCAATTAACACATGCAAAGAACACCGCCTTGTTTATAATTCAACCGGCACCACATCATTTCTTCCAAACCAGCCAAACTACGGATTGTTACCATACAGGAAATTAATTAGGAAATTAATAAATAAATAAACCACTTAGTATGTTTATGATATGAATGAAATGGGTCACAACTTTCAGCTAACTTCTTTGGAAAAGTTAGTCTGGAGCTGAAACTTCCATAGCGTTGTGCTAACAGTGCACGTGTTGGGCAGGTCTTAGCCTGGCCAGCTTGTGCTACAAAAGCAGAAATATGATGTAATTAGTTGTCCATTATGATAATTCATATAAATTTAGGAGTGACAGTGGGAACCAAGAGATGACAGCAATACTTTGATCTCAATAAGCCAGAAAAGCTTTGGAGAAATTAGACTAAACTGGAGATGTTTGGTCATATTGCACCGCTCCAAAACCCTTCATGCTAAGTATCGAGCACGTAGGTGGGAGGTTGATGGTTTAGGCTTTTTTGACTCGTGTTCGACATCACCAAACAATTTTTAAGAAAAGAAAACCTGTAAGCCTAACGTTTGCTTATTTATCTGATGAACATTTCAAGCTTTAATCTCAAAACTTTGAGCTGCTTTGTTTTGAAGCAGCTCAAAACGAGAACACAGACAGGTCCACACTGGTTCTCCTCCTGTTTGGATGACGTTTAGGAGAAATGTTCTGCAGCCTTTAGGTCCATCTGAAAACTCACTCCCCTGCCAATCAGATTGGACTTTCTGCTGTTGCCATGGTGATAGATACAGTATGTAATGGGTGGTATTTTCTAAACCGGCGAATGGACACCTGCCTCTTATTTCCATTAGATGTTAATGTTATGTAAGGTTTAAAGATGGCTGATTAAATGAATGAGGCTGAGAACCTAAACTTTCAGAGGTTTTCACACAGCAGGGGGCGCTGCAGCGAGCCTGTCCCCGGCAGGAGCTGTGCAAACATGTTGTTGTGATTCTGTTGCTAAGCAGCTGCTCAGACAGTTTAAGCCTGCATGTTTGTAATTCATCGAGCGTCCTTTAAATAACAGCGGCTGATTTAAACACAGATTGAAACACGCAAACGCTCTGCAAGGACTCCTCCTCGTTCACCTGTTTGCTGCTGGTTTTACTCTGAACCATTCTTAACTTTTACAGAGTAAAAGTTTAATTTCACCTAAACCGAACGCTAAAACGTTAGCGGTGTGATTTTCCCTTTTTTTTACATTTTGAATTTCTTTTTTATGAATCCAAAAAGTTGAATAAAAAGCTTGTATTGCGCTTGATAGACAAATGAAATGAGACAGAAGATTTTTTTTTAAATAAAACAAAATAATTAAAATTATTCTTATTTTAATCTTTGTCTTAATTAGATTTTTTCTTAACTTAATGTAAATCACAGTGATATATTTGCAGCCTTTTCCTTTTGCACTTGTCTTGATTCGCAATAAATTTTTTATATATATACTGTATATATTTAGGCTGTTAAAAACCTGAATTAAAATTTCCTTATTTATTCCAGATATCAGAACTTTTTGTGCAACTCAAAGTTGTTTTTTTGGAACCATCGTCATGAGATAAAGCAGTTTTTATTTAAATTTCTTTTTTCAGTTGCATTGGGTAAAAATAAAGATTTTACAGTATGTTTGGAGTAAAATAGAAACAAATCAGGCTTTTTACATTTTGGGATTCACTATATTTTTTATAAACAAAAGTGAAAATATTAAGAAATGTTTAATAATTTTTAATCTCTAATTTTTTTTGTTAGATTATTCTAAAGTCTGCTTTTGTACTTTATGTTTGATCCCTGCTTTAAATTGTAGATGTTTATTTTCAAATAAATATTTAAAGTATTAATTAATCATATTTCTCTAGGTTTATTTTGTTTTTGTTTTTTATTCTATTTACTTAAATTATTTTCAAATCTGCCCTTGTACTTTGCAAGTAATCAAATGAGGCTTTTTCTTATTTTAAACTGTAGCAGTTTTTTATTTTCTATTTTTCTTACCTGTTTTGTTTTGAATTAGTCATATTTTCCCCTATAGATGATGCTTATGTGATATTCCTGTGAATATCAGTTTGAACTTTGTTGTTTCTCCTTTTTTTTCCCCAGATTTGCTTCTCAGATTTAGGTCTAAAAAGTTCATGCAGCTTGTTTTTGTTCCCGTACAATCTGCCTTTTAGTGAGAAACCTCTTCAGATCTCTCTTTAATAATGTGATTCAGACTGGGATCAACACATTTGTTACTAAACCTCAAGGTTTTTCTGCATACTTTAGATCCTAAAATGTATTTCTTTTGTTAAAACATGAGTGCAGCTCTCTGGTAGAACTCTAAATGTCCCTCCATCATCTCCTATGGACTGCATGAGGTTTCCCAGGTGAAACCTTGAAGCTTCAGGGCAGCGATGACACGGACACTAACGATACCTGTCAGAGAGGGGCTCAATCCGTCTGCCTGCTGCGGCTCAGGATGAGGAAGACGTTTGGAATAAAAGCCCTCAGGTGAAAGCAGTTAGTTTAATATTTCCTGGAGCTGTCATGTCTGCAGCTGTCAGGATGAAGACGCTGGGTTATGTAAGATGACCGACTGACATCCTCAGTTTCTCCCTCTCTGCAATTTGTCACTTTCATTCCTTTTCTCCATTTCCTCTCTGAGATTCGCCGTCTAACCAGAGCACATTTCTGCCTGGGGTCTTCCACCTGATCAGCTTCTGTTTCCTCCCATCGTTATGAAGCACTTCCAGCTAGATCAAAATTCAGAAACTTCCCTGCATCACTTTTTAATGATGTCTGATTCCAAAAATCAGGGATTGAAACATCCACTTAAGGATAGAGGTTGCAGTAAAACGAACATCTCGCGTCCTTTTTGACCTCCAGACATAGTGATCTGGTCCATCTCAAAGCACAACCAGAAGGTCACTGAGCATTATCGAGTAGACCTCAGAGGATTTCCTGCAACAATTAGTCAGTGTTCATCAGCTTTATAAACTCTGATGTTGTTAAAAAAATATTCTAAATGAAATTGAGGATTTGCATTTCAGTGTAAAAAAAAAAGGAAGAGGCATTTAATCAAAATAATTTCACACTGAAACAGAAACAAGCTCCAGTTTGTCTGAGGCAAACCTGCTGAGCTTCTGCTGCCACCTGCAGGCCGACAGCGGTACATCATTCAGCAGGAACTTTAAAGGTTTCTGTTTTTCCGAGTTGTCCACATGTAAAAACTTTCTTCAGCTGTAACTGAAACATCCAGGGAAACCAAACGAGTTATGGACCCTCCCTCTACTCTCCAGATAAACCATCAGTATCATCCTGCTCCAACTAGATTTGCTTCTTTGCTGGCTTATGTTCTCAGGCTTAAAGGAGTTTTCTGGACTATTCATTTATTTTTTAAATCCTCTTGGTTTTGTGTTTCTGCCCAATTTTGAAGTCATCTTGTGTCTCTCTAGAGCCCCTCTGCTGACTTTTATCTTTCCTTATTTTCACTAGATTTTAGGGGGGTTATTTTTGGAGAATTCCTGGTTTTTGTTGTATCAAGATAACTTTGTCTGATCTCATTGGGTTTCTGTTTGTCTTAAATATTGTGCTAATATTAGGCTTTCTACAACAGTTCAGGTGAGGTTTTTCCTATTTTTGAATTTCATGAACAGTAATTGAAGTAATATAAAATTATGAAGCCCCCTGCATGGGGTCCTTTTAACCGACCATCAATTCTTGCCTGCTGTGTTGGTCTATCTATCAATATACTGTAATTTGCATGAGTAAAATAACATTTTCTGGTTATCGCACCAAAATGACTCCAACCCAGGAGCCCAAATTCTTGTAAATCAGGCCTGCTTGCACTGTATGGCTTAGCAGAACTCTATTTTAAAGGGAAAATCCACCACTAAGTAAAAATTTGTCTCTTTCCATATACCGCAGTGTTAAATAAGCAAGAAAAAAGGCATTTTGTAACCAGCCCAGTCATTGTCCTGATCTGGCAGCTGCCTGTTTGCTTTGCAATCACTTACATTAGTTTAAGGGAGGTTAGCATGAACCAAAATAATAAATGGGACATACTAGCATGCTAGTAGTTCCCAATCACTTACATTAGTTTAAGGGAGCTTAGCATAAACCAATGTAATAAATGGGATATACTAGCTTGCTAGTAGTTCCCAATCACTTACATTAGTTTAAGGGAGCTTAGCATAAACCAACATATTAAATGGGATATACTAGCATGCTAGTAGTTCCCAATCACTTACATTAGTTTAAGGGAGCTTAGCATAAACCAATGTAATAAATGGGATCTACTAGCATGCTAGTAATTCCCTATTACTTACATCAGTTTAAGGGAACTTAGCATGAACCAACATAATAAATGGGATATAATAGCATGTTAGTAGTTCCCAATCACTTACATTAGTTTAAGGGAGCTTAGCATAAACCAACATATTAAATGGGATATACTAGCATGCTAGTAGTTCCCAATCACTTACATTAGTTTAGGGGGGCTTAGCATGAACAAATGTAATAAATGGGAAATTCTAGCATGCTAGTAGTTCCCAATCACTTACATTAGTTTAAGGGAGCTTAGCATGAACCAAAATAATAAATGGGACATACTAGCATGTTAGTAGTTCACAATCACTTACATTAGTTTAAGGGAGCTTAGCATAAACCAACATATTAAATGGGATATACTAGCATGCTAGTAGTTCCCAATCACTTACATTAGTTTAAGGGAGCTTAGCATCAACAAATGTAATAAATGGGAAATTCTAGCATGCTAGTAGTTCACAATTACTTGCATTAGTTTAAGGGAGCTTAGCATGAACCAAAATAATAAATGGGATATACTAGCATGCTAGTAGTTCCCAATCACTTACATTAGTTTAAGGGAGCTTAGCATAAACCAATGTAATAAATGGGATATACTAGCATGCTAGTAGTTCCCAATCACTTACATTAGTTTAAGGGAGCTTAGCATGAACCTACATCATAAATGGGATATACTAGCATGCTAGTAGTTCCCAATCACTTACATTAGTTTAAGGGAGCTTAGCATGAACAAATGTAATAAATGGGAAATTCTAGCATGCTAGTAGTTCACAATTACTTACATTAGTTTAAGGGAGGTTAGCATGAACCAAAATAATAAATGGGATATACTAGCATGCTAGTAGTTCCCAATCACTTACATTAGTTTAAGGGAGCTTAGCATGAACAAATGTAATAAATGGGAAATTCTAGCATGCTAGTAGTTCACAATTACTTACATTAGTTTAAGGGAGCTTAGCATGAACCAAAATAATAAATGGGATATACTAGCATGCTAGTAGTTCCCAATCACTTACATTAGTTTAAGGGAGCTTAGCATAAACTAACATATTAAATGGGATATACTAGCATGCTAGTAGTTCCCAATCACTTACATTAGTTTAAGGGAGCTTAGCATAAACCAATGTAATAAATGGGATATACTAGCATGCTAGTAGTTCCCAATCACTTACATTAGTTTAAGGGAGCTTAGCATAAACCAATGTAATAAATGGGATATACTAGCATGCTACTAGTTCCCAATCACTTACATCAGTTTAAGGGAACTTAGCATGAACCAACATAATAAATGGGATATAATAGCATGTTAGTAGTTCCCAATCACTTACATTAGTTTAAGGGAGCTTAGCATAAACCAACATATTAAATGGGATATACTAGCATGCTAGTAGTTCCCAATCACTTACATTAGTTTAGGGGGGCTTAGCATGAACAAATGTAATAAATGGGAAATTCTAGCATGCTAGTAGTTCACAATTACTTACATTAGTTTAAGGGAGGTTAGCATGAACCAAAATAATAAATGGGATATACTAGCATGCTAGTAGTTCCCAATCACTTACATTAGTTTAAGGGAGCTTAGCATGAACAAATGTAATAAATGGGAAATTCTAGCATGCTAGTAGTTCACAATTACTTACATTAGTTTAAGGGAGCTTAGCATGAACCAAAATAATAAATGGGATATACTAGCATGCTAGTAGTTCCCAATCACTTACATTAGTTTAAGGGAGCTTAGCATAAACTAACATATTAAATGGGATATACTAGCATGCTAGTAGTTCCCAATCACTTACATTAGTTTAAGGGAGCTTAGCATAAACCAATGTAATAAATGGGATATACTAGCATGCTAGTAGTTCCCAATCACTTACATTAGTTTAAGGGAGCTTAGCATAAACCAATGTAATAAATGGGATATACTAGCATGCTACTAGTTCCCAATCACTTACATTAGTTTAAGGGAGCTTAGCATAAACCAACATATTAAATGGGATATACTAGCATGCTAGTAGTTCCCAATTCCCGGTTAAGGTCGAAAGTATTGATCAAAGTATCTTTAACAAATTATTAAATTATTAATGAATATCTGTCTCTGTATTCAACAAGTACTTCATAGAAATTAAATAACACTGAACATCTTTTCACAAAGTTGTGATTTAGGACTAAACACTACTTTGATATGACAAAATAGTATTTAGGTGCACATATAGAATGTAAAGCTTCTAGAGGGCCACATAAATGGCCGTGGCGGGCCTGTAGGTACCAGATCGGCTCGGGGGCCGGCGCCCACTTATGGCGATACATTACATGATTGGCTGGATGCGGACGTTAGAGTACATGATTGGCTGAATGTTAGAATGTGTTGTGCATTTTTTAAATAACTTTATTAATCAAATAGCAAGTATACAACACACGAACGAATCAATAAGATTTCAATACAACAGCCAGGTGTGTTATATAAATACAGTACACGCAGAATGTACGTATATTAAATCTTTTGACAGCCTTTTTCTTGATAGCCTGATATTCAATTGATGTATAGTTAAACATATCATATTTTTAGGGTTCTCTAAAAAAAGAAACAGAAGAAAACCTTTTTTACATCGTAGGAAAATCCGTCAAAAACATAGTAAATAACAACCTGCCAAACTCGGTCCAAAGCGTGAAAGAGCAGTACCAGAGAATTGTCGTAATATCTTAATCTCCCCACAGGAGCTGTTTTCAACATTTATGTCTGTTTTAAATTTAACCACACAGCACTTGCAAGGTAGTTTGTCCAAGTTGAGTTGCCGTAGTGTGACGTTTTCGGCAAGCGCAGGGCCCCCGAGCCGGTCTGGTAACCCGAGCAGATCTGGTACCTGCACCGTATTTGGCACCCAGGCCTTGAGTTTGACACCTGTGTGCTAGTACATCCTATTTATGACATTGGCTTATGCTAAGCTAAGCTGTTTAGCAAATGGACTGCTGCCAGATCAAGAGAATAACTGGGTTACAAACATTTTTTTTCTCATTTATCTAACTCTGGATAATATGGAAACAGACAGACTTTTACTTAGGGTAGGAATATCCCTTTAATTGCAGCTTCAGGTTTAGTCGTCATGGTAATTTTTAGGCTGACTGAGGTTACTTTGGTTTCATCTGAAATCATATTTCATAAAAGACAATTGGCAAAATATGAACCAAAATTAACTGGATTAGAGTGTAACTAAAAGTTTTCAGCATTTAATATGATTATTTATTTGCATAATCAGGAAACATACTCATAAACAATAAAAAGCGCATCCATCATGGTTCAGGTACTCGGCTATTGATTTTTCTTTTTTTTTCAAAGTTACGAAATGGGAGAAGAAAATACTGATGCACAAGTAAGCAAATCGATTTTTGTTTTAGTACTTCAATTTTTCTTTTCATCTAACTGAAACATTTCATTCACATATCCTCAAAAAAGTTGTCATGGATGCTGTGGGCAGGAAGAATCTCCAGTAGCAGTCAGTCTAGCAACAAATCTGAAAATGCCCCTGACTGACAGACTTTAACTCAGTGAGTTATATGAACTGATTCGACAACTTCTTTGTTCTCTCTGTTGTTATTATTGGAACAATTTGTTTAATTAAAAACGAGCAGATTTTATCTTCATATTTGTTGTTTACAGGAAATAAATCTGCTTCTAAAGTGTATTTTTGGCTGTATTTTTTCTTTATTCAAACACGCAATCAACATTTTTTTAAAGTAGTTTAAATTCTTCTGCATAATAGAAGAAAACCAAAGGATTTAATTGATCAAAAATAAATCTACTGCCACCCTGTGGCCAAATGAAGGAACTCATTCTTAATCCCTAAACCTGAACCGTAATAAATAAATATATATTAAAATAAAACGACCCATTTTAACCATTGCAGGCAGAAACATTTCACTCAGACAAGAAGTGACAGCATAAAGTTTTATCGCTCACCTGTTGGGACCAGAACCTAATGTTGGTCTGAGCCAAAGACCCGTCCAATTCCTCCTCTGGACGTCCATCAGTCTGATAAAGTTCCTCTGGACACAGTGAAAGTTTTAACTCCATCAGTCCGTTTAATATCCACTCATTATTTCCACCATTCGTCCAGGTACTGCGGGATGAGGAAGATCCAACACTGAGGGACCTGCAGGGGGAGTCCTCCATCTCAAATCAGGTACGGGTCAGAACTGCTGGAGATCTTCATGAAAAGACAGATCTTCTGATTTTATTCCTTCTAATTATTATATATTGAAAAACGTGATTTGTGATTTCTTTTTTTCAAAACAAAATTTTGTTGAAGATTCTCAGATGTTATCCGTCTTATTTTTTATTTCTTCAGATTTTGCTTTTTGGTTTTCTTTGCATTAAAACTGAATTATGATTCAACCTTAGGTCCAAACATATATAATGTTAAAGAATTATTTAGGAGTGTATTGATATGTAAGAAAAGTTTAATAACCTTTGAGACCTTAACCCAGATTTTGTTTGTGTTAAGTTCTGGTCTAAAATGTAACTCACTTGTTCTTGATTCTTCTACATGATATAATTTATGGTTTAACAAGTTTCTGTCTGTACTTATCTGTTCATATTTAAATGTTTTAGTTGATTTTGTTTTTAGTCTAAGCTTTTCTTTACATTTCAAGGACATTTATATCTACTCTAAGCGAGCTTGAGCTGTGAAACGTATTAAAATTTACTGCTGGAAGCTGCGGAAGACGATAATCGTCACGTTTTTCAGTTACGAAGACGTTTTATTTCTCGTCAGATTATAATAGTCAGCTGCTGAGCGTGTTTGTGTGGGTTTTAACAACATGGAGGCTTCCACAACATGGTGGTTTGGAGCCTCCTCACTTTTGCTCCTGCACCAGACAACAGAAAAGTCTGGAAGGTTGCCATGGAAACTGCATCTGCCTCCGGACGCGCAGGGAGCCGCACGGACCGCGCGATGGCGCTGTTGGATTGGGAAAGCTTCAAGCCAGATTTGATTTTGTTTCATTTAGTTTTGTTGTTGGTTTTTTTTGTTTGGTTGGACCCCGCGTCTTGTCTTGCAGGTTATAAAGTTCGGGTTTTTATTTGGTCCCGTGTCAGAATGTAAACTTAAAGCTGCTCACTAATGACAGTAAAGTGCTACAGAGGCAGGATGGAAGACCGAGGGGGAATTCTTTTCTGCTTCTACAGAAAAACATTCCCGCTGATGGTAGGAACAAGGAGCCTCCCCCGCCGCGCTCACACGTCCGTCAGCTTCCCGCTGTAGGCCTTGTGCGGGCTGCAGTTCGTGTGCTTGACGGAGTCCGCGTCCTCGCTGTCCGGGTAGTCGGACTTGGACAGCGACGGTCGGCTGTCGCTCCGCTTGAACTCCCCAAACGCCGGCTGCTGCTGCTGCTGCTGCCCGCACGTGACGTGCGTGTACTGGAACTGCTCCTCGTGCTCGGTCTCCCGGTGGTAGAAGTAGTTGAAGTTGGACACGATGACCGGCACCGGCAGCGCGATGGTCAGCACGCCGGCGATGGCGCACAGGGAGCCCACGATCTTCCCGCCGATGGTCACCGGGCACATGTCGCCGTATCCCACCGTCGTCATGGAAACCACCGCCCACCAGAAGGCGTCCGGGATGCTGCTGAAGCTGGACTCCGGGTCGTCGGTCTCTGCGAAGTACACGGCGCTGGAGAAGAGGATGACCCCGATGAAGAGGAAGAAGATGAGCAGACCCAGCTCCCGCATGCTGGCCTTTAGCGTCTGACCGAGGATCTGGAGCCCCTTGGAGTGCCGGGAGAGCTTGAAGATCCGGAAGACCCGGACCAGACGGATGACCCTCAGGATGGCCAGGGACATGGCCTGCTGGCCGTTGCCCTGGTGCTCCGCCAGCTCCAGCCCCAGCGTGATGAAGTAGGGCATGATGGCCACGATGTCGATGGTGTTCATGATGTTCTTGAAGAAGGCCGGCTTGCTGGGGCAGGCCAGGAAGCGCACCAGCAGCTCGAAAGAGAACCAGATGATGCAGAGCGTCTCCACGATGAAGAACGGGTCTGTGAACGGGTTCGGCAGGTCGGCACGGGCGGTTCCGTTCGCGAGGATCAGCTCCTCGAAGATCCGGACCTCCTCCCTGAACTCGGGCAGCGTTTCCAGGCAGAAGATGACGATGGAGATGAGGATGACCAGCACGGAGACGATGGCGATGCCCCGGGCGGGTCCCGAACTCTCCGGGTACTCGAACAGGAGCCAGACCTGCCGCTGGAACTCGTTCTCGGGCAGCGGCCGCTCCTCCTCCTTGATGAAGCCCTCATCCTCCTTAAAGTTCTCGATCACCTCCTCACCGAGCTCGTAGAACTTGATCTCCTCCATGAAAATGTCCACCGGCACGTTAACGGGTCTCCGGAGCCTGCCGCCGGACTGGTAGTAGTACAGGATGGCATCGAAGCTGGGTCGGTTGCGGTCGAAGAAGTACTCGTTCCGGAGCGGGTCGAAGAAGCGCATCCTTTTGCGCGGGTCCCCCAGCAGAGTGGCGGGGAACTGGGCCAGGGTCTTCAGCTGCGTCTCGAAGCGCAGCCCGGAGATGTTGATCACCACCCGCTCGCAGCACTCCTGGTTCTCGGCTCTGTCCGGGTCGTACACATCCTGGGCCGACAGCGCAGCCAGTGCCACAGTCTCATCCAGGTTCTCCCCGGGCACCACTGTCATGGTTCCCCCCCCAGGAAAGGGCGACGCTTCCCGCACCTCAGTCCTCTCTGTCCCCCCCCTCCTCCGCCTCCGTGCGTCTCTGGACACCAGCCGAGCGGCTACGCGGGTCTCCTCGTCACGTTTGCGGGTGGGCTGCTCCGGCTGGCATACTGCTGGTGCCCCCCGCCCCCTCCCCGCTTCACCTTTCCCGTCCAGGCGCTGCTGTAGTCTGGTCTGTGGGCTCGGCTGTCACATTCGCTGCATTTTAAGCAGGCTTTGCCCTCCCCGAGCTGACGTGTTTGCACGCTCTCTCACTGAGGAGGAAATAAAAAACACACATTCAAATATGTTCAGGATTAATGTGATCCACCTATTTTACTACCTCAAATTAGTCACTTATTGAGGAAAAACGGTGTTTTCCGACAGAAAGTGTGGTGCGTAATGAACCTGTTGTCTCAGCGTGGCACAGACTCAAGGTTATCACATGTGTTTACGCTCCAAATACGCGTTGTTGTTGTTGTTTGCACAAAAACGAGCATGCATCTTCAGAATAAAACCCCAAAACGTGAAAGAAAAAGCACGATCCCCGCATAAATCCTCATTATTTCCTCCTAAATGAATACCTGTGGCTCAGTGCGTCATCCGCCTTCGTGCATCCTTTCCTGAATCCATCCGTGGCGGCTTCGCTGGAAGGAAAACGGGCACTGCAATGTCACGCTGCAAGCCGCTCCAACACGAAACCTGCTGACGTTTCCACAAGCTGCCCGTTCATGTATGCGCCGCTGCAGGCGTGCGGCGCCGTGCGTGAGAACAGGGGAGCAACACAGCTGTGCAACAAGTTCACAGGGAGAGAAGAAAAGGAGCTGGATGATGGAAAGAAGTTTCTGGGCTGCAACTCAAACCGGTGACGTGTTGTCCGAAAATAACCGGATTTCTCTCCAGGCTGCAAGAAAACTTTCTTTTCCCATGGAATGACCCCGGGTGGGGGGGGGGGGCGTTCAGAAAAAATAATGAACAAACTGAAGGGAGTAAATAAAAATGCTACAGTGACTGAAAAACTATTTACACCCATTAAAGTTCTTCAAGTTTTAAAACCTTCAAAACATCAGAATTTATTTTATTTAAAGACAAACTTACTCGCTTCCTTCCTTGTCTTTTTTCCTTCCTTCCTTATGTTCCTTCCTACCTTGTCTTCCTTCCTTCCTTCCTTTTGTTCCTTCCTTCCATCCTTCCTTTCTTCCTTCCTTCCTTGTCTTTTTTCCTTCCTTCCTTTTGTTCCTTCCCACCTTGTCTTCCTTCCTTCCTTCCTTTTGTTCCTTCCTTGCCTTTTTTCCTTCCTTCCTTTTGTTCCTTTCTACCTTCCTTCCTTGTGTTCCTTCCTTCCATCCTTCCTTTCTTACTTTCTTCCTTGTCTTTTTTCCTTCCTTCCTTTTGTTCCTTCCTTGCCTTTTTTCCTTCCTTCCTTTTGTTCCTTTCTACCTTCCTTCCTTGTGTTCCTTCCTTCCATCCTTCCTTTCTTACTTTCTTCCTTGTCTTTTTTCCTTCCTTCCTTATGTTCCTTCCTACCTTGTCTTCCTTCCTTCCTTCCTTATGTTCCTTCCTACCTTGTCTTCCTTCCTTCCTTCCTTCGTTGTGTTCCTTCCTTCCTTGTCTTTTTTCCTTCCTTCCTTTTGTTCCTTCCTACCTTCCTCCCTTCCCTCCTTGTGTTCCTTCCTTCCTTGTGTTCCTTCCTTCCTTTCTTCCTCGTGTTCCTTCCTTCCTTCCTTGTGTTCCTCCCTTCCTTTCTTCCTTCCTTCCTTGTGTTCCTCCCTTCCTTCCTTCCTTCCTTCCTTGTGTTCCTCCCTTCCTTTCTTCCTCGTGTTCCTTCCTTCCTTCCTTCCTTGTGTTCCTCCCTTCCTTTCTTCCTTCCTTCCTTGTGTTCCTCCCTTCCTTGTCTTCCTTCCTTCCTTCCTTATGTTCCTTCCTACCTTGTCTTCCTTCCTTCCTTATGTTCCTTCCTACCTTGTCTTCCTTCCTTCCTTCGTTGTGTTCCTTCCTTCCTTCCTTCCTTCCTTCCTTGTGTTCCTCCCTTCCTTTCTTCCTTCTCCTTCCCTCCTTGTGTTCCTTCCTTCCTTGTGTTCCTTCCTTCCTTCTTCCTCGTGTTCCTTCCTTCCTTGTGTTCCTCCCTTCCTTTCTTCCTTCCTTCCTTGTGTTCCTCCCTTCCTTCCTTCCTCCTTCCTTGTGTTCCTCCCTTCCTTTCTTCCTCGTGTTCCTTCCTTCCTTCCTTCCTTGTGTTCCTCCCTTCCTTTTTCCTTCCTTCCTTGTGTTCCTCCCTTCCTTGTCTTCCTTCCTTCCTTCCTTATGTTCTTCCTACCTTGTCTTCCTTCCTTCCTTATGTCCTTCCTACCTTGTCTTCCTTCTTCCTTCTTGTGTTTCCTTCCTTCCTTCCTTCCTTGTGTCCTCCCTTCCTTTCCTCCTTCCTTCCTTGTGTTCCTCCCTTCCTTCCTTCCTTCCTTCCTTGTGTTCCTCCCTCCTTTCTTCCTCGTGTTCCTTCTTCCTTCCTTCCTTTGTTCCTTCCTTGCTTTTTTCCTTCCTTTTTGTTCCTTTCTACTTCCTTCCTTGTGTTCCTTCCTTCCATCCTTCCTTTCTTACTTTCTTCCTTGTCTTTTTTCCTTCTTCCTTTTGTTCCTTCCTTGCCTTTTCCTTCCTTCCTTTTGTTCCTTTCTACCTTCCTTCCTTGTGTTCCTTCCTTCCATCCTTCCTTTCTTACTTTCTTCCTTGTCTTTTTTCCTTCCTTCCTTATGTTCCTTCCTACCTTGTCTTCCTTCCTTCCTTCCTTATGTTCCTTCCTACCTTGTCTTCCTTCCTTCCTTCGTTGTGTTCCTTCCTTCCTTGTCTTTTTTCCTTCCTTCCTTTTGTTCTTCCTTCCTTCCTTCCTCCCTTCCCTCCTTGTGTTCCTTCCTTCCTTGTGTTCCTTCCTTCCTTTCTTCCTTGTGTTCCTTCCTTCCTTCCTTCCTTCCTCCCTTCCTTCCTTCCTTCCTTCCTTGTGTTCCTCCCTTCCTTCCTTCCTTCCTTCTTGTGTTCCTCCCTTCCTTTCTTCCTCTGTTCCTTCCTTCCTTCCTTCCTTGTGTTCCTCCCTTCCTTTCTTCCTTCCTTCCTTGTGTTCCTCCCTTCCTTGTCTTCCTTCCTTCCTTCCTTATGTTCCTTCCTACCTTGTCTTCCTTCCTTCCTTATGTTCCTTCCTACCTTGTCTTCCTTCCTTCCTTCGTTGTGTTCCTTCCTTCCTTGTCTTTTTTCCTTCCTTCCTTTTGTTCCTTCCTACCTTCCTTCCTTCCTCCCTTCCCTCCTTGTGTTCCTTCCTTCCTTGTGTTCCTTCCTTCCTTTCTTCCTCGTGTTCCTTCCTTCCTTGTGTTCCTCCCTTCCTTTCTTCCTTCCTTCCTTGTGTTCCTCCCTTCCTTCCTTCCTTCCTTCCTTGTGTTCCTCCCTTCCTTTCTTCCTCGTGTTCCTTCCTTCCTTCCTTCCTTGTGTTCCTCCCTTCCTTTCTTCCTTCCTTCCTTGTGTTCCTCCCTTCCTTGTCTTCCTTCCTTCCTTCCTTATGTTCCTTCCTACCTTGTCTTCCTTCCTTCCTTAGTTCCTTCCTACCTTGTCTTCCTTCCTTCCTTCGTCTCCTCCTCCCTCCTTCCTCCTTCCTTCCTTGTGTCCTCCTTCCTTCTTCCTCGGTTCCTTCCTTCCTTCCTTCCTTGTGTTCCTCCCTTCCTTTCTTCCTTCCTTCCTTGTGTTCCTCCCTTCCTTCCTTCCTTGTGTTCCTCCCTTCCTTTCTTCCTCGTGTTCCTTCCTTCCTTCCTTGTGTTCCTTTCTTCCTTCCTTCCTTGTGTTCCTCCCTTCCTTTCTTCCTTCCTTCCTTCCTTGTGTTCCTTCCTTCATTCTTCCCTTTCCTTAGATTGACTGTACTATAAATTGGAGAAGGTGCAAAGTTTTTACATGTGGTCATAAATGTTCATCACTACCAGTTTCCACCAATCACTGTTGTTCATATTGATGTTTTTACATAGAAAAACTTGTATACAGATAGAAGAGGGACTAAAACATAACAATGCTGCAGCTTCAATAACTTTATGTAACTTGCTGAAGGCCAAACCTGTAAGGCAAAGAGGCAGGAGAGCGCAAAAAACCCAACATATATATATATATATATATATATATATATATATATATATTACATTTTTAACCCAAAATAAAATGGGATTTCTGCCCTTGCATTAATAAAAAATGTCAGCTTTACATACGGAAAACATGATCCAGTTACTTTGCCTTAGCTACTGGTTAAATGATGAATAGGTGAAATGGCCCAAAAGCCCCATGAATCTATCCTATAATTCCTTTAAAACAAGAGTAACAACATCAGGTTTTGTCCTTTATTTACACCATTTTAGTTTTTCAGTCATATTTAGAAATGTTAATTAATGGTGATTAATTTGATCTAAAAAAATTGTTGGAGAGCCTTAATAAAGATATGGGGGGGAAAAGTCTAGAGCGAATTGAAATTGGGAATCTGTGACAAGACTCTGAATGCACATTTTCTTTTTTCAAAGTTACGTTCCACATTGTGTTGGTTCATAACCTAAAATCCTCAGGAAGCATATTAATACTGATGCTGAATCTGTTAAAGTCAGGCAGAAAAACCAACACTGACTGATTGCTGCTAAAGCTTCACACCTCCTTCAAACCTTCCTGGAAACTTACAGGGAATCTGGTGCCCAAAGTTGTCCTCCTGTTTCCAAACCTTCTTTAAAATCCGTGTTACTCATCCCCTCTCCCTGCGTCTGTCTCATTACTCCGACCCAAATCGTTTGACTCATGCCAAAATCCGACCCTGCAAACCCAGCATCCTGTGAGCTCATTGCTGGCAGCTTTAAACATCTTCCCTCCACATGTTGGTGAAACGTCACATAACTCCGTGGGACACGGTGACACAGACCACATCGTCCTTCAGGTTGGTTCTGGACTGCCTCAACCACCTCTGGGATTTTCCCCGTGCTTTTTAATATCCACACAGAGCAAAGAGGACTTTCCCAGCCCGAAAAAAGTTCTCCTTGTCACCATAATGGATGTTAAAGAGCCCGAGGTCTGAACCGTGCCATTCTGGGTCACTTAATGCCCCATTTCCACTAGGGCCGGTACGGCACAGAATGGAACGGGTAGGTTGTGTTTCCATGACCATCTCAAAAGAGCAGTAGTGGGCGGGATTATCTTAACAAAACCTCTAGCAAAAAGCATCTCTCTTCTGTTGTTGAAGATTTAATTTTTGGAAGACAGAGATTTTTCTTTAACCAATGTACTACTTAGTTAATCTAGCCGTCTTGTTTTACAAGGATACTTTGCAGTTTGTTTTTGGTTGGACTTTAAATTCAGGTCAGCTCCAGGACAGGATGATTGCAATAAAAGCAGGTTTTTGAACATATTTTTTATCACTTGCAATTTCTTACGGAAAAAAAAGCAAACGGTAGAAAAAAATAGCTTAAAATCTGAAATCGGATTTGGTATGAAAATAATCCGAGACTTAATTTTTAAGCCATATCGCCCAGCACTACTTCCTATTCCCTGTCCACACGTAGCCGGGTATCTCACAAAACGGAGATATTTTTCTACGGTTTGGCTTGTCATCCACAGCGCTGGGACGACGCATCCACATAATCGATTACGTCGACGCGTAAAATACGTCGACGCAAAAAATGTGCGTCAATGTGTCATCACTTTCAAAACAAACATGGCGGGAGCAAGTAGTGTCAGCATGAGTGAGTCAGTTGACTTAAATACCTCCATCAGAACTCGCAGTTCAAAGGTTTGGAACCATTTTAAAAATAAAAGGGAGCGATTTTATCGTTTGCCGGCTTTGCAAAATGGAAACGTCTTATAAAAGCACGATGGGATCCAGGAGCAGCTCCAGCAAATGATTAAACATCTCAGGTTTTCAACTTTTTTACTAACGCTATGTATTTTACCCCATAAATCACCCAAACACCCCCACATAGAGGGCATATACTCATACACTGCTGTATGTTACTGCTATCTGTTTTTTTTTTTATTTGTGACCCGTGTTGGCAGAATGAGTCTGAATGCGCACAGACTGATTATGAGCAAAAGCCGAAAACGTGAGAGAGTAAACATGTTTGTTAACAAAGGTAATGCACTACCTACCCGCTAAACGTAGCCGTCGTTGACATTAATACAACATTGATTAAGTGCTCGCAAAAGCAAACCGACAACTAACTCTTGATTGTCACGTTTAATAAACACCTCATCCTGTTTGAATACTATTTTTTTACTTCATGCTTCTCCAGTTTGTCGGATTCAAAGTTGCCATCTAAAAACTAGAAATATGTTTAGCAGCATTTTATTGTAATGAACAGCGCCTCTCTCTCTCTAATGTCAGAAACAAGAGAAAATACAGCAAAATAAATGTTTTTTTGTGAATGAAGAGCTCTTTTTTTGCATAAAGTGAATGTTAAATTTGACTGACTCTTTGCATAAATGTCATGTAATTGTCGATAAAAGCCTTTTGAAACGTATGAAGTGCTTGTAATTATATTTCAGTGCATCACAGATTTATCAGCAAACTTTGTGAAAAATAATATTTGTGTCATTCTCAAAACTTTTGGCCATAACTGTGCTGCCCCCTACAGGTTAGCCACATCTATTAACGTGCTGAAAAACACATTTATCCGGTTATGTGTGGATGTAGAAAATCTTTGTTTTAAAATAAACTCAGCTATGTGTGGACATGGCTTTAGATCTCTGTAATATTCTCCCTCTATACTGAACCTTTAATCCGTTAAAATAAGGGAGGTTTTGCCCTTGTTTAATAATGCTAATCAGTTAAAATGGTAATCAGTAAAAATCGGATAATCTGAGATACAATTAACAATATCTTGAAGATTGAGAAGACCTTTTGTATTTTGTGGTAGCAAATGAATCAACAGCATTATTATTTGTCCTATCTTCATTAATTTATTGACTGTCCACACTGTTCAGCACTAAACATACAGAGCTGATCTGGCTACTGTCTTGATGTCAGAACTTGGTTTCAAATATATATATACATATATTGAAAAACATTTTTTTCTGAAATCAGTAAGAATGTCTGTGAACCTGAACCGGACCGATGCCAAAGCATCACTCTGCAGAACTACAGCATATTCATGAAGGGTTAAATCCTGCTACCAAAGTCCAGAAGCCCAAACAGTATCTGATAAATGCAGCTGATCCAGGACCAGCAACATTTCAACAACATTGAGGAATAAATCAGCCGAATATGAGGGTTCGTTCACGATTTATCAGGTTTAAAGCAAACAGACCTCTATGTTTGTTTTATAAAGCGTGGCAAACAGAGATGTTGAAAAATAAAATGCTTACTGGTTCCTGCTGGGAAAACGCATCATACATGAGACTGAATTAGCGTGAAAAAAAAGAAAGAATTAGGACATAAATGACATGAACGCAGGACGAAAAGTGGGACACCTCCCCACTGGTGAAATCCTACGCTCCAATGTAAATGAGCCTCTACAGCTGAGAGATTTCCCTCACTTTGATATCACTGAAACTCTGCTTAGAAAGGCTGATCTAGGATCTGCCACTCTATGATTTACAAGCACGATTGGGTGAAATTGGCGACTATTTATAATCTTTAGCATATTTTAATGACCCCGTTATGTGTTTAATGCAAGGTCAAAGTATGTGACTCTTATGAAAACCCTCTAATCACTCGTTAAAAACCTTGAGATCTCGATTTATGCAGATGATGTGGAGTTTAGGTCATGTTTTTTTTTGCTTGAGGTGTTGCAAGTTTGGTCAGTTAATCCCTCTGTTTCTGGATGCTGCGGAGCTGGAAGGATTTTTGCTTGATTTTGTCACTTTTAGGCTGCTTAATCGTGGAAACAATATGTTCTTTTCTGGCACCAATTACTTGAATCTTTGAGTTTGGCTTCTCAAAAGTTCAAATGATACATGAACTACGATGTAAAATCCCAGAGGAGTTGATAGGGGTCGAGGTCAAAGTAAATTTTATTCACAAAGCACATTTTCAGCAACCTAAGTTGCCCCAAAGTACATACAGAAATATTACATTTACATAACTAACAAATAAAATACGAAAATGTGTAGAATAGAAGAGAGGAGAGGAGAAAGAGAGAATAGGTGCTAACATTTCCTGGATATATTATTCAACAACTGAGTTAGTTTTTTAACAGTTTTATAAGATGTTAGTCTGTATCTTATTGCTCTGTTTTATTCGCTTTATGTGTGAATACTTACATACTGTAGGATTAATAATCTCTAAATTAATTTATTCATTCTTTCAAAAATGAACAGAAAAACAAAATATAACCTCTTTGGTGAATTTAATTTGGGATTATGATACAATTAGTGACTATGAGAATATCTGACACATATTAAAACATTTAAAAAATATTAAATTATTTTATTTAGTCTTCTTCTGCAGTTCAGTGGACGTCTGATGCCCAAAACCATAAAAATGCTTAGAAGAATGCAAAAACCTGTTTTTCTGAATTAACAACAACAACAAAAACATGAATAAAGAACTTTGTTTTTCTGAAATTTTATAACTAAAAACAAAAAAAATTACAAGATGTGTTTTTCTGAATTGTCGATTTACTAATAGAAATAAATTCATAAATGAGATGTAGCAACTAAAGCAACCAAAATTATCCACCAGCTGCAGTCCAAGATGGCAGACATAGCCTAAACAAAGCCAATATTTTCCTTTCCATCATTTGAAGTTTAAATTGTTTCTATTAAGCATTTAAGTAATTCAGAATGATTTGCTATTTTCACAGCTGAGTAGAAAAGCTCCTCCTCCATGGGGTTCGGGTTTAATTGAAGTCACTGACATATTTCAAAGTCAAACAAAGAAATACCTGTTTCAGTTTATCTGCTACTGGAAAATCAGTTAATGAAAATCAGAGCTGTGTTGATAGTGACTCGTCTGCAGGGAACATTACCCTGCATTTGGGATCACTAGGTGTTATGTTTTTATATTTCTCATCAAAAGGAATGTAAGGAGGAACAGCAGCAAAACCACACAGAACACATGGATGACATTTTCGTAGTTTAACAACAAAACCAGAAGTCTCGTAATCCTGATTTTCCAGTTCTGTGGGGCTGACCAGTCTGCCAACAGATGTGTGAAAACATCATTCACTACATATTTACATCGTTCCTCAAAGAACTGTTTCAGAGGATTTGGATAGTTCTTCCTCCGAAAAACAAACATTTTAAGAAATCTGTTAGAATCCCAGGGAGGACGCTTTCTGCGTCAGCACCTAGATGACTCCCCACAATCAATCATGGAATCATTAATTCTGCTTCCCATTACAAATTCCTGTAGGAGTATATCTGGTTATCAGTTGCTGAGCTTAATTTGAAAAAATAGTGGGTCAGAAAACTGCTGGTTGAGTCACCAGAGCGATTCCTTTACAACAATCAAACCCGGCTTTTGTAAAATCTCACAAGAGCGACTGAGCGTATTTGGAGTTTGGGCTGCAGAGGTTTTTATGAAAGTTGCGTTTGTGTCGCATACAGGTCACTCCTATGACCCACAGAGCTGAAATAGTGACCACACCGCTTGGAATAGTCAAGTTGACGTAACTCAATTCAATTTAAAAAATGCATTAATGATCCCAGAAGGAAATTCAATTATAATATAAAATCTTATTATTGAAAATTAGATTCCGGAAGAAAAATTAGATAGATTTATATTACATTTTCAAATTTATAAAATAAATAATTATAATAACAATAATAATGAAATCAGCTTAAATTGTTTTTAAAATTTAATTACATTTTAGTTTTGAATTAAATTAAATTTAAATCTCCATGTGAGTTGAGCTCTGCTGAGTTCACAAAGAAAAACCAAAAAACTTTTTGGGTGAACGTAATAAAATCATGTAAATATTTTCCACCCAACTGATTTGGGTCGATTTAGCAATAATGAATTTTGTTGAGTGAACTAAATGTAAACGTATTGGGTCAACTTAATAGATTTGGGTTGCTATAAAGCTGAAAAATAAACAGCAGGGGATGGGACTCGAACTCAGAAACGGGCCTCCGTTTTCTAAGCAACTGAATGCTTGAATATAATTACGCATATGACTTCATTTCCAGTGTTAACTAAACATGATTATAATGATTTTAGTAATATAATTCATGCAATTTTTTTCACGAAAAAAGGGAATTGGCAGATCTTTATAATATTGTAATTATTTTTTTGTTAACGATGGAAATTAAGTCATGTATATTATTATATACAAAGTTTCTAAGTGATTGTGTAGCAAAGTTGTGTAGTACAGTTGCCCAGAAAACAGAGGCCCGTTTCTGAGTTCAAGTCCCATCCCCTGCTGTTTATTTTTCAGCTTTATAGCAACCCAAATCTATTAAGTTGACCCAAAATGTTTACATTTAGTTCACTCAACAAATTGCTAAATCGACCCAAATCAGTTGGGTGGAAATGATTTGCATGATTTTATTATGTTCACCCAGCAAGTTTTCTTTTTCGAGTGTAGGTGGACACTATTAGAAAAGGCCATTAGTCTGGATTCCTGTAATCATTTAACAATCTTCTTACCTTTGTAAGGTTAAAACCAGTTTGATATAAAAGTGTGACACAAAAAAGTGGAAACAAAACGTCTTGCAATTCTTTTCAACATCTGCAGTGCCTCATCCAGGGTTACAAGAGGGTGGCTCCACATGAAGCTGTTTGCTCTAAGTCTATATGTTTTCAATGTCCTGCAATGTGGGTCATGGTGTAATGCTGCAGGTGAAGCTTATATGTATATTTACAAGTTCTTCTCCAAGAATTCCTGACAAATGTGTATGTTTTACATTATTAAAAGAGATAGTTAGACCAAGTGGGATCATATAATATTTCCTGAAAATGTTATCAATAATGGTCTATATATAACTTTTTGTATTATGTTGCTAACTGACAGATAAACTAACCAACCTTGGCAGAGATAATGAAAAGAGTAGTGATCTGAGTACACAGCCTTGAGATACACCCTGGTTGTTTATTATCTTAGGATAAACAGGATGTTTTTGGACAATCTGAGGAATCCATGGAGTTGGGTTTAAAGTACTTTCTCCAATATTTGGTTGAGAAATTGAAAGCCAGACATCAGGCTGAAGTTTCTGACATCCTGAATGTCCAAACCTGTTTTGGGATATTTTGATGACCCAGAAACGAGAGGATTCCAATAATAAGTTAATGATCTTCATCAAAGCAAGGCTACTGCTTTAACCAGGATTTAAGGACGAAGAAGCAGACGGATTCCTTCACATTTGACACCGTAGGGTTTCCTCTAGGGTTGCATCTGTTCCACTCTTCTTTTTCTTTTTCTTTTTTTTTGCTCACAAATATTTCAGTTCCAGAGTTTTCCAATTTAGAAGCAACAAACATGTTCAAAGCCTATAGCATCTCGACAACTGTGGCACAACAGTAAACTGAGCCTTCCTTGTTTGTTTTCTGGACTCATCTGCAGGTGAAGGTGACCTCTGCGAGGAATGAACCGTCTGCAGCGCTTACAATGGAATCTCTGCTCTCCTCCGGGACGCATTAGGAAATTACCCAGGTCACCGATGGACTCTCGGCATGCAGAGAGGAGACACATTTTCCTGCTGCATCAGGTAACAGAGCAGGGACCTTCTTTGCAATGTAATATGAGGTTCAGTTGCGCTTATTTTCCAGGTGGGATTATATTTTATATTTGGTTTCCTGCAACTTTATTAAGATTGTAAATGTCTGCACCATTTTTCCAGTCGGTTACCAGAACACAAAGCTGTTCAGCTCAAACCATTAAAACCCATTAAGTATAAAAAGGATGGTGTTTCTCTGTCTGGCTGTCCTCGCCTTCAGCCAGCTGTTCCTGAAAATCCCTAAAATAAATCAGTGTGCTGCTGTCATAAAAAGCCTCCTCACACGTGCAGCTGCGACCTCTCTCCAGACTCCGATAGCGTGGCCGACGAAGGTGTCAGACCTGCACGCACCCGGCTCGTATAAAAACACAGACGAGGGAAACAGAGCTGCAGAGTAACGGCGGGCTCGTCAGAATGTGTGGCGAGGACTTTAATCACACACTTGATGCACTCATGGTTCACTGTCGGGTTGTTGCTACAGTGTTTTCAAAGGCAAGCAGCAGAAACAATGACCGCGCTTCTGTTTCCTGTCTTAATGGAGGTGAATTTTCATTTTAGGAGCTGCACGTCTAAAGACTGGTTTGCCGGAGACAAAATAAGACAAAGTCAGACTCAGGAACTGAAGGTTTTCGGGACAAACAGACATCTGGATCATGTTCGTTCCTGTTTTTAAGTCTGAAACGAGGAATAAATATGTCGCTTTAAATCGGGGCTCCTAAAGTTCAGTCCAGTCGAGGGCCACATCTAAATGTTGCGGGACAGCGGCTGTCGAGAACGGGAGATTGAGACCGTTGCTTTAAATGGAACAATTCAGACATGCAGCATATAAATAATTTAAACTAAATTGGTTTTGAGTTGGTTTGCTCAGTTGTATTTCGCAGCAATAGTTAGATCCAGATGTGGGGTCTTTCTGCATGGAGTCTGCATGTTTTATCCCAATTGTCCCCAAAAAATACTGCTACTAGACATCAAATAGTCTGTCTCCACTGTTCTTAAGGATAGGTTTTTCTCTGTAATGCATTGTTTCCACTGAACGGCACGGCTCGCTACGGTATTTTGTCTCTTTCGGGCTAAAACAGCCGACCCGTAACGCACTGTTCTTGGGCCCCCTTCAGTAGGTCCATAGGATAAAATTACGGTTAGGGCGGAGCTACTGGCATCACACATTTAGTCCATTTATTGGGGGGCAGAAAAGTGTCCGTACTTGCAACAAGTAGAGACATATGCCCCATTTCCACTAGAGCCAGTACGGTACATTATGGAACGGGTAGGTTGTGTTCCCATTACCATCTCAAAAGAACTTTATTGGGTGAGGATGTGGGCGGGATTATCTTGACAAAACCTCCAGCAAAAAGCATCTCTCTTCTGATGTTGAAAAAAATCTCTAGCCGTCTTGTTTTACAAGGATACTGTGCAGCTTGTTTATAGTTGGACATTGAGTCAGCTCCAGGACAGGATGATTGCAATAAAAGCAGGTTTTTGAAAATATTTTTTATCACTTGCAATTTCTTCTTACGAAAAAAAAATCAGGTAAGAAAAAATGTATTAAAATCTGAAATCAGATTTAGTATAAGAAAAAAAATCAGAGATTTAATTTTTAAGCCATATCGCCCAGCCCTACCTCCAAGTGTTTCTGTAAATATTCACCCTCTGTTCTGAACCTCTAATCCTGTAAAATAAGACGGGTTTGGCCCCTTGTTTTTTTGGCCCACAGACATAAAGATAAAGTGTTATCAGTCATCTTGAGTCTCTCTGTTTTCAACCAAAAAATCAGGTTAGAAATCTAGGGGTAATCATGGACTCGGACCTGAACTTAAACAGCCACATCAAAGCAATAACATCAACAGCTTTTTACCATCTGAAAAACGTTGCTAAGATCAGAGGAATAGTGTCGAAACCAGACTTAGAGAGACTTATCCATGCATTTGTCTCCAGCAGGTTAGACTACTGTAACGCCCTGCTCACTGGCCTCTCTAAATGAGCTGTTAGACAGCTGCAGTGCATCCAGAACGCTGCTGCTCGAGTCCTGACAAGAACCAGGAAATACGACCATATTAGTCCAGTGATCCGGTCTCTGCACTGGCTTCCTGTAGCTCAGAGAATAGAATTTAAAACAGCTCTGCTTGTGTACACGTCTTTTCATGGTTTGGCACCAAAGTACATCTCTGACATGTTAGAGACATATGAACCATCTTGGGCCCTGAGAACTTCAGGGAGAGGTCTCCTTGGGGTTCCCAGAGTCAACAATAAACACGGTGAGGCTGCATTTCAGTTTCAGGCAGCTAAAATCTGGAACAGTCTTTATGAGGATGCCTCAAATCTAACAATGTTTAAATCCAGGCTGAATACAGTTCTTTTTACACGTGCATATGACAATTGAAAGTATTTTATCTGCACTCTTGGTTTTTATTGTAACAAATATTTTTTTAAGTTGATGGGTTTTTTTCTGTTTATCTGTTTTCTTAATTTAGGAAGCTGTGAAGCACTTTGAATTGCCTTGTGTATGAGTTGTGCTCTACAAATAAACTTGCCTTGTCTTTAATAATGTTAGCCAAGGGAAAAATAAATAGAAGAAATACTGCATTGAAAAATCTCAAATTAAAAGTACTGTTCTGCCCTTAAAATTGTGTTTTTTGGTTTCATTTATTGAAGTACAAAACATAAAACAAACCTAAAGCAAAAAAAAAAAAAATAATAATGTATTTTTTTAAATATCTAGAAAGAGTCTTTTCTAAAACCGTGAAGAATATCTGTGAACCTGCACATACTGTGAAAAAGACTTCAAGGACCGTTTGGTAGGACACAAACCCAGAACTACCGAACAAGAGTCACCAACACTAACCAGTCAGCCAACATAAAAACATGGTGAAATGTATGGATTCAATAGTACATATACTGACAAGATCCCCACGTTGTGTAAGAGTTATATAATTAGTGACTCACACTGATTTCTTTATAATTTTAAGCTGCTTGCAGTTAACTTTAGTGTTCTGCTTATATAAAATTTTAAACTATAGTATCACACTATGATAAACCTCTGGGCATTTGGGTTTAACCTTGCCTGCCCAGTCAGAGCCCAACTGGAAACGCTCGCCTGAATACGCCAGACCATATGATAGCGTACTGAACCACACCGACCTGTGGTGTACCCATAGACTGTAAAAAAGAATAGACAGCGCCTCCTCACTCCTCCCCGTTTACCAGAATGACGTTCATGGGGGAATTCATGGCGAATTCACAGACTCCTCCTCCCCAGCTCTGATGAAGCATGTTCCTAAAAAGGGCATAGGGGCGGGATCTTCACTGTAGACTCTGCCCTCGCTGGGCGTGTATGGGCGTGTAGTTCGGTCGTAATTGCCCCCATTCTGCTCCCACGTCCTTAGCTCTGATGCTAAACTTGGCTCGGCCCCCTCATTAATTATGCAAGATTTCAAAAAATTATCTTATAAAAACCAGCCTGGTTCCTATTATTTTTACAAGCCCAGCGTTATCTCAGGAAGAATATGTAGCCATAGAAAGTTTAAAACAATGGGGCACCAGGCATTAAAGTTGTTTTTAACGTGTCTAAAGTCCAGTGCTTTTCAATGGGGGCCTAGCGGCCAAATGGAGGTACTACAGCAATGGAGGAGCAATGGCGGTCTCCATGGTATGCTGTCACAAAGCAGAGCAGCCAGCGGCCATTGGGTGTACTGCTTAGTAGAAACAAGGCATTAAAGGACTACGTAGACATTCTGGCCAATGAAACTTTGAGCTGCCTTTAGTTGTACCCTACAAAGATAAGCAGATATTGACAATAGGACAATAGCATGATTAGGATGGCTAGATATTAGGGCTGTCAAGCGATTACTGTTTAATTCTAAAAAATAACAGGGCAGCTGTGAATTGATCACGACAAATTAACGTTCCTGAATATTACCAAAAAAACCTGCCATTTCCGGTGTAAATAAAAGACAAATCCGCTGTTGCTCTTTTTAAAAATAGAAATAAAGGAGAGATTAATAGAATTTTTGTTTTCAACTCCACAATCACATTCATACGTGGTCCTTTTAAACTGTTCATCGTTTAGCCACCTGCTAAGGCAAACTAACTGGCTAACATTTTCTGTATGTAACACTGACTGTTTGCTATTAATGTTATTAACCCTGATCATCCTCTTAATAAGACTATCCTACAACAACAGAATGATTTCAGTCAGAGGCTTCAACAGTTTCTCTAGAACAGACTGCTACTGTAGAGGAGGAAACACTGAGCTGTCTATAGAGGTTCTGGTTCAGACTGGGATCACTCTGTTCATACTGGGAGAACCTGCCAGAGCTCCACTTAAAGCTATTCAGAGTATGAGAAGATGTGGTGGAGAAAATGCTGTTACATGTCTTATGTTCTTTATTATTTCCACACAGCTGCTGATACAGGTTTGGGTGATATAAATGTGAGGAGGGAGAGGAATTTATTTGTGATCTCATATAAAAATATTAAAACTCATTATCAATGTAAAACATTAAGAACAAAGGCTCTTACTCCGAAGTAGCTGTGTTTTTGCAAAAAAAATAAATCATATTGATGTTTTGCTACATAAAAAATATTCTAACAGTGACCTCATACTGTTTTTATCAACAACAAGTATCAGATTACAGGTCATACTGTAACAAGTTATTGCTAAACTTTACTCAGAAATGACACTGACATTAGAAGTAGGGTAACCCTCTTGTCTCGTACAGTTGGTCTCAACGTTACGTTTGGTCTGCCATTGTGAAGAAAGAGCTGAGGTGGAAGGATTTACTGGTTTTCCGTCCATTCTCCTTGGTCAGCATTTATTGACTCTGTATCTCAATGAGTCATTAGGAAGCTGCTGCTGCCTGACATCAGAAGAAGTCAGGTCAAGTGGTTCATCTAATCAAGAGGCCTTCTGGATGCTTCCCTTTGGAGGTTTTTGTTAGTCTGTGAGGCAAATCAAGAACTTACTTGGGGATTTACATATCAGCTTCTAGCCTGGAGACTTCTGGAGATCAACGAGAACGAGCCGGAGGATTCCCCTCTCAGCAGTTTTCTGCCTGACTTCACCAGTCACTTATGTAGTTGTTGAGTTCATTTGGTCTCCTGTCCTGTAGAATCCCAATCAGGTTTAAATTTGACCTTCATCTAGACCATTGCAGCCATTTTAGTAGCTAAAACATTTTGAATCAATGTGTCGTTTATGACCCCAAGTGTTATATAGCATCTAAAATACTGACTATTAATATTAATAATATTAATAGTCAGTCAATATTAATAATTTGTTGCTCTTTCTGTGTCTCTGTTCTGTATCTCTGTTATGTATTCTCCAAACCACAGACGGTCTCGGCAGATGACCGCTTGTGCTGAGCCTGGTTCTGCCGGAGGTTTCTTCCTGTTAAAAGGGAGTTTTTCCTCTCCACTGTCGCTTCATGCTTGCTCAGTGTGAGGGATTGCTGAGAATTACACGACGCAATCTTCTGTGGTTCTCTAATTTCTACATTAAAGATTGTATTGTAATAACTCTTCTTGTAAAGTGCCTTGAGATGACATCTGTTGTGAAACGGCGCTATATAAATAAACTGAATTGAATTGAATTAATATGATAGCTCATTTAACATTCATGAACTAATTATAAAACATGACGTGTGCTAAGGTTAATTATATTACCATTGCTACTGTTAATATTACAGCTATCAAGTAATACATCAGCATCTTCAATCGTAAGCTTCATCAAAACTACTGAGTGATCCTTACAGAAATATCCTTCCTTCCCGTAAGTCAGTCTAAAAAATTACATTCACAAATTACAAAAAGTATTTTATTTTTAATGTAATAATAAACTGCAGCTTGTCGCGACACCTTGATGTCCTGTAAACAGCAGCAGTGGCGGCGCCAGCTGGCTGTTTCATTTGTTAACAGAGGAGAACCAGCTTCTAGAAAGAAGCTTGGACCGTAGAGAAGCTGGACATTTTCATCCTTCAATGAATGCCCCGGAATGCCCTGGATAGAGTGTAAAATGCTGACATGTTGGGGGAAAAGAGGATGTTACTCTACTGCTGATGCTAATGTTAGCAGCTAATGAGCTAATTAGCTTAAAGAGGCTAATGTGCCTCTTGTCGTCAGGCACTACGGGCTTCCTTTAAAGATGCTCAAGTAACACCATTTTACTACCATGGATAGCAGGTTCTACTTTGTGAATTTTTGTATTAAACATGCTTCTCTTAATATTTGATAGTGCTCTCAAGTCTCACGCAATGAGCGTGAGACACACGCATTTCACCGACTTCCCACCCTCACACGCCACACATGCCCTTTATCATGCTGATAAATAATTAACCCTCTTGGCACCACGGTGTTTTCTCGACAAGATGCACTGAATAAAACGGCCGATTGTGTCAAATAGGGTGTCATATTTCATTCAAACTCCACTCCACTGGTCAGTAGACATGTCATACGTCATCACTGAGTCAAAAAAAGAGTAATCCTTCTTTACAAAAGTTTCGCGCTTGAGCGTATTGAATCAATCCCTGCATAGCGGATCTAGTGTGCGTCTGAGATAATTTTAGTCACAGCGTTAGTGTAAAAATCAGCGAATATTAACATTATATTATCTTGTAATGGCATCAGCAAAGTTCACCCGCAAGTTTACCCGCAATGAAGTGCTGGATTTTCTTTTTGCTGACCCTGATTCTGAAGGGGAATATCTGCCTTCAGAAAATGACGGGGATTCATTGAGTGATCGCGCTTCAGATGCGCCCCAGCTTGCAGCTGGACAAAGGCAGAGTTTAGCCCAAGCACAAACTCCTTTGCCCGATGTAGATGGTGGGGACAATGTTTCACGGGGTAGGGGTGTTCATCTGGAAGTCAGGAGGCGTGTTAGTGGTGTGGGAAACGAGGCTGGAAATTAAGCGGGGGGCCAGTCTTTAGCTGGCCAGCTAGCTTGTTCGTCTTCTGACCATGTGTCTCCCAGCAATCGTGGCGACAGAAACGCGGTGGAGCAGCTGTCTAAGGTCACTGGAGATGTCAGACGAGGTCGTAGTGTTTTTAGGACATTTAGGGGAGGCAGAGCTATGTCTGTGCGAGGCAGATCTGGCCGTGCTTCTCGCACCAGGAGCAGAGGCGGTCGGAGCAGAGGTGGAGGGAGCAGAGGCTGTGTTGCGCTGGGGCGGGGCAGGGGGCCCATGCACAGTTTTTTTTGTGATATACATGTATATATATCATATAAATAATATATAGGGGCCCCATAAATGGAAACAGAGCTCCTAATGTATGTAGTAAATGGAAAATCGCTAGCCTACCGCTACCTGCATTCGTTTTGATTCTGCCATTTATTAGCAATGATTTACACAGTTTGTTTACTACTTACTATTTACCTGAGCATTCAGTATTGTGCAATATAGCATACAGAAGGGGAGGGACCTTTTGGGGAGCAAGAAGTGCTGCATTTTATAATCCCAACATGTGACTTTTTATGAAAATTCTATAATCCAAGATGGCCACCACGTCATATGACGTCATAATCCATCCATCCATCCATCCATCCATCCATCTTCCTCCGCTTATCCGGGGTCGGGTCGCGGGGGCAGTAGCCTAAGCAAGGAGACCCAGACTTGCCTCTCCCCGGCCACTTGGGCCAGCTCCTCGGGAGGAATCCCGAGGCGTTCCCAGGCCAGCTGGGAGACATAATCTCTCCAACGGGTCCTGGGTCTTCCCCTGGGTCTCCTCCCGGTGGGACATGCCCGGAACACCTCACCAGGGAGGCGTCCAGGAGGCATCCTGACTAGATGCCCGAGCCACCTCAACTGGCTCCTCTCGATGTGGAGGAGCAGCGGCTCTACTCTGAGCTCCCTCCGGATGACCCGAGCTTCTCACCCTATCTCTAAGGGAGAGCCCAGCCACCCTACGGAGGAAACTCATTTCAGCCGCCTGTATCCGCGATCTCGTTCTTTCGGTCACCACCCAGCGTTCGTGACCATAGATGAGGGTAGGAACGTAGATCGACCGGTAAATCGAGAGCTTCGCCTTTCGACTCAGCTCTCTCTTCACCACGACAGACCGGTACAGCGCCCGCATGACTGCAGACGCCCTACCAATCCGTCCATCGATCTCCCGCTCCATTTTTCCCTCATTCGTGAACAAGACCCCCAGATACCTAAACTCCTCCACTTGAGGAAGGACCTCATCCCCAACCCGAAGAGAGCACCCTACCCTTTTCCGACTCAAGACCATGGTCTCGGATTTGGAGGTGCTGATCCTCATCCCAGCCGCTTCACACTCGGCTGCGAACCGCTCCAACGAGAGCTGTAGATCACGTTCAGACGAAGCCAACAAGACCACATCATCTGCGAAAAGCAGAGACCCGATCCTGAGGTCACCAAAACGGATCCCCTCAACACCTTGGCTGCACCTAGAAATCCTGTCCATAAACGTTATGAACAGGATCGGTGATAAAGGGCAACCTTGGCGGAGTCCAACTCTCACTGGAAACGAGTCCGACTTACTGCCGGCAATGCGAACCAGACTCTGACACCGGTCATATAGGGACCTAACAGCCCGTATCAGAGGGCCTGGTACCCCATACTCCCGGAGTACCCCCCACAGGACACCCCGAGGGACACGGTCGAACGCCTTCTCCAAGTCCACAAAGCACATGTAGACTGGTTGGGCGAACTCCCACGCACCCTCCAGGACCCTGCCGAGGGTGTAGAGCTGGTCCAGTGTTCCACGGCCAGGACGAAAACCGCATTGTTCCTCCTGGATCCGAGGTTCGACTATCCGTCGTACCCTCCTCTCCAGAACCCCTGAATAGACCTTACCAGGGAGGCTCAGAAGTGTGATCCCCCTGTAGTTGGAACACACTCTGTGTCGTCATAATATGCTAATTAAATGGGGGAATTTAATCCCCATATAAACTTTGGCTCATCCTTTATATTTTTCTAATTTACAGAAAGTCTTTATCTCTTATCACTTTTAAGGTATAGCCTTTTGAAATTAAGATGTAATAATCAAACGTTTCAGAAAAAAAGCTCTGGCGCCTATGAACAGTCAATGCCCACCACCGCTGTGCGCTTGTTTAGCTCATCGTACAGCTGTCTTGAGTTAGCAAATCCGAACATAGAATTTCTAAACCAATCAAAAAACAGAATGTCTTGTTGCTAAGATCCAAAATAGGCCGTGTTGTCGCTGGCTGACGAAACTTGACGAAGACAGGCCTGACACCCCCCCCGCACGTGCTCTACGATTTGCTGGCGGCAAAAGAGACCGGACAGGACCTCGTCTCAATCTCATTTCAAGCAATCTTGAAAACTTGAGAGCCCTGATAAAACTATAGAGTTTTAGCTATGCTGTTGGCTCACCATGATTATTGCTATTTGGATTTTATTTTTTTTTTGCTTATCCCGATTGTCACGAATGCACATGTGCGTCAGGGGCAGAAAGGCAGACAGAGTAGCGAATGGTAGGTACAGCAACAGCTTTAAGAGAAAAACAAAGCTTAAATATATAACTATAATGTCGATTACTAAATTGTGTCGACAATTTTTCTTGTCAATGTTGTGACAAATCGACATATCATGGCAGCCCATAGCTTCCAGCTTCCATTAACCCTCAATACGGACAAATAGCACAAGGAGGGATGAGTTTAGACTGAAATGTATAAAACAGAAACGTTAGTGTGGTAAAGGGTTCTATATTGGCAATATAATATAAGAATAAAATTTGCACTGCTTTTTGTGCTCCACAAACAATTTTTGTTCCTGATGTGGGAATAAATCCCAGTTTTAAATCCTCCAGCTCTCAGACTGAACTCTTATGTTTCACATTTACTCTGGATCTCTGTCTGCTGATTGGATCTCTTCTCAGTTCCCATTTGTTGTTTGAAAACTGAGCTAGGTCCCTGCTTCCCTCCCTCCATCGTCACAGTGAGGCAAACGTCAATAACCTTCATCCACAGCGGCATGTGGCCGAATCTAATGTGACTAATGTGGGAGGGGTCGTGCGATGAAGGAGGGGGTGGGTGGTCAGGGAGGCTTCGGATTCCTGCTTCTGCTGCAATAAAACAAACAATTGACGTCCTGGAAAGCCAGCTCTTATTTTTAGGGTCTGACTGGGTTTTACGTAACGGGTCACCACAGCAAGAATAGCTCCATCAATCACTGGGGTAGCCAGCGTCCGAACGCTCTGGGAACGCTGGGATCGGAAAGCAGCTTACTGAGCCAGAGGAACCCGAGACCACGGCTCCACTTCCAGCCTCTAGAGCGCCTCAGTGGAGACATGGAGCCGAGTGAGCTGGATTTACACACCGACATGTTTTATTCTGGCCTCACATGGACGGTCAGCGAATCTGGACTCATTATGGACCCAGTCACAGTTACAAGGAGACCCCTGTGAAATAGATTTTATCTTTAAAAATAAAAATATTGCAAAGATTAAACAAAAAAATGAAGAAAATAATCACAATTCTTTAAAAAAAATTAAGTTAATTCCCTCCACTTGTTAATTAAATAAAACAGGAGACTGGTTATTTGTTTCAATGCTGAAACTACCTCATGTTTACACTATTTTATGTGGAGCGTAACACTGTTGCAGCCACAACAATTTCCGGATCACATAAACCCAATAAATATAATTTTTAAATAAGCCATGTTCGATATCGGCTTTTTTCCCCCCACCAATATTCAATATACAAACAAAATTTTAATTTCTGACACAGATATAAACCAATACCGCCGATGCACATCTACCTACACATTCAAGGTTGTCACAGAAATGCGCAGGTTATTTTAAGAGTTTTAACAAACTATCTAAAACTATCTCAGTAACTATACCTTACATCTTTCATATTTGGACGTTTTGAATGAGATGAGAAATTGCTGAAGAATTTGATGTGTGATGTGTGCATGGTGTGAAAGTAAGGTATAAAAGTTTTCATTTAAAACGTAAAAACAATACCGATCTTTTTCGATATTACGTTAATGTCGGAAATCACTAATGTAAATCAAATGAAGGAAAAAACCCCACCTTTTTCCAAACAAATAAACACTTTTTGATTCCTGGTTTTTAATTGACGATGGAAAGAACGAATGATACAAAGATTGGGTTGCAGAGAGTCAGTGTGGCGTCTTGCAGTTCCTGTAAGTGTAGCTTGGATGTTAACAAAGAACACCAAACCAAAATGTCCCCCGAGAGCGATGCAGAGATCATAAAAAAGAGATGAGCTGAATAACTGACAGGTTAAATGTTTTTGAGGGGCATTCAGCGAACTGCAGGATGGGTTTTCTTATCGGTGTGAATGCCCTTGTTTGACTCGGTTCAGGTGTTTTATCTGTGTGCTTTAGGCGACTGCTGCAGGACGCTGCAAGGTGAGCTGAAATAAAGCGTTGCTGATGTCCTGAGAGGTTATTATTCACCCCACATGGAGGTAAAAGGGCTGCCTGACGCTGGTGCTCCTGCCCCCCACATAACCTTTGCAGACATCATTTCACTTAAACATTAGCGGCGCTGTTAAAGGTAATTCCAGTGCTGCGTCACGGAGGCCGCCTTATCGCCTTCATCTCCTGCGGGAAGAAGAAATAAGGTCTAAAGGAGAATTAATTCACAGCCTAGCTCCGTCGAGGGGGTGAGGAGGAGGTGGAGGTGGGGGTGGTGTTTCCCTGCCGTGCCAGACTGTCGGTATCCGTGGCAACCTGGGATGGGCCTCCCTGTGTTCAGGAGCAGCGGTGGGATGCACAGCAGCAGAGATTGACCTGTCACATCACAGTGAGGATGTTTCTCCCTTCAGGTCATATCGGATGCAAGCGGAGGGTGAAACCCCCTCCTCTGACAAAAAAAACCCTCTCGTTTAAAAAACTAAAACTTTACACCACTTCTTAGTAGATTTTTTCTACTTTTTATGTTCTCTAGAATCCATCTAATTAACAAACAATTATAGACATGAATGTATAGAAGAATTAGCCAATAATAAGGTGTATATAACTGAATTACAGAACAAAAAGCATCAGAAACTCAAAGAGCAGTGCTGTCTGTGACATGTAGTTAACATGGCATTCCTTAATGGCCCCTGGGAGCTAGTAGTTGCTAAAAATAACATTTAAGATCTAAACGTATGTTATTCTTCGCAGTCAAACCTAGGACAACAGTTTTTTTATTAATGTCTGAAGTCAGATCAGACCAAACATCTCTGGTTTCAAGTCAGTTACAATGATTAAAATTATATCTAATTGCTAAATGATCCAATAATGAGAAAACAGATCATTACAAAAAGAATATATCATAGATTTTCTTGCTTAATCTCTTCAAGACCAGAAAGTAGTGCCTATCTCTAGCGGTCATACCACGAGATAATACCAATTCAATAGCATTTACGTTTTATTCACTTTAAATAATGCTTAGTCCAAATTACTTATACTACTTATGTTCTTCTGGAGGCTGAATCTACACTTCGTTGCCACACTGGTGACAGAAAAATCAAAGGTTGAATATGGAAGATTTTCATAAAAAGCTATATTTAAAAAGAACGATACATCCACGGGGCTTTTAGAGGGGTGCAGAACGAAAGTACATTTCCTTAAAAACTTATATAAATAGGGAGAGGAATAACCAAGCAGAAACAAGAGTAGCTTTAGGTGAACCCTACACTAGATGGATCCACATGAAACATTTACACGTTGTCAAACACATGCGAAAACGGCGGCTTTCGTCCTGGATCGGTAAGCTAACTCACTTGCTAGCTTGAATAACGTTAGCTGTCAGTTAAACTCCTCTGATATACAACCCTCACTGGACACAGTTCGCTTCAGAAGCAGAAAAGCCCACAGGAGGAAAGCAGCTGCAGATGGCAGTATTTGAGACACATTTTAGTGTTTATAACCAGCCGCAAAGGCTACAGTAACACTCTAAGAAACATTTCAAAGTGCAGTCAGCTTCTTGTCAGCGATACGCCTCGATCAAAGTGTCTTGGAATCTTTTCTTTACTTAATTTATTTAGCTGGAATCCGTGTGTAAAGTTCAAAGTATCTGCGCCTGTTGTAACAAGTGGTCAGTATGAATATTAATCTGTAAAAATAACTGACAGCCTTCAGCTTTTTCTTTCACCGTTCTAAAAAAACAGATGAAATACAGAAAATATTCAGTCATCGTGACACCTGATACAGTGGGGAGAACAAGTATTTGATACACTGCTGATGTTTGAAGTTTTCCCACTTACAAAGCATGTAGAGATCTAATTTGTATAAAAGGTACTCTTCAACAATGAGGAACATAATCTATAACAAAAATTCAGAAAATCACTGTTGATGATTTTTAAAGAATTAATTTCCTTTTTATTGCATGACATAAGTATTTGTTTGCCTATCAACCAATAAATATTTAGGCTCCCACAGACCTGTTAGTTCTACTTTAAGAAGCCCTCCTATTCTCCACCTATTACCACTTATTTAAACTTGTTACCTGTATAAAAGACACCTGTCCACACACTCAAAAAACTCCAACCTCTCCACAATGGCAAAGACCAGACAGCAGTGCAAGAACATCAGGGTAAAATTGTAGACCTGCACAAGGCTGGGATGGGCTACAGGAAAATAGGCAAACAGCTTGGTGAGAAGGCAACAACTGCTGGTGCAATAATTAGAAAATGGAAGAGGTTCAAGACGACAGTCAATGTCCCTCGGTCTGGAGCGCCATGCAATAGCTCTCCTCCTGGGGCATCAATGATCATGAGGACAGTGAGGGATGAGCCCAGAACTACACGGCAGGACTTGGTCATTGACCTTAATAGAGCTGGGACCATAGTCTCAAACAAAAACCACCAGTAACACACTGTCGTCATCATTTAAACTCAAGCAGCGCACGCAAGGTCCCCCTGCTGAAGCCAGCGCATGTCAAGACCCGTCTTAAGTTTTCCAATGAACATCTGGATGATCCAGGGGAGGAATAGGATGAAGGTCAAGTGGTCTGATGAGACAAAAGTGGAGCTTTTTGGTCTAAACTCTACTTGCCATGTTTGGAGAAAGAAGAAGGATGAGTACAACCCCAAGAACACCATCCCAAATGTGAAGCATGGAGGTGGAAACAGCATTCTTTGGGGATGCTTTTCTACAAAGGCGACGGGACGACTGCACCGTATTGAGGGGAGGATGGATGGGGCCTTGTATCGTGAGATCTTGGCAAACAATCTCCTTCCCTTCCCTAATTTAACACTTGAGGGCAAACCTCCAGGTGAACATTGACCCTCAGCATCAAGCCAGAGTGGTTATAAAGTGGCTTTAGGATAACAAATTCATTGTTTTGGTGTGCCCATAATGGACCGCTGGTCTCAGTCCAGTTGAAAACCAGTGGGCGGATCTGAGGCAGCCTACAAACCTGACCAGTCGCACCAGTTCTGCCAGGAGGAATGCGCCAGAACTCCACCATACTCCTGAGAAGCTTGTTGCAGGAAACCCACGTTTGACCAAATTCGTACAGTTCAAAGGCAATATAAGGCCAGATACTGAGAAAATTCAAGTAAACTTCTGATCTTGAACAAATTATTAAATAGCTCCCTGCCATGTTATCTGTCTCATTATTGCGGCATTTAGCAGCAAGAAATAAATTTGGTAATTTTAAGTGGCCTGAAACATTAGAGCTTTAAAGTAATTTAACTTCACACACTGAGAAAAAAAGGTGTATGTATCTTTTCATTCAGTTTATGCAAGCTTCTGGTTTCGGCTGGCCGCCTGCCATTGGCCTTTTCTTTTTGATGAATTGCGTTTCCATGATAAAGTAAAATGCCACGATAGGAAACAGCACAAAGCAGAGTTTTGATCCATGAAATAAATGGCTGCAGAGATGGATAATAAAAGGTACCTTCATTGTGCCCAATGCCTGCTACACTGCTGTTTTAACAAAAAAAAGATGGCTCCCACGGAAATGGAAATAAGACTCCTTTTTTACAGTCCTCATCATCCACATTTTTTCTCCACAGATACTGGTGTTTACTTTTGGAAATGTAAAATATTAATTTTGCAATGCAGTAATGTTACTCAACTCAACCATCCCAGCTATTGAAGATGAGAAAATGTTTTTTTCTTTGTTTCAGCTAAAAGTCGGTTCAGAGTTAACAGGAAGGAACACAAGTAGTGCAATTACCCACAGTGAGATGACCCCAATCAAGGCAGTCGAGAGGCAATTATAATGAACTACCAGACGCATAAACTCAGATTATAATGGCAGAGAATATTTCTTCTGAGACCATTAATAGTGACGACGCAGAGACCATTGACAGCTCCTTTAATAACAGCTCTGAACAGTTTAAACTGTCTTTCTTTTAGTGGGTGTTACATCGTTCAGTTTCCTGCGGCTTTCATGTTAAAGGGGAACAGTTTATTGGGATTTGCACTCTGTCTGTCTGTCTGTCTGTCCATCAATATTTATATGTTCCCACTAACCACGATTATAGCAGCCAATAAGATTAGTTACCATAACTATGCAGATGACACACAGCTATACATTACATTGTCACCAGGTGACTTTGATTCTATCCAGACCTTAAATGAATGTATTGAAGAAATCAACGACTGGATGTCCCGTAACTTTCTCCAGCTAAACTTAAACAAAACAGAAGTAATTATGTTTGGACCTAAGGAGGATCGATCCAGAGTCAGCACACAGCTTCAGCTAATACAACTAAAAACAACTCATCAGGCCCGTAATCTAGGTGTAATAATGGACTCAGACCTGAACCTCCAGGGTCACATAAAGGCAATAACAAGGTCAGCTTTCTATCACCTGAAGAACATTTCTAGGATTAAAGGTCTAATGTCACAGAAGGACCTTGAAAAACTGATCCATGCGTTCATCTTTAGTCAGATTGATTACTGCAATAGCGTCCTCACAGGTCTACCTAAAAAGTCCATCAGACAGCTGTAGCTGATCCAGAACGCTGCTGCTTGTGTCCTCACTAGAATCAGGAAAGTAGAACACACCACCCCAGTTCTAAAGTCCTTACACTGGCTCCCTGTAGCTCAGAGAATAGACTTTAAAATACTCCTACTAGTTTATAAATCACTGAACGGTTTAGCACTAAAGTATGTTGGAGACCTGTGGTCACTACACCGACCCAGCAGACCACTCAGGTCCTCCAACATCGAGCCTACTTAACATTCCTAGAATTAGAACTAAACAGGGAGAGGCAGCTTTCAGCTTCTATGCTCCACAAATCTGGAACAAACTTCCAGAAGAAAGCAAAAATGCTGAATCATTAGGCTCTTTTAAATCAAAGATTAAAACTCTACTATTCAGATCTGCTTTTGAGTCCTAAATTGTCTTTTTGACCACTCTTTGATTCTCATGGGGTGATTTTTATTCTTATTTTTTATTTCCTTTTAAACCGATTGTGTTTTATCTGTTTTTAATCTATATTGCATAAATTTGTTGCTTACATAATCTTTTCTTATTGATTGATTGTGTCTATCTGTTAAACCTATATGTTTCTGTTTTTATAATCATGCTTTTGTAATCATGCATTTGGTATTATCACTGAATCATGTAAAGCACCTTGAATTGCCTTGTGATGAAAGTGTGCTATATACATAAAATTGCCTTGCCTTGCCTTCTAATGTATTCTGGTTCTAACCCATTCATTGATTTTCTAAACTAATAAAAGCACTTTGCAGTCTATTCTGTGAGCTACAGGGACCCGGTGCAAGGACTTTAGAACTGGGGTTATGTGTTCTGCTCTCCTGATTCTAGTGAGAACACGAGCAGCAGCGTTCTGGATCAGCTGCAGCTTTCTGGTGGATTTTTTAGGTAGACCTGTGAAGATACTGTTACAGTAATCAAGGCAGCTAGAGATAAATATATGTATGAGTTTTTCTAGGTCTCCTTGTGTCATCATACCTTTAATTGTTCTTCAGGTGATAGAAAGCTGACCTTGTTATTGCCTTTATGAGTCCATTATTACACCTAGATTTCTGGCCTGGTCAGTAGTTTTTGTTGTTTAAAGGGACTATATTATGCTATATTACAGCATTCAACTTCTGGGATATAAATGTATATGATAAAATGTTCCCGTTGGTGTTATACAGTATTAATTTGTCCTGAAATTTAACATTTATCCTGTAGTTAATGTTAGACCACGAAGTGAAACAGATCGTTTCTCTATAAACTTGCGTCCTGCACGCCAACGCTCCGCAGATCACATTGAAACAAACAATGCTAAGCTTAATCACAAAACGTATTCTCCCAAATAATTTGAAAAGCACAGAGTACCACAATGAAACTCTGTTGTTTGGTTTATTTTATTTAATTTTTTTTAAACTGAGTCAATAAAGCTTATCTCAGTTGCTAAATCTCCAGACTTTAGACAGAGCCTAAACCAACACAGCTGCATCCACTAAGCAAATCTTTCCAACCTAGTATATAAGAAAGCCGTGGGTGTTGTTTGCACCCGTTTACTGAACATTCTGAAATGCTACAGATCAATTAATTAACCACACAATGCTTTTATAAGATCACATAAGTAGCTTGATGGCTAACCCACATTAGTATTAGCATGTAGCCACTTCTCTGTCCATCAGGCGTCTTTCTTCTTTGATCCAGCTGCTGTTCTTTAGGAATATTGAATAAAATCCTGTAATCCATGCAGCCAAACAGACATTTTCTCAGAGAATGTAAAAATCTCCAACAAAAAAAGTGTTTTAAGCTGCCAAAAACCGAAGTAGCCGTTAGTTGTGAGAAGGAGGAAGGTGTGTTTGAAAATCTACCAGGGGTAACCCGCTCTGCCTGCAGGGGCGTTGCAGACACCTCTAGCACTCAACTTTCAACCAGTGTGTCACTAGTTGAACACTCAGTCGTTTTCTAGGAGAGGGAGGGGCAGCTGCTCAGAGAGCAGGATTCAGGAGGATTATTCAGACATCCGTGAATTAAGCCAAAAACCACTCTGGTGAGGTTTTTAATGAGAAAATTGCATTACCAGGTGGTTGAAAACTCCAAACGCTTGATTTTACATGATATAGCCCATTTAAGCTGATAACTGATATGTAGTTGATCTTTTTTGGGTCCAAAGTACTTCTGTTTTGTTTGTTTTTCAGTTGGAGGAAATTGTGGGACATCAAGCTGTTAATTTGCTCAATGTATTTATTGAGGATTTGGATGGCTGAGGATTTAGATTGAGATATAAAACTGAGTGTCGTCGGCATAGTTGTGGTAGTTTATAGTATTGGTGGTTATAATTTGGCTTAGTAAATGGACTGAACTTATATAGTGCTTTTCTAGTCATACTGACCACTCAAAGTGCTTTACATTGAAGCCACATTCACCCATTCACCAGGATGGAGACCTGGGGGACCCAGCAAATAATTTCCCTTTTTTGTGATGAGAATTGGTTATCCGGCACATAAATGTTCCTGTTCATAAGGTAGGATTTCAACCAATCCGGTGCTGTACCAGAGAGTCCGACCCAGCTCTCTAGATGTTCCAGTAATATATCATGATCAACGTGTCAAAGTCAGCACTGAGGTCTAATTGTCATAATCCATCCCTGTCTGTGTTGTTTATTCCTCCCTATTTCCTCCCAGTCTGTTTGAGTTACTTAGTCCTAGTTTGTTTCATCTGTTGTCCTATTAGTCCTCCCTGTGTTTTCTGCCTCTGCTCCCAGGTGTTCTACGTTTCCTGATTACCCTCCCCACAGTATATATGCCCTTCTGTGTCTGTCTGTCCTCGTCGGGTCGTTGTTGTCGTTACCTCCCCTAGTGCTTGTGTTCTCTGTGCTTCTCGTCTGCTTTTTTGGACCATTAATAAACATGGGCCGTAAGAGCCACAAACGCCGCTCCGCATCTGGGTCCTCCTTTAACCTAAACCTGACACTAATAGTACCAGTACTGTTTTACCACAGTATTTGTACGGATGTCACTGAAAACTTTGACAAGGGCAGTCTCTGTACTGTGGTACCTACGGAAACCAGACTAATAAATATCAAAGCGGTTGTTTATTGTTAGGAAGCTGTTTACTGCTGGAACACAGCTTTTTCAATAATTTTACAGATAATTGGGAGATTAGAGATTGGTCTGTAGTGTTGGATCAACATGTTCCTTCTGTTTTAGTATTGGTTTGATTACTGCTGTTTTTAAGGCTTTGGGGAAAACACCTGACATGAGGAATAAGTTAACTATTTGGATCAGATCCGCCCTGATGGCTGGGAGGACCTTTTTTAAGAAAACATTTTGGTAAGATATGCAAGCAGCAGGTGGCAGAGCTTAGTTTGTCAATAATTTCATCAAAGCTCGATTGATTTATTGTTTGGAAATGAGTAATTTTTCTCTGCATGGGTGTTAATTGTGCTCAAAGTTGGTATAGGGGTTGAAACTGATGTACTGATAGAGCTTCTGATGTTCGAGATCTTTTCAAAAAAGTATTTTTCACTGTTAAATAAAACAAACAAAAAATATAGAGAGCTCTCCTGTCTTCTCACACTTGGAAGCAGGAAGAGAAAATATAATAAATGTGAAAAACAGATAAAAACATGTGTATATCAATAGTGTATCTACACACTTGACTCTCTACTACCCCACAATCTTTTCAATTGTAACAACAAAAAGAATGAAGCAATTGACTCACCATTAAAGGGATAAGTTTAGGGCTCAATTTGGAATCAATCTGTCTGCGTATTCCAGGGTGCCAATGTGTGCGTTGGTTATTTTTTCCTTCAGCAATAATCCATATGCTGACATATGAAACAGGAAGGCCTGTAGGAAGTTCACCCTGGGGCTTAGGAAAGGTTCATCCCCTCAACAATAAAAGGATGCCCTGAATTGGGGTGTGATTTTTACACTGGTTACAATAAGTTTTAGGCAGGTGTGAAAAATTCTGTATTGATAACACCATTAATCCTGACCAAATCTCCAACTCCATTTGCAGAAATTCAGCCCCAAACATACAAGGAAGCTCCACCATGCTTCACTGTTGCCATTTTTCTGCACCCCATTGTTTTTGTCCATAACTGAGTCGCTTGGCCTTGTTTCCACGTCTGAGGTTTGACTTTTGGCTGCAACACTGCCATGATGACCACTTCTAACCAGACCTTTCAGATGGGTGTACCTGGGTCCAACTGGTTTCTGCCAGTAATAAAACACGATAAAATAGTCCTGTTACCTGTAAAGTTGGTGTAAATGAGGCGCTGTCTATAATTTTGAAGTGACTAAAAGCAAGTGAGGAAGAACTGACCAGATCGGAACTCCAGGTTTTCTGCAGAATCTGTTTTTCTTAACAGAGCTTGTTCTACATGTTGAAAAAGTATTGCTAAAAATGGACTCCAAAGACCTAAAAAAAACTTGGAGCTAGTCAGTCATGTTTACTGTTACTCAGGATAACTCCGCCTTTTTCTGTGCTGTATCACGAAACCGTCCCATCAGAGATCAGTCAAGAAGACGAAGTCGGAATTCTTCAGGGAGTCGATTATTTCTAGTGCTTATATGTTGAATGCATCTTGCATGATGGTGATGATTGTAACATTAGGATAGCATTCCAACAAGGAGACATATGGGATTAACCAGTAAATATGGGAACTAGCACAGCTTCATGTCTAATTAAAAAAAATTTTTTTTTCCTTAAAAGAATCCAACAAGAATAAACAGACCTGTTCAGGTAGATTAGCTCCCTCCTCTCCGGAACAGAGGCTGAGCTGCAAGCTGCACTAATTACCTCATAAAGCGGCTCCACACTAAAAGCTGGATAGAAGGTCACACTGGCAGGAGGCGCTGGATGAGTGCTGACCTAAATGGACCAGGTTAATTAGGATTAATTTGTTCCACTATAGGAAAGCATTAATTAATCTGCATAGAAGTTTCGTCATTTTTTTTTAAAAGAAAGTATTTTACAGTGCATTTATTTACTGCTAATAAAACCAAACACAGGAAACCTCCACAGTGTCTTAGGCTCAGTGAATGCAACGCAATGTGAGGTTGAAGTTGATTGGAGTTGCAGATGGTGCCTGGGTAATTCAACTCCATGAGTTGGCTCTAGCTTCGAAAACCTTTCAGTTTCAGACACCTAAATAAATGCTCCAGGAACAAGAAATGTTAGTAAATCTAGTACTTTCAAAAACTTGTCTAGTTCTTTTCTTATTTTTATTTACCATGTATTTTCCTGGAATTTGAGGTTAGAGTTTCATTTTTACCTGGTGCTTTCTCAGGAGAGGCTACTCTGTGAAACCTACTTGCTACTTCCCTTGAATGTAGATTTAGATTTGTAGAGTACTTTATTAAGTACTAAGATTACTAGATTAAGGTTACTCTCTAGAATTTACTACATACATGCTGGAACTTGAAGGTTATTTTCTAAATCATGCCAATCACTTCCCTTTAGTTTATGGATTATTATCTTGAACCCTAAAGGGGTACCTTCCGAAACCTAAATAAATTACTTCCCAAAACAGGTGGAAACAGGAGGAAACTGTACCCTATAGCTCCTTCCTTGGCAAAATGCAAATGGAACATGTTTATTCTCCATCCCTCTCTCATAAGAAACAGGGAGTGTACATGATATGCGACGTCATCAGATATCGGGAGAAATTCGGGAGTCTCCTGGGAAAATTGGGAGGGTTGGCAAGTATGATCTAAATCTTAATTTACGATACTGATATTATCTGATACTGCCGATAGAAGTTTACTTAAGGGTTTAAGGTTGGCTCAGAAATAAAAAAGCCACAGGATATATTGAAAAATTTACCAAATAAACCATAATATCTAAAAAAAACTATACCACCGAATTGTGATTTGTTGGCATTTTTAGTGAGAGTAGTTGAAAAGTTAGATGTTTAAATCCCTTTAACATTCCTGCAATTTTCGCCTGTTTTTAAAAAGCGTACCCAAATTAATATTTAGCTGTTCTTGAACCATTTGGAATCATGAAATAGCTGAAGTTTCCCCCATTAATAGTCAGAATGTGAGAGTTATTGTTACCAAACATTATGCTCTTGAATACCCTGGAAAAGATTCAATTTGCTGTGCCACAATCGTCTGATAATCACTGTTGGCTAATATTGGACATGCCTTGTTAAGTTGACCCAAGAACTGATTCAAAACTTGGTTCTGTTTAACTTTTTTTGTACTTCAAATAACATTAGAGCTTTTACCATAAAGTCTGCAGCTTGCCTCTATATATTCCTGTTTATAAATGGTCAGGTCGTTCACAGAGGACTTGTCAGAGGTGACCTAAGTTTTCTGCAGAGATGCGGCATGTGGAGGAGGAGTGCATTAAAGATGTAGTCCAAGGTCTTTAAGGGTGGAATCACTTGGAGCAGAACGAGTGCTGACTGCTCCACATATATCCTGCATATCAGAGTGACAGTTTACCGAGCGGATTATAGAGAAGCGTTTAGCATCGTCCCCTGAGGTCACTGTTCTTCATGCTAGCTATCAGACGTTTAGTTAGGAGTCCCTGTGGTCTTCCAAAGCTTCAATTTGTCCCCTCTTCAGTTGCTTTAGGGTCATCGTGTAAGGAAGTTTTATGAAATGTTTTCTTGTCTCAATTAGCAAAATTGCCTTGATGGTGTCCTTTTTCACGCAGAGTACAGTGTAAAACATTTAAATTGGTTTTTGCCGTCCCATGTTCAGGTATTACCTGTGTAAAGCCGTGTTAGAAATAAGTCTAAGTAAGGTGAATACATATGATGCCTCTTTAATAGGATCCAGGCATTATTAAATACAATAAAAAAATCCTGTGACATCTGACTTCAATAGAGACTGCTTTTGTTCACCGTTATTTGAAACAAGTATTGTTCAAGATTTCATACTATGGAAGCTTTTGAAACTCCCATGGTGCATCCACACAAATGATGGGAATGCCAACGCCCAGAACGGCAAGATTACTTGTTAAGTCTATGGTTGAGGCCATCAGAATCTCTGCGGTACTTTGTGTGCTTTCACCGCAGCTATGCAGAAGTTGAGTTGGGTGAACTTTCGGCGTTGGCCTCAATGAGTTTTACATATTTTTAAGTCAGCCATATTCTAAGGTTTGGGGGGGCTTAATAACCCACATGTACTTGAGCTTTAAGCCCAAACTGAGTGAGGGCTGGACTTTCTCCTTCCCAATCTTGTGCTAGAAAGCTGAATTTGTGGTTCCATCAATTACCACCAACATATTTAACTTTAGTTGTTCTTTTGCTGAAATGCTGTTAGTTTTGTACCACATGTAGTACAGGAGGCACACCGTCTAAAAAGTTTTACTTTTTGTCTCCACGTGAGGCGAAATACTATTAGGGCCCTTTTCTTTAAGATTTCCTTCAGAGTCACAGCTTCTGCTTGGTTTCAGCAATTTATGTTTTAGTAAAAAAATACATTAGACAAAGTAATTCCTCATGCTAACTCCCACTGGCATTTCTGCTCAGCATTCTGGGTAATGTAGGAAAATTCCCGTTTAAAAGCAGAACTTTTGACTGATGAGCCATCGCTGCGTTTGGTGATGAGCAGCATTTGTCTTTTGCTGAAATTAGCTGTTGCTGATTGACAGCTGGCCACGCTTCTTTGGCGCGGCGGAGGAGTTTGACAGATGTGATGAAGGGTCTGTTATAAACTACGGAGTCTGTGGCCAAACAGAAGCCGAAGGTTTACGATGAAGAGTCGGGAGGAGGCTGCTGATATGTGGAGGCTTTTATTGTCACGCAGTCAAATCGTTTTTACAGCGGAGAGGGCGGCGAGTCTTCAGATGGGGGACTCCGCGTCCTTGTCAAGGACCTAATTAGGTGCAGCTGAAATGGAAGGGGTGGGAGGATAACGCCGAGGCCTCATTTTATTTCCTGCAATGATCCTGAGGGACAAGTCAGCATGTTGCCTTTTAAAACCAGCTTGTCTCTGTTGTAAAAAAATCAAAAACAGCCAACCCACTTATCGGCTTGTTTTGTTTTCCAATTTTTGTCACACGTCCATCTCATGCAACATCAAGCACATTTTTATGTCAGACAAAGCTAAGAAAAACATCCCTAAGGTAATACCTCACCAAAGAATCAAGGAGAAACAAAGTCATTAACATATTAGTCTGGATTGGGATAAAAAGCCATGTCTAAGACTCTTCAACTCAAGGGAACAATTTTCCAAAATTAATCAGAGTTTATTGCCTCACTTAAGGTCAGGGTTCATAATTAATTGATTAGAAACTGAGTAAAAATGGCCTGCAACAGAAAAAACAAAACATCTTGATGATCCTTAAGACCTTAGGGAAATCATTAGAGGACTGTCTGAACGGAAGGTTTTTGGAGTGGCCTAGTCAAAGTCTGAACTTAAATTCAAAAAGGATGCTGTGGCAATCATGCTGTAAAACCGCTCCAATTTACCTAAATTAAAGCAATTCATCGAAAGTTTCTCTAAATTTATTTAAAAGTAGGGATGTCCGATATTATCGGCCTAAAGTCATTATCGGCCGATATCGGCATTAAAATGTAATATCGGAAATTATCGATATTTTTTTTTATTTTTTCAATAAGATGAGTTTTTTTACACCATACACATATTATATATCAAACTCTTCAGCTACTTCTTTTCTCTCTCATAATGTAAAAATCTGACAGATTAGAGGTTTAGTTTTTGAGATATTATTTGCTTGAGACAACTTTCAATTTAAGATAACTTTACCAAAGGACTGAATTTTGTTTACTGGGCTCTAATCTGTCACAGTTTCCTCTTTGTGACACTGTTCTGATTTGCACATTTGGTTACTTGAAAGATGGCTAATTAAGTCAATGTTGTTATTCTATTATATTAAATTACGGCCACTGGCCAGTTACATGTAGAGCTAAATTAATGCAGTGTTTAAGCCCACTTTATTTTTAAGATTGTAATAACAAAGTAGGTTAATTATTGGCCCTGCTTAAATGTTTACTGTTTTTTCTATTTTTATTCTTGTTTCAATTGTTTCCACTTTACCTCACTGCTATAAAGGTATAATGTTGGTTACATTTTCTAAAAGTAGAAATTTGTCCTGAGTGGTAGGCCTTTGTCACTATTCTCTGTGTGAGAAAATATTCCAGCTACTTTTGAAGGCAAAATAAAAATGGTACCTTTTTCAATTGCCTAACTAAAATTGTAGTACTTATTTCATTTTATACATTTTTAGAACTCAAGTATGCATGATACAAGATATTTCATTGTAGTTACCTAAAAGGGTTTAGTAGTTTTTGTTTTTTATGAGGGAGGGTCCCCACATATCGTTTTCGGTTTATATCGGTATCGGAAATTATGAGTTAGGCTATATCGGTATATCGGATATCGGTAGAAAAGCCAATATTGAACATCCCTATTTAAAAATTACCAGTTATCACTAATAGTTATTGGTAGCTGTTGGTACCAAGCCTGCCAGCCTGCTTCAAGAAAAAACAAGAAACATAATTATCTCGTACTGTTTCTCGTTCCTGAGTCACACATCTTAAAATCTGGATCCAGACGTTTCTCCAACCTCCGATAGCTCCAGGAAAGTTTGCGTTTCCTATGTTGATCTCCTACCTCCCTCTGAGGCTGCAGCTCAGGTGTTCAGCCAGGTGTCTGCTGCCTTCGCAATTGAAGCGGAACTGTAATTCACAGTGACATTCTGTCACACGTATGAGCAGAGGGAGGTTAAATAACAGCAGATGTATGACGCCACTCATGGGAAGCCTTTAACACAGCAATTATCCTCTAATTTTACCTTTGCTCTGAGCCTCTGACTGCCAGTTAGTATTACTGAGGGCCATCATGACTCATCACTGCACATCATTCACTGTAGGATATGACAGCACTGATCTTCCTAATTGGTTCTGTCATCAAACTTATTCTCTACATTTGTAATGTTTGTAGAGTAAATGTAGAGTAATATAAAGCTTATTATATCAACCTAATGCTGAGAAACTCTTGAATGCACCTGCGAGCAAAAAAATTAATAGCTTTTCCTACATTGAGTCAAGAAGTGAGAAGGGCTAGTGCTGTGTTAATATATTATGTTTTATACCTTATCTAAACGGACATTTCACTTTAATGTAATCTTTTCTCCAGTGTAATTGAGTCACTTTTAACCAAACTGGCTTTTCTCATGGGCATCTATTGAAAAATGTAAATATTTAGAATGAATAATCAACTAAATGTATAAAAAATAAAATAAAGTGTTTTTTTATTCAGGTCTTTTCTGCTGTTTATTTTAAAGAATAATATAAAGACTTGAGCTTATGGAAAACCCAAAGTTCAGCTTCTCAGATAAGAGATGGAGCAAAGAGAAAATTATGCTTATCTTAACAATCATGGGGTGAACTGCACACTCCACATTTTTAAAGAGAGTCATTCACAACCTTCAAAAGAAGGTGATTAAAGAAGCTGGCTGTTCAAAGTGCTACATCAAAGTATTAAAATAGAAAGTTGACAAGAAAATGCTGATTTCATTTATCAGCAAAACTTGGTACGGACTCTATCCAAAGCACCAATACCAGATTATTTATTGGAGGTTGTCAAGACAGGGTTGAGAGACCCCGGTGCAACAATTCAGACAAGTAGAGGGCCGCTATCAAAGCAACCCGGGCTTCCATTACACCTGAGTAGAACCGTAGGTTGATTGTGCCACCCTACACTGATGCCATAATTCATGTAAAAAGCAGCCACTCTTCTAAGATTTAGAACCTTAATTGACTGAAATACTTGACGTTTTCAGAATGGAGAGGAAAATTTCAGTTTACCGGGATTGTTTTGCCTGCAGGACCATACAAGGAAGGGAACTATGCACACTGGAAACTTGGAGAGCAGCCACTGCTGTAGCCAGTGTGTTTGCACTCACCACTGCAATGGTGTGGTTTTACCATTAAATCTTAGTTCAATGGTCACGCACATGGTCCATGTCCGCAACACAGAAAGACGATGAGGCACAACAGAACCAAAAACCGTGAATCCAGAGACATGAAGCAGGGGTTAGAGGCACAGGCCGAGATACAGGACAGGCAGAGAGCAGGCAAATGTCATTGTCAGGAGCAAAGAAACAGATCAGTAAAACAATCAGGATATCAGACATGGGGAGCCTAAGTCACGCCCTTCCAGTTCCGGTCCATGGGTCCCCAAATGCCAAAAAAATTAATGAGAGTCAATGGAGGGATAAAACAGTTTGAAAACGCAGGGGATCGAATATATGATGTCCGTGAATTTTAAAAACTAATTCTGACCCACAGACAACATCACTTGAGGGCTGCAACTTTCACTTCTACGTAACAATATCCTGGCCGGACCACTATTGACATTGATATAAGTATTTCAAAAGAACATGATTTCTTAATGTCTAGTGACATATCGGGGCCATTTTATGATTAATTAAAATACATTTCTTACATACGTTTCCTTTAAATCAAAACTTAAAACTTATCTATTTAGAGCTGCCTTTGAGTAAACTATTATGATGCTTATTTGCTCTGTTTTCTATGCTCTTCATGCGTTATGCTTTTCATATTTTATGCTTAATTTTTATTTTCCATGCTTTTACGATTAATTGCTGCTTTTTTACTTTCTCTAATGTTGTATTTGTTATGCTTTTTGTGTGTTATGCTTTTCGGTTTGGTTTCTTTACCTCCAAATCTTGTTGATGAAAGTGTGATATACAAATAAAATTGCCTTGCCTAAATTAAGGGAAGTCGTGGATATAAGCAGTCGCGCAGGAGGCATCAATCAGAAAGAATCAAACAGAGGTTCAAAAACAGGTGCAAACATTCTTCGGAAAGATCTGAATTTTTTTCATTAAAATAAAACTAGAAAATTTCTCTGGATCAGGGATAGTTGCTCTCTAGCGTGCAATGGCCCATGAGCTGTTTACATCTGAGCGGTGACAAACTACCTTCATCAACTCTGTGGAGGCGTGACCAGCATGCTGATGGGTGGGGGACAGGTGCAGCATGCAGTCAGTCCTCTAAGTATAGACTCCCCCCGCCCAAAACCACCAGCAACCAGTCGAGCATTCCCATCGCGTCTATCGGTGTGAGGATAACAATGTGCCAGTTCAGATGACAGATCCTGGAAAACCTCTGGAGTTCGACCCTCGACCACGTGACACCTCCCGCTTCTGGCTGTTGCAGAACAAAATTTCGCACTTTCACCATCACTTTTATGCAAGGGCGTTAGTTTGTTTTTCAAAAAGCTGGGGACAACAACCATAAACTTGAGTCTGGTTTGAAGATTGCTGGGGACAATTATTATTAACTATTCACAGCCTATTACTACTCTGTTTCACGTTTCATTACAATAAGCGCTGGAGTGTATAAACAGGTGTTGAAAATCACATCTTTATTCAATAATGACAGTTGAAATCTACAGGATTAAGTGTTTTGTTTTTCAAATGGCAGAATTTAAAATCCACCTATAGCACAACGATGGCAAATATTTATTCACCCCAGGAGAATATGCGCAACAATAAAATGCGTTCACTTTGCAACTTTTGCTGTTGTTGCCTGTTCTGTGCGGAGAAACTTCAACTTTAATTTACAGTTTGGAGTCCTGCAATAGAACGGGTACCTGCGGCTAATCCACTGTTTCAGGTGGAAAAATCAAATCTCACTCTGGGAACGCTAGATGCCAAGATATTCTGCATTCGGCGCTAAGTTGGGGGGGGATCTTCCATCTGTTCATCCATCTGTTCATCCATCCATCTGTTCATCCATCCACTAACTACTCCATCCATCCATCCATCCATCCATCCATCTGTTCATCCATCTGTTCATCCATTCATCCATTAATCAACTAACTACTCCATCCATCCATCTATCCATCCATCTGTTCATCCATCCATCCATCTGTTCATCCATCCACTAACTCCATCCATCCATCCATCCATCCATCCATCCATCCATCCATCTATCCATCTATCCATCCCTAACTAAAGCTTAAAATAACATTCATAAATTCTAAGGTATTACATTTTTACCTTAAATCCAAATTTTAGTCTTTTAAAAAACCTACAATTAAAGGAATAATGTTATTGGTCTTTTTTTTATGTGGCCAATTTACATCTTTTTACATCCATACAGACAAGCTTAAATAAATGAAACATGTTCTTTAAAGGTATTTTACGTCAAACCTTTTTTATATAATGGCAAAGCATGAAGGCCTGGACACATCTTATTCTCTGCGCTGTAGTGACCATAAGTATTAAACCCAAGCGATAACAAACATATCTGTAGCTGTCTGTTCTAGCATGAACCTGATATAAAACAGGAAGTGATCAAGACGCTGTGATCGGGGTTGCCGTCTCCGCCGTGGACGTGTAGGACAAACCTGCGTCGTTCCTCTGGTCTCCGATGTGATTTTATCTAAAGAGCTCCACAATCAGGACCATCTGAGGTGCTTGTCACGTCCTTTTAGGAGTCTCACTGACTTAAACAGACCGAGCAGAGTGTGCGCTTGCATACCAAGCAGGGATCAGGATTCATCCTCCATTTCCTCTTTCAGCCGGCGACAGGAGTCCTAACTCTGCTGGAACATCATCCTTTAAACCCCAAAACTGCTTCCTTCAAGCAGCTTCCATCATGTTTATGTTTAGCATGTATCGCTGCATCTCTTCCTTTGTTTTCCTCAACAACCAAACTTTAACCTTTTTTTTAAGGCATTTTGAAACACCAAACTTAGTGGGGTGTTTGGTGCATTTGGAAATGAAAGAAAAAACGACTTTCAGGGTATTAAAAGTTATTCACATGTTAAAGTCCCTCACACAATCATTCAGCCATACAATTGATGAAAAACACAGTTATAAAAAATTAAAATCCCATAGCAAAGAATAAGTAGTGGTCATTCTTCTGCCTGATCTGCTTCTCGAAAACCTCTCTTTGCTGCGATTTAGTGCACTGTACATTGACTGTTTGTAGTCTAATCTATTTATGGGACTACATTTAGTCTGGGTTCATCTTTTTAGGGGGATTTTATTGGTTTAAAAGGCTTATTTTGGCGATCACGTATTTCTGAAACCAAACCTACAGTGTAGATGTGTTTTTATAAAGTTTAAAAGTCTCCGAAATGCTGGATATTCACTTTGAGCTTGGAGTTGATCAGCTTGTTGGCATTTGGTTTTTGAGAAGCAACCTGTCTCTTCAAAACAATTTAAGTTAGCCTAAAAGATTCTCGCATCTGAGCTGCATCTCTTGACTCCTACATGTCAGTTCAGGGGTCTCGATAGGTTTTAAGTTATGCATCGCTCATTCCATTTTTGGTTCATTATCAGAGAAATTGAAGGCTTACTCTGTTTTATTTGTTAAACCCCGTTAACACAGAAGAGTCAGGATTCAGAATGAAAATTCAGTAGGATTTACTTGCCAGCAAGGAGAGCACGAACAATCTCGAAGTGATCACACGATACTCTGTCCTATTGGGGCTCAAAACCTTTTTTCATACACAGCAAACTTATCAGTGTTATTCATTACATCATGATAGACAGAGGAAATGCCTTTTGGTCCTATTATTAGTTTGGAACCAGCACTGTTTATGACTGGAGATGGGTACCAATGTCCGGTGCCATTCTGAAATAAAGAGTAGTAACCAGAATAAAAAGCAGCGCAGATTTCGGTTTCTTATTTCGGTTTCTTATTTCGGTTCTTATTTTCCCAGAGATGCCAAACACTGTGGATTCTAGGTGTTCCAAAAGCCAAGAGCGATTCCCTATATCAACAAAAAAGGTAAACATGGCTATCTTTTTGCAACAAACTGCTAAAAGTTGGGGCTGCCGAAATGAACGAACCAACGCGGATCGATTAATTCCTAGAATTACCTCCCCCCCGTTTTTCCCCGCTATGAAAAACGCATTCCCAGAACAGGGCCCTGTTTATAATTCAGCCCGCAACCTATCAGCTCTCCTTCCTAACCAGCCGAAATGCGGATTGTTGTGCAGCAGCATGTGTTTGTCATCCTAAATAACAAGTGAGTATATTACTATTGGCATGCTGGATTTGTGCTGATATGATAAATTCATAATTTGTCTGTGAGAATTATCCGTCCGCTTCGTATATCAGCTCTGGCTTCTGGATTGTGCGTGGCAGTGTTTGCTGTGTATGCAGAGCAGAGATTAAATGCTCCATATTTAAGTTGATTTATGCATGTTGGTTCACCGTATAGCTTCAGTACATTTCATAGTGATATACCGCTGCGTTAAAAATACAAAATTATTCAGTTAAAGTTATGTTTTCTGACTTAAATTACTGCAAACTATTAGCGGAAGTAGCCGTGTACATCTTCACAATATTTCCTGTTGTGATTAACTGGAGAATCTGCCGAGTGTTTTACTTTTGTAAAGTGGTCAATTGTGACATTAGATTAGTCTATATTACATTTGATTTATCTGATATTTAATACAGTCTGCTGATATCTAAATGTTAAGCTTATGAGTTCTTCCTCAATTTGCTATTATTTTTCATATGAGACCACACATACATTGTGATTGTGGAGTTCAAAACAAAAACCTAATTGATTTCTCCTATATTTATTTTTTTATAGAGCAACTGCATCTAGATTTGTCCTTTTATTTACATAGAAAACTGTATTTTTTGGTCATATTTAGGAATGGTGATTAATTTACAGTTACCCTGTGATTAATTAGATAACAATCTTCATTGTTTGATAGCCCTACTAAAAATAACTAAATAAGAGGGTTTTTTGGACAAAGTTTTTATGTTTTCCATTCTTGAAGCACCGGTTCAAGCACCGTTTAAGCAACGGAACCATTTCAAAAGTACCGGTTTGGCACCGGTATCGGATGAAAACTAAACGATACCCATCCCTAATTATGACCTCTTGTCTCCTTCTAGTGACATATCATGAGACGTTCCGGAAACAAAAATAACATGTCTCATCTCAGAGCAGACATGAATATGAGTGATGGTAAAGTCAATGGCTTAAATGCCGTCTAAATATTGCTGACAAATCAAATCCAAATAAACTCAGTCAGTCAGTTGAGTATTGCTTAACTGATAATAGTATAACTAATAAAACAATTAAATTATAGCTATAATTTCCCTCACATTTATGAAATGTGGCAGGTGTTGCAGGACTCTTGACTGATGCTCAGTCATCTCCTCACAGAACGGTCGTGGAGGGAAACATTACACTCATTGATTTATAGCCTGATGGAGCTGATTTTAGACGGCCGTCCCCTCAGTCCGTCTAGCTGATTGTCAGTGGGGACGCAGCTGAAGGTCTCACCTTGTTAGGCAGGAAAGCTGTCCACTGTGGTTCCATCACAGTTGACCTGCTGAGTTAATTAAAACGCCTCCTTAACGCTTTGATCAGCCCCGAGGAGGCGATTCACAACAACAACATAGAGGGTTTAGAATACGCTTGTTACACAGCTTTTCTTAATTAACACATATTCTTGCAATCTAATTTGAACAAATTGTAGTTAAAAAACTGGATTATGGGATGATAAAATGCAAAAACAATTAATTTGTCTGACTGCTCACAAAGTGTTTCCCTTTGCTCATTTTTTAACAAAGAAATAGTATCCAGTTCATCTACAACCGATTCAATAGCTGCTTCTGTGCGAACTTCAACCGGCGCGGCCATGTTTGTTTCACTTAGCTGGGTACTTGAAACTATAATCACAACTGCACTCCCGGCCCAAAGCATAACGCTGACAAACGATTAGACCGGTCAAATATGAGTCGGTGGTCAGACGGCTTAGATTGAAGCGGTCCAAGATGGATTCTCCAGAGTTTGAAAAACTCCCAATCTTGCGGGAATCCATCTGATTGGCTACACCCCACATTTAACAGGCTACACCCTCGCTTTTCCTCGGAACTCACCACACAGAGGGTCAAGACAATTCAACGATTTGAATATCCTCATGATTGGTGTCAGGCGGCTCTTAATTGGAGTATTGCAGTGTTCCACACGCAGACAGCGAGGACGCTGGAGGACTGCCGTTGGTCAGGACGAGGCAGGGATCCTGGTCCGGACTAGAGAGGAGTGTCAATGCATAAAACGCGGATCTGGAGCTTCTTGTCATAGAGAGAAACGATGACTAAACGAGGATGAGATGGAAGTGGTGGCTTTTGAATCCCTGAGGGGAATTATCTAGCCAATGGCTGGAGAGGAGGCCATCATGCATGGCTGTTCTGAGTTGAGCCTGATGGCTTCTTGACAGAGCCCCCCCTTCTAGGCCTAGCCCCTGAAGAGCCTGGGACATGCGGATGTTGACGGTGGAAGTCCGAGATAAGGGCGTGGTCCAGGATGTGTCAAGAGGGAACCCAGGAGTGCTCCTCTGGACCGTACACCTGCCAGTCCACAAGGTACTGGAATCCTCTGCCCCGGGGACGGGAATCCAGGATGCATTGCACCGTGAAAACTGGACCACCACCAACAAACCCGAAGAAGAGATGGGTGATCCTCTGAAGGGGAGAGAGGTGAGGTGAGCCGGTGCTTGAGGAGGGAACAGTGGAACTCTTGGTGAACTCTCATGGTTGCCGGCAGGCGCAGGCGGTAGGTCATCTGGTTGATGCAGCGGATGACCGATGAAGTGTGGAGCCAGCTTTTGAGATCCAGAGGGCAGCCGGAGGTGTCGTGTGGAGAGCCACACCAGGTCCCCAGGTTGAAATGATGGTGAAGTGCTTTTTAGGATGAGGATGGAGGAGGATAGGTGCAGAGGTGAAAAGATGAGTCAGCCGGTTGAACGCCCGCCTGGCTGCTACAGGTAGCTGGAAGGAGCGTGGTCTAGCAGCTGGTCTGGTGAGGTTGGTCAGGGAAGCCACAACTGAACTGTAGTTCCGGATCGAGGGTTGTGAGGAGTGGCCAGGTCTTCACTGCTGACACCTTCTGGGGTCCATGGCCACGCCCTCAGCTGAGATTATTTCCCCCAAGAAGGTAGAGCGTAGGTGGAAGGCATACTTCTCCAATTTGCTTAAAAGATGGTTTAGGAGAAGACCCTCCGGGACAGCTCAGATGTGGCGGAGGTGATCCACCTCGGACATGGAGTATATTGGGATGTTGTCTAGATAGACGTAGACATCTGAGCATGTCCCGGAGGACATAATTGAGAAGGCGCTAGAAGACCGCAGGGCTGTTACACAGGCTGAAAGCCATGACCTGGTATTCCAAGTGACCAGTGGGGGTGCTATGTGCTGTTTTCAGTTCGTTTCTCTCTGTGATCCAGACCAAGTTTTAGGCTCTAGACAGTTTAAGGCGGGTGAATATGGAGACACGACAAAGAGATTCAAGGGCATGGCTGGCCAAAGGGAGCGGATAAAGATCTTTAATGGTGATTTTATTCAACCCTCGATAATCAATACATAGACGTAAAGTACCCTCTTTCTTCTTTGCACAGAAAAATCCAGCCAAAGCTGTAGAGGTGGAAGGCTGGATGAACCCCTGGTCCAGCACTTCAGAAATGTAAGCCTCCATCTGTGTTGTTTCTTCTGCTGAGAGAGGAAACAGCCGGCCATGCGGGGGCGCTGCTCGAGGCAAAAGGTTGATTGCCATGCCATATGTTCGATGAGGAGGAAGTGTTGGTGCTCGGCTCTTGCTGAATACCTCTACCTGGTCTCGATAGGGAGGCAGGATCTACTTAGCATCCAAAGCAGGCACGGCCCTCGGCGGCTTGGCGGAAGGAGTGTGGAGACAGCAAGTGATGCAGGAGGGGCCCCAGTTGAGGAGCTGGTGCATTGACCAGGAGATGTGCGGGTCGTGCGCACAGACCCAGGGATTCCCCAAGATGAGTGGAGCGGTGCTTGAAACGATGACCAGGAAGCTAATTAGTTCAGAAGGAAAGCTGACCCATATCCGGATCTTAGATATGCGCTGTCAACTGGGAGCGGGCTGTAGTGGATGACCGTCAATGGAGGTCACCGATATGGGGCGGTGCAACAGTTCCTGCGGGAGTTGGAGTTTCTCAATTGTCCGCAGCACTGGTGTCGAGCAGTGTAGATAACGTTTGCTGTGGATCACGGTGGAGCAGTTGGTCGGTCTCCAGACCATCTCGTCTCGGATGTAGTCAGTGAGCCCCTCCAAGAAGACTGATCTCAATGCGTCGTTAACCCATATCAGCTTGGGGGCCAAGATGCTGAACTCCGCAGCGAAGAGGTGAACTGGTCGTTTGCAGTGGCGGGGATGAAGGAGCTGTCCCTCTGTGCCGACCTGGCTGCTGGTCAGAATAAAGGTCTTACAGAAAGCAGCTCGAATTGTGCCTAATCATTGCACAAGTCCGACTTCTGGTTATACAGGGTGGCAGCCCATGCTGGCGCCCTCCTGGACAGCAGGGAAGTGAGCAAAGCCACTCTTGGAGCAGGAGAGGAGTACATTGAGGGCTGGCATTCGAAGATCATATCCAGAGTTGCCAGCAATCCATCCGGCTTAACATCACTTCCGCTCCACTTGTATCGAAGGCAGATGCAGGTTTTGGCAACAGGGGATGGTCGTTGTTGGAGTGTGGTAACCAGGCTAGCTAACCAGATGTGCACCTCGGAAATCGTCTCCAAGTTGAAGCCCAAACAATCAACAAGATCGCGGAGGTGGCCCACCTCCGTCAGAGCGTCTCCACCTCTGCTGGAACACATATTTGGCTCAGTCATGCGGCTCTGAACTGGAGGCCATCAGAACTGGAGTATTGCAGTGTTCCACACGCAGATGGCGAGGACACTGGAGGAGTGGCTGTGGTCAGGAGGATCCTGGGATCCTAGTCTGGACTGGAGAGGTGAGTCGATGCCTAAAACGTGGATCTGGAGCTTCTTGTAATAGAGAGATACGATGACTGAGTGAGGATGAGATGGGAGCAGTGGCTTTTGAATCCCTGAGGGAAAGTATCTAGCCAATGGCTGGAGAGGAGGCCATCAGACATGGCTGTTCTGAGTTGAGCCTGATGGCTTCTTGACATTTGGATTGTTATGGGAGCGGTATTAATGTCCTTGCGAGTGAACCAGTTACTCTTAACACACCACACACAGAAATATCTGTCAGGATTGTCTTAAAAGACATCATGATAATCTGGGTATTTTGGAAGCAGAGAATTGGGGCAAAAATTAGCCTAAAAATACTGCCATAGGAACCAGGCAATATACAGTAGCTCAGCATCATAACAATATGTTTTCTCCGGCTTCTTTATTTTATTACTGCAGCTATGTATATTAGGTTAATTGGAGATTCGATACTACCCTTAGCTGTGTCTGTGTGTGGTAATCATTGTTTGCCCCATGAGCCCGGAGTCTAGTAACTTTTCCAGGATGTACCTCACCTGTTTCTTGTTTCCTGCTGGAGATGCACACAATATACTGATCAGAATTGAGCGGGTATAGAAAATAAAAAGTTGGAGGTATAAACATTCAAGATTTAATTCTTCTGATCTGCTGGAGTTTCAAAAAGTGTACAGTCTTATCTAGCTCCTCTTCCTGACCAGTCGCCTCCTTAGAAAAACACTGAAGCATACTTGCATACACCCACACGTAAATAAACATCGCCCATGCATGTTTAACAAATTTTAGTACCTTTATCAAGTTGACTTCACATAAACGGTTGATTTTATGGCTTCTGATGAAGGGAAGCTATTGTTTGGTGAAGAGAGACAAAACTAATGCTCAAAATTTTATGGTATGATTTTTAAGACATTTGAATTGACAAATATTAGTCAGGGCGGAAAATTACAGGAATGAGGATGTAGTTCATTTTATTGAGCCTGGAGCGGAACATCTGGTGTTCAGGTTTGCAAACTTTATCTGATAAATTAGTTAAAGTTCAACTCGTATTGATCACAAAAATACAAGTTTCAGAACAGCAGTCTTCTTGTATTAAACCATAAATACAAACGGTTCTGTTTTTCTAACTTCCTGAAGAGTATGTATGTATACTTACACAGAAAGGAAAGAAACAGGTTTAAATCGGGGTAAGAAAGAAGAAAAGAGCAGAAAAAAAACAGCAGAGGTTCATGTCTGAGACAATAAGAACTTAGTAACCCACTTGCTTTATATTATCTGCTCTTAATGGATGTAAGCTTTATTCCCTGGACCAGTGATCTAAGGTTACTTCAATCAGCTCCTGATTATTATATTATTAATAGTTAATATTGCTGATCGAGTGTTGTGCTGCTCAATTAAAACATAACAGTAAGTGTAGTCTAGTGTCTTTCGTCTGTTTTAAGGTGATCAGAATACCAAAGCTGAGATGCTGCGTCAGAAATTTAAAAAAAATGCCACATCAGTCATCTGGGCTAAGCCGCTGATCTTCTTTAGTCCTAAAGCCAACCCTGGTTCTTGGACCCACCACACACACATTTCTTTCAAATAAATGTCAAAGCATTTTTATCTTACTTACAGGGATGGTCATAAAGTTATTAGAAGAGACAAACATTAGTCAGGATTTAAAACTAAGAAAAGGAGGCCATAAATGTTTATACCAGCAGCACACCTGTGACTCAAGTTCAAATGTTTATCTGGTAATTTAAGTTCAAACCTTTATATGGATTATAAAATAGTAAAGAGAGAACAGGTGTGTATTTGCAAAAGTAACCATAAAAAAACAGTCCAGTTTCTTTGTGCATATTTCAACATGCAGTTGTTAGGAGTCTCTGTGTTCTTCCTCATCTGTCTGCTTCCTGCACTTTCTCCAAGTTTCTGGGGAGTTCCACCAGAGGTCCAGGCTGAGCCTGCCTGCTGCATCAACTCAGGTGTGGTTCATTGAGCTCATCACCAGCTGACGATATATGGAGCTGGCTGGCAGATCTTCAGTGTCTGAGTGTTGTTAACCGTATGGTAAAACCTAAGGCAAGGCAGTTTTATTTGTATAGCAACCTTAAGTCCTTGTGTGCTCTTCAGTGTTTCCAAAGTATTTCCTTGTCAAACCTGTTCACATTCTCTGTGATCCTTCCAATGTTTCTCCTAGTTGCAATCTCCTTGTGATCAGATCTCCAGTTTCACTTCAAGCCATGAATCTTTCTCCATGTCTAACAGCCTTCATACTCTAAATTCCTCTGTGTACCATGGTCCACCCCACTGCTCTGCCTGCCTGCCCTCTGTGCTAAGTTCTCACTTCCGGACCTTCGCTTCACCTCCAAAGAACACTGCAGGAAGCTTCCACAGACCCCTGGACGAACGGCGAAGGGAGTAGAGCCCAATTTTTTATCTATCCATTTCCGTCAACAGAGAGCGTTTGCCTGTGATCGGTCTGCTCAACAACAGCCAGAGATTCTTTCTCCATAAGGGGCTCAATAGTCAATGTAATCAGTAGTCAATGCAGCGTTTGGTCACAAGATGCTTTATATTGCAAGGACAGTTTAACTAATATGGTCTTTTGGCGATTTTGAACACAAGGTGTAGCAAAACAACAACTCAGAGCGCTGTATTTGTTTCCATCCAGTTTCAGAGAATTCCATGAGCTGCACTTCTTGTAAAAAGCTTTAGAGCTTAAACACAGCGTACTTTCTGTCGTCCATCGTTCAATGGGGGGGGGGGATTGCAATTACAAGCTGAAGATATATACTGTATACCAGAAAATGCTGTGGTAGGGAGACCCACCATGAAATGTTTGGACCCCCTGCTTTCCTGGTTGGTAACTGCTTTGCAACACTGAAAAACCAACGGAGAATGGAGAGACAGAAACAGAGTACTATAAACGAAAAAACTTCTCTGTCAATACATCTGTGTATGGGTTCAAACTTGCTGACTGAGAAGTATAAGCTATGCTTGAGTATATTCAAAAAACTGATCTTCCTTGCTCTACCCACTCTCTTACTCTCTGAGTACACAGTCTTCAGAACCGGGTCCAGTCCTGTTAGTTGGTCAGTTAGCTGAAAGGCTAACTTCATTGTTCTGTTAGTTAAAGCTGTAGCTTTACATGTGGACAGCACATGCCAACATATGCTCGACTCCATTTTGACCAAAGTTAGTTTTATGGCCCTGTGTCTCCTTATAACCCCTGTGCTGTCCTCAGTCTTGGCCCCAGGAAGTTGTATTACCCTTGTTCTATAGCCTGTCTCTTAGTTGAACGTCCTGGAGTAGGATATCAGTCATTTCCCTTCCCTGATCCTCTTGGTGTTAATTGTACAGATTAATTTTAATATATAATCTATAATGTTATATAGGTTTGTAGTTTAGTGTATGCGTAGACATAATTTACTGATGAAATGCTTTGGCTGGGAAGTTGACATGTTTTATGAATAAATTGCAAAAGTAAAAGGTAAACCTCATCGTATAGGTACCAAGATTGGGGGCAAAAAGGATGCCGACCCCAGCTTGGCACCTCTCAGTGGGGTCTACTCCACAGTGCAAAAGAGTTCAACTCTTTTCGTGGAGATGGGTTCCAGAGCCGTGAGTCGAGGCAAGTACGACAGTGTCCAGTCGGAACCTCTCAACCTAGCACACCAGCTCCGGCTCCTTCCCCACCAAGGAAGTGATGGTCCAAGTCCCAAGAGCCAGCTTTTGCAGCAGAGGATTGGACCGCCAAGGTCCCCGCCTTCAGCCACCACCCATTAAACATTGGCCCCTCCCAAAGATGGTGAGCTATTAGTGAGGGGCCCCATGCTGCCTCTTGGGGCTGAACCTGGCCGGGCCTCATGGGTAAAGGCATGGCCACCGGGTGCTCGCCAATGTGCCCAACCTCCAGGCCTGGCTCCAGAGGTGGGCTCTGGTGACCCACGTCCAGGTGACGGAACATTAGGTCCAAGTTGCTAATCGTCATAGAGGTCTTTGGGCTTCCCTTACCTAAGACCAGTTTACCATGAGTGATCCTACCAGGGGCAAAAAGCCTGTTGGTCCTGTTGGTTTCATTGGAGTGGGATTTACAGTTTTTCTTGGAGCGATTCAAAGCTGAGTATGAAGCGGCTGGGATGACAATTACTGCCAAATACAAGATTATGGGCTTGAGCCAGAAAAGGGAAGAGTACCTTCTTTGGGGTCGGGGAGGAAGTCCTGCCCCAAGTGGAGTTCAAGTATCTGGAGATCACAAGGTCGCGAAAAATGGAGCGGGAGATTGATATGCGGATCGGTTGATCTTGATTTACCAGTCAATCTACGTTCCCCCCCTCAGAGTAGAGTCGGTGTTCCTCCACATCAAAATGAGTTAGTTGAGGTTACTTAGGCATCTTGTCGGAAAGCCCCCAGATGCTTGAGTGATGAGGTGTTTCGGGCACGTCCCACCGGACACCTGGGGAAAACACAGGACACAAAGGAGGAATTGGCTTCCCAGACCAGCCAAATCTCTTGGCTGGTCTGGGAACTTCTTGGGATTTCTCCCTATGGGCTGGCTCAAGTGGCTGGGGAGAGGAAAGTCTGGGTCGCTTTGCTCAAGCTACTGCCCCGGCAACCCAACCGCGAATAAAGTGAAAGATAATGGATGGATGGATCCTTCAAAAATGTGAAGTTGTCTCTTATTACTGGATGTATGCGTACACATCTATGGAGAAGCTTCTGTTTAACCAGTGAGAGAGCAAATAAACCAGTACACAGTCTGGGTATAACAGTACACAAAAATCTACTTCTTTTTCTTTGATCAGAATGAAAGAATCTTGTTCCTCAATTCCTTTGTCAGGGAACACAGTGTGCGATCAGCGTCTGTCTTTTAATAATCACCAATAATTATAATCAATATTTTAATGTTAATATAATTATTAATTTAGTTTAAGTTATCATTATTGATCAATTGATCGGTGCACCACTTCAGACGTAAGAAGAATAGCTTTATATTACCAGACCCTTAAGTCTCATTTGAAGGATAAGTTCAAACATTGTGGACATTTCTGACGCTTTGGAGGAGGTAGATAGTTTATCATAACACAGACTGCGACAGGAGATCTTTCCTGCCCACCCCGATCAGCATTTACAACAACTCCTTCATAAAATTAGTGTAAGTTACAACAACACCTAATTTCTGTCTGGGATAAATAAGGCAGGTCAGCAGGTGTCAGTCGTTCGTAGTACATCAGTACTTTGATTTGATGATCTTCATGTGAGAGAATGCAGACTGGCATAAATAGATGGATATAAAAAGTACTGTCTACTGTTGCATTTCTAGACCAAATTTGCCGGTGGAACCAGAGTAATTTTTAATGGGGGGTAAAGAACAAAAATGAAACAAAAACAAAAAACAAAACAGGACAATATGTCATTATTATAATAGGTGAGCCAAAGAGACACCTTCAGCTCCAAAGCTGCAAGTTGCAGAGTCCTGATATAGCACATGAAAACTGTGATCCTATCTTGGTACAGATGATGTTTAAGTGCAAAATCAATATTTTCAATTTGTTGTGAAATTAAAACTTTCAAGGTAAAAAAAAAATCTGTACTACACCTGTAGATAAAGCTTTAGCAGGCGCCGCACAACACCCATCTTTGGTACACATCGGGGTCTATGGCACACTGGGATGGATGGAATCGCGACCTGTCCAAAGTGCACCGTGCCTCTCACTCGAGAGGCAATCGCTACCTTTCAAGGAGATGCGAGATAAATAATGGATAAATTTATTTACCTGGACTCCGAGCGTAGAGTTGGAAAAAAAATCTGCGCATCACGTAAAGCGCGCAGAGGGAAGTGTGAAAACTAATATGAATCTAAAAAGGACGGACAGATTTTTCTGTCACCGTTCTAAAAAAAAACTGCTGTTTGACTGGGGAGTAGTTGGTCTGAGCTGATGATGTGTGCTTGTTCTCTTGCAGGTGGATGTTGGAGGGCGGGCACGCCTTGAAGATTGGTGGAATACAGGTGAGTTCTTCAGGTTTGTTTCCAAGTGGGAGCAGAACAAAGACTGACCACGAGATGATCAGAAGTTCAGCTAAGGAGAGTAGATGATGAGATCTGACCAGCTTGGAAACTCTAGAATCCAGTGTTCACAGTGGAGAGGTTGACGAGAGGTAACTCGAGTTGGGTTCTGCAAGGTAGAACAGGAGAGTTAAGTTTCTCAGGAGTAATTTCACTAAATTTTTCTACAAAAGAAGCTTGAAGAGGAAGTATGGCCTGTGTGCCACACTTAGTGCGAGAAACATCTGGTGCCAGTCTCCAGGATCCACTCCCCTTAACAAAGGTGAGGCTGATGAGGTTTGATGGAGAACACCTGCTGCAGAGCCACACAACCATTCACCCAGCACGCAATTGCTGAGACCTAACAAAAGCTTTTTGAGGTTTGAGACATAACAGACAAGCAAATAGTCCACTCAACGCTGAACATTGTCCTAAAATTTCAATCAGGAGTATCTGATCTTAATGCAGATTATTTTTGCTTTATTCTAAAAAGATTATTACAGTCTCATGTTCCAGTGTATGCGTTTTACTCTGACTACTTTTGAGTAAAGGATCCACATGTTTTAATGTCAAAAGTTTAGTGTCCTGGTCCCCAAGAGTCATCCATGGGGGAAACTGAATCTCCCATTTGATTTCAATCTGCTAGTTAACAACATACTTGACACCGGATCAAAGGGGCTAGGCTGATATTTCCAATCCTAACATTCAGACAATTGTGCGTCTATAAAAAGACCAAACCTCATAATTGCTCCGTAAATCCCACTAAAGCCACTTTACACAAACAGCAACGAGCTGAGCTCCAACACATGACCCAGGAGGTTTTATAGAGTGACAAGGACAGAGGGGCTTCCCTTTCCTGCCAGGTTATCTTCATAGATAGGCACTGCTTTAAAAGCAACATGATACATGGAGAAGTAACATACTGAGATTGATTTGAACACAACTACAATTATTGAATTTAACTCAGTAGAACTCAATTAGGAAAAAAACGGTTTTATTTTAAAGAGTACTGCTAATGTTTCTGTGTTTGGGTAGCTAAAATAGCACCCTGATGTGTGCGGGAAAGTTAGCTTACTGCTGTGGACTATAGGAAAAATACTGCAAGAAAACTAAGCTTAACAATTAACTCTTGTATGAGACGTATACGAAAATAATGGCTGTTTAGTACTGGTTTTGAAAGGGCAATAGGAAACAATCACATTTTACGTAGACATCCATTCCTTTAGGCTCTGGAAGGCATTTTTATTCCCCTTTGCACCAACAGAACAGTTCAGGGCCTCCTTGGCGACCAGCCTAGGTATCAGTTATGGATACATTTTTTATTTGTTTTAAAAAGGTGAGTTCCCACTAGGGAAAAAACCTTTTGTTTGACTCCACATGCTTTTTTCCCCCCAAAAAAACTGCTGGTTGTGTTTCTCTCCCAGCAGATGAACCTCATCAGCCGAATCAAGGCAGGTTTCATCTTTCAACATCTGTGTATCTGCTGTTGCAGGACATTTGAGCACAAACTAGACGGCTACACTACCCACTGCTTCTCAGCTAACACCGATTACAAATATAAAGGCACTTCCCATAACTCTTAATATTTCTCTGGGAAAAATTCCAGAATGTGTGGCTGTGTGAGAGATGTTAAAACGGTTTTCTATGATTTAGAGATAATTTACACACTGGCTAAACATTAGGTCAGAATTACTGTTGTAATCTGTTGAATCTGTTGTTGATTTAACTAAAATATATTGACACATATCTGCTAATTTTAAATACACATAATAAACCTTTTGTTTTTCTTTCATGTGTTCTGATTTGGCATACAGGCATGCCAAAAAAAAAACTGGCTGCCTGTAGGTGCCGGGGCAGTTTTGCACTGCAAAAAAGGCATCTTGTGGGATTTTTCTACTTGACTATATTAAAATAAATACTGTATCTGGCATGAAAGCAGCCTGCATTTTCCCTGCAAGCTCAGCAGCCTCCTATTTGAAGCGTTTCAAGCGGGCATTGTTGGCAAATCTTTTCCAAGCAACTGGTCACAGGAGATCCCAAAATCAAGCAAGAGAATTGAAATTACAGAATAATTACATAAAGGGTAGCATGCAGGAAAAAAAAGATTATTATATGATAATAGGTAGCATAAATTCACCCTTTCCGAAACTGCAAATATTTCTGTTCATGCCTTCTCTTTTTTATGTTGTTCTTGTAAAAAACATTACTCGTACATCCATGATATAAACCAAGAAATTTGACCCAGACCGACTGACTCGTGGCTTAAATGCACCCTAACAACATTAATATTCAGGTGATTCAATCAAATTGGCTATGCAAGTCTCATTAGACTTAAAAAAAAACTTTATTTACCTGATTCTGATCTGCCTCAAGGTGGAAAAAGGGGAAAAGGTTTGAAGTTCTCATCCATTCCTAAATATTTCCAGATTAGCAGAGTACCACAGAATGATCCCAAACTTATTTCCAACCGAGACAGTCACCATCAGGGTCTCCATCTTCAACAAAGAAATGTTTTTCAAACAAGAAACCCAGAAAAAGGACTTAGGTCAAGTCAAAGTTTATTTTGTAGAAGAGTTTCATAGCAACCACGTGGCACCAGAAAGTCACTGAAAGCTGTTTTGAAGTAATTAGCACAAGTATAACAGCTGCGGATCCTGACAGTATGATCTTGGTTTTCCTTTTTTGTAAATCAACTCCAGTGGCAGATGAGAGTGGAGTTATAGCATAGAAGAAATCACCTAATTGTACCGAGAATCTTTCACTGGTTAAACTTAGAAGCAAACCATGAAAAAGCTTGTGATCCCAACACAAAGATGTAAACCACAGAGCAGAATTGATGAATGTTAATAGGGCTGCAGCTATAGATTTTTTTTGTAGTCGATTAATCTGACCCTTTATTGATTCGATTAATCGGATAACTTTTTACGTTTTTAAATAAACAAAACAAATCATGCATAACGAAAATTTTAGCTTAGCAACTTAGCAAAATAAAATAACTTTAAATGTAATTTTAACAGTTAAAAACTCTAAAATGTGACCAGCTCGAATTGGGTCCACACTAGAAGAACATCTCTGCTTTTATTTTGGTGCTACAGTCCCAGACCCACCCTGGGCCCCTTATAGCCCCTCTTTATTCACCTCCTGGATACGCGCCTGCTCAGCAGCACTGAACATTTAGGAATTAATCATTTATTAATCAGTCTAAAAACTCACTGGAGTCTCTGTCAGGAGAGAGTGAGAAAGTATTTTTTCGTACTTGGGTCGCAGCGCAGCATTAAGTCTGTTGATTTTTGACGCTGTAACTTTGATGTTGTAGCATTTTTTTGTCGCAAATAGTGACGCTATGGTACTTAAAACTCAGTTTTCATCCGTCCACACACAAATACTGAAAACAGAGAAAATGCAGTTCACCACTTTGGCCAGAGTTTTTTAAAAGATTCGTTTTTTGTGCCGAATATCTGGGTTTACGTGTGGATGACGGGCCAAACCATAGAAAAATATCTCTGTGTTGTGAGATACGTGCGGACAAGGCTCTCTTGCAATTGAACGTGAAAAACTTTACTACTTAAAAACATCAAAGCTAAACATCATATCTAGTCAAACAGCATCATGACATCGCAACAAATACAGTATTAAAATTAGCGAACATCAATGTATTCCGGCTTAAGGTTACATTACCTTGTTTCAGTGACGCTTGGTGAAACATCATGTGGATGTTTTCTGATGCTGGATCATTGAGCTCGTACTGCTGTGGTACGCCAGCTCTACTTTGCAGTATTTACGCTGTACTTTGTTCTCTTCTTTTTTTTAGAAAGTGAGAATCCCAAACTTTACACATTTTCTGCCTTTTATGGGCATCTTTATTTTCCGATATCGCACCAACTAAATTGAAACTGTATCACACGTCATATGAATTTAACGAGGCTGAGTTTCTGACTCAATTTGCAATTTTTGGAATTGAGTACCTTGACGAATCGCTGCAGCCCTAAATGTCAACAGGTTGATCTGACTTATTTAGAATTCAGTTCATAAAATGTGATAAATATTTTATGGATTGGATCCAGATTGACTGAGCAATCAGTCCTTATTGGGGCCTAGAATATGAGTTTTCATAAACTTTGCATGCAGAAAAGGCTATATTCAGAGTGGATATAGCTATAAACCACACATTTAGCTTCCCTCTCCTCTTTTAAAACCACGGCCGAGGGAATTGCTGGTCTCTCAGGAGCTGGGACTCAAACCAGAGGGCCGAGCAGGTGACTGGGACTTGTGCTGGTGGGTGGTGGAGGCTTTTGGCAAAGGCATTGATTTTAATGGTCAGCATGGTTTATTTTTATCCCTGAGCCAGGCCCCATCCATGAAGGAAAAAAAATGTCAAAGTTCAGCGCTGACTGTGCCGAAGAACTCAACTCCGTTTTATATTAGAGCCTGGCAAAAAGTATTCAGAACTCCTTGAACCTTGAGACATTTTGTGATTTTACAATCAAAGACAAACACAAGGTGCTGGAACGAGGTAACAAGGACTAAGGAACTGTGAAGTGGGAGAAGATAATGGATGGTTTCACACTGAAAAGTTTGTTGTCCATTTGTATTTAGTCCGTTTTTTTTCGTACCCTTAAATGAAATCCAGGACAAACAACGGCTAGATAAAAATTGACAGGTGAGTTGTGAAGGAGTTTTGAGGAGGATGGGTCAGACATGAACCCTATCTGACAGCTGAAGGTTGGACCAAACTGGGTCAACAGAACAACAAGCAAATCTACAACAAAGTGTCTAAACAGAACAAATGAAGCTGTTACAATGGCCCGGTCAAAGTTTGACAGTTAAATGCTGTGGTGAGAGTTGTGCAGAAACAAATGTCTAAAAACTTCACTGAACTTGAGAGTGGACTAAAATCACTCCTTATGATCTGACAGAGTCCAGTCTAAAGACGTCCTGCTGCTGAAACGAGTTCTGCAAGATGCTCGATTATTTGGTCCATTGTTTTTGGCGGCAAACCTTATTTGTCAGTTTAGTTTTTACTTTCCTATTAGGTGCTTTTTCCCTCTTGGAAATGTAAACTCAACTCATCAGGAAAAATTTACTTTTGAAGTAAACTCAGAAACAAAAAAGAGGAGAAAAGATTGAGTTGTTGGGGTGAAACTAAAAGGTGTGTTTGGAGCTGCTGCAGGACATTATGTAATAGCTAAATGAGCCCTCAGAGGTTGTGCCCTTTATAATTACCAGGTGGAGCGTTGGGATAAATATAGTTTGGCCAAAGGCAGACAGAAAGCAGAGAGATGCTTTGACAGTTTTTTAAAAAGGCATTCAGGAAGACGTGGCTGATGATTAGCGAGTTAACTAAGAGTCTCTTCATGACGGATGTGTTTAGTCAGTTTGCTGATTCATTTATGGTAAAAAACAAACCCTTTCAGGCAGAAAGAAAAAATAAATGTATAACATTTAGCTCCTCCAAACCCAGTAATGTAACACTTCAGCATCCATAAATACCAAAGCTGGGTTTTGCACTCGAATATTCACAGTTCATTGGAAATATTTTTCTTGATTACTATTTGTGTCTCATGTTTCTATTGATATATATTTACATCTAACGTGATCAGCTGTTTGATATGATAATATCCTGTTATTTCTATGCGCTGTAGATGAAATAAATTTGTTTGTAAACATACAAGCTGCACCACAGCTCAACACAACAGAATTTATTTTTGAAATAAAAACATTTACGGGTTTCTGTCCATAACATTTTTATCTTTTTTTATACATTTTTAATAACCATCTCACATAAATTTGACTAGTTTTCAATCTGCTGTTTAAAAAATCCCTCTTTAGTAATAGATTACTGTATGAATTATGTAATTAAAATTGCATATTTCATAAGGGTGTCACGATTCTCCAAATCCTTGATTCTTAATTTTTATTTATTGTTATTTTTTTCCTTTTACAGTACAGAGCCCACTGTCATTTATAGACTAGTCTACGATCATTGGTTTTATTCATTACATTTTGTACAGTTAATCTTATCTTAAAAGACAAAATTGAAGCAATTTTTATTATTCTCAAAATGCAGCTAACATTGGTCCTCTTGTTTACAATTTGATTGTGGACTTAACTCCCCTGGAACTCAACATTTACTCACTGGTGATTTGAGAGTAGAAGGAGCGGCTTTAGCTCTGCTCTTGCTGCTTCATCTATCCTAGCCGAGGTCGAGCTGTAGCTTAGCCAATAGCTACTTGCTAGCGTCAGCTGTAGACGTGTGCTCTGATCCCGGGGGATTTGATACAGGCAGTTAAAATGTTACCAGGTGTTGTTAGTTGTATAAGAACTGGTGAGAGTTACTTCTTAGGGAAAATGCCATGTGTGGCTCCCTGTGATGAAGATGGTTGTCTGCTAACTGTTGCTCCACAGTCCACGGTGGGACGCACCGAGTGTAAACATGGCAGGAGGTAATCGCGATCGTCTTTTGGATTTCGATGTGCAAGGTCGTAACATAATTCCGATCGATTTCGATACAAATCGAGATCGTGACACCCCTAATATTACAGATACATGTTGAAACATTTCAGGTCATTTATTAAATTCAGTTTAGGTTCAGTCCTTTCTTTTTTTTTTATTGTAGCTGCACACAAAACCTTAATCTTTCCAAACAGCAGAGTTTACTGATTGCTGGGAGTCCTGTAAGAACGTTGCATTACGCTCTTAGTTCCCCATAAACATTCTGGATGCATTCAGATAGAAAATAACCTAGAATTTTTTTCAGCAGATTCCCGTACCGGACCAATAAGGCTGTATAAGACATTTTTAGAACAGATACAGGTACCATTATGTCTCTAAAATAAATGTGTGGCATCAATAGTGAAGGTTTTGTACTTTGACAATTACTTTTTATGAGAAACTTGCCCAACAGCACACCTTTCAAGTGTATGAACACCCACACTGGTGTGGCAGTATGGTACCACCATTTAATACGTTTCTCTGTCGCTGAGATGTTCCAGTTCAGATTCTCCATTTGCTTTTCTAATATCTTTTTAGTTTGAACAGAATCTGATCGAATCAACTACTTCATTATCTTGGGGGGTCAAATTCCCATTAAGAAACCTCTAAAAGCCTTTTTTTAATTAACTGATTCATTAAAAGATCAGGGTAGGGGTCATTACATCTGCAGGTCATGAACACATGGTGGGCTGCAGTTCTTTTCCGGCGGGGAGGTCTGGTCTAATTACCATTGCGTCATTTTAAGAGATTGGTATGTTCCTCTGGTTTTTATCAGGCTGTAAATCTAGTCTGAAGGCATCCTGTCAGCTTCTCCAACATGTGAAGCAGCTTTTATCACTCCAACTGTGAACTGCGAGGGGAAATGATGCTGCTTTGGCAATATGAGAGGTTCCTAGTGGGAGATCAGTGCGGATATTTTTAGCAGTGTTTTCCAGTCGAAGGGGATTTTTCTGAAGAATTACAAAGAAGGATTTTGGCTTTGGACCATTTTCGCATTGTAGTAGAAAAGGCCAATGTAGTGAAGTCTGAGCTATGAATGCTGCTTCAGCACCTGAAATACTTTGGGAATGCAAAATATTTGAGCTTTATTTATACGAAAACCAAAATTCCCTTTTTTTTTCTTTCTTTTTTGTAACAAACAGGCTTAAAAAACTAAACCAGCACATGCAAAAGACACTAAATGTAATTTACTGTATAAAAATTGCTGTTTTCAGTCATTAGCTTGAAATGCTCTAAATATTACACAGTAACCCTGGAGGCGACAATGTCAGCCAGACGTCACAATTATAATAATTCATAATTGCCCAGCAGCACCCAGGGAATTAGCGTTAATAGGACATTATTACAGCCATTGATGATGCAATTTGCTCAGTATCTGTAAAAAACTGTATGCGATTCTTCAGCTACAACGGCATCTTTCTGTTAGAATAATGGAATTTGTTTCCACAGTCTTCCGGTGTGAAATGCTCAGAAACCAGATATCAATTAATTCTATGGAGGAATTTACGTGCCAATAATCAAGAGCCTACAGTTAGAATTTGAGAGCAGGATTACATCTCTTTGCTATCAAAACCTCTAATGCTTGCTCTGCAAACTGGTGCTCTCTAAATATTCTCTGTTCTCCCTCAAATATTTGTTTTTGCGGTCATATTTTATGTTTCCTGGCACAGATTTTCTCCTTGCGCGTAAACTGTCTCTGCACGGATCAGAACTGTGCTCACGAGCCTCTCTTCTCTGCTTGTGAATTATGAGCTTTGCATTGTCTTTGTTTTTGTAAGTTTTCATCTCGTTTTTATCCGTTGGGTTAAAACTGTGTGGCAGACTGCACAATAAACTTAGCATGTCAGCTATAAAGAAGATAAGAGACGCCACAATGGGGCAGGCAGACCATGGCTGATTTAGATAATGCAACAACAACGCATCAGAAATGTGCCGCATGTGGCCCTGTCCGAGTTGTCACTGGCTAGTTAATAGAACAGGTGGCTGATATTACTACATATCAGCGTCAAAACCAAAAACCACGATACGGATTCCCAATAGACTCTGCCAATCGAAAATTTCCCTAATAGACCCTGCACCAGAGCCGTTCTAGGAGAGCCTCTCCACTCTCTATTTAGTCCAATTGTAATGAAATTTGGTTGCAGTTCCACCAGAGTTCCACTAGGGGGCGATCACTGTGAGTGCAATGAGATGAATGAGAGTCTATGGAGCTAGACGGCTAAATTTGTCTCTTTCACCGATTGTGGTTGAGAAACCTAAGATTTGATTGTAGGTTTTGCAAGTTCAACATGGGTTATACATCGAAAGTTGAATGAACAAGTACGAATGTCCTTTTGTTTTCTTATAGGTTAAGTTGTAGTTGCCCATAACTAGCTAGCATTGTGCTCATGTTCGCTGATTGGTCAGTGAAGGACTGATTACAACCAGATGTACCGCTTGACGGTATCGTAGCATCCGAAGCGCCACCAGAATGTTAAGGCGGACTTTTTCGGCCAACTTTTTTTTTCAACCTTACAACTTTTTTGGGGTTGCTAGCACTGTTATCTGCCTATGGTTATGTATGTAGTGTGAAATTGAAATGGAAACATAAAGATTGCTGTTAAGCAGTATCTCTGGTCGTACGATCTTTATGACGTCTGTTGAATTAAATAATTATCATAAGTAATTCAATGCATGTTCAAGCAGAGACAAAATGGAGCCAATTTCCAGTTTAACATTTATTTTGAACAGATTAACAAATTGCAGTTTTACAGAGGAATTTGCCCCCGTCGTTCCCCTGTGGTCCAGATTTAAAGAAATCTGAACAATTAAATGATCTTCATTTCACAGCTTTATAGACAACCGGGCCTCTAGGCGTTTCTAATCTCTCCAATCAGAACATTTTCATACAGTGTCTTAGCCCTTATTGGCTGTCAGAAAATTATACAGTCATATGGGTGAGACGTCTTTTCTTAAAAGCTCCTTCTGAGTTTTATGGTTTTATGGCAACACACTAAATCTACAGACATCCTGTTTTTACAGCTTGCAATAAAACTCACCCCAGAGTTTTATGACTTAAAAGCTTACCCCCATAAACAATAGTGACAGACATATATTTTACAACCATGCAAACTATATAAACAGACTTTTACCTTCTGAATAATAAAAGTTTAAACTCTCTGCAGAATAACACCACACGTCATTGACAGTTTAAAGTAGTTTTTAAAGCAAATAAGTGACTCTAAAAAATCTTACACCCAGTAATGTGTAATTTTATTGCATCTTTTTTTCGGAAAAAAAATCCAATTACTAGACTAAAAATTATATCCTGAGAAAAGTGGATTTTGAGGGGTATTGCTCCATAGACCTCCATTCATTCTGCACTCGTCATGAGAGCGCCCTCACATGGAACCAGAGTGGAACTGCAACCAGTTCAGAACCCGGAAGTACCAAGAGAGTGGGAGTTCTCTCTTTTTTAGAATTTCTCTGCCCTGCGCATTACCTTAATAGGAGTACATCTCCAAATGACAGATCTGTGGGTCAGGGAATCCCCTTCTTCCACACATTCAGCGAGCCACCTGCTGCTCTGTATGAAACAGTCTGCATCCTTACTGCCCTCAGCTGGCACTCAGCACCACTTTACCCTGGAACCAAGCTACACAGCTACCAGCAATCATCTCCTTGGAGCACTGGAGCGTAGGTGAAGACGAGTTTAGGGATAGGCAGGCACTGAGCGCTGAATGTTTGTGGTGGGGATTCCCTGAGTCCTGGAACTTACATTGTGCATATTTTGTAACGTTGTCAAGGCCTGATGCACATTTTGTTACCACATTTGGAAACGTATCCCCAAATATGATCACTGGGGGCGTGCTTGGGTCATGCATCAAAATCGTGTGTGTTTAAATAACTATGAAATCAAGTAGATACAGATTTATGAGTTATTTTAATTACAATGACATAAAGTTTTTTTTTTAATTAAAATTAAAAAGCACCGGTTTTATACAGGGGGGAAAGTAGCTAAGGATATTTGATAGACTGTGCACCTTCAGAAATTAACTCATGGATCTTTGCTGTTCTCCATGCATCCCACGTAAACAAACATGGAGCAGCAGATCCTGGTTTAAAAGCCAGAGACTCATTGTAAAGACACACTCATGGACTGGAGCTTAGTGCTCGGTGGTGCTACATAAAGACACGCCAGGCTCAGTCAATCCAATCAACTCATCAATTTCTTATCAATTTTCACTATGCATGCAGAGTAAGTAGGATTCTAATTTCTGAGGTTGGCTGGAGAGGATGTTGATTCTGGACCCTGTGTTTGCCTACAGAGAGGGTGGACGGGAAGGCGAGCAGGTTTATGGCAACAGGTTAGTTTGGATCTGAAGAACAAGAAGGGGAAGCGGTGCAGAGGTCCAAGAGAATGCTGGATGATGGCTGAGGATCCTGGGTTGGTTCTTTGAAGCTGGTATAGATAAGCCCAAATGAGTAGCACCTGCTGACTGCTGCCTGCCACGCCCTGTGCAGAAGGTGAGAGAGGAGCAACACAAAAACCAACAACAAACCTCCAGCACAAAGACACAGAATCCCAACAGAGAGAAGCTATAAAATACTACAAAAATATCACAACAAATTATATTTCAAGTTTAACACATCCGAATCTTATACTTAAATAAAGAGATTGTGTAAGACGATTAATATTACTAGCCAATAATACAGTGCTCTAATATTGTATTGAAAGTAGGCTAGCATTAATGCTACTGTCTGAAAACTAGTAAGCAAAACATTAATAATAATAAAACATGTTTGACATACCCCTTAGTCAAGTTCGAGCTAGTTATCACAGCCGCGTTGTGTACTTATGCATGTACTGGGATATGCAAACTTATAATCCTTGTTTATGTTTGCTCTGTGGAGCAGATGAAATGGTGTTGACAATACGATGAACATTATTGAAAGAAATCTTCAGCAAATTCCCAACACATCTAGAAACGTGTATTTCACTGCATGCACCATCCATTTTGACATTGCTGTGAGGGGACAGGAAGTAGTAAAGCTCTCCGGAATTCATCAACAGGAACTAGCATTTGCTCTCCTGCACAGGGTCTATTGGGCCTCTTTACTAGCCAGCTTCAACATGCGGTGATTCCCAATTTGAAAAAAAAACGAAGCAAACATATCCCCCTGGGCACAGGAAAAGAATAACAAGAAGAGGATGTAAGAAAAAAAGCAACGCAGAAGATCAGTGAGCTGAAATTTTGATGGACCCAACGCAGTTAACGCAGTGCGGCAACCAATCAGAGCTTCTCACTGTAGTGATGTCACTATACACGTATCTTGAATGAAGATGATAAGAAAAAACATTTTCAACAGTGGAAGACAAGCTGATTGTGGCCGTTTGCAATCGCAGAGAACTTTATGATCCGTCCTCATCTTTGTATGGAGACAGGAATGTAAAGGAACTTGCTTGGAAGAAGATCGCTGAAGAGATCGGGGTGTCGGGTAAGTTATCAAATCTTTTCTCAACGTAGTTATTGCCCGTGTCGTTAGCTCCTGGAACAAATGGTTAAACTCCCCAAACTCAGAACGCATCTGAATAATGGGGTGAACCCACAAACAGCGCTGATGTAGCCGAAGTCGACGTTGTCTAGGTTTTTTTAGCAAATAAAGCCAAGCCACTCTCTCTATACGATCCGCTGTAGTTCAGAGCATACGGCCACAGAAGAAGCCCCGCCCATGCGTTCTTTTTTTCCTCAGATGCAAGCATTGCATGCTTTTTAGGACATGCGTCAAACTTCATCCGTTGAATGCGTTGCTCGACGCATCCAACGGATGCGGTTTGAACGCAGCATTAGGCTAGCGGCTAGCCTATTGTTACGCTAACTGCTGGTAAATGACTGTAAAGCGTAGTTTATGCTTTTCTGTTTTGACGGAGACGGATTGACGCAACGGCATTATCCGTCAACGCAAGGGCTCTCCGTCACCTACCTCTGTCTCCGTCAACAGATAGCATATGCATCTGATTGATCAGTTTCAGCAACAGCCAGATATCCTTCACCAGAACGGGGCTCTGTAGTCGCTTTAATCAGTAGTTAATGCAGCGTTTGGCCACTACATGCTTTATACTGAAAGGATAATTTATCTAATTTGTTCTATTGGAGTCTGAACACAAGGAGGTGTAGAGAAACAAAAAAAAGGCTTCTCTGTTTGTTTCCATGAGCATTATATGAGCTGACCTTCTAGAAAAAAGCTTTACAGCTTAATCAAAACTTACTTTCTTTCGTTCATTGCTCCTTGAGGAAGAGATGCGTTCACAAGCCTAGAAAAAAACAGAAACAGAGCTTTCATAGTAGGCAGACGCCATGAAAAGTTAGCACCCCCTGCTGTCCTGGTCGAGCATCGCTGAAAAAAACAATAGACAATGGAGTGGAAAAGCAGAGTACTATAAACGAAAAACGTCTCCGTCAATACGTCTGCGTCTGAGTGCAAATTCGCGGTCGGAGAAGCATAAATTAGGCTTAACACATCACCCTGTTGTACTTGACCAATGCTGCTCTTTAATTACGTTTCCCTTTTTAAAAGACAACTGATGCCAGAAGAGAACTCTCCTTCTTGCTCTTAGATCTGAAAAATTGTTTCTTTTCATGTAATTCTACATGGAAATTTTATTCATAGCCCACTATGCTATAATGTCGACCTTTCTAAAGGCACCTTGAAGATATTAACCGTTGTTGCCTCTAAAAGTCGTCAAAGGCCTCTAGAGGAATCCATCCTTATTATAAACATTTAGTTTGTTGCGACAGCAAGTTAGCAACAATATTTAAGGAAGGCTGGATTTATTCAATTAATGGATATGAATTGGCTCAACTGAGAACAGAAAGTGAAAGTCAGCAGACAAAGAAGATCCCCTGTAGTCTCATTACATACTATTTATGGTATTTGGTTGAAGTATACAGTGTTGGGAAGGTTCACTTTCTATTTGAACTAGTTCAAAGTTCAGTTCACAGTTCATAATTCACATTTTTTAACGAATTTCATTTTCAGAATCGAACTAGTTCCTTGATTGTTATGCCGAGCTTTTTCCCTCAGAATGCTGGCCCTTTCCAGGTTTTGCCACCCATTCAGTTCACACTTGTACCCAGCTGCAACTTTTACCCCATATAGTATATTCTCAAAAACAGGTTTTTATTGTTTGTTTTTTAGGAATTATTAAACGGTTAACCTGGCATCAGCCAGATCTATGTGTAGCCCCGCCCCATTCGAGTCTACACATTTCGATCCGGAATCTTTGCAGCAAAAACTGTCTGAAAAAGGGAGGAATATAGAATAATAAATGGAATAATTTGAGCTGATTGGAGGACGCGTAAGGTAGCACCCACCTGGCACTAGCTTCTACGCGAGCGTCAACCGGCGCGGCCATTTTTGTTTCTCTTAACCGGACAGTTGATACCATCGTCACAACTGAACACCTGCCCAGAAGCACAAGGCTGAGAAACGATTGGTCGGGGAAATATTGGTTGATTCTCCTAAGTTTGGAAAACTCCAAATCTCACGGGAATCCATCTTGCAGAGCAAGGTTATTAAAAAGTCTGAGGTAGGAAGGAACCATGCTGGGGTCTGAAATTAAGGCGATACCACAAAGTGCAATATTCAAAGTGCAAAACATTTAAACATTAATTAGCTTTCATCAGTTTTCAATTTCTGTAAATGTATTTTCTGACTTGTTTGCCCAAAGAAAATTGATAGAACTTGGGTTATACAGTGCAACAATTAGCCCAAGTGAATAAGTAAGGTCGTAATTCCTTTATAAAGTTCATGAAAGCTAGGCATTCCTTTTCTCTTAAAGGCTGCAGCCGAGCTGCTGCTACTGTACCACATTATCTGGGTTTGAGTGGTAGCGGATTTGCTTTTTGGTACATCGTCGCCGTGTCCTTTGATGTGTTTTTTGTGTTTGTGTGTGATTGACACGTACCTTAAAAGCCTAGCCGGATGTTTTATTTAAATATGGTGTTTCAAGTTTGCTGTTGACGTTGTTGATGTCTGGAGTCGTTTCTTGAGACCTGCCACCAAAGTTTACACAAAAATGTATGAATTTTCCCACCTGGATCATCAGTAATCTTTTCAAAGAAATCTATTAGGTGGTCATACGAAGTCACCACTTTATTCATGGATGCCGAATTACTGCTGCTGCAACCACTGGAATTCGCCTGCATTCTTTGTAGTTTGACACCAGAAGCAAACAAGGTGCGACTCGATGATTAGTGTTGCCAGATTTGATCTTTTCCCCCGTTTTAACCACCATGGTTTTAGCCGTGCTTTTGTGAGGAATGCTCGAATTAAATCTGGCATCACTTGAAAAAAAGTTCTGCGCAAGAGTGATGTTCACAAACGTCAGAATGATTGCGTTCACTTTAACGTTCATCAGACTAAAAGTGACAGAGTTCAGTTCATGTTCACAAAAAAATCTAAAGGAGTTCATGAACGATGGTTCAATGAACTTGTTCAAAACAACACTGGACTTATGTAGGGTTGCATACTGAGGTTTAAAATCACTACAAACCTCGCCCCATTTGTTCTCAGTTGAACATGTCTGGGATCAACTTAGATTTGTACTCCGACCCATTTCTGATCCTCCAGATATTGTGAGCCAGCTTGCTGCTAAAAAGATTACAAGAACATTCTTTTTATTTTCTATGTAGCACTTGTCCTAATTATACAATGTAAAACACCAATTAAAAACTGCTTTTTACAACAAAAAAAAGCTTAACACAAAAAATAGACTTTAACAATTCTCTATCTATACTTTGTGAGAGTGTTTTACCAAATTATTGTAGGGAAAATCATGACTTTGCAACTTTATGTAATAATATACAAGTCCTTTGACGCATCATCCTCCCAGGGACAGTGCTGGGTTGTTTTCCTCTCCGGCAGAAACAAGGCAGTGCTGTCCAGTTGGAGCTGACAGGTGCTCCGCGTACGTTGGACCGCAGCCCACGTGGAGCTGCCAACAGCAACCGGGGTGAACATTTGGCAGGAAGACGGCAGCGCTCCGGCCACGCTCGGGCCGGCCGCGATGGAAAAAAACATAATGAGAGCGCGCTCAGTGTGCAAGCATGGTTCTGCTGTTATTTTGTTAGAAAAGTGGTTGCTATCTGGAGCGTCTTTTTCCTGAGTAAACAACATTATTCCAGACACACCCAGCAGTTTATTCCCTTCAGCAATTACCCAGTGTTGGAAATTAAGGTTTCAATTCGTTATTTTCAGGAGTAAAGGCTCTTTTGAGGATGGTGAGGTCATGAATTCACTTTCAGTTTGGAATAAATATTTTTTAGTTTTCTGGGGTAGTCTAGCTTTTATTATGGTTTCTTTTTTTTATTTTGCTTTTCTGCATTTAGTTGTTGCTGCATTTTGTGTCTGTTTTCCAGGCTGATTCAGTTCTTTCATGCCAGACCAGTGTGACTAGTGTATCTGAACCTAAAGAAAAGGAGAAAAGGGTAATTTGTTTAAAAGTTATATCAAAATAAGCATCACAGAATGTTATAGCATTGGATTTTGTTGTAGTTTGTGGAAATTTTAGAATTGAATATATATAAAAGAACTACAAGTGACATTACTTTGCTGGTTTAGAGAATAGGTAGAAAACGGCAGACTCACTGACAGCTGAAAGCTAGTACATGCGGCCCTGAAGCCCCACCCCTCGTGCGCGTTCACGACGTGAAATGAGTATCAGCTGAATGAAGCAGCACTGAAAAAGAAAAAGATTGGCATCCAAAAATAAAGATGCAAGTGTGAAAACTTTATTGTGAGTTAATTGTTTTAATGCATGTATTTTGAATTTCATTGAAAAATTTCACTTTTCATTTTTATTTCACTTTCAATGCAGAATTTTCCACTACATTTATTTCAGATTCAAAATTATGATTTTCTGTTACAATTATATTTTTCAGTGCCAATATTTGTTTTCAGTTTCATTTCAAGCTGATATGATTCTGACCCCATAATTGATTCAGATAACTGGACCACATCTGGGATTAGCAGAACCAATGGATGAACACTTTTTAGACATTAAAACATATGGAATATCTGAGACTGGAATAAATAGTGGAGATCTTCAAACCTGGTGGTAATTCAACAACTACTTTAGACCTGAACTCCTTTGGGGGAGGATTGAAATAACCGCAACAAACTAAACCAAACAAAACACTTTACTTGAACCTGCTGGAGGTTTCTGACGGATCTCTTTAAAGTCTCTTCAAGCAGTATTACAAACAGCAGCATTGAATCAATAAAAGGCTCCAACAAAGTGATGTACGGCTTCATCAGATGGCTCTATCTGCTAATAAGGAGTCCTGCGGGTGTGCATGCAAATACCTGGTCTCTTTGAAGAACATGTTGCTCTACTTTGATGTTTCTCTACACAGAACTGATCCAGTTTCTTTTGATTTTTTTACCCTCTGAAATGCTGTGATACCTAATGTCTTCTCAGATTTAAGGATGGATTTCAGTAAAGTTTATTTGCAAAGCACTAAATTACAGAAAGAAAAAAAAATCTGAAATCAGGTCCAACCCAGAAAAAAACCATCTGTCACAACAGGATTTTATGTCATATATCAACATAAAGTAGAGAAGATTAAATAGAATAAGTGATGTTTTTAAATATAAAAATATTTACTCTCAAATCCTTAAATACAATCCACTGTCTTCAGAAGTAAGCTACAGATATTCACAGTTTAGATGGCTACCAGTAGCATCCATTCACCCCAAACTCCTGATTTTGGTTAAAAGCCAAGGTGGTGCATTCCCTGTTAATGAGGGATTTTCCGAACAGCTGCCTATGCTGCATTCAAGTACAGCTGGGAGACTAGGCTGGCGAAATATCAAAACAACTCCAAAGTGATTTAAGCATGTTTCATCCACTGATGGTATGCAGATGGACAATTCAATTTTCAATTCAGTTTATTCGTATTGTACCAATTCACAACAGATTTAATCTCAAGGCACTTTACGTTGTAGCTGAGCAGGACACCAGACCGGGTGGAGCTTCTATGGGGAGAAAAACACTGAGAGAAAACATGGTTAACAATTGCAAAAACGACAAAAAATACATCTGGAGAGTAGTAGAAGACAAAAGTAGAAGAGTGAAGAAAAGTGGTCAGTCTGAAAATAGACTGAGTTTCTGCCTCACGGACAAAAACTGGGAGCTGGTTCCACAGGAGAGGAGCCTGATAACTAAAAGATCTGCCTCCCATTCTACTTTTAGAAATCCTAGGAACTACCAGTAGACCTGCATTCTGAGAACGAAGTTCTCTGTTAGGAACATATGGAACAATCAGATCTCTAAAGTACGATGGAGCGGAATATTAAGGGCTTTATACGTAAGGAGGAGGATGTTAAACTCTATTCTGGATTTAACAGGGAGCCAATGGAGAGAAGCCAAAACAGGAGAAATGTGATATCTCTTTTTAATATTCATCAGAACTCTTGCTGCAGCATTTTGGATCAACTGAAGGCTTTTAATTGCATTTTGTGGACTTCCTGATAATAAGTGATTACAGTAGTCCAACCTTGAAGTAACACATGCATGGACTAGTTTCTCTGCATCACTCCTGGACAGGATGTTTCTAATTTTAGCAATATTCCAGAGGTGAAATAAATAGATCTTGGAGACCTGTTTAATATGGGATTTAAATGTCATGTCTTGATAAAAAATTACACCAGATGAAGTGACTGATTTAGCAGTTTCCTTTTTAAAGGTTCTGGTCCAAAAACAACTTGTCTGAATTTAAAAGCAAAAAGATTAGAGTCCTCTAGGTTTTTATGTCTTTGAGACATTCCTGTACCTGCACCTGTAATCTACCTAACTGATTGGATTCATCTAGATTTGTGGATAAATATAATTGTTTATAAGCTGCATAACTGTGGAAGCTCATACCATGCTGTCCAATTATTTTACTAATTGGAAGCATATATATATATATATATATATAGTAAAAAAGAATTGGTTCAAGCACAGAAACCTGTGGTACTCCACAAGCTATCATGAATACATTTAGACCAAAGCATTTATGTTATAGATTGGCCTTGTCAAAGTCCAGAACCAGAAGTCTAATTGACAATCTCTATTCAGTTCTACTGAGTTTGAGCTGTTCTGATATCCAAAGAAGATTTGCGGCTACAAACTAAAAGTGTTTCTAGAGTATTTACTCAGAGGAGCTAACTACAAATGCATGCTACACTTTTCAGATAAAACGTGAAACCTTCTGTCCCATTAATCTCACATTGCAATGATTTGCCCATTGAAGCTTATGGTTGTGACATAATAGTTAAAGACATCTGAATCTTTCAGCAAGGCGCAACATCCAGCATTATTATTACAAATTAAAACAGTTCGATAAATGTGGAAAATTAAGCTTCTCAAAAGCAAGAATCATCCTAGAAATAAGTAAAGAAACCAAACCAAGGCTGAAGTTAAAATTTCTGAGGAAACATTTTTGATCAGATAAAAACAGAAGCAGGCAACAGAACATCTTTCACATAAAGTAGGAAATAAGATCGATGGAGCCCAGACTGTAGCCCGTTATATCCAGACCTCACTCTGCACGCAGATGGTCAAGCTGGATGGGAATGTAGGAATCAAACAGCATGATCCCGACCTGGAGGACCCGACCCGACTCACCCTCAGGGCCATCCTCAACCCCTGCCACGCTGTACGGCAGATGGCCTGTTTCCACAACAACGTGCAGGACTGCAGCGAAACGCCAAACCTTATCTGAGCGCCGTGGATGAGGCAGCCGGAGGCGATCTGTTTTGAGGTTAATACTTACAGAGGAGACAGCAGCTCAGACAGAAGACCCAAGCATCCACTGAGCTAAAACACTCCCGAATACATCCACCGGCTTTAAGCTTTTTTCACAGGATATAGAGGATGGAGAAACGCTCCACCAATATGTCTTGTTGGAGCTGAGAGCAGATCTAAAAAGGGATTACCAGCCTGTAAATAAGGTTTAAAGCATTTGATACAGTGAACCACAGTATCCTACTGTCTAAGTTAACTAAATTAAACTTTTCAGAAAAAGCCATTAGTTGGGTTAAATCATATCTTTGTGATCAAACTAATTGTGAAACTATCAGTGGCATTGAATCAACTTTTCTAGAGTGCCCTATTGGTGTTCCCCAGGGCTCCATACTTGGATCCCTGTTAGTTTCGTAACATATTAACGACTTGCCAAATGTTTGCACTAGTGTTAACACTCAACTCTATGGTGATGATACAGATACAGTTTATCAAAGCAAAGTCTGAGGCGGAAGGCTCATCAAAGTTGACCTCAGCAATGACTTGTTTTGATGAGTGGTTGAGCAAATCAAATCGCTTATTAAAACTCTAAGAAGTCAGCATGTTGTTTTCAAAACGCTCTCCAGGAAGATCAAATCTTAATGTATTCTTAAAAGGAGAAAAACTACAGTTTAGATGAATTCAAATACTTGGGAGTTGCCTTGGATTCAGCTTTATCTTTTAAAAACAATGTAAAACAGGTGTGTCAATTTTTATCTTGTTAATTTCCGGCAAATCCGATCATCATTGCCAGATAATGCTGCTAAAAATTTCTTCATTGTACGATACTGTCACATATTGAATATTGCATTACTAATTGGTCACTGACAAGCATGGCTATTTTAAAACCAATAGAGAGCTTGTATAAAAAATCGTTTAAAGAATTTGATAGAAAACCATATTCTTTTCACCGATACCTAATACTTGAAAAACATAAAATTCCGAATTTTTAAATTTTAAAAGACTCAAACTGGTATGTGCGATTCACAAGATCTTGCATGGACATGGATTGTTAAATTCAAATCTGGTACAAGTGGTAAAACAACAAGAGCCTGTACTGGAGGTGATTGTGCGGCACCGTTTAGACGGACAGTGTTCTGACGACAGGTACTATCAGTAAAGGGAGTGGAGGTTTGAAACAGTATGCCTGCAGATATTAGAGACTCTGCTAGTTTTATGGCTTTTAAAGCAAAAGTTAAATGTTGGCCAAGGGGCAAACTCCGCCCGCAGAATGTGAAACCAACGCGGAAGTGACAAAAATTGAAGTTAAGCCCTCATCCGCTGGGGGCTGGCGGCAAAAAGGAGCAAATTCCCATTGACTCCCATGTTAAAAAGGCCAACATGTTTACAGCCTGGTTCAAAAAACCATTTTAGGTTAGATAGTTCAGGTTTACCATCATGACAACTCTGAGGGGGGTGAATTTTTTTCTAACTTCTCCGTTTATTTGTAATTTAATTCTGAAATTATGAATAATTAGGGGCGTGTCATTTTGATTGACAGGTCCATCTAGGCTAACGCTGGTGGCTTACTGTAGCTAATGGTGGCTAACGGTAGCTAATGGTGGCTAACGGTAGCTAATGGTGGCTAACTGTAGCTAATAGCTGCTCCATAGTCTGCTGTCCCCCTCTGCTTACGGGGAAGCTCTTCACAGCCTGGGACAAACGTAAAGACTTCAGTCATTTGGTGTTTCTGAACTCCACTATCAGTTGCGTCTGCAGTTTTTATTTGGTTTTGGATGTAATCTGCAATTATTGGGCAAAGACGGCTTGCTGAGGTTTTGATTACAGTAACAGACCCTCCAAGAAGTTTCTGCATGAGGGGAGGCTTCATACCGGCTATGTTTAACCAGCTGTGGCGGGGTCTCTGTCAGGTGGCCGAGAGGAATGCTGTTCTGGTCGGAGCTTTTATCTCTTTCTACACGCGAGTTGGAGCAGGCGATCGTTCGGGTAGCAGCAGAGCAGCAAAGTCGGCAGGACCGGGACGCCGCGGCAGACCTGGTCAGGTAGAGCACCTCGAGACTCAAGAGCGGGAGACGGTTACATCAGGCTGGAAGACTACAGAGTTGGACTGCGGACAGACTGGATGATCGCTGGTTAGATCAGTACTGGTGTGAGGAACACAGCTGGAGGCATAAACTAATGGATGAGATGTGAGGTGAGTCAAAAGCCTTTTATTTTTTTTAGGGGATCTGAATTTTCATGATGACAATGTGACTACTTTTTGCTGGATGTGTTAAGATAAGCAAACGAAGTCCTCACCCTTCTCCGATGGTAATGGAAATAACACAATATCAGGCTGTATTGATCCGACCCATTTGGGTCTTATTATATTGATCTGTTTTCTCTACTCGAGATGTTTCTGCGTCTAAAGGGATCGTTGTTGAAAAACGGGGTAAAAGTCTCTCAACCGCGGTCTTCTGCCTGAAACTGGCTGCAGCGAACGTCAGCTTCAGTTATCTCCCGACTAGCTTCTGACTAGCTTGTAGCTACGTTGGCTCGGAGCGTTAACCCTCCGTCCCCAGCCTCACAGCACCACTCTCAGCTCCACCTCTTTGCCCATTTTTGGAGTTTCTGAGAGTGACGAGGTGAGTGACGCTGACAACATGGCGGCGGTTGGAACCGCCCAACTGGCCTCATTTTTGCTATTCAGAAACCTATGGGGACGTACCGGAAGGTTAGTCCATTGTTTTATACAGTCTTTGATGATGGCTAAAGAGCAAACAGTCATGTGACCACAAACAAATTTTCCTTTCTTTTGTCTCTAGTACCTAGTTACATTGACAATTGTTATTGTCCTTGTCTGTTGACAGTGTTTTATTTTGTCTTGTTGACTGACTTTTAATCTTGTTTTATGTTTGATATCATTTGTGAATGATTTTTTCCATTTGACTGTTACTATGTATTTCTATTTCTTTTCTTCATCTGCATATGAAAATTAGCCATTGGCTTAATCTGGCATGTTTATATTGTTATGTTCATTAATGTGCATTGTCCCTTTTAAATAAATAATTAAACGAAAAGTTTCAGTCAGATGGAGGAAGTTTGAGAAAGATGAAAGATGGAGGCTTAAAATGTCCAGCTGAGGTGCTTATCAGGTAACGTCAGGGCTCCTCTGAACCCTAAACAAATAACCAGGGAAAGGTTTCTACACTGGATGCATCTTCAAAAATTTTAACACCTAGACAGTGTTTCCTGCAGGTTGAAAGGCTTTAAACCCTCCATGGTGGTCCTGTGGGTTTTCCATCATCAGAACAGGACCATAAACCTTTATAATTTTGGGTCAAAATAGTTTCATCTGTCCATTTAGTTCTCTTCTGCTTATTCAATACCAGGTGAACCTACTCGGTTCTCGACTCTTTTTGATGCGGGGGAGCCGGAGGAAACCAGTGCAGCAAAAAACTAACATGAAGCTGAAGTGGACCGGAAAACGACTCAGGCAAACATTTACAGCCTTCCCACAACTTTAAAACTTTTTATGCACAGCCACACATTTCAATTCTTTTTGTGAAGATTTTGTGTGTTAAACTCAAACTAGTACATGATTTGTAAATCGAAATAAAAAAGAAACGATTATCAGTGGTGGATAGTAACTAGTTACATTTACTCAGTTAAATTTATTTGAGTAACTTTTTAGGAAACATTATTATGAGGTATTTCTACTCTTACTTAAGTAGAATGTCTGGATCCTCTCCCCACTGTGAGTAAATTCAATAAATGAAGAACAAACATATTTTAACCAAAAATACACCAGACACAGACCTACAATTATTAAAGGAGGTCTAAATTTTCTACACAACCTTTGGTTTTATAAAGTAATCTTCTGTCTTGTCGAGCTTTTTGCATGAGCTTATTGATGTAAAGTGAATATATAATAAAGGCCATAAATAGTCACTGGAAGTACTTTTTTACTTATTTTCTAAGCTGTATTTATTCATTGCCTACTGTGAATATTGGTATTATATTGAAAAATGTTACTTAGAACAGTTTTTTTTTCTGTTTAAAATGCGTTATGTAATGATGTTATTTATTTGTATCATGTTTTTGGTTATTCTAGTCTTTAAAATATGTAACCCGAATTGTATGTAACCCGAATTATAAAATGTGGATATCTGCAGATCCTCTATTACTAAAAGTTGCATTGGGTTTTATTTAGGCATATCAGAGCAAAGGGGTTGGATACAAATGCATGTATATTTTTATTAAAAAAAACATGTTTTTAACAATCTTTCCCAAGTTTATGTTGCTGCTTGAAAACTGCAGCAAGGCCTTTAGCAAAAATGTATTTTATGTTAAGTTAATCCACCTGTCTGTGAAATGCTAAAACAGTAATAAAACCATGTCTTCGGAGGTCTGTTTGACCGATCGATCAGCCAGCTCTGGGAAAAGTCCCCCCATGACTTTGATAAATTATCTGCAGTTCGCTCTCTGAAAGCTGTGCTCTCGTTTATCCTGAGGACATTAGGACATACGATCCATCACGCTCGACGGCCACTAAAAGCAGCATCATGCGTTGTCTCCTCTCACATCAGTGGCAGGATTGATTTTCAGGGTCAGGATCACTCTAGAGGTGGTTTAAATAGATTGAGTCTGTAATGTATCTTTAAATTAAGCGTTCACTTTAAAACCTCCCATGTTTACCAACGACATTACATAGACATCTTTAGATTTCTCCGACACATCGTGTGGATCCTTCAGAGGCTGCAAAACCTGAACTCCAACTGAGGAGAGCTAACCAAACTCATCCAAACTGAGATGCTGGATGTTTGCTCTCATATGCTTCATCTGTATATTATTTTGGTAATCCTGTGATGTTTGGTGGAGAGTTTGGATTACTACTCTTGTTGGAAATGTTGAAGGGAGTCCTTCAGTAAGCTCCACAGTGACAGCTGGAGGTTTTCCTCTCTGTGTCGTCTGAGTAAAGAGGCAGATTAGTGTTTCTCTAAAGGAAACTGGCTGCAGCTCAGCTTTGATGTCCTTTTTAACTCAAACGGCTCTAATCAAAGCGCCAGAAAGGGAGCCGGGGCAAGAGAGGCGGCTTTCTCTCAGGCAGATCCCTGGAAATGCAGTTTACGGAGCGCTTCGCTCGTCTCGTTTTTCCCCCGAGGCTCGTCTTTGGGCTGCTGGTGTTTGGACGAGGAACAGTTAGACGAATCTTACCAACCCGGGCAGCAACCCAAACATGAAACCAACGAAAAAGGCGGGTTCCAGAAGCAGCGCTGCCTACATGTGGATTATATTTAGTGTCTTTGCACAGCCTCCTGTACTTCACTCAGATATACAGTACTGTACAAACGTTCTAGGCAGCTGTAAACAAAGAATGCTTTCAGAATTGGAAGTGTTAATCATTTATTTTCATCAATCATCAAAGTTCAGTGAATGAACAAAAGAGAAATCTAAATAAAACCATTTGCCTACAAACAGGATCAATTATTGGTTGAGCATACACTTGAATATAACCCTAGAAAATCCCTGACTTTGTGCAAGTGTACCTGTAGGAATTAATGCTGGTTTGAAGGCAAAAGATAGCAACACCAAAAAAATGATGTTATTTAGATTTTGTTTTGTTTGCTCACTTTTTATTTATTGATAAAAGTAAACAATAACTGATCATATTTCATTCTTTCTTTATAGCGTTTTTTCCACCACTGCTTATTCACTGGACAGAATGTGGGAATTGCCTTCTAAACATATTCCCAGAACAGATTTCTACAACTTGCCTTGTCCTTTATTTAAGGTTGATATGGATATTGTTGCTGACATTGGGATATAAAACACTAAATAAAACTTTTCCAACAAAGTTGATGTTAGAGGAAATAAGTTTGCGAAACAGAAAAGACGACAAAGTCAAAGTTCTCCCTCCTCAGGGCCGATCTGTCCCTTTCACCTTCCAAAAGGCGTTTCTGGAGAAAACTTTCCGAAACCGGAGAGACTCCAGCAGGAAGGTCTCTGAGTGGGTTTGGATTCTGTGACCTTTGCTGTGATCGATATCGATGAAACAAAAAACCAGCGAGCATTTCTTCAAGGAGCTGCCGAACCGCGAGCACTAAAAAAAGCAGAGTTTGAGTCAGAATCTGTCCTGATTCACCTTCAACACTCCAACAGCTCTGTGCTGCTTCTGTGATATCTATCTATCTATCTATCTATCTATCTATCTATCTATCTATCTATCTATCTATCTATCTATCTATCTATCTATCTATCTATCTATCTATCTATCTATCTATCTATCTATCTATCTATGTGGACTGTCAAATGATTAAAAATCACAATTAATTAATAATCATAAATACAGACGTGGACAAAAATTGTTGGTACCCTTCATTAAATAAAAGAAAAACTCATAATGGTCACAGAAATAACTTTAATCTGACAAAAGTAATAATAAATAAAAATTATATAAATGTTGACCAATGAAAGTCAGACATTGCTTTTCATCCATGCTTCAACAGAATTATTTAAAAAATAAATGCATGAAACAGGCCTGGACAAAAATGATGGTACCCCTAGAAAAGAATGAAAATAATGTGACCAAAGGGACATGTTAATCCAAGGTATGTCCACTAATCAGCATCCTAGGTGTCTACAATCCTGTAATCACTCAGTGGGCCTATATATAGGACTCCAGGTAGTCACTGTGTTGTTTGGTGACGTGGTGTGTACCACACTCAATATAAACCAGAGGAAGCAAAGGAAAGAGTTGTCTCAGGAGATGAGAAAGAAAATCATAGACAAGCATGTTAACTGTAAAGGCTATAAGACCATCTCCAAGCAGCTAGATGTTTCTGTGACTACAGCTGCACATGTCATTCAGTAATGTACGATCCATGGGACTGTAGCCAACCTCCCTGGACGTGGCTGCAGGAGGAAAATTGATGACAGATCAAAGAGACGGATAATCCAAATGGTAACAAAAGAGCCTAGAAAGACTTCAAAATAGATCCAAGCTGAACTTTATGCTCAAGGAACATCAGTGTCAGATCGGAACATCCTTCGCTGTTTGAGCCAGAGGACAAATCATTAAAAAAAACAGACTGGAGTATGCCAAACTACATGCTGACGAGCCACAAAGCTTCTGGGAGAATGTCCTGTGGACAGATGAGACAAAAATTTAACTTTTTGCCAAGGCACATCAGCTCTATGTTCACAGACGGAAAAATGAAGCATATCTAGAAAAGAACACGGTCCCTACTGTGAAACATGGGGGAGGCTCGGTTATGTTCTGGGGCTGATTTGCTGCATCTGACACAGGGTGTCTTGAATCTGTGCAGGGTACAATGAAATCTCAAGACTATCAGGGGATTCTAGACAGAAATGTGCTGGCCAGTGTCAGAAAGCATGGTCTCAGTCGCAGGTCACGGGTCTTACAACAGGAAAATGACCCAAAACACACAGCTAAAAACACCCAAGAAGGGCTAAGAGGAAAACACTGGCCTTCTATGAGCCCTGATCTCAATCCTATTGAGCATCTTTGGAAGGAGCTGAAACGTGCTGTCTGGAAAAGGCGCCCTTCAAACCGGAAACAACTAGAACAGTTTGCTCATGAGGAGTGGGCCAAAATACCTGCTGAGAGGTGCAGAAGTCTCATTGACAGTTACAGGAATCATTTGATTGCAGTGATTGCCTCAAAAGGTTGTGCAACCAAATATTAAGTTGTGGGTACCATCATTTTTGTCCAGGCCTGTTTCATGCATTTATTTTTTAAATAATTCCGTTGAAGCATGGATGAAAAGCAATGTCTGACTTTCATTGGTCAACATTTATATAATTTTTATTTATTATTACTTTTGTCAGATTAAAGTTATTTCTGTGACCATTATGAGTTTTTCTTTGATTTAATGAAGGGTACCAACAATTTTGTCCACGTCTGTATGACTGAAAAACTGGAATCTCTTTTTGAGTGAAATACAGGAGAGAACTTTTGTTTTGAACTCCACAATCACATTCACTCATGTCCCTTTTGAAGCATTAATCTTTCAGCCAGTGGCTTATGCAAACTAACTGTTTAACGTTTTCTGCATGTAAAGATGACTGTTTTTTTATAATAATAGTGGACAACCCTGAGCATCCTCTTCATGGGACTATCCTAGAGTGTTTTCATTTAAAGGCTTCAACCGCTTTGCTGCAACACAGACTGCTACAGGAGATTTTTTTCCCCTTCACACAGCCACTAGGAGCTATAACAGCTCCTTGAAGAATTAAATAATATAAGCTACAACAGTTATTTACCCTCTGAGATCAATAACGCATTTTTGTTATTGAATTGTATTCTTCTGAACAATAGAGAGATTATTTACGTATCAACCTGAGCAACATGGAACCTTCCCAGCAAATATTTGGACATTGAATGACCGTTGAAATGATGTTAATCCGAGACGTCCTGTCATGATTGAAAAATAGTTCCTAAGTGAAAGTTTAACCGTCTTTGACGTCATCTGGCTGTGAATTCCACGTCTTTTCTTTGCATCCCTGAATATCAGTATTAATTTTCCTCTTGATTTTTTAAAAGTGTTTTTCAACATTAAGTGTAGGTATATAAACCTGCATATAAAATAATCTTACACCCATTGTATTTAAAAGTGACCGGCAATCTAGACGATGCACATCTAAACTTGACAAAGGTTCTAAAAAGGTCCAAAATCAGCCCAGTCATACCTGAACGTCTATAGCACATTATAATCACCTGTAGACCAAACATCACTTTACTTATACATTGAAAGACACAAAATCTGTCATTTTGGTAATTAATTTGTAGATCAAAGATAATGGGATGAAATAAAAAGCTGCAAAATTCCACATCACATTTATTTATTTGATGGATTATACAACACAGATTTACCTGGGAGACAGGAAAAACATGTTCATAAATTTGTTAATGCAGTCCTGATGGAAGATCCTCCAATGCTGGAAACTTGCTGAAGCTTAATTGTAGGATAATTGCAGCCACAATATGTTATATAAGTTTAAATAAAAATACACATTTCCTCTAGAGCCATCTGTGGATCTGTTGTTATGGGCCATTAGATTAATAGGATTTAAAACCACCATAAACAGAATTAACTTTGAGAAAAGGGAGACAAAATCTGAAAAAAAGTTGTTTTTAACGTGATAACTTTTAAATGACAATTTTAATGATTTATTGCACATGCATTTGTACATGCAGACACAGAATGTTAAATTTTTTCGGTTATATTTGTACAAATTTGTGCATTTACATTGTTTTTTAAAGACTATTTTCTGTTTTTTTCTCTGAGTACAATCTTATTTAGGCAGTTAACAGACCCGCCAAATCCTAAATCCTTCTTATGATTTAAAAGGACAATCTAATTCACTTGGATAATATAAATAGGCCTACATGATTACTTACACATATATATATAAAGCTGGATTTGTTTTTCCTCAATATGTCAATTCTTTCCTCTGTAGATACATTTCTTTTTATCAAACATGGACTTCAACATTAAATTCACAACAGATGTCAGTAACAATCCAGGTCATTCAGACACCTCAAGGAATTAATACAAACTAGTCAGTAGGTCAGATAAACTTATCAAGCATCACAAAAGAAGCATGTCTCATGGAGGATAATAATAATCCTAAAGTGAAATAAAAGGAAATGTTCATTTAAATCAAGAACTGATTAGCTACTCCTTGTAAGACTTTGGACAAAGTGCTCCAAAGACTTAAATGAAGATTTGTCCAAGAGCCAATGATGACTCAGATAGCTCCGACATTAGAAACAACTCTTCCATGAAAACAATAAAGAACATAATGAGCCACAATCATTTATATGTACGCTCACTGCACAAGACTTTACTGCTGATTGTTAATGTAGGCTGTAAAACATTTGAACAAGCCTAGCTGAGGCTTGTAGAGTCTGTGATGAAGAGGTTGGTTTTTTGCATATTTCCTGAACATTGCACAGTCTCATTTTGGGCAAATATTCTGGGGTCTCCACTCCTTTAAAAAAAAAAAAAAGGTTTTAGATAACATTTTTACAGCTATATCTATTTCAGAGCTTTAAGCCTTCACGTATTAACGCATGTTGAATATGAATAAAGTTCCCTGAACACACCACATCAACTGGGAGCTGCCAATGTGAGCAGGAAAATGGACCAGCGACTTTGAGGGATGAGGATATTTCTGACTGACACGTTTCCTTGATGGGAGACTGTGAGAGAAACCCAGCAGAACTCCTGAGACGCTTTGTTCTTCTTTCTCTTTCACTGTTCAGAAACAATAACAGGACACGCTACATGAAGTTTGACTTAACATTGTTAAAATCTTGATTTTCAAATATAAGAAAGAATCAACTAACTCAGAAGTAAAACCTTTAACAATTGTCCTCTTCCAACTAGGGCATTAACTGATTTTTTTTATCCAGGGCAGATTCAACTAAAATGTAATAATGTTCAGTTTATTCAGACCTAAGTTTTGCATTCATAAAACAACAATGATCGCCACGTTTAAAGCAGAACACTGATGTTTTCACTTAAGTGCAAACTGTTTGCAGCCAAAATGAATGTCTAATTTGTTTCTTAGGAGGGAGAGATGCAGTAGATAAAACCAGAGCGTAACTGCTGAATTTATCCAGCTGGAGCTTTACATAATTTACAGCTCTACCTTTAAAGCGTCTTTTTTATATTTAATATAGGTTGTTTAAGCAGCCACTATTTTCTGAAAGAAGCCTGTCTTTTTAAAAGTCCCCTTCTGACTTCCGAAAGCCTCTCAAGAGCCACACAGTAAAGACCACATCTTTTGTTTCTGGGTTTCTGCAGTTTCTGTTCATGTTTAAGCCTTAATTGGGTGACTTTAATGTACACATACTGTTGGAGACTTCTTAAGTACTTCATCTAAAGTTTTTGTGTAATTAAATAGCATCGTGGAACTTACCATTTAATTTCCCCAACTCAGAGATTACTTTCCATAACTTACTAAGTACTTTCTGGAACTTCCCAGGATGTTCATAGAACTTATTGTTTACTTCCTAAAACATAGAAATTGGTTTCCAGAACTTAATAGGGAATTTTTTGAAAGGTTTGTTCTTAGCTCCTCTGAAGTACTTAGTATTTTCCTTGGAAAGTAACTTGTAAGTTCCCTTTAATGTCCAGTAAAAGTTCCTAGCATATTCCATTAAAGTAGCCAATAAGGTCTCTAAAAATTATTTTTCATAAACTTCCTAGTAAATTTCAGAAAGTAATCTGCAAGCTTTAGGAATCTTTGCTGGAAAGTATTAGCCTCAATATTCTGTCAAACGTCCTGGTAAGTTCAGGAAACCAAGCTCTCAGTTGTAGGAAGGTACTTGGTAATTTCCACTAAAGTATTCAATAAGTTGCATCAGAGTTTCAAGTAAGGTTCCTGGTAAATTTAGGAAAGTAACCTCTAATCTAAGGTGTCTGGGAAAGTAACCCTTATGTTCTGTGAATGTGCCATGAAAGTTTTGGGTACGTTCTGGAAGCCAACCTAAGTTCCTGTAAAGTACCTGATAAGTTCCAAGAAAGTAGTTTGTAAGTGGCATGAACGTTTCTTGTGAGTACTCGGTTAGTCCCAATAAATACCTACTAAGTTTCAGAGAGTAAGCTACTTGGTAAATTTAGGAAAATAACCTCCAAGATCCAGGAAGTTACTGAAAGCATTCTGGTGAAGTAACTTGTAAATTCCTGGAATATTGTGTGAAAATATCTGACAATTTCAAGGAAAGTAACCCGTAAGTTTAATGAAACGTCCGTGAAAGTACTCTGTAAGTTACAAGAAGTATTCCAGGAAATTTTTGGATGTTTCTGTGAAAGCAACCTTTAATTTCTTCTAATACTGTATCAACGTTTCTGGTAGGTTCCGGAAACCAAACTCTAGCTTCCAGCGAAGTAGTCAGTAAGTTCCACGAAAATTTCTTGAAAGGACTTGGTAAGTTCCAATAAGTAAGCTACTTGGTACTTTAAATTTAGGAAAGTAAACCCCTAAACTCCAGGAAGTGACTAAGTGCCTTCTGGGAAGGTAACCTGTGAGTTATTGAATTGTTCTGTAAAGGGATGCTGGGGAATCCATAGGAATATTCTCGTTATCTGGCAATAAATCAAAGGGTTGCTTGTGTCAACCAGGAAATTAATCATTCATTAAATTATCAACGGCGCACCAGCTTTAATATCCTTTTTTATATAAAAGCTAATATTAATTACAGGACCAGATGATCAGTCTATCTGAAAGATGAGCCTTTTGACCCACATATTGAAACACACTCAATAAAAGAAGCAGAAAGATTTAACTCAGTTTGTAGAATTTAATAACCAAATTGCTCACACAAACATAAATTAGTCCAGTCTTGGCTAGTTCGGCCCCTGCTAACAAAAAATGGGGGGGTCGCTTATTAATAAGGGTAATTTAACTAAACCATGCGGACAGTTGATACTGCTACCCTGCTGGCTAACAAAGGGTAAAAAACTCAGATATAGGTGGGATGGAGTCTAACGTCCGTCCTTTAATTGTTCTCTACAGAAACACGGAACAAAGGCAAAAATCAACACACTACTTTGCTTACAGATCAAAGAAACAGAGTAACCTTAACACAACAGATCTTAAAAACAAGTTTGTAACAAAGCATGCATGCACAATCTATCTAATTTGGCTCCAACCCAGATTTAAAAGTAAAGAAAGGATTTTTCCTACTTTAGTCCACGATCAGAGGCTGGGCGTCGAAAGGGCGTCGACTCCCATCATTCCGATGCACGGAATGATGGGAGTCCATTTAGATTGGGTTCATTTTAATATTTCTTCATTCTAGGCAGACCCAACAAGGGATTTGACAAATATGAGGAACGTGTTCCTTAACTCAAGTGAAAGTACTCTGTAAATTCAAAAAAATGTATGGTAAATTTTGTAAAGTAATCTGTAAACTCCAGGAACTTACCTAGATCTTTCCTGGAAAGTAATATGTAATATTCCATAAAATTTTCTGGAACGTCCCGGAAACCAACCTCTAAATTCTTGGTTGGTTCCATTAGTTGGTAAATTCCTATAAGTAAGCTACCCTAACACCTAAATTCCACTACATGCGCTCCGCTCCGCCACGCACGCTGCAACAAATCCGATCCCGTTGTAATGAAAAATAACTATTCCGCTACCGCCGCCGTGCGGCGCAGGGCGCCGGCCGACGTTTCGCACTCCGGCAAAAATAGGATTGAATCGAATTTTGCCGGACGCCGGAGCAAGTCCGCAGTAAATCTACACAAATAAAAAAGTACCAGGCAGGATGCTGAAAATGTAGATCATCCGGTTTTTCAAGATAAATAAGTAAAGACAGATTTCTTTTTTTTTTAAGATAAAAAATACGCTATAAATACAGCTTATCTGCTATAAATGTACTCACCCATTGTTTAAGAAAGTCCGTGGAGATATCTTGATAAAGAATAATAGCAAATAGAAGTATATCAGCTGTTGTTTTCTGTTTGTTTTCCTTGGAATGAATGATTTTGGTCTGACTTCCGTGTATATAGCACTGCTCTTTATCGCGATATCTCGCAATTCCCGCGCATGCTTCGTTGAGCACCTCTGGGCTCCGAAGCGGAGTTGGGGCGCATGCAGTGTAATTTAACGACGACAGATAACCGCTGCGGCTTGCGTGGCGGGGCGGAGCGGAGCGCATGCAGTGGAATTTAGGTGTGACTTTTCAGTAAAAAAATATGCCTGGCAAGTTCAGGAAAGTAACCTGTAAGTTCTGATAAAATTCTGTAAATGTTCCAAGACGGTACCTGGTAAGTTTTGGAAAATGACCTCCATTCGGACATTACCCTGAATTCTGGGAAAGTGCGTCAGTTCCACAAATGTTTTTTGGAATTTGTCTGGGAAGTTCTTTATATTTATTTATTCGGTAGCCTAATGTTGAACAAGGTAACCTTTAAATGTCCATGTAAACAAAAAGGAAAAGTAAATATGGAAGAAAGTAATTTTAAGAAAGGTTGCTAAAATTAAAAATCTTTGAATAGGACATTCAGAAGGACTTGATCCTTGTTTGCTGTATCTTCATTATCCAGGTATGGAGGTCAATTTGGTGTTGATCTTTGATTCGAGAAGCTGCATAGATAGTCTCCTGATGATAAAGCAACACTCCAGCTCAGCTCTAATAAATCATGGAGCTTCTGTGGAGATGAACCAGTTTCTCTGAATGTGTTGCCTGCGTATGAGCAGGAAAACCTGAGAATAATTTGTCTTCTGCGGGTTCTCTTACTATTGTTTCTCTTTGTGAGGGGCCAGTGGGTGTTCAGAGGCCTGCAGGGGGAATAAATCACAGAGACACCTTTGAATGGGGGAGCCATTATCCTGATAAACACTAGAGGAGGTGAGTGTTTCCAGCCTGGGGGTCCTACAGGGACGGAGCTGATGGATCGGAGCATGCTCAGTTGCTGCTTTTGTTCCAGTACTATTGTGTTGAAGGAGTGAGGCGACATTAACTGCCTGCAGAGCTGATTGATTTTAAAATTTAGTCTAATTTTCCATCTGATGGAACCCCCTTCATTCTTCACAGTGGAAGTAAAATTGATGTTGTGGGAACTTTTTTCCCGCCATATTTATATTCTCTCGTTAGTTGGTAGTACTCAATCAACATTTTAGCTTTATTTTTAGCTTCTCATTTTGTGTTATTTGCTCTCGAATTTCTGCAGTTAATTCAGGTTTTTGTTTTACTCCTGCTGTGTGTTTCTTGTTGCTGACCTGTTTTACACCTGGTTTCTGCTAGACTGGCAAGAAAGATTAACATAGAGCTGCTTGGTTCTGCCTATATTAAAGCTGTCCAGACAAACGAATGAATTAATTGGCTCTGGGGACTCATTCACACTATCAGCATCCTGAAATCATAACAAAAAAATAAATCAAGAGTCAGAGATGCAGAGCAGATGGGTATTTGGGACCCCAAAGCCAAGATTTTTGGTTTCTGCAGGAGTCACTGTCCAATCATCAAGTCAGAACTGGAAGCAGCTTGATTTGTTTGTTTGTAGACATATTGTTAGGTTTAATAACATAATTAAAGGCTAATTCCATTTTTTTTCAATCTGGACCTTATTTTTTTTAGCAAATTTTATGTTTTTTCACTCACCCTGAGAATTTTGGAGCCAGTCTGAGCCGTTCAGCAGTATTTATATCCACTTCCTCCATCGGCAGACATTCGTAGAACGGGAGTGCTCGGGGCAGGAAACATTTTGCTTGTAATAAGGTTCAATCTGCCCAAAACGCAGAGATTTTACCATGTTTATATTTCCCTTGGACTTACGAACACCTCGGAAGTGGTTCTTGATTCTCTTCTAGGCTGATTCGGACGTAATACACATTTTCTAATAAAATGTGTCTGTTGCCATATTCCCCAGAGTTAGATCAGTAAGAAACTGGCATTTTGCAACCAGCCTAGTAATTCTACTGATTTGTCCTTTTGCTCTAGTTTTAGCAGAACTGGTGGAAAAAAACAACTGGAATTTTCCTTTAACAGATCTGCTGTGGTGTAAATATGTATTACGTCCAAATCAGCCCAGAAGAGAATCGAGAAGCACTTCGTAAGTCCAAGGGGAATATAAACATAGTAAAATTACTGCGTTTTGGGCAGATTTGACCTTATTATAAGCAGAATTTGTCCTGCCCCGAGCACTCCTGTTCTATGGATGTCCGCTGATGGAGGAAGTAGATATAAATACTGCTGAACTGCTCAGACTGGTCAGGGTGAGTGAAAAAACATAACATTTGCTAAAAAAATAAGGTCCAGGTTGAAAAAAAAATCCGGAATTCCCTTTTATAGGGATATTCCACCCATAAATTAAAACTCGTATGTCGCCATATTCCCCAGAGTTGGATAGACAGTCATTTTCCTGATCTGGTTGCAGTCTGTTTGCTTTAGCTTAGCATAAACCAATGTAGGTGAATGGTAGCAACTAGCATGCTAGTCGTTCCCATTTATCTAAAGCTAAAAATTGGAGCAAACAGACAGATCAGTAGAATTAGTGGGCTGGTTACCAAATGCTAGTTTCTAACTTATCTAATTCTGTCGAATATGGCAACAGACACATTTTTACTCAGGGGTGGAATAACCCTTTAACACTGATTAGTTTACAGGTGTCAGTGTTCATGGATGGATGCTTGTTTTCAGTAGAACTGATTGAATGACTGTGAAGTTTAGAAACAGATATATGACCATATGATTTGACCAGAATGTGTGGTACTACAGCCGTGTCCAGTATTATGTCATCATGTTCATTTTTACTGCAGGTACAACCCTAAGACACCCAGAGAAATAAAATATACACTGAGATGTTGGAAGCTTTTCCTACATTCTGCAGCTAAATTGGCTCTTTAAAACAAGGGAACTGGGACTGGACCACTGTTTCCAGGAGTGAGGATGGAAATGGATTCTCATTAGGCCTATACACCAGAGTTGAAGAGTCTGGAATGATTCTTGTAACACGGATGTCCTAATTGTCTGCAACCTCCTGAGGTTTCCCTCATTTTACTTTGACAATCAGGATTTAAAACAACCGTGGCTGCGACGTTCTATAAGTTTATATAATAACGGCATCAAAGCCCACTCAGTCTAGGGCTGAATATCTCTTTAAAGATCTAGTAGTCATTCTTAGCTCTTCTCCAGGATGGTCTTCAAGGCGCTCAGCTGCTGTGTTTCATTACAAAGTTGATCTTTTGGGGATGGAAGCAGAACCATTTTCTTTCAGCATGCTGAGCGCTGATTATCACAGTGTTCAGAAGGCCTCCGGTCCGGATTAATGAGCCCCGGTGGAGTTTATCAGTTTAATCAGCGACGTCTTCAGGATGGACTGTTGCAATGTTGACATCTGCTGGCTGCTGTGCCGAAACACAATAAATAGGAAAAGGTGGAAAGCTTTGACATGAATTAATAGAGGGGGATGAAACGAGTCTGCTTCTGGAAAGAACACAAGATTAAAGAAAATATTTATTCTCCAGGCTTTACAGTAAGAGACAATAAAGACACTCTGAACAGTCAAATAGCTCATCTTTACATAACATCCCTTAAATGAGACAAATCTTTCAGCTTTAATTTACCTCGTGTCTTTAGGCAGAACAAGGTGGATTACTGGGCTTTCCATGTTAGTATTTTTATTATTGAAATGCACCTAATTATTATTTATTTCTGCAATTTTTGTATTTATTTTTGTTTTACAATGTGTCGAGGTCTTTGTTACTTCAGTTCTTGTGTAACAGGTTTTTCCCAAAGATTTTTACAGCAGAGGTAAAACCTTTTGTTGTCTGTCATTTTGACTGACTGTTTAAAAAAAAAAAACATCTGGTCATAATCAATTTTCTTCTGTCAATTTTTTAAATGATAACCTGTTCAGTAGTTCATGTTCCTTAATTTAGGTAATATTAAATCTGAAAACAACTAAACGGACAATTTACATCGCTGCTTCAGCCATAGTTTTGAAATTAGGGAACATTTATCACATTTAAGGGATCAGAAAACTCAACAAGGAGCTTTTCTGTTTGCTTCAGTGGGACGAATTCCCCCTGGATGCACTCGTTTTGCATCAGTAAACTGCAGCAATCTGTCACCACCAGTCTGTGTCTAACACGCTGTTAGCTCTTGGTTAGCAAGATGCATTGAGTACGGCGTCAAGGTCTGAGAAGAAGTCTTTTTTCGGGTCATTCAGTTACCTGTACTCCGTGCGTAAATTTGTAAATGTTTGTGCATTTGCATCAAGTGGTCAGAGGTGTGAATACTAATCCGGAGATTTTTCCATCACCGTTTAAAGAAAAAGGTTAAATACGGAAAATATTCGGTTAACTTGACCACTCATTTACAGGAAAAACAGAAAAATAATACATAAACAACCCACAAACAAAACAATGATCAAACAGCAAATAAGTGTTGAGTACCACGACCAAAATCAGTGTCTAAAGTGAATAAGCCAATTTGAGAAGATGTGTTTTGAGCCTTGAAATCTTTTTGCCATGTTTTGAGGTTTTTGTTTTGTTTGCTTACTTGGCTTCTCTTCATTACGTCTTTTTGATCTTTTTTTACAGTCTGCTCATATCCTCATTGTGGTATCAGGCACTCTGAATGGTGTTTTCTGGCCTTGTGTTATTTCGTACCTAGCTTGGACTCTCTTTAGACTCACCCAGGCATCTTTTCATAGTGTCTTTACCAAGGGGCAAACTCCGTCTGCAGAAAGTGAAGCCAACCAGGAAATGGCAAAAATTGCATTTCAGCCCTCATCCACTGGGGGCTGGCTCCATAAAGGAGCAAATTCCCATTGACTCCCATGTTAAAAAGGCCAACTTTACAGCAAAAATAAACATGTTTACAGCCTGGTTCAAAAAACTATTTTAGGTTAGATAGTTCAGGTTTACCATCATGGCAACTCTGAGGGGGGTGAATTTTTTTCTAAATTCTCCGTTTATTTGTAATTTAATCTTCAAATTATGAATAATTAGGGCCATAGCTAATGGTGGCTAACTGTAGCTAATGGTGGCTAACCGTAGCTAATAGCTGCTCCATAGTCTGCTGTCCCCCTCTGCTTGCAGGGAAGCTCTTCACAGCCTGGGACTAACGTAAAGACTTCAGTCATTTGGTGTTTCTGAACTCCACTATCAGTTGCCTCTGCAGTTTTTATTCGTTTTTGGATGTTAATCTGCAATTATTGGACAAAGACGGTTTGCTGTGGTGTTGATTACAGTAACAGACCGTCCAAGAGGTTTATGCTTTGGGGGGAGGCTTCATACCGGTTGATGCTTCACCAGTTGTGGGGGGGGGTTTGTCAGGGGGCCGAGAGGAATGCTGTTCTGGTCGGAGCTTTTATCTCTTTCTACACGCGAGTTGGAGCAGGCAACCAGTCGGGTAGCAGCAGAGCAGCAAAGTCAGCAGGACCGATAAACCGCGGCATCCAGAGGCTGGAAGACTACAGAGTTGGACTCTAGACAGACTGGATGATCGCTGGTTAGATCAGTACTGGTGTGAGGAACACAGCTGGAGGCATAAACTAATGGATGAGATGTGAGGTGAGTCAAAAGTCTTTCATTTTTTGAGAGGATCTGAGTTTTCATGATGACTTTGTGACTGCTTTTTGCTGGATGTGTTGTTAAGATGAGCCGTCTATGTCCTCACCCTCCACGGATGGTAATGGAAATAACACCATATTAAGCCGTATTGACCCGACTCATTTTGGTCTTATTATATTGATATGTTTTTCTCTACTTGAGATGTTTCTGGGTCTAAACTGATCGTTGTTGAAAAATGGGGTAAAAGTCTCTTAACCGCGGTCTTCTGGCTGAAACCGGCTGCAGCCTATGTTAGCTTCAGTTAGCTCCCGACTAGCTTCTAGCTATGTCGGCTCGGAGCGTTAACCCTCCTACCCCAGCCTCACAGCGCCACTCTCAGCTCCACCTCTTTGCCCATTTTTGGAGTTTCTGAGAGTGACAAGGCGAGTGACCCGGACAAGATGGCGGCGGTGGGAACCGCCCAGTTAGCTTTATTTTTGCTCTTCAGAAACCTGATGGGTGACGTCAACCAAGGTTTGTCTATTTATATATACAGTCTATGGTCTTTACCGACATAATCTCCTTGTACTCCTCTTGGGGTCTCTTTGCACCTGTTGAAGGGTCTCTTCACATTCTCCTTTGGCTGTCTTTGAAATTACTTTGTGATCTTTTGGGGCCCAGCTTGAGGTTTCATTTCCTAGGTCACAAAATTTCACCCACTGATCTGTCTCTTTGTAACCATTTTCTGGTCTCATTACATTTCTTCGTACCCACTTGGGTGTCATTCGTGGTCTGTTCACAAACCTTTTGTTCTTCTTGTACACAGTGTCTTCTCCTACCTAGTTTTGGGTCCTTTTGTACTCTGTGTGGGGTATTTCACACCTGCCTTGTGTTCTCTTTGTACTCACCTTGTGGTCTCTTCATACCATCATTGGGGTCTTTTTGTGATTACCGTGGGATTTCTTTGACCCTTTTTTGGGGTCCCTCATACTTGCCATGCTACTAAATAGTTGCTTATACCTTCTTTCTACTGACGGTACAAATTGTTGTGGTTACGCTAATTTTAGTGTTTCTTCTGAATATGCCGGACTATAAAAAAGGAAACGAAACTGCATCAACCTGTGCTGTACAGCTCAGTGGAAACATAGATGATACTTTAATGAACCTGCAGTTAAATAGAATAATTTTTTGACTATTTTTAGAGTCTCTGATGGAACAACATTTTCAGAAAGTTTTTTGTTATTGTACAGTAATGAATGGAACTGTATGAATACGTATGATAGATATTCATGAGGAGTGTCGTCTGTAGCTTCACATAATATCTCCCACATCCAGTTTTAGTAACCCCCATCCTCCCCCTCATCCCGCTTCTTTGTTCGTATTTCAGAAGGCTGTTGGAAAAACGTCTTAATGAACAGGAGTCGCAGTTCTCATTATTCCTGGTACTTGTATAGAGAACTTTGTGTTCTTCACTCCTCCAACTGGATATAATCCATATTTTTGGGTAGAGTCTTAGTTGTGTATTGTTTTTTTTTTATTGCAAAGAGAAAGCTTGACTAAATTTACTCGCATTACCTTTTAAAATAACTACATTTAATGATAAGTATGTGTTGTGAAATCAAATGAAATTGGAAAGGGACATTCAAATCCTTTTCTTCTGACAGTTTACCATGTAAATCCCTTTTTCTCAACCCCCTATATTTAGAAAGGGGGTTATTTGTAGTCTGAGAGTCAAACTGTGTGGAGGTGCAGAGGATCTTCTGCCTGCAGCTAAGCTCGTCATTATTCTCCTCCATATTTGGGTCATGTAGTTCCTCTGTGGTGGTTTAATTTGCATAATTGTAGGATACAGTATCAGAAGCCTTATTTTATTCCTTTGGCCCGATCCTCTGGCTAATCTTTATAATCATGGACATGTTCCGTAGAGGAATACTGTGGGCTGAGCTAAACACAAGGAATTTTATCAGCCAACTGAAGCCTGTCTTTGAATTGTTAAACATTTAATTTGAGGTCATATAAAGAGACTGAAATAATGTTTTGGCTGCATTTCTTCAGTGAAAACCTACTAAACAACCCAGATGTTTTGTTATTTTAATCAAGTAAAAATTACGCAATCTTAAACAATGAAAAATACAAATCCGAAAATGAAATAAATTAATTAAATAAAGATAAAATAGTGTAAAAATATGAAGAATGAAATTCAACTAGGATAAATAAAATTACTCAATTAAAAGCCAAGCTAGAAAGGTAGGTCTTGGGCCTCTTTTATAAAACATGAGCAATGGTAGAATGAGGCTTTGCCATTAATCTTAGTTTTGACTTTTGGAACCACTAAAAGGCCAATATCAGAGGACCTGAGAGACCGTAAGGTAAGGTAATTTAAAAGGCTGAATGAAAAAATAAGACTAAGACCATTACGACATTTATAAACTAATAAAAGAACCTTAAAATTAATGCTAAACACACAGGGAGCCAATGCAGTGACTTTAAATCTGGGCTAATGTGTTCCCAGAGAGCAGCGCATTACGCTAATCTACTGAAAATAAAAGCATGCATCAACAACTTAATTTCTTGCAAGACAGAGAAACAGATAGACTCTGGCTATGTTTTTGTATATGTTTGGTATGAGGAGTAAAATTTTGGCTCAGGGTCTTTACAACAGCCAGATTTTGTACACAATGAAGCCTTTTAAAGTTCAATATCTAAATTTAGCCAGTCACTAGAGCACACACCCTGCTGTTAAAATTACCCTAATATACCAGCTTGGTGTGTCTTTTGAAAACGCCTTAACTTTGTACCACTGTCTATAAATAAATTCAAATCAAAGCCCGGTGTCCAATCATTCAAAGATGGAAGCCCATGGAGAAGATTACATTTTAGACTCGTGGACATTTCGCCAGACTATACCTTTTTATTTGATGCGACGACGCTTCATCCGCTTCATCAACAAAACGAGAAGCAGAGTTTTCCTGCATATCCATCTCAGTCTTCACAATTGATAGCCCTACACCCTAACCACTGTGCTACAGCCACAACACAAACATCACAGGCAGTCAGGAGTTTTTATCAAGCAAACAGAACACCACACGGCCACACGGTTTATTAAATGGGGGGAATAGATTACGAGTCCGTGCACACAGTTTAATAAAATGAGGAAACAGGTTAGTAATTCATGTCCACTGTTGGACTGAGGAAATGCATTAATAATGACTAATTATTGCCAGGGTCCGTACGTTCGACTCACAATTAATATTTTTATTGGTGCTTTTATCTGGCAATGTGCAGCCAAACCCAGGCCCTGAGTTGCAGTACATTTCATTGCCATCTGATGTGAAATCCATGTCTGGTTTGAGTGTAATTCACCTTAATGTTCGCAGTTTGCTACCCAAAATGGATCTGCTCAGAATTTGGGTGAATTTAACAGATGCTGATATTGTTGTACTATCTGAAACCTGGCTGACAAAATCAATCGCTGACACTGATATTGGAATAGTTGATTATAACTTGTTTCGTGCTGACAGACCAAGGAAGGGTGGCGGCGTTGCTATTTATGTCAAATCTAAATTTAATGTAAAGTTAGTTTATTCAGAATCAATCAGCTGGAATTTCTGGCAGTGAAGGTGGAATTGGCCAAGGGCCTTAATGTAACTGTTGTTGGATGTTATAGGCCTCTTTCTGCCCTGAGTACTGCATTGCAGACTCTAATGCAACTCTTATCCCGGTTGGACTACTCTAAAATTATTTTAGCAGGTGATCTAAACTGGGACTGGCTGAAACCTTGTTGAGATGAATTTAAGTCATTTTGTGATTTTGTCAATTTTACACAGCTAATCAATTCTCCCACTCGTCCAAATCTTAAGTGCCATGAGAAATCCACCTTAATTGATTTAATTCTGACTAACGTCCCGTAAATTCTCTTCTGTTGGTGTTTTTTGCAATGACATAAGTGACCACTGTGTTGTTGCTGCTGCAAGGAACTCTAAGATGCCCAAATGTAAACCTAGGGTAATCTGTAAGAGGAATCTAAAAAAAAAATTAAATGAACAGGGTTTTTGCCATGATTTGTTTAATTGTGACTGGAGTAGAATTGAGCTGATTCCTGACGTGGAGTCAGCCCGGATCTTTTTCCGGGATAGTTTTTTGCCCCACTTCAGAGCTTCAGAGTCAAGGGTTGTGACAATCCCTGGTTTTCTTCTGAGCTTAGAGACATTCTTCATCACCGCAATTTGGCTTGGGCCAAGGCAAGAAAAACGGGCTCTTCGTCCAATTGGCTTGTTTTTAGGCAGTTAAGAAATAAATGCTGTTCTTTTATTAAGAAAGCAAAATCTGAGTTTTATCTGTCAGCCACTACAGACACCTTAAATGATCCCAGAAAATTTTGGAAGGCTATAAAATTACTTTCTCTAAACAAAGATAGTATTAATATTCCTTCTTTTATTATGAAAGAGTCTGTAGTTGTTCATGACAAGCTGGAGATATTGAACCATTTTTATGAGCATTTTATTAAGTCTGGTTCTTTGTTTGACACCGCTTGTCCTTCTACTGTCACACCTTGTAGATATGTACCAGTCTCTACAAGTGTCTTCAATTTCACTCCATTTTTAGTGGCTGACGTTCATAAAGCCCTAAAAGAGCTGGCTCCTGAAAAACCTCCAGGACCTGACCTCATAGAGCCTTACTTTTTAAAAATGGCCGCTGATTGTGTAGCAAAGCTTCTAACATGCCTTTTTAATCTCACTTTAGAGAGCAACACCATTCCCAAAATATCGAAATCGGCATTTGTTTGTCCATTATTGAAAGGGGGTGACCCGTCAAACTTAAATAATTTCAGGCCAATTTCTAATCTGTCTGTTTTGGCCAAAACTCTTGCATCCCTCATGAGTGATCAGGTGAAAGACTTCCTGCATGCACAGGACATTTTATCCCCAGTTCAGTCAGTTTTTAGGAAAAAACATAGTACCATCACAGCTGCAATGAAGGTGATAAATGACATCTCTGTTGCTCGTGACAAGAAGCAGCACTGTGCGTCACTTTTTATCGATTTGTCAAAAGCTTTTGACACGGTTGATCATGATGTTTTAAAGATTAGGCTTCTTAATTCGGGGTTCTCAGAGAAAACAGTCTCTTGCTTCTCAAACTATCTTAGAGACAGAACCCAGTGCATTAAGCATGATGGTGTTCACTCTGGTATTTTACCAATCCTTAAAGGGGTGCCACAAGGCTCTGTGTTAGGCCCTCTTTTATTTACTATTTATATAAATAACCTTGATCGGTATGTGTGTGATGCAAACTTTCATTTTTATGCAGATGACACCGTAATTTATTGCTGTGCACCCTCTCTTAACCAAACCATTGAACATTTAAAGAATGCTTTCACTGTGGTCCAAAACAATCTGCTACAGCTGAAACTTGTGCTCAGTGCGGACAAAACAAAACTTATGCTCTTCACAGACCCTCGGAAAAGGCCACTTAATGTTCCCTCAGTGGTTACTCTTGACGGACGTGAAATACGGACTGTTACAACTTATAAGTACCATGGTATTGTTGTTGATGCCTGTCTTTTAAACCCCATGTTCACTGCCTAGTGAGAAAGTTGAGGCTAAAATTGGTTTTTATTTCCAAAATAAGCTGTGGTTTTCTTTTAACGCTAAAAAACGGCTGGTGGCATCCACTTTTTTAATCTGTGCTGGACTATGGTGATGTATTATACATGCATTCATCTGCTCAATGTCTTCATATGAGTGACGCAGCCTATCATGCCTCGCCAAGATTTATCACCAATTGTAAAGCTCGCAGCCACCACTGTGAGCTGTACTCTCGTGTAGGCTGGTCTGCTCTGGCAACACGGAGGCTCTGTCATTGGTACACCTTTATATATAAGGCTATTCTTGGTGTGCTTTCATCCTATTTATGTTTACTTCTTATGAAGAAAAGTACTGGTCATTACTCTCTGCGTTCTCAGGCTGTTGTATTGCTTTCTGTCCCACATGTTAGAACTGAGCTGGGTAAAAGGGTCTTTGTTTATTCAGCACCCTTTACATGGAATTTGCTGCAGAACGACTTAAAACTTTGTAATTTGATTCCTTTGATTGTTTTTAAGTCAAAAATTAGATGTTTTGAGTTGGAGTCCCGAACATGTCAATGTTTTTAATTCAGATTTTATTGTAAGTGCAAAATTGGCCTTTCATTTATTTATCTATTTTAATTTCCATGTTTTTCTGTGTGTTTCTGTATGTATGTAATGATGAGATGTAACTCAGCTGCCTATCTTGGACAGGTCTCCCTTGCAAAAGAGATTTTTAATTTCAATTGGCCTCTCCTGGTTAAATAAAGTATATAACAATAATGAGGATGGAAAATGTTAGGAGCCATACCATTGGCTGAAAGCGAACAGCTGGCTAAGTGATTAATTTGATTGACAGGTTCCTTAGCCAATGATGAGGAGATGAGGATGACGAGAACATCTCGTTAGGTGAGTCTCAGAACACAACACACAGAATTCTCTCACAAATGAGAAGTTTTGGATTCATGCAAATTCAGGAATTTGTATGATCTGTGAGTATATATTTGAAGCTTTTTTCAAAATTATATTTGTGAAACAGATTGTTTGCATTTGTGAAACAGATTTTGTGCATTTTTTAAAGAGATTGTGTGCCTTTTTTAAACAGATCGTGTGCGTTTGTGAATTAATATTACAGGTGTTTCTGAAAATTATATTTGTGAAAATCCACGTGTGCATTTGTGAAACAGGCCTGGTGCATTTGTGAAACAGATTTTGTGCATTTTTTAAAGAGATTGTGTGCCTTTTTTAAACAGATCGTGTGCGTTTGTGAATTAATATTACAGGTGTTTCTGAAAATTATATTTGTGAAAATCCGCGTGTGCATTTGTGAAACAGACCATGTGCATTTCCGAATGAGCATATGCATTCGTGAAAAACACAGCGTTAGTTTATTTTATTTATTTTTTTTATATTTATTATTATTATTTTTATTTATTTATTTATTATTTCTCGACTCCGTAGCCTCACCACAGTTATGCTCAGTATGAAGTATGAAGAAGTTCTGAGGGGTTCATGTAAATGTGTTTTCGGTCCGTAATTTAAAGTCAGAGGAAGTTTCAGTGAAGATATTTACACCCTATAAAGGAGTCGAGATGACATTTCTGAGTGTTCCAGCTGCCCAACATGTAGGGTGCACAGAGGTCCCACTGACCTGATGTTGGAACCACTGAGTTTGTGACCACATCAATGTCATATTATCACATAATGTGCGGTAAAAGTGATACTCCATAATAAGGTCAGATTTGCATATGGAGTCCATATGCAAATCTGACCTTCACTCCACCGCCTTACGCTCAAGCAACCTTCTGGTAACACTGACTGTCACACAACCTCTGGTGGCTGTTCTAGACATTTCAGCTAGATCTGCGTGTTGACTAAATGTAATCGAAATCAGTCCCTTCACTCGGTTTTCTGAAGCGTTTGCTTATTTATTTGTTCTTTACAGTAGGTGTACATCAGAATATAGAATTACTTGTTGCTAAATTATTTGGTACCAAGTATAAAAATGTTCATGATGTTCAAAGCATTCAGGGAAAATTGTCTTGGGGAAAAATTTGTGGTCCAAGGCACACCATCAGAAAAACTTTTCCAGATGATGCATAATATTAAATCACACTAGATTAATGCTTTTTAGCAGAGAAAATTTGACTGAAGGTAGATAAAACACCACTAAAAAGTCCACTTAAATGAATTAGTTCATTTGGAAAACACAAATTAATCTTCACAACTTCTGCTATGGTTCCAGTATAACTCTTTGTTCTCCTGGCTTCCACCTACTGTAACTCTTTGCATTTGAATTTGGGTCAACAGATGAAAACTTTGTCATCTGAAATTTCCCCCCTCAGTCTGGTGCGCCTCATTTCAGATGTCTGTGAGTAAATCCTGCACCACTTCAGGGTTTTCTTTCTACAACACCTCAGCAGGAACCAGCAGAGCGATTCTGGTCCTTATTATGAGAGCCTTATGTAAAAAATAAATTCACACATTCGTAATTTAACTTATCTGATAAAGACGTAAGAAGAATTTAAATAACTGATTTGAAAATCCCCAATTGGGTCAATATTTTTGGTCCAAGTAAGGCCATTTACTAATAATTACAAACAAAAAAGAAAATAAATGTGGGATGTAGTAGATTTTATGTTACTGATGTACTGCATTCACCATTAACAACCCTTTTGTTTGATATGTCTGGCTGCCGCGCTTTTGCAGTATCAGTTATGTCCAGTAGATGTCAGTCTTTTAAAACTTTACATTAATCTGATATGTTCTGTCTTCTTGTGAATCCGTTAAGCAGAAAATAATTTTTTGATACGTGTGTAGCACTTTCATCCACAAATCTAACTGCCTCGATTAAAATATAGTTTAGAAATGGTTAAGATTTTAATATGCAAGAGTATGTTTTTCCACTATCTAAAACAATATTTTTGCTGCATTTTCCTCTTTTTTTAGAATAATATTTTATTTCTTTTATCAATGTTTTCAGGTTAATTTTATCCTGGTGTTATAAAATTATACATACGAATTTGTTTTTGAATTCCTCTTTTTTTATATTATGTTTCCTTAAATAATGTTTCTGAATTATATTGTGTGTTACTTTGTTTTAAATTTAAATTTATTGTAGCATTCTTTTGTATAATTAATCACTTTAACATGTTTGTGCTTATTTATTTATGCTTGTTTTCATTGATTTTGCCTTTATTGTAATTGTTTTTGAGTATTTTTCTTTTTTATCTTGCTCTTTTCTTAGATGTATTAGATATTCTACTTTATATTTTCAAATAACAATTTTACTTTTTATGTTTTTGTTGGGGTATGGGTATTATTTTTAGTAGTTTATATTTAATAAAATACTTCCTATTTGGTATGGTATAATTTAATTTTCTACAGATTGTTTTTTTAACGCATTTAAAGTTTATTTATTCATCGTTTACCATATATTAAACTTTTTTCGAGAAAAAAAAAGAGAGGAAAAAAACCCAGCTAGTGTTCTGAGCATGCGCAGACCACCACCGTGTGAGCTTGGAGGAAGTTTTGGATCGGCGGCTACCTGAAGAAGTTTCCTCGTGTTTCTACGCGTTCATTTCCTCCCTGGAGATTTAAGTTGTATTCAAACCCTCTCACAGGTACAGGGGAGGCTTCACTCTTCGCCGCTGTGTTATTGTTGTTGAGATATGACCTTTTTATCTGCGGTAAATTATGTCTTAACGCGTTAATGAGGCTGCCCAGGTGTTGCTCCGCAGCTAATTACTCCGTGTTTTACCTGTTGGCGAGCAGCGGGATGTTTCGTAGTTTCCTGGAAATTTGGACTTTTTTTAACGCTCACTCATATTACCCGACGTCTGCATGAGTTTATGAGTTTAAAATTTAACAGTTTCCAATTTATTTCCCCTTAGGCCCACCAGGAATGACTAACCCATCAGACCTGGAGCAGCTTGCAGAAATAGGTGAGTTTACACGTCAGCTCGGAGTTTCCTCCTTTTACTCATGGAAATGAGCTGTAAAGTGGAGGATTGTTATCCCAGAAAGTGCTGTTAACTGGAAAAAATGTAAAGTTAATTTGTTTTAAAATGTAAACATAGTTTTAATAAATGGGACGTTTATAATAAGTTTTAAAACAGCAGCGGCTCCAAGTGAACAAATCAATCGTTAGTATTTGTCTGGTAGTGTCTATTATCAGTTTATGAAAGTGTGACGCACAGTGGCAGCTGAAGGATTATGCGGGTAGTAAGAGATTTTGAATGCTGCTAAATATAGATATTAAGAGGGAACCAACTGTTTTAAAAACATTTAAATATCTGGGAATGTTCATGTGTTGGATTTCTGGTTTGACTGCAATTCGTGACTTCTAGATATAGTGATTATCATCTGGAGGAAGGGATGTAAGTCTGATATTACCAGTTTACCATAGTCTCTAAATACTTAAAAGCCCAACAAGAAAGTTTAAAGTTGATGTAATTCTGTGGGAAACATGGGGTTGGTTTGTGGAAATGGTGGCTGCATCACGGTGACGGGGAGAGATGGAAGGAAACAATCTCCGTTCTGGGAGTAGAGAAGGCGATTATCTCATTTCCCGACATTATTTTTAATGTAAAAAGTTAAATATAATTTTCAAGTGTCTGATCTCTGGCTGGACTTACAGTTGAAACCATAAGTTTACATGCACTGATTAAAAATGTTTTTTTTGGCTGTCTGAATTTGAATCAGACCAAACTGCTTTTGTTTTAGTTCTGTTAAAATTATTAATGTGCTTAAAGTGGACCTGCGATGAAATTTGCATTTTTTGAGGTTTTTGATCATATCTTTTAGTTCCCCCAGCCTGTCTACAGCCCTTAAGGGGTTAAAATTACTGATTAGTCTTTCCTTTGTTCCGGGGTTTGTCTGCCTACATCGTGAAATTAGCACTCAGAAACGGGCTGTTTGGCAGTACGGCATATGACGTCATGTTTCGGCATATTACGTTTTGAGTTCCAGCCAATTACCCCCCTTCCCTGAACTACACCCTGCAAGCCCCTCCCTCCGCGGCGCGGAGAGCTACGGTAACAGGCAAACAACAAACAGCATGGAGTCCAGACCGCATCCAAACTGCTCTGTACTTGGGTGTATAAAAGAGAACATAAATATTTTTGTCCTTCCCACTTCTGAGCCACTGAAAAACTTGTGGATAGATTTTATGTATGCAGGGAATGTGCCCGACCGACTGCCGAAGCGTGTGGTAGTTTGTGGCAAACATTTCTAGCACGACTGTTTTTCCAACTTGGGACAATACAGCAGTGGATTCACAGATCGTCTTAAACTTCTACCAGGATTAATACCAACTCTACATGAACCAGCAAATATCCCTGCACAATAAGTATATTTCCTCAATAATGTCCTTCAGCTGTTAGTACACATTGTTGCATTGTTTGCGTTGTTCGCTTTTCAGATAGCTTCATAGCTAACATTCAGGATTAGCTTCACAGCTAATACCCCAGCTTGTTTATGTAGCATTGGTGCTAATATGCTTTTATTTGGGGGAAAAAAAGATTATGTATTATAGTTGAACATTCGAAATATCGTTAGAGACTCATTGACCATACAAGCGCATAGCCTAGGCCCCGCCCTCCGAAACCTGGTCGTTCTGTGCTAATGCTAACAGAAGGGCTACCTCGTCACACCTGCAATTCTACAACAAGGCTGAATTACGGCAAGCGATCCTTTGATATAGTATATAGGTACTTAGGGTGTGGCTAAAAAGGGCTCAAACATTGAGCATCATGGAATTTCATGCCAGTTCTTCTTTAAAGCCACAAAAATGAGAGAGAGAATATATCAGATGTATTATTGTCTAGGAGAGCAGAACTTTACTTGTATCTCCCCAGTATTTGGTTGCATTGCCTTTTGAACTGTATGAATTGGGTCAAATGTTTTGGGTTTCCTTCTGCACGCTTCTCACAGTAGTTTACTGGACTTGTGGCCCATTCTTCCTGACAGAACCGGTGGAACTGTGGCAGGATTGTAGGCCAGCCTGCTCTCAGATAACTTTTCAGATCTGCACACAGATTTTCTACTGGACTGATATCAGAACTTCAAGATGACTGCACCAGAACATTGACTTTGTTGTCCTAAAGCCACTTTTTAACCGCTCTGGCTGAATGCTGATAAAATATAAATAATTTTTGTAATTATAACTAACCTGAAACAAGAGAAATTTGGTCTCATTTAACCTCAGAAACGGAGAAATAAAGGTATATGTAAACTTCTGGTTTAAGCTGTAAATGTTCTAAAACGGCAGAACTGGTGGTAAAAGGATAGAAATCTTATTCATGGATATAAATCAAGAGACTTCCTGTCTTGAGTGCTCATGGGTCACAGCTTCCATGTTTCATTTATTCAAACGATCTTACCAGATTTCTTCTTCATTACACCCAAACTCTCCCCATATAAATGGAAAGAAAAGCCTGTTTTATGCAGTCACAGTTGAAGTTATCGGGTTATTTTAACACTTTAACAGCTCCATCTTTGGTCCCTACATTGTTCCTCTTGAAGCTTTTTCCCCGACTCACTGTGAGCAAATAATTTCCTCTCTATTATCAGAGCCGACTGTTTATAACAAACTTCCCTCTGACTTGCAGACAAACAGCCGAAACACGATTACAAAGGGTTTCCTCCCAGTCGGCTGGCTCTGCTCCAAGCTGCTTTCTTCCTGATGCTCGCTGTTGTTTCTGGAAAACGATAAGGGAATAATTTAGAGAACGGTGGGGGGTGTTGTTTCCTCCCAGTGTTATCTGTTGCATCCAGCCATCTCGGGCCTTGATGAATGTTTCTGAGTTGAACTCCTTTGTGTCTCAGCTTCAAAAGTTTGTTCAGAAATATCTAATTTACTCCAACGGGGAAATAAAATTTTGTCGTGTATCAAATCATACAAGTTTCTTCAAATGGTCGTTTAGGACGGTGATGCTGTGGGCAGGAAGGGTCTCCAGTAGCAGTCGGTCTCGCAACAAATCTTTAGTGTCTCCTGACTGTAGACTTGACATTAGGGCTTCAACAAACAATTATTTGGATAATCGATGTATTGGATGGTGTCTCGACTCAATTAATCGATTAATTGGATTAGCCGGGAAAATGTTAAAGTGTTATGGAAGCTAGGGCTGCACAGTTAATCGGATTTTGATCGTGATCACGATTTTGGTGACCACAATTAAATGAACGTGATCGTCAACGATGTTTACATTAAAAATGCGAGCTCTTCTGCTTTCTTCTTCATCACAAACCGACTCAATAGTTTACGAGCCATATGGGGGCAAACACATGGCTAAAGCTTCATTAAGCCGACCAAATAAAAACCGCGCACACGCCACTCAGCACTCATAATGGCTGCACTACGCTTGCTACGTAGCAGGTGAAAAGGAGTATTTGAGTAATGTAGTAAATCCAAATCTCCATTATGGATCTGACTAGTAAGCAGAAGTTCCCGAAAGTGTACTACCGCCACAGTAAGCAGCCAGTGGATGCTACGCTATCTCACAACGCAGCGGATTCCCCGAAATCATAGAAGAAGAAGGAGGACCTAGCTAAAAATGGCTACAGACGAACGGTCAACCATTGACACCGCCACAGTTTCGGCGGATAAATGTACGTGTAGCAATGTTACAGATTACTGTAATTGTTTTTTGACTGATTTAAACATTTAAGTTAAGTCCAAACCAGAAAAAAATAACGGCTAGAGGATGGCGGGACCACAGGGGAACGTAACGTAAACATCTGGGTCAACAGAGCAGTCAATACGGGTCAAAGGACATACAAAATGGTGGAGCAGTACGTCTGATTTCATGCCTATTACGCAATCGTTTGCTATGCAGTATTTACTACATTAATGGGTGAGTAATAGTTGCTACGTAGCTTATAGTAAATACTAAGGATTCTGATGCAAGGAATGTCAAAGGCCTTTTCTGTATAAGCTGTAATTGTTTCCGTTTAATTGCACTTTTAGATTGCACTCTGCAATAACATATTTAGTTTGTACTTTTTATAGGCTGCTCCGCTGCAGCCTATAACCTTCGAATTGCTAGCGTTGATTGTTGAATAAAAGTTACGCCAAAAAAAGTTGCACGACTGGAGACCTTACGGTCAATGCTGGCGACCAAATTAAACCTCATAATAACGCTACACAACGAATCAATGTCCGCATTCGTTGCCGTTTTTTAATCGAATTTTATCTATTCGTTGTTGCTGCCCTACTTGACATGCTAACAGCTAATTCTCTGGGCAGCATGACACAATCAGTTGTTGGCAAGCACTGCTAATCCACCTCATTTGCTTTTGCCACTCTTTGTTTTATCTCCGTTTGTTTAATATGGTTAAAAAGATGAACAGACGGGTGTCTTTGCTCCTTGTCTGCATCCAGGAAGCCTCCTTTCCAGCTCTGTCGAAGTTATATCATTTGAGGGGTTTGATATGCTAATCAGCTGCTTCCGGTTGTAAAAACACCTTGTTGCCACAGTTACGCATTGAAATCAGTGTCTAAAGGTTGAAATAAAATCAGAAACCGTTCCAAGCTGCTACACAACATCCAAAACCAGAGAGAGTAACTGTTAAAAAAGCCTCAACAAAAAAGGAAAAAAAATTGTCGGAGCTACTGCAACATGTTGCCAGCATGAGTGCTGTGCAGTTGTAACTACGTTGTACCTCCTTGCAGAACTACAGAAAGAGGAAGAGGAGGATGAGGAGGAGCAGAGAGGGACCCGTGATGGTCCCAGCAGCACTTTCCACGACGATCCATCCCATCCATTCTATGATGTGGCTCGACATGGAATCATCCAGGTGTCGGGTCAGCGCTTCCACTTTTAACGGTTCTTCTCGCTTTAAATTTTAATCTGTGAAGCACTTTAGGATGTAATTATTGTATGAAAGTGCTTCATAATTTTTTATTTTTAAATGCCCTGAAAACTGAAATGTAAAGCTATTTTATAACAGTAATTAATTGTTTACAGTTTAAAGTATTTGTTTTGATTGGAAGCGTTGATTGATGCAGAAATGTTTTTGTTCCGGCTGACATGACTTTGACCTGCAGACGCTAATTTACTCCTTCCAAAAGCAGCTGCTTGCTGAAGCTTGCTGCTCAGGGTGCATATTTTCCATATACAAGTTCTGAATGAGAGGAGATGGTCTAACTGGTTGAGTTATTGAGATTTGGAGATCTATTAACATAAAACAATCATGATGCAGGAAACTGGAAGACAAAGCAGTTAAACTGTCCTTTGCTGCACTTATAAATGACGTAAAACAATTCAAATTCAATTTCTTTCAAAGATACAGTTGGAGGTTTTAGGCTTTTGTCCTGAAGCTTTGGCTCTGTTCTGCAGGAGATGACAACTACGGCAGGAAGCTGATTGTCTTCAGCAGCTGCTGCCTCCCCCCGTCACACCAGCTGAACCACCGCCGCCTCCTCGAGTACGTGATTAACCCGAACTGCGGCAACTTTACGAGGCTCTCACTGCGCCGCTGGTTTTCATTTTGTTCTCCTGCTGCAGGTACCTGAAGTTCACGCTGGACCAGTACGTGGAGATGGACTACATTCTGGTTTACTTCCACCACGGCCTCAGGAGCAGCAACAAGCCGTCGCTCAAGTGGCTCCGTGAAGCCTACAGCGAGTTTGACCGGAAGTAGGTGATCCTCTTATGTTCTAAAAGTAAGTAAATACACATTAAAGGTTGAATATGGAACATTTTTCTTAAAAGCTATCTCTTTAAAAAAAGTAATTCTTCAACGGGGAGTTTAGAGGTGTGCAGAATGGCCAGCGCCTACATGATGTATACAAGAAGCTCTACAGCACAGTACATATCTGCTTGTCCCGTTAACCGAAGAGAACAATAGCTGCTCAGAAGAAGAGAGTTTTTGGTGTGGACAGACGACAAGATCGATTTATTACTTTTCGCTGTTGACTTTGTCTGTAGTGTCGTATTGTTATTGACGCAGCATTCATTGACGCCACTTCCTTTCATTATCCGGGGAAGCTGTCCACACTAGCTCGTTTAGCCGTTGAATTAATATTTACACGGCTCTCTTACCCGGCTAATAGTTATCCGGCCACAGACCTTAAACAATGCCGGGTTAGTGTGGACGATAGGGGGGTGTAGACTAAATAATTATACGTTTAAGGCATTACCCGGCTTAGTGTGAACGTGGCCTTAGTTTAGGTGAAGCCTACAGCAGATGGACACAAACTAAAAACATTTGCGACATCAAAACGTACGCGGAAATGGCGAAGTTTTTCATGGAGAAAGGTAAGAAAGCTTGCTAATGGCTAAAGTTAGCTGTCGGTAAAACAGCTTTGCAATACTTGTGTATAGATACGAGAGCACTGATCATGACCCTTCAACCTCCACACCAAGTAAAATCCTCTTGCTCTGTATAGCAGCCTCGCGTTTACTGCTGTGGTGAGTGGCTATTATAAAGACTCTTCTAGCTAGCTTTCTGTATTGACATTGGTCTCTGACCATACTCAATCAAATACGCACGCTGTGAAATCTGTTGGATGTTTATGTAAATTCAAATGTATAAACTATGACTTTTATAGAGGACATCACCAACAGGATTGGAGGATACCACTCAGGTACCGATATAAGATGCAGAAAGGACAGGTACTACAACGTACTGTTGCCTTTGACCCGTATTTTGTTATAATTATTTTTTGTTTAGTGTTTTAAACTTATTAGTACAAAATAGCCTTTACCCTGTAAGGTTAATCACTGGATATGATGCAGGCTGTACACGACTAAGAAACTGGCATCCAGACGGCATTTTGTTGTTGCAACTACAACCTCAACACAGTAGATGTCGCTTTGGTGCCCATGTTCCATATTCAACCTTTAATGGTCCGTAAAGACCTTGGAGATTCTGTCCCCTACATAGGGTGTCATTAAACCATCGCATTACGACGCTTTTTAAAACAGATGGTTTTACAGCTGCTCTCTGTAACAATCAGGTATGTTACTTTAAAATTATGATTATGGATTTGTAGCATGTGGAAGCAAACCAGTGTGAAGTCAAATGAAATGGTTTCAGTTAGGTGCTGCTTTCGTCTGCAGGTACAAGAAGAACCTTAAGACCCTGTATGTCGTTCATCCTACAAACTTCATCCGGATCGTCTGGAACATCTTCAAACCTCTGATAAGGTGAAACCTGCAGGAAAAAATGGACATTAATCAAACAGTAATAATCGCAGACGTACACCCGTCTATTCGCAGATTTATATATATTTTGCTAGAGTACATTTAAAATATTCAGAAGAAAATGCTTATTGACATGTTGCTGGCTAGTGTATGCAAAGCGATCAACAGGGGAACCCCCACCCCCAAAAAATTCAGAGATAAGGAAGACTGTAGGTGCTGGCTTCTGTGGTTGTGTTAAGATAGTTTCAACTATGCAGATTATGAATTTTCAGGTCTATTTGGTCTTTTAATTGTTAAAATGTGCATAAGCGTTTTTTGAGGGGTGCAAGACTGTGGTCATCTCTATTTTACTTGTCTTAAGAATAAAAAATGATCTATTTAAATATTAATGGTTAAAATTAATTTCAATATGGCATTTCTTTAATTTTGTATAACCTCTACAGCCATGTAATTGATAACCTGATGAGATATTTTCTGACTAATGGCATCTTGCTTGTTAATCTTTATGAAACTGGTACCGCGATTTCTGGACTATAAACTCACACTGCCTATTTTAGGGAAAAAACACAACTGCATACAAATGCAAGCCGTGAACGATTATAAGCTGCATGTGTTTTTACGTTTAATTACAATATGGAAACATTTCAACACGATGGAAATACCTTGACCATCCTCTCTGAGTGTTGAGCCAATCTTTAAGAAATATTTTAAGTTAGGGCCATCTGCTTTATGCTTTAATTAACTCAGAAATTTGCTGATCTCTAAGGGTCCCAGCCATAATTTCAGAACATCCTCATCCTAGAACTGACCTCTTCTTCAGGCAGCAGCCAGTGGTTCCTTTTGTGTCCTAAGAGAAAATTAATCTCTGTCCACTCGGTCCATTTATTGAAGATCACTTTGGGCGCCAAACCGATATGGGATAATTCCCTAGAGGTGGAGATAAGGATGATTCAGGCTCCATTGGAGTTTTAACGTATTTATTTCGATTGTACAACAATGGCCTCTCCCTCTAACAATTCTTGTCAAAACAAGATAACATGCTCCAACAGTGTAGCTAAAAGGTCCATTAATCTCCAGTATTCTGGGATATTCCCCAGCTGCTTTCATGTATAATTGCTAATCGCTAAAAATAACGAATCTTGAAATAATTTTCCCACTACGGTTATAATCTGGGTTAGTGGGAGCATGTAAATATTAAATTGAAGAGGCCCCAGGATGGAGCCTTGGGGAACCCCACATATGATTTCTATTCGTTTTGATAAAAAGTTTCCTACGGAAATAAAGAAATCCCTGCTCTTCAGGTAGGACTCAGAGAAGCCAAGTACAGTACCAGAGAGTCCGACCCAGCTCTCCAATTGTTCCAGTAGTATTTTGTGGTCAGCAGTGTCAAACACTGCAAATGAGATCCAACAGAACCAGCACTGTGGCTCTACCACAGTCTGTATTTATACGAATGTCATTGACAACTTTGACGAGGGCAGTCTCAGTGCTGTGATAAGCATGGAAACCAGACTGAGTATCATAGAGGTTGGTCATTGTTAGGAAACTATTTAACTGTTGAAACTAAGCTTATTTCAATAATCTTGCTGATGAATGGGAGATTACAGATTGGCCTGTAGATCAGCATCAGTGTGTTGTCCAGGTTGTTTTTCTTTATAAGTGGCTTGATAACTGCTGTTTTTAAGGCCTTAAGGTAGAACGCTCTTAAGGGAAGACACCTGGCATGAGGGATGAGTTGAGTATTTGAATCAGATCAGACTTAGGCCGTTTTCACATGTGTGGCCGTACCAGAAAACGGCCAGAGAAAATGCTAATTTTTTCTGTTCACATGGCACGGATCTCTGCCGTATTTGAATCCAGTGTTTTACTACAAATAAACAGCAGGTGGCGGTATACAAATAAGTCTGTAGTTCTCCAACAAACAAGGGAGTGAGAAGTACCGACGTCATAAAACGAGCGACAGGCTAGAATGTAAACAAACTGGTCTACTGGTCAGCTGCTACCTGAAGCCATCTACAGGGTGAGTGTTGTAGTAAACCCGCCGTTTTGTAACCTGCTGTGTTGCTGTGGGATGCTTGAATCGCGTTGTTTTGGTATTTGTATGGTCGCGAGGTGATTCTGTAATTTCGGCCGGCGGTGTCGTCATTTCCGCGTGGAGCGCGTCTATTGTCTTGAGTACGGCCAGAGTACGGGTTGTGTTCACATGATACGTGGCCGCTCGTACCTGGACTCGGATACTACCTCCAAGGCAGGTCTCTCTGGCCGTATTCTGGCACGGTACAGTCTGTGTTCACATGGTACGAAATAAGTGGATTTTGACCAAATACCGTACCCGAGTACGGACTCCCGTACCATGTGAAAGCGCCCTTAATGACGAAGAAATTTCTTTAGAAAAGCTGTGGGTAATACACCTAGGCAGCAAAAGGAGGAGTTTAACTGCTTAATGAATTCAGCAAGGTTTATTTGGTCTAACTCATGGAATACAGACATTTTCTCTAAATTGGTGACATTGGTAGTGGATTCCATACTGAAGCATAGACTGAACGTCTGTTAGAATCTTTTCAGTAAAAAATCTGGCAAATTCATTGCCGGCCTTAGTGAAGTTTAGTTCAGGCGCTACTGTCATTGGAGGATTAGTTAGTCTCTCAACTGTTGCAAAGAAAGTCCGCACATTAATATATCTGTTAATGATTTCAGAAAAGAACGATTCCCTTGCATCTTTCGAAGTTAAATTGTATTTGTTCAGGCTGTTTTTATAGATCTCCGTGAACCTGGAGTTTAGTTTTTCATCATTTTCTTCCGGCTCGTCGTCCATCCTTTTTTACACTGCGTAACAGTGGATCCCTAGTCCAAGGAGACTTCTTTTTCCCCAAAAACTACTTTATCTTTAGTTGGAGCAATGGCATCGATTATGTCTGAGGTTTTTGCGAGGAAGTTATCCACTAGCTTGTTTACAGAGTTGAAATTGGGGAATGCGGGGATGGGGGTAGAAGAGTAGATTTGTTTAAAAGTTTCAACTGAAATATCACCTAGAAACAGCTGTTTTACAGTGGTCTCATTGTGACTCGAACATTTGGTAGAGATGGAGCTTTCAAAGAAAACACACAGATGGTCAGATAGCACAGTTTCAACTAAAGAGATGTGAGATATTGAAAGCTTTGCTAAAAATTTAGTCTAGAGTGTCTTCAATTGAGTGTATGCTGTTTGACTTGCTCTGTCAGGCCAAAATTATGAAGAATATCACTTAATGTTTTTGCTTGTCTTTATTGTTGGTTGTCGGTATGGATATAGAAGTCACCCACAATGATTAGTTGGTCATACTCAATAGATATTACAGACAGAAGGTCATTAAAATAATTAAAGTTAGATTTTGGTGGTTTATATAGTGTTAGAAATAAAGCTTAGTTAGAATCCTTTATGGCTAGCTTTCAAAAAAGTCAAATTTGCCCTGGGGCACTTTCCTAAAAGTTATTGAGTTACAAAAAATTGTGGCAATGCCACCACCTCTTCTGTGTTTCATACTATCGCTTAAAAAATTGTAATTTGGGGGGGCGGGGGGGGGGGTTGATTCTATCAGTGAAGATGTTTCATTATTTGCATTTAACTAGGTTTCTGATGAAAAATAGAGCCTGTACATTGTGCTTAGTGATCAAGTCATTGACTAGAAGTGTCTTGCTTGATGAGGACCTAACGTTTAGCTGGTGGTTTTATAATGGGTAACAGGGCTTTCTGACAGGGGATCAACTTGAGATTTTGTTTAGTATTTAAATGTTTTGATTTAACTTCTTGGTGTTTTATCAAGAATTTGTTCAGCATACACAGCCTTGAGAATTTCTTATCAGATCCTGTTGGGAGAGGTCGGCAAATATAAATAAGAATGTCCATCTAAAACTATTTCAAAGAATGTATATCTCATCACATTTAAAGGCTTGACATATTTAGGATTTTACTTTTTTACTCTGAGAGAAAAGTGGGTTAGTTATCCTCCCACAACATTAAACCCAGGCTTGGATGGAGCTTTTCTCATGAATGTGTGCAGGAGCTCATTGATCAGGTTTGAATTTGGTTTTGAGAACATTCATTGTGAAGAAAGTTCCTAAAATCGTTAAGATCAGCAGGATGGACGATGGACTGGTCATGCCGGACTTTGGGATGATATATTTTGTCTGATTTTACTTCTGATTTAAGTGGGTATGTTTGTTCAGAACTTGAATGTTTTGTCTCATAATGGAATTTTTCATTGTCACTTTTAATAAATGCCAGAAACGGGTTTATTGCCGTCAGTGAGAGGAGAAAGAGGCAGAAGGAAAACTAGCATTGACTCTACATTCCATATATGCTAAAGTTCTGCTGTTCACTTTTGGTTTCATAAATGCGTTCTGTATCTCAGCAGTTCGGTCTGGACCTAAACCAAGGTCCCCCTATTGGTGACCTCTGCTGTAGCCTATCCAATAAGCCAGAAATGTCCTGTTACAATATCTCTGGACATGTTTTGCTTGTGTCGGTAGATCCTGTGTGTAAAACGAGCTTTTGAGGTTTTGGTTGCTGGTTTATTATCGTCAAAATCTTTTAAATGATTTCCTTCACTGTATCTTCGGGACAGCTGAGAACATTAGTGTTGTGCCTACTGAAATATTCAATGTCATTTATTGAACCATCATGAATAATCAAACCTTTTGCTACCAGCTTCCTCAATTTGTTTTGTGGTTTATTGTGGTTGGATTCCTCATTGTAACCTTTGCTGGCTGTAGGGGCTCCATTGTGACTCAGAGAGCTGAGAGCTGCAAATTTGATATTCAGGGGAATTCCAGGGAATTTGTTTATTCATTCTCGGAGCTGATGTCAATGAGCTGACCAGTGTTTGTCATAGTTTGAGTAAGGTGTCCTTCCTGTTCCACGCCTTGGTGATGGAATAGTGTCATTCTGAAGCTTCGGAGCGAAACTGGACCGAGTGAATATGGAGCTGCCAGGTTCTTCTTCCTACTGTGTCACCAGTAGCTTTGTCTAATTTCCATATCCAGTGTTAATCTCTAGATTTATTTCCAGAAGGTGTAATTTTTGCTTTCATACTTGATAGTTGTTTTTCAAGGAATCCTGTCTCAGGAGCAGTTTATCAAAGTTTTCAGCTGAGCAAAACGCCATGTCTTTCAAAGGTCCTTCAGAAGTAATCCACAAAAGAAAAGTGATTTATTCTAATAGGGTAATTACAGGGGCTGGGTGCATAAATTAATTAAAAAGGAAACTAAAAACAGAGAGCTTGTCCTTCAGCCCCTCTCCCTTCTTGGGCCCTGAGTAGTCAGGTCCACTTTTCACCCTACTAAACACACCCGTGATGACTGAGTAAAGCTGGTTTAAAAAAAGAAAAATCTTTTTTTTTTTTTTACTGTTTGATATGTGTGGTTAGTATGGAAGCTTTAAAATTTAGAAGAATAAACATTAAAAAAGAAAAGAAAAAAATGTGACATATTTTGGTGCTTGGTAGTTTAATGTGAGCATTTTAGACATTGCAATAAAACTATATGAATGCAGCTTATTTATAAATGTGGCTTCGGTGTTTCTAATTTACAGTATCAGACAGGAATAATAAACGTTTAGTTTTGTAGATGGAGTTCCACTATGACCATTTTTAAGTCTGTTACGTTCAAACTAGTGTTGTAACGATGCTAAAATTTATTTTAGCTACCTTAATTTATAGTGCAAAAATTAAAAATGTAAACAATTCTTAAGTGTAAACTGTTTCACTTGGAAGGTTTAAGCGAAATTGTTTAGTTATCAGCATTGTTTTTAAAAATGCATACAAAAAAAGATGAAAGATAACAGTTCAAAACTTGAAATAAATAAGTCTTAAAAATAAGAAAAGCACAGCACTCAATATGAAAATAAATTAACTATATATTACAAAATATTACGCCTGTCAATCAATACTTTTTTTTAATACAATTTAGCTGTGAATTAATCATGATTAATCACAATTAATTTAATTAACATTCATAAATATTATGGAGCTAACCAAAATAAATGAATAGTTAACATTTGGATATAACTAGTCTGTGTTAAACATCACAGAAATTGAATGTAATATAGACTTGGGAAACAAATTTCGCAATTTCCCATTCCCGTAAGTAAACACTCCGGTGCTCACACATGCTTTTATTGTGAAGAGCATTACTCTTAACATAACTACTTCCACTAAGAAGTTAGAACTAATTTAAGTCCGAAAACATCACTTAAAATTCACATAATTCAGTTAAACGCAGCGTTAACTCACTATGAAATGTACTGAAGCTATACAGTAAACCGACATGCATAGATCAACATAAGTATGGCCTGCTTAAACTCCACGGGGGGTAGCAAGACCTAGCAGCCAGCCGAGGTGGATGGAAAACAAGAAAAATTGTCTGACAACTTATGAGCTTAACTATATAAACTCAGTCATTATGTGAATAATAATATACTCATCATTTATGCGCACACTTGTCGAGGTGCGTTGGCAACCCTAGACTAAACTTTTTGTCATTAGAGCCGAAACATTTTTCAGGAACCATGAAGTTAACAGCAGAATACGTATGAATACTTTGCTCAAAGATAAAATAATCATGCTGCCTTTTTTGTTTGTAGGAAAGGAATTTAATCATTAGCTGCGTTTAAATGTGCAAAATGTGTTTAATCTGATCATTGATCGGATTAGAATTTGACTCTGTACGTGGTCCTGAAAACATCTATCCGATTATGACGAGCGTTTACATCCGCCACACGTTCGATCGGATTAAATCATTTTTACATGCGCAGAACTATCTGAAACACCGGAATCGGATGTAGAAGAAGAATCAGCAGACTTCCGTTGTAAACGAACATGGAGCGGTACGTTCTTCTTCTTAGCGTGATTTTATTTTTTCTGGAAATTATTTTACATTTACAGGACAAACAGTATAAACCTTCTCAGTTTTGTTTCACGTCCGCCATGCTTTCATCCAGCTTCCGTCAACGCCAGCGTAACGTATGTCCCTGCATGACGTAACAGACATTCACAGAAATTTCCCACATTCGGAATAAGAGTTTACATGTGCAGCGATCGGATTAACTATCGGAATAACCCACCTGTCTCAATATAGCCGCATCAGAGCCAGAGGCTTAAAACAGCTCAACAACCTGATAAAGAAGGCTGGTTCTGTTCTGGGGATGACTGGAACAACTGGATATAATGATGCAAAGAAGGATTCTTCATAAGATTAAAAAGTTTATTGACAACCCTGAGCATCCTCTTCATCCGACTATCCTACAGCAACGGAGAATCTTCTGTGGGAGGCTTGCTCAGTTTCGCTGCAACACAGACCGCTACAGGAAATCCTTTCTCCCCACAGCCATCATGGTCTACAACAACTCCTCGAAAAATGAATTAGTTATGAGCTACAACACTTAATTTCCCTCTGGGATCAATAAAGTATTTTTGAATTTGAATTTAATATTTTTATCCGAATGAGTCACAGTAATCCGAATGGGATGTTTAAATGAAGCATTTTTATTCTGTTCAGGCTTTTAATCCGATTACTTGTGTTCATGTAAAGGCACCTGTTGTCGATCCAAAGCTTTTAGGCTCAACCGAAGAGAATCTGCAAAACATTTGTTTCTGCTGTAAGAGCAGGAATCGGGTTTCTTTGTCTTTAACACTTACTGCTTTTATCAGAACTTCATAAATTCATTGAAAGCAGATTTGAGTAAAAGTCACTGAAAACATGTCATCTTGGTTGTTAAAAAATCTCGGTTATTAAATGAGTTTTAAAAAACTTAGTATCAAACAGAAGATTTTAATAGATTTATTTTAGTTTTGCCCTAATCAGAAATAAAACATTTTTTTTTAAATTAGAGAACGAATATTAAAACAATCTTTATTTGTCCTAGGAGTTTGTTTTTGTTTTTTTCAGATCTCTTCAGATTTCCTCACCTTCTCGCTCCTGTTTCTCTGTCAGTCACAAGTTCGGGAAGAAGCTGACGTACGTGAACTACCTGGCGGAGCTGCGAGAACACGTGAACTACGACCAGCTCTTCATCCCAGCAGAAGTCCTCAGGCAGGTCTTCCTCCTCTACATCCTTCCCGTTTTCCTCCCTACTCTTCCTCGTCATGTTTGTGTTTCGTCGCAGGCATGACGAGAAGCTGCGAGCGGCTCAGAAGGGCGGACCCCCTCCGTCTGTGAAAACGCCGCCTCCTCGGCCCCCCCTGCCCACGCAGCAGTTCGGTGTCAGCCTGCAGTAGTGAGTGGCTCGTTTGAGTTCGGCTCGTTAAGGGTGTGGATCGGTCAGCTGTGGGTCAATAACCGTGCTTCCTGGCAGCATAAGGGAGAAGAATCGTGAGGCGATCATCCCACCTGTGATGGCTCAGACCGTCGCCTACCTGAAGGAGAAAGGTCTGAGGACAGAAGGGATCTTCAGGCGTTCAGTTCGTGTTCAGATCATCAAGGACGTCCAGAAACTCTACAACCTGGGTGAGCGGGGTCTCCCTCCCCTAACTTAAATCACACATTAAAGAAGAGAAACATTAAATAAATAAATTAATTCCAATTAGGGATAACCAGCACAGGGATAAAATACCTATATGCCTATCTCACACCAGAGATGATATAAATGCACTGAAGCTCTGAATGAAACTATATATATTTAAAGTGACAGTGTATAGTTTTTGCAGTGCATCTTTGAAAATAGGCATAAAATATTATGTAATAATTACGTAAAGCACATTAATTGCAAAATATTGGAGATAGTGTCAAATATGTGACTTTAAAAATCAGTTTTGAAATACATAGGCACGGGTCCTCTTTTCAGGGGAAAGCCATATTAGATGACGTCTTTACTTCTACAGGAGCCCGGATGGACAAAGCGCACGGAACAAGCCCGCTATTAAAACACTGATTTCCCCTCAAAATGCAAAAAAGTTTCTCGACAAATACATTTTTACCTCTTCGCTAGTTCCAAGCGATGAAAGAGAGACTGATTTGCTCGTCATGTTGCTGCAAATAGATAATTCTCAGGGAAATTGAGCGTTTGAAAACAGCACTAGTTGGACCTCCGTTGTTGAGTTTCTTACTCGAAGACAAAGATACCGCATGCTTGTGATAATTTAGGTATGCACTGCCCCCTACTGTCCGAAAATTACACACTGTTCCCTTTAAGTATTTTTCCTTTTTCAAAAAATCTAATTGAAAACTACATCAAAATCATAAACGTATATAAATGTATTATATAAAATTTTAATCTTGACTTGTCTTCAAAATTAACTTAGTTTAAAAATATGATATTGAGTAAATATAATAAAATCTTTCAAAATAAAAGACTCATCTGCAAATATAGTGGAAGATGTATTGTGCAATCTATAATCCTCACATAAAGCTGCGAAATAAAAACGTAAGCTATAACAATGTAGTGTAAAAACACAATGGTAAACAAAGTGCTGCTGCTACATAAAATATATAAGTAGAGTGTAGTGTAAGCAGTTCTAATTATTATTCCATCCATCCAAACAGATTAATATTCCCTGCAACTCTCTGTGCATTCAGCGTACATGCGTAATTCGCTTAAAGCAGGGAGAGAGCGGAGGATTTTCTTCGCACACAGAGGGAGAAATACAGCAGCGGAACTGTGAATCGGGATAAAATGATCTCTCAAATATGACGGATTGTCAGAAGTGTAGATCGTTTCACGGTCTAAAATCTTCATATCACACGCCCCTATCCCGATGTATTTTGTTTAAAGCGCCTGATGAGTTTTAACACTTGCATGTTGCCCGGTTATGGCTTCTAAGATACTTTCCTGTAACTTTCAGATTTTCTGTTCCACATTTTTGTGTGCAAGGCAATTTAATTTGTATAGCAAACTTTCAACATAAGGCAATTCATGGTGCTTTACATGATTTTGAGCTAAAGAAACCAAATATATGAAAAAAATATGAAAATTAAAAACGGATGAAACAAGAATCAATTAAAGAACCGTTTGAAACATAAACGGCCCTTTGAATTTACAGGTAACTTTCTTAAAACTTCACTGAATCTCATTGGCTAGTTTATTGAATACTTTCAAGTTAATTTCTTGGAATATTCAGTTTACCTTCTTGGTACGGATGTTTACTGGCAAGAATCTGGTGATACAATATGTATCACAATACAGAAGGGATGAGGCAATACTATGAGTAAGACTATATATTGTGATTTAAAAAAAACTGAATTTGACTGCAGAAAAACTTTCACAGCATTCTGAACACTCCAACCTGTTTCATAACCAGTTTTATTATTAGATCTAGTTGATTCACTGGAATGAAGGTGAATCAGCCACCAGCTATTTGACATCCTTTTAATTTTACTACAAATATTACTGTCATCATTAATTGTTCTATTCAAATCTTGAGAAATTAAATAAAAATACAATATTGTGACATTAAATATTGCGATATATATGTGTGTCGATATTTTCTTACATCACTACTTCTGGGCGTATACAGCTTACTTTCCCAAAATGTATTGCTCACAATCTTGAACCTAAAACTTGGAAGTAGGGGTGGGCGGTATGGCAAAATTTTCATATCACTGTATTTTTAAAAAACATAACGGTATTACGGTATTTAACTGAATTTTTTGCCATGCAAGACCGTTCATATCCACATTATCTTTTAAAAATGAAGAAAATAAAAATGTGCTTTAAATAGCCAATTTTACTGCCATATCGACTGCATCATGTGTTTTTTCCAGACAGAGGCGAATGATATGAAAATAATTAAAATGATTATGATTCTATTGGGCATTGTCGATACTCTAAGTCTGTATCTATAATTTTTTAAAACCTCACGTTTGACACAAACAACAAATTGCATCTTCAAATTACTTTGCATGTAGTACTAAAGAATACCGCTAGGGGCAGAGTATAGAGTCAGATCGGATTTTGCCAAAGAAGAAGTAAAATAAACATGGCGACCGTAGGTGATTATTAGCTGGTTAATATTCAGATAACAGAAAAAAAGACGGCAGAAGTATCGTAGATACATTTCCCGCTATTAATGATTTCTTTCCTACTGGTTTACCGCCGTTGACCGTGTTTACCTACAGACGGTCAAATAGCGCTCAACTCTTCCCCCTGCTGGTTACTCTCAATAGCGTTTGTAAAAGGTAGGCTGTTCGGTAACTATAGACGAGGATCCTATTTTTTGGAAACACTTCATCAGAATTGTGTGCTTCACTCTGCCAGCAGCTGCACTAAGTTAAAAACGTTATTTTCTACACTATGTTGAAGAGCGCGTAGCGGTGAAATCGGTCCTGGCTGAAACATTTCCCCTCATTAAACGTTCCGGAAGTTATTCTAGCTATTCACCGGTATAGGGGTATATTAAAAATTTATATAATGAAAATAAACACCGGTTTTTCGTATGAACCGGTATACCTACTTCAATGAAATTGTTCATTTTTCAGGAATGTTCAGGTTACTTTGTTGGTATTTAATGGATATGTTCTTGTAGGTTACATTTAGAATTAGCTAAAGTGTACGTGTTTAATGAAAGCTACATGTTATGTGGTTAGAACCCACATGGCACTTTCTTGGAACTTGCAGGGTACTTTAATGAATCTTATAGACTAGTTTGTTGAATAATTACAGGGTACTTTCTAGGATCGTACAGGTTACTGACTTGGAAAATACTGGCTACTTTCCTGAAATTAATATCTCACACACCCGAAACTTGAAGAGTGTTTCGCTGAATCATTTTCACTTTCCAGGAACGTTTAGATTTTTTTTGGAACTTGGAGACTACTTTTCTAAACATTGTTGACTATTTTTGATATTCAGATGTATTTATCTTGGATACTTGCCTGAAACTTGGTGGTTACTTTTTAATTTTGTTATTTACTTTGTTAGAAGTTACTGGATACTTTCTTGCAGGTTAGTTGTTGAATTACCGGATGCATTTAGGGTACTTTACGGAGCTAGAGTACTTTCTTGGAATATATAGGTTGCTTTCATGAAATATATTGATCACGCACTTAAACCTGAAAACTTTAGGTGACTTTCCAGAACTTGCTGGACACTCATTTTCAGTTTCACATTTGAATTACTTGAAGCTTATATGTTGCTTTCTTGAAAGGTACATGTTATTTGGTTGGAGCCCACTGGGCCGGTTCTAGTTTCTTGAATACTTCCAGGATACTTTCTAGACAAATATTCCTTTCCTGAAGTGTATTGCTTACACACTTGAAACTTGTATGGATTTTAGGTCAGTTTCCTGAATTTTCAGGTTGCTTGTTTATAATTTTCTGAGTGTTTATTGGAACATGCAGGTTACTTTCTTGAAGATTGGAGGCCGTTTTTTTTCAACCCTATTGTATACTCTCTGGATACTCAGGTGTTCCCTTCTTTGATACTTTGGTAAACCCACAAAGAATGGTTAAAGGATATATTCCTGAAGAGTAATTATCTCTTTCCTGAAACCTGCTGGCACTTAATACTACAGAGAAGTTCCTAGTAAGCACGTGTAAAGTACCTTGAAGGCTGAAAATAAAGAGTGCCTGAATGTACCCTACAAGGTTAAGGAAGTATTTTAAATTCTTAATAAGCTACATGCTGCCTCCCCCACTGACGCCGTCAGCTGATTTACACTTTTATGGAAAGTTTTATATCGAAAAGTTGTATTGAGACATTTATATTAAGAATGATCTGTTCTGTGTATTCTTGCATACTGAGAGAACTGTGTGCCATTTCTTCATGACAGTGATAGTCCGATTGTGTGACACTGTATAATATTAGGTTAGGTCGAAGAAATTGATATTAGAATCCCTATGTCTAGTGTTGACATGGAAACGACCCTCTGAGTACTGGATGTCCAAAGGATTCCATGGAAACAGACACAAAAATGTGGCTAAAATTAAAGTTACAGATGTCCGCCGTCTCCTGATGTAAAGTATTAATTAAATTAGCTGTCATATCTGCAGCAATATTGCGATTAGGGCGCTTAAAGAGTTAATGCAAAACAGCAATAGTAAATAATATAACAATAAATTACTGCCTCCATGCGGCCGCTTAGTGGGAGCATGTAGATGCTAAATAGGAGGGGCCCCCAGGATGCAGCCCTGTGGGACCCCGCATGTGATTTCTGTGTTTAGTGACGAGAACTGGCTAATCAACACAAAGTTTCACTTCTTAATTCGTATTTGAACCATTCAAGTGCCGAACCAGAGAGTCCGACCCAGCTCTCTAGACGTTCCAGTAATATATCACGATCAACAGAGTCAAACGCCGCACTGAGGTCTAATAGTACCAATATTGTAGTTTTACCACGGTCAGTATTTGTCTGGATATCATTGAAGACTTTGACTAGGGCCGTCTCTGTACTGTGGCGCCTACGAAAACCAGACTGATAAATATCAAAGCGGTTGTTCATTGTTTGGAAGCTGTTTAACTGTTGGAACACAACTTTTCCAATAATTTTACTGATAAATGGGAGATTAGAAAGGATGATCTTGATCATTAGCCAGTGACGTTGGTGGATTATAATGGGATGTTAACGTCTCGTAGCTACCTGTTCATGTTAGCTGTTACCTCATTTTAACGACCGCGTGAATTTCTCAACTGATGACATTGCATCGGTTAGGAAACGAGATACGGTGTTTGAAAATAAAAGCGCTTCCTGTTCCGTTCATTTCAAACATCACCGATTTCGTAATTTTTATACCGGAAATTTGAAGATCTATACCATTTAAAATTGGGAACAAATATTTAAAATGTGGATTTAGAAATTGGTTTCCCAACATTATTAACACTTCATAGCTTAAGTGAGAAGAAAAGTGACAGAAAATGGAGTGGACATTATGATGACAGGAATGAACTGCTGTCAACTTGATTATTGATAAGACAGGAAAGCAGAAATTAAGCATAAAATGTTTTTACTTTACTAGTATTTTTCTTAGAATAATACATGCTTATTTATACATTTGTTTGTACGTTGGTCTTCAGGGAAGCCGGTGAACTACGATCTGTACCAGGACGTCCACGTTCCCGCGGTTATCCTGAAGACGTTCCTCAGAGAACTTCCCGAGCCGCTGCTCACCTTCAGACTGTACAACCAGGTCCTGGACCTGCTCAGTGAGTCCTGAAAGCTTCCAGACTGATTCAGGAGGATTCAGATCTGCGCTGCCGCTGTTTCACCGACTCTTCATTAACCCTTCAGGTGTGGAGAGCAGCCTGCGGGCGACCAGGTGCAAACAGCTCATTGAAAGTCTTCCTGAACACAACTTCCTTGTGTTGAAGTTTCTGCTCGGCTTCCTAAACATGGTGAGTCACTCATCCAGTTTCTTTTGTACTAATTTAAGCTGACTTACACACAAAACGGGGTCTGAAAATGTCACTTTCTATGCAAACTTTGTGGTATTAAAGTGGAAATTGCATGCAGCTGTGCAACTCAAAGCTTGGTAGATCTGAAAATTTGTTTACGCAAGTAATTTCATTTTGCTGGACGGTTTTAGTAAAGATTCCACCCAAATGTTTTATTAACGAGAGTCAGACACCAGGTGATTTAATCAAGCACTAACCATCTACTTCCAACATTTATTAAAATCCTTTTCCACTTGATTTCCATTCAACTTAACAGCTTTTCTGGGGGATAATTTTTTTAACATGATGTAAAAATTATTTCTAATGCAAATACAAATATAAGCAGCATTTATTTTCACCTTTATAATATTTATAAAGTTAATCTTGTTTTTCTAATTGTGGCATTGTATGATTTTAATAACCAACACTGCCAAACCTAATTTTTTTCTATAATTTAATTTTAATCACTTTATTTTCATCTAATTTTTTACTTTTCATTAACATTTAGTTAATAAAAAATAAAAAAATATTTTTAAGCATCTTTACCAGTTAACATGAGTTCTAAAAAATCTTTATTTAAATACAGTTTTTATCAGATTTAAATGTTTATAAACTGGGGGAGTACGGGTAACATAATTCAGCATGTTTAAGACTATCTGGCCTAATTTTTTGTTTTATGAAAGATTCCTAAACGATTTTAACAGTTTTTAAGACGAGAAACGAATCTTTCAACTGGTTAGATTTTTTTTAAATTCCTCTTATTTTTCTTCAATTTTTGAGTGTAAAGATTTTATAAAGATAAACTTATTTAAATAGAAATGTATTATAATACATTTTCTAGATATGAATAATACATTTATTGAATAATTCTTAAATATTGGTATTTTGTACATTAACTTTATAATTTTAATACCTCTAATTGTTGCATTTGGTTGTAATATAGAATGTGCTATTGACACTTTTTATCTATTATTAAAATATTCTTTTTACAGGTTTTTCCATCGTCTTGTTTCTTTTTCAAAACTTTATTTTTCTCTCCACTTAGATAAAAGCCTTCATAAATTGGTAATCGATACCTGAAGTATTCAGAAATTATTTGAACTATTTTTAAGTCCTGAAACAGATCCCCAGTCTTTCATTGGTTTTATTTTAAATTCCTCTTATTTTTCAGCAAGTTTAAAATATTGATCAGAGTGAAAACTTGTAAAGCCGAAAATTATTTTCCAGCTTGAATTGTAAAATTTATTAGAATTTTTAAATATATTTTATTTAGATATTTTAAATAGATTTTGCTAAATAAAACAAAAAATTGTATTTGATCATTTTAATATATATTGCTTTCCGTTTAAATAAATATTACCTGAAATATTCAGAAATGCCTAAATAATTTGAACAGATTTTAAGAACCGAAACAGATGCTGAGTCTTTAAGCAGCTGGATTTTAAATTTGTTTAAATTATTTTTGAGAGCCGAAGTGTTTATTGCGACTCTGGAGCTAAATTCTCTCATAAGACCAAACGATGTTTCCTTTCCTTAAGGTGTCTCAGGAGAGCATCAATAACAAGATGAGCGCCTCCAACCTGGCGTGTGTCTTCGGCGTAAACCTGGTCTGGCCTCGCCACGGTTCAATCTCTCTGAGCGCTCTGACGCCCATCAACATCTTCACTGAGATCCTCATCGAACACTTCAGCGCCGTGCTCGGATCACGCTGCGCACCTGCTCAGGTAACCCAGTGATCCCTGCTGCTGCGGAGCTCTGAAAGGTCGAAAGTGATCCAGAAGATCTGTTACAGTGAACTTTCTTCATCTGGATACTAAAATACATCTTTTTGTCACCGTTTGTACGGAACATGCTCAAAGTTTTTAAAATAAAATCCAAACTTTTCAAATATTACTTGAATTAAAACGGTTTCTGTAATTATAACTGAGAAAATCATTGAAATGTTAATAATTCTTTATTTTAATAAACTGACATGACTAAAAATCCTCATAACAATAAAGTATTTAGTAATAGTTTAATGTTTAAGAAAATAATTTTTATTTCAGATTTTTATTTAGTAGGAAGCTATTTAGGACACGATCTACTGGAAATATTAACTATATGAAAAGGCTTTTGGGCCTTGCTCTCGGTATATTGTCCCTTTTTAACAAGAAAACAGTCACAGGGATGCAGACTTTGAGGATGAAAACCAAAAATTTCCCATCTATTTAAAGCCTTTTTGGCTGTTAAAATCAATCTAGTTGTATCACTGCAGCTGATCACAACAATCAGATCTCATGAACAGAAACAATTTGGCTTCTTTTACTTCACACATTCATAGAAAACTATTTAAAAAAAATGTAATTTGTTCTTCAAAATAAGGTTACCATATTGATTAACTTTCTTTTTTAGATTTTTTACATTTTTATTAACTTTTATAGCTTTTTACATCAATTTGGTCCTTAAATGTTCTATGTACATTGCTTGTATAATTCAACACATCCAAATATGCAATTTAAGGCAAAACTAAAAAATTATGAAATGTCTTATCATGCTAAAAAGCGCTATAGATGAAATTAAACATTTTACCGTATCCAGTTATTGCATTTAGATTTGTCAGTTTATTGTAGAATTTATTACAAATGTATTATTAAAATTTTTTTGTCCATTTTATCTTTTTTTTTCCTCCAAATTTCCCCCAACTAATTTTAAAGTATTTTCCCAAGTTTGTCTAATTATTTTTTCTATTTTAATTTAATTAGTGATGTCAAAAAAGGGTTTTTTAAAACAACTTATGGAGGAAAATTGTACATTTTATTTTTCCAGTTATGAATTTGATCCATGTAAACATTCTAATGGGTGCATTTAGATTTATTTATTTAATGTAGATTTTGCTACCAAAAATGTCAATTGCTATTAATCCTTTTATTTCTACAAATGCGTTTTTCCAGCTACACTTAGTTTTTAATGTTTGTCTCCATTTATTTTAAATACTTCATAAATATTAACTGAAATACCGAAAGTTTTGCAACTTTCTACAACAAAATATTAAAATGTTTAATAGAACATAAAAAAATTAGAGTATTTTTGTCATGTAACTCTTTAAATAACATTTTGTCTATAATTTGCTGTAGGTTTTTATCTGAAACGTTTTTTTTAACAGAAAACAATGTCTAAATAAATTCAGACGGACTCAGCTTTTTGTTCTTGACTTTTGTTTATTAATGATTCCATGTTTTCGTAAGAACTCGGTACAAAAGGTGAGACTACTCTTTAACCATCGATCCTTCCATCAATCAGCGTTTGAATGCATCAGAAAGAAGGAAAAATAAACTACGTTGGCATATTTAAGACGAACACTTTCCTATACACACTATCCACTGGACAGTTCCCCGTCTCCACTGACGAACAGAAACGTCTACTTCACCTCCATCTACACAAACTCTTCTGGTTTCTCTTGGCTCCTCGATAAAAGAATATAAAAATGTTTTTTTTGTTTTTTTTTGTTTTGTTCAAATGTTGTGTCGTGTAGTAAAATAGATCTGTTTAAGCACTGCACAGTTTCTCCCGGAGAAGATTCCTAGAAACGGATGGAGGACGAGGAGGAAGGTGGGCTTCTCTCTCTCTTTTTTTTTTTTTTAACTCGTGAAGCAAAGACAACTGATATGGTTTCCTTCTGGGTTTGAACTTTCACCTCTCAGGTGAGGACTTGATATGCATCACATGGCACATTTCAAAATAAAAGCCCTGGTATGTCTTAGAGTAACTGATGATGATTTATTCTCTTGAAGGCAGGTTGGACTCTGAAGGAGCTCTGGCAGAAGGGGAAATAAAAGGTAATCAAAACAAATATTCACGTCTGCCTGCTGTCTGTTCACCCGTTAAACACTCCAAAAATATTCTTTAAAGATCCAACTTCTAGAAGCTGGTCGAAGATTTTTAACTTGCACATTCAAAATAAAAGTTAGACTTCTTAGATATTGTGATATTTTAGTCTTTATCTTGCATGCAAGTGCTAAAAATATGTATTTATTTCTGTCATATTTGCAAAAAAAAACAAAAAAAAACGCGTTTTGCTTTTAAGTGATTTCTTTCTGTTAGTTGAACTGGTTTCTCTGTGCACAGACTTTTGGTGCTTCCTAAAACTGAGATCCTGCAGCGTCGATCCTTCAGAGACCAAACCGGTGAGCTGGATATGACTCAAATCTCCGATAAAAAGGCATTTCTGCCGCCTCCTTTTTGTTCATGTTTGTGCATCAGAGAGCTGCACCTCGACTAATCGGTGAGTACAGTACCACAAATTAACAAAAATAAGAACACGCAACAATCGAAGCATGGAAGCGGGACGTCTCCGGACCGGCAGGAAGACTCGGGACTGTTGTTGCAGCTCGACGGAGACGTCCTGCTTCTGCTTTTTCTTTTTTTTTTATCCCGGCCCCCAATATAAAAACAAATTGATCCGACACAACAAAGACTGAAACCCTGAAACAATGTGAGGCAGTGTTCATCTGTCGCTCAGAATACACAGAAAATATAAAAAACACACACAAAAAAAAGACGTTTTTGGCATATTTTCCATACTGGTTAAAGTGGGAGGGGCTGAATGGATGCATCACGAGTTTTCCTTTTCCTTATAAGACGTAGAAACAGTTCTTTGTTAGATTCAGTGAATGTTTAAGATAAAAATATGTTTCAAATTATTTAATTTGAGCTGAGTTTTTAGTATAGATCACCTGTTTAAGGTCACTGAAGCCTCTATATCAGATTTAGGTCCAGACTTTGATTAGGCCACTCAGAACCTATATTTATGTGAGCCATTTAGGCGTTCCTACATCACAAATTATTGAAAAACGTCCCATTTGTTCTCAATTCTTGGGATCATTCAGATGCTTTTGGGCTACGACCTCTGACCTTAACTGAGGAAGGTGGGCTGTAGATGGCAGACCTTCTACAAAGTCTTTCGTGATTGATTCTTCAGGTCTGAATGTGGTGAATCCCTCCATTTTAACAGCTTCAGATTTAAGATGTCTTACATCTTTATTTTACTATTCACTCAATGACAGATTTATTTCTGCGTCTTAAAGGAAACCCTGTCCCATCAGAAACTCATCTGCTTTAGCTGATGAAAGCACATATGTACAGTGATCCCCTCAAATACTCCAAACGTACATTTATCAACAGGCATCGGCATGAAAATACTAAAATCTGCACTAAAAAGCTAATTTCTGTAGTTTAATCTTAAATACTTTTTTTTTCTTTGACTTTAACTCTATAAATACTGAGAAAAACGTAGTTCTCCGTTTTTGTTTGAAGGCTCGTCTGCGTTCACGTGTGGAAACGTCTTCCTGAAGTCGTATGGCAGGAACTTTGTTCACAGGAGGATGAAAACGAACGTCTACTCTGATAAATCGCTGTACAGCCGCTGGATTCTACTGGTTCGTAATAAATACATTAAGGCGAAGAATAAATAGAAAATAACTTAAAAAAATCTCGTAAGCACTGTAGGTGTTGGGTTTGAAAACACTTCAGAAATGTTGGGTCTAGTTGGCGGCGTCGTCCTGGCTCGGCTGAAGCGGCGCGGCCGGCAGCGCCGCCACTATGGCGGTGGTGCTGATGGGTTTCATCCACAGATGGGGGAGCGTGGCGACGGTCGTCATGGTGACCTGGACAAGCTGCTCTCGCTGGATGAGCCTGATGAGTGCTTTGAGGCGATCGAGCGACGCCTGAGTGTCTCTCTGCACCCCGAGGAGTCGATCCCTCTGATCTATGCAGACCTGCAGAGAAACAGGAAGTGGTCAGAGCCACGGGAGGATTGGACAGTTTGGGTCTCCTTCCCGTTACCGGTGTAGCGGTACAGTGTGTTTACTGCAAAGTAGAGCTGGCGTACCACAGCAGTACGAGCTCAAGGATCCCCAAACAGCCGAACAATTGAGTCAAATTAGGTCGAAATTGAAGACGCTTCTCCTGGAAACAGGTAATCCGTCTGTCAGCATTTCTGCTTTCTCATTAAAGACAAAGCTGCTGACGCTGCTGGCTGATCCCACCCGGTATTAGATGTTAATGGAAACTTTTTGCCGTCCAAAATCACTGATTTCACTCAACTCGTCCACCATATCGTTGCCTCTATTTAACAAACCTAGTTTATGCTTCTCTGACGACGCAAGGACTGATGGAGTAGAGCTAAATGTTTTACTATCGGTAAAACTCTGAGTGTAGAGATGTCCCAATCATAGGCGTCATTTTAACCGGGGATGCCGGGGACATGTCCCCAGCAATATTTATGATTGACAGGTTTGTCCCCTCCAGCCTGATGCGGAAATTTTTACTGACCTAACAGCCACTTCCGCTCCCAGTAAAGTTTCCACATCAGTATCTAAACAGAATACTATTTAATTAACTCAATTCCAGTTTCTTATGCAGTCATGTTTCTTTCTGCTCATTTACAGTAGATCTGAAGATCTTTGCCGGAACCCGATCGGGCTTAATTTCTATCATTGTCCACGGTCTCGGATTGAGCTCGGGCTTTAACGGTCACCCGATCATCTCATTAGTGCAATAATTTATAACAAAGCGCTGCAGTGGGCCACTAATATTATTCTACCTGTCAAGATGCTCCTGGCACTCCACATGCGTCATGATGTGAAAGACCCGCTCCTCTCAGACGAAAACATTCTCCGACTGCTGCGCTACTATCTCACAGAAAATGCTGAAGTATAAATGCACTATTATCCCAAGTCTCAAATTGCAGAAGTCTGCTGCATTTATATAGCAGCTCCTTGATGCTCACAAGTCAAATAAAATCTCCTGAAATCTAGAGCAAGAGGAAGCAAGAGAAACGCACGCAGGCGAGATGGACTTTTACGCAGCAGAAGTGGTTAAAGCTTCATATAAGCAGCCTATTTATGTCATGTTTTAAAAGACTGGCAGTCAGCTACAGGGCGGGGTCCTGCAATACACTGGTACCCGTTTCAAGATGGAACAACTACAGTTATACAGTTCCTTAGCTATAAAACAGTCCATCCTTTGCTGCTTCGCTGTTTGGTGGATTTTTAAATAGTATGCTGCAAAGAAAGCATTTAAATTGTGCTAACGCGCATTGTTTTTTGCGTCCTAAATGATTGGAGGCAACCATTAATCTCCTTATTATGTCTCCCGTGCTTGCCAAAGTTATTATTTCTGGTTTTAATAATTTTATCATCCAGAAGAAGAAAAAGACGCACAATAAACTGCCTATAATTATGTTCTACACTCGGAAACGACACCTGGCTGCTCAGAAACTTTCAGGGGAGCAAAAACCCACCGAGCGGCGCAACAGCAGAGAGACCGTACTGCGTATTAATACTTTGTTTTAATTTTACGAAGGTTTGTGTGTTAAAACTAGTGAGAAATGTGATTAAATGTTAATGTACGTCTGAGAAAAGTTAAAAAGGTGTGTGGCGAGGGGTTTTACAGCCTTGAAACATAATAATTGTAAAAAAAAAAGATTACTTTGCAGATTTGTGGGTTATTTTTAGAACCCCCACAATAAATTAGGACCATTGTAAATTAAATTTAAATGGTCTGGTTTATTTTCTACGGGTGAGTAGCAAAGAGCAAAATATTCATGCAATGTTTTTGCTCGTTTAAGACTCCCAAAGATGATATGTCGACACACTGGATTTGTGTAGAGAGCATGCCAGAATACTAGCCTACTTTGCCCTGAAGGCGAAAAAATCTCGCTTTCTCTGCATCCAGCTTCCAGAGAGAGACACTTCTGCGAAGCAACAACGGAGAACCAGGGAGTGGACAACATTTACATCACAGTTAAAAAATAACTTGATCCATTATTTAAAGTAGATTATAGTGCAGTTAATTATTAGTCTTTCATTATACTGCAGCTGAAATGTATATGCAGAAATCACTGTGCAGAAACCAAACACTGTGTCCAGTCTGGCTTTACCTAGGTTTTTCATTCCTGAATCGCCAACGCATCCTCACTCCCAATTCGTCACATATGGACGCAAGATCAAACTCCTGACCAGGCGTCCATATATGACGAGTTGGGAGTAAAGATGAGTTGGAATCGCTGGAAGCGTAGCATGGATAGGAAAGGCATTGCATAATCAGCGCGAAAAATTCCCTCCTGCTCCCAACACCAAAACAACATATGAACATTTTCCTCTTTGGGACTCTTAAACAAAACATAAGTTATGTCCGCTCGCATTAAATAAAACTTCGTCCCGCGGAGCCGTGAAATTCAATGTAGTTTTTTTCCACCTGAAACAACTTTGTGCGGATCACGCACAGGTAGCCGCCCTATTGCAGGACTGTCAGCTGTAAGTTAAATTTAAAGTTTCTCCACACAGAATGATGTTGGGGTTGCAAAAGGAGCGCGTTTTATTGTTGCGCATTCTTCTGGTGCGAGTATATATGATTTTCAACATTGTTCTTTGTGCTACCATGTGGGTTTTAACTTGTATTGATTTACTAAAGATGCGATTTTCACCACGTTTATAGCCTACTCTGCAGTGCATATTGTAGTGAGATGAATACTTAGAAGCTATATTAATATTTAATAAGTGTCCCCACCAATTTTAAAAACAAACTGACGCCCTTGGTCCCAATCAGCATGTTAGGCATCCGATCCGATATTTTGCCTTTAGTGTTGAAATTTATTTTAAAAAATCAGTTTTAGTAAGTACTTCCACTCGTAGAGAACAAAACCGACTGCAGTGTTTTTTTTCCATGCGTTTTTAGAGTCTTCTATGGGCTGCACATCTAGTAAAAAGCTTTTCAGCTCAATCTAAACTTTACTTTGTCGACCATTTCTGTTTGAGTAGATGTTCGGCCTGAGACGCTCCTGCAATGGTTCGCAGACTGGGCCCCCTGCTGCCCAGGTAGGGAATTGCTTTGCAACCTGGTCTAACCTGGGGTGTTTGTCAATGCCCAGGAACCTCGCCTTGATGCTTTGGTCCCGCCCTGGTTGCCTAGGAGATAAGTCATCAGGGACCGCCAAGGCGTGTTCCAATGTTCATTTTCTACGGGGAATCTGTCCTCCGTTTGTTAGACGTTTAGCTAACTGACCAAGGAAACATCAGACGTGCCTTGAGCCTGCTCTCGGTCAAAAATTTCCCAGAATACAGCGCGGTAGGAGCCGGCAGCAGCTACTTTGGCAGGGAAATTTCCAGTTTAAATGTAAATTTTAGCCATCGGGCTTATATCTAAAATGTTTTATTAGCTTCGTTGGCTACCAGGTACTAATTCGCTTACACATTTGATTTAACAGACATATACACAGTTTAAAAAAAGTAAAAAGCTCGTTATACATTTCCAGTTCCATGGCTGACGTAATGTTACTACGCTACAATGCTACTACGACGGGCGGGACGTAAACCAGCAGCCACGGTCACGTGAGGTAAGTCTGTTCCATTTAACCGTTTTCTTTGACCAAGCAAGGACAGTGTCCTCGTAAGCAAGGCGCCTCGCCTACTGAGGCATTGCCTTGGTAGGCGAGGCGCATTGACATCGAGAAACACCCCTGGACTTACAAAAAAATACAGATAGTGTAAAATTGAAGCCATTAGACCTGTATTTTTAGGCTGGTCAAGGAGGAAAAGGAGCCAAAGGCCCATCAGGTGGGTAAACATTTTTTTTGGGTAGTTACTGTCCAGTTATCTTTAGGCGAGCTGCTGAATATATTGTGCAGGCCATAGAGCCCAGCCCTTATGCAATACCCGCCAGGTATTTTCCATTTTTCTGAATCTCCCTTGCACAAATTACAAAATAAACTCGTATTTTATGGCTTTAGAATATTTAGTAATATATATTTTGCAGTAGATTTTTAGACTGACCCGGAATTTTTTTTATTTTTATGATTGTCTGAATTTAATTGAAACCATCTCTGTATTTTTATTAGGGAATAATATAAATATTTTATAATTGTACGGTAGGTGTTTGGAGGAAGACCAAGATGTAAAGTTAAAGTCTCCTTAGATTCTCAAAGGAAGGTATTTTTAGTGAGTATATTCCAAAACGGAAAACAGAAACATACAGACTAAATGAGAGAAAAATGATGAAATATTTGTATTAATACAGAAATACCTTTTTTATGGACAGAACATTGTGGCTTCAAGATGAGTGTAATTCAATGCATTGGTTTGGAAATTGACTAATTATTTTGCTTTAACAGTATTTCATCTAGTTGAGAATTTAGTTCTTTGTACTTGACGACAAACTGCAGTTAATATCAATATTCACCCCTTTCTTTGTGTCTCATTCCAGAAATAGAGCAGCTAGATTTCATTTAGAGTCTCAACAATTAGAATATTGTGGGAAAAGTTAATATTCTAGCTTTTATTTCTGGTCATTCTGACCTTTAAGGATGATGAAAACCCAGAATTTCAGTATTTCTTAGAAATATGTTCATTTCTATGCTCTCAGTACTCGGTTGGGGCTCCTTTTGCATGGAGGAAAACAGCCTGAGGAAAAAGTACTGTACCACCATGCTCACTGGACCAGCTTCTGGTACGGTTGAAAGCTTGGGTCGGTACAGGAAGACAGAAGAAGCATGAATAGCTCTGAAAAGTTCTGGTAGACGTCTGTGTTGACTTGAGAAAACCCAGTGGACCAGCAAAGAGATGTCAGCCCAGATCACCACCGACTATAAAAACTTCACTTTAATCTGAAGAGACCACTGCTGAACAGTCCAGTTCTGGTCCAACTCCACCAAATTCTTTTTATTTTTCACTATCTTTTAAACTACAATTAATATAAGCTTGAAATGTTAATCTTTTAAGTTTGACATCTTGACTGTAACATTTATAAACTCTTCTGTCTGAGGCTGACTTCATCCCACATTTCCGTGTGTTTTTACTTTGAGCGTCTTGTTGAGGTTCTCGTCCTGTTCCTCCAGGTGAGCGCACTCCTCCTTCAGCTCGTTGTTCCGTCTCAGCAGCCGCCGCTTCTCCTCCTGTCTCACTGCACACACACATTCGCGCCCACTCTATCAGAACCCGCATACAACACCCAGCTGCACAACCGAGCGCCGGCGTCTCACCTGTCTTGTGTGTAACGTAGGACTGAACAAAGTTCTGAGGCCACGACAGGTTCTCCTTGTTCAGCACCTGAAACAAGAAGGTACAGCGTCACGTTTCTGTAGCCTCTGAGATCCAACAAGCTCGGTGTGTCTCAAACTCGCCTTCTTCTGGCACTTGGGGCAGTACCAGGGGCCTCTGTGGGGGGTTTTGATGGGCGGGTGGAGGCAGTTGGTGTGGAAGGCTCGGGGGCAGTTGTGGCAGAGCTGCAGCTCTCCGTCCTCCTTACAGACGGCGCAGCGGTCGTCATGCTCCAGCTCCTCCTAAAAGGAGACGCAGCAGACGTTAGTGGGGCTGCAGGATATCAGTGAGCCGCTGTGTCAGCAGTCATGTGACCTACCTTCCAGCAGAAATCCTCTGTTAGCATGTGGATGGAGCAGAGCAGAGGTTAGTGCATGTTAGAGGACGGGTTAAAGCCTAGTTTATACTTCAACCGATGCAGTAGAACATCCTTTAACCATCGAACGCATTGATGTGTGTCAACACATTTCACCAGACCAGCGCTCTATAGTCACTACCTGCATTTTCATGACAAATATGCACAGAAATTTTGTCAATATTTGGTATTTTGTCGAAAATTTTAATTGCGGTTTTTCCGTTAAATAATAAACTAAATCACAAGTTTTCATAAGAGTAAGAAAAATGGGGACGGATTTGAACATTTACAGTAGATCTATTCCTGTTGTAGTCACGGCACTAGCGCTCATTATCAGCCATCAGCGGAGGAGACGTAGACGGCTTGTGGAGGCATTGGAGTGACAAGCCCCTTTTACATGGGAGCAGTCTTGGTTAATGCTGACGTTTCTTTGCTTTTCTTAAAATAATAATATTAGCTATGCCTTTATCACGAACCAACTCTCTGTCCCTTTGTGAACTCGCCGCGCCATCTTTGTCCCTCCTACTACTACTTCGTCTTTTTGGCTTTTAGTAATTCATGTTAAATAAATTATTTTCAATACACTAGAAAAACCTATTCCAAGCGCAAAAACGCCACCTCTTTCGAAATAGTGACGTTTCCATTAGGCTCATTTATTTTCGCTTTCACTTGAATTTGCGCAATTTCATGGTTAAAGTTTATGCGCTCCGATGAGGTTGTTTTTCGAGCGTATCGAAATTAATATATTTTGCGAGAAAAGCAATGGAAACAACTTTTTCGCATTACATGAGTAACTAATCAACAACCGGATGTTACTACGAGCGAAAAAGATGTCGGCGTTTATGACGAGGAGAAAGATGGCGCGGCATGTTTGGGTTCACAAAGAAACTGTTTTTGTTTGCATTGTAAAAAAGGCATAACTAATATTAGTTAAAAAAAATTCCGTAAATTCGCAGACTACCTTTTCCTAAAAAAAGCTTGATAAGTTGCCGCTCCACATGCCTCCTACGTCTCTGATGGCTGATAATGAGCGCTAGTGCAGTACCTGCAACATACATTTAAACTTAGTTTGTTATTTAATGGAAATTGCGAAATTGTTTTTCCGACATTTAGACAATTTCAACAAAGTTTTGAGCATATTTGTGATGGAAACGCAGCTACTCACACGGCGAACTATAAACTAGGCTTAAATGTTAGTTCTAGCTGAAGAATAATTTGGGTTGTTAAAAAAGCAAAAGCAATCCTGTGATAGTGTAGACTCATGCCGAACTAAACGCTTTTATTTATATTTTTTGTAAAGTCAGTCACTGGATAACTTTCATGGTTCTCTGGAGTCCTGAGGCTTTTTTAAATGGATGGATCCCTGCTCTAACACAGCTGAGCGTTAAGGCAACATTTTCATATCATTGTATTTTTTAAAACCACTGTTTTAAGGTGTTTGACTCAAATAGCGCTCTACACTCCCCTCTACTGGTTACTTGTAACAGCGTTTACAAAAACTATGCTGTTTGGTTCATGTCTGACCTTTTAAAGCTTGAGAACTTATTAAAAAAAACCCCAGACGTTTCATCTCTTTGGATTAACTTGTTTGCTTCGCTTTAACAACCACACTTAGCTACTGCGTAGCAGTGAAATCTTTCCCTTTTCAAACGTTCTGGGATTAACCTGGTGATGAGCAATTTGTTCCATTCAGCTGTGTTGGAGACCACTGGTTAAACACAGGTGATTCGGATTTTGAATGAAGGAAATTTGGTCATTTTACGCAAGATTACGCTTATTTATACATTAAATGTCTCAATTCTGATGGAAAGTTTCTTACTTCGCCATTATGAAGTTGTTAAACACTGATCCTTGAGATCAATCATCCTGCAACTTTAATATGATGAGAATCGATACATCTAAGATAGATCGCGAGACCCAGGTTTGAGCGGTGTCCATCTAGTCCTGCTCCAGCAGGGAAACATCTAAAACATGCAGGACAGGGTGCCCTGAGGACCCCCCAATTGGTCCCAGAAGCCCCTTATGATACGTTACTTAGAAATCTGAAGGAAAAAATTTAGTTACCTCGTGACGACAGGTAAAGGGAGCTGTTCAGGTAATGTGACGGCAGGCGTTTCCGCTGCACACAAACAGGAATACTGGTTACAAATGAACCATCCCAGAAAAAACTGGAGTCTGGGGAAGTTTGACAAGTTTCCTCACCTCAGGCTCAAAGAGGCCGCTGTAGGCCGGGTTGGCGGTGCTTCTCCTCTTCCTCTCCTGCCTCTTCGTCTGGATCTCTGCTCACAACAAAGCAAACGGCTCTTTAAATCAGCACCTTCTCGTTATGTTGCTGTCCAGGTACGGGGGTCGAAGGTGAACTCACCTTCCAGCTGCTCGGTGGTGACGAGGCCGAGGGCCACCATGAAGGCAATTTTCTGCAAGAAACACAGAAGAGGAGTCACTTCCTGCTTCCATTAGTGCTTCAGCTGTGAAACCTGACAGGACGTCACCTCAGGATCCTCCTTCTTCTTCTTCGGGGGGGATTTCGTAGCTGGAGCCTCTGGTGAAGGGAGGTCAGCCTGGGCCACCGGGGACGCCTCATGGCTGCTGGGGGCCTGCGGCTGGATTATTATCACCTGGAATAAACGATCATAGGAAAATCAGCACCTTGCAATAAACTAGTCCTGTTTTTCACATTACAACCACAAGCCTCAAGGCTTTTCAGATCCAACAGAACCAGGAGAAAGTGGAGCATGAAGTAAAAAATAGAGTGGCAGCAAAACCTTATTTCAATCAGCTTTAGCTCTACAGATCAGATGCAGTGATGAGTGGAAACCTGTAGAGTCTCGCCATTGAATCACAGATAAAGGCCTGGACTCTGACTAGGTCATTTTAAAACATGGATACGTTTTGATCCAAGTCTTTTTCAGATTCCTTGTCTCTGCTAAGGAAAAGCAACCCCACCAAGGAGATGTGTAGGGTTACTTTTTGTTCTCATTTGACCAAACTTGTGGACTACTACTAATTAAACGACTTATGAAAACATTTAGCCCAGTAAAAGGGACTGAATACAAATTAACACCAAACTATAGAATTTGCTTTTACAACTGTGCACAGGTTTGCTTTGCTTTGCCACATAACATCCCCCAAAAAGTGGGAAAAACTTTATTTTCACTTTCACAACCTTAAAAAAAATTATTTGATGTGGAAAAAGTAGAAAATTGTTGACAAATCTGCTTCTAGTATCCAGATCCAACTTTAATAAATATAGCTGGGATTGTTTCTGACATTCATCGTTTGAAATTTTGTTTAAACATTTGTTTTCTCTCCTCTCTAGAAGTTAAAGACATTAAATTTAACATAAAGCTAAATTATTCCTGGAAAAAGCAGGATGACTGAGCATAGAGCCCTGTGGGACACCAGGATCAGAGTTTTGACTCCCAAACCATTTGATTTTAAATGTATGTCCCTACTTACATCAATATGATATTTTAAACATATTCAGCAACAGACAGAGTCTAGCATTTAAAATGAGTCGCTTTAAAATATATATATATACCTTTACAGCCTCGCTGACAGCCGACACCCCGTTTCCAGTGGCAGGGGAGGCGGCGATGATGGCGTAGGCCACACCGGGACCCGCAGAGGTGTGCTGGGCAGGGCTGCCCAAGTCTGGGCCCACTGATGGTGCAAGCAGGGGGGCGGAGGATTGAGAGGCGTTGCTCTGGCTGTCTGGCTGGTGGTCGGAGCTGAAGGTGCTGTTGGCGGTGGGCAGGGTGGGGGCCTGGCTCTTTGGACCGACTACAGCGGTGACTCTCTGCAGGCTGACCGGCTGCAACTCCTGGCAGGGACTAGGGGGTAGGCTGTCAGGGATGTGGGTCTTTGGCCTGACCTGTAGGGGGCAGAAATGGTTCTAATTCCTTGCGTCTTCCCTAATTCTGTAGTTTTAAGTCACCAGAGATGGACAGACTTTAAGAAAACCTTAAACTCAAGGTCAAAAGCTTCTGCTGGACAGTAACTGCCTTTAAGTGTCAAGTGGGGTGGATAACTCTGATCTGAGCTGGAGCTGAGAGGAACCCAGACAAATTCCTCTCCATATTTCAGATTGGAACCAGAATAACCCAGTAAAACGGCGATGCAGTCGTTGGGATTTACCTGAGGTAGCACAGTGGCTGCGTGTCCTGCCAGCCGGTTCAGTGAGCTGATTTGAGGCACCTTGATGGGCACAGCAGTGAGAGTTCCCAGCATCTGAAACACAGCAAGTAGAGTGGGGTCAGAGGTCACCCTAAACCTCTTGGGTTTTTGTTTTGTTCCAGGAAAGATGAGTCTAAGACTGTTTAAAAAGAAAAAAATATCCTGCAACAGGAATAAGGAACAAGTCGAACAGTAACTCTTCAACATGGTCCTTAGTGAAACAATTGCTATCTATCACCACTAGGGGCACCACTGCTTCGTGTTGGGAGCTGCTGATCATTAAGTTTGACATTAAAGATGTACAACTTCCTGATAATTTAAACATTTTAGTCTTTTCTGTGGCAGGGGTTCATAATAAAATTTTGAAAATTCTGAAGATAGATTAAATTTTCCCACAAAGTTTAAGGAAAAAACATAAATATTTGATTTAGGCAAACTTTGATGGTTTCAGGCACACAGTTTCCTCCTGTATTACTAGTGACGTTTTTACTACACCAAACTAGGTTAAAATCCAAACGCAGACTAAAACAGAGTCTGAAAAGATAGTCCAGGGTGGGCACAATAACACAGGCCAGTAAATGGAAAAAAAGAAGATAAAACTGGTCTAAATCTGACCAAAATGAAGTTATGGAGTAGCACAGAGGCTAAATGTAGACCAAAATCAGTTTAAAGTGGACAAGTCTAAATCAGATCTTAAAACAAGTTCACAACAGACAAAAACATAGCTAAAATTTTTAATCAAGCAAATAATTGTCCAGAACCAACCCTAAACTAAAGAAAGTAGTTTAAATCCAGTCAAGGATGAGTTAAAAACAGAGTTTAGACCAGTTAAAAACAGGGTGTCAACCAGTCTGTAAACCAGTTAAGAACTGGATCTAAACCCATCTGTAAACCAGTTAAAGAGGATGTAAACCAGTGTTTAAACCAGTTAAAAGCAGGGTGTAAAACAGTGTTAAAACTAGTTAAAAGCAGGGTGTAAACCAGTTAAGTGGATCTAAACCCGCCTGTAAACCAGTTAAAAATAGGGTGTAAACCAGTGGATAAACCAGTTAAAAGCAGGGTGTAAACCAGTCTGTAAACCATTTAATAACTGGATCTAAACCCATCTGTAAACCAGTTAAAAGCAGGGTGTAAACCGGTGTTTAAACCAGTTAAAAACATGGTGTAAACCAGTAAAGAAGTGGATCTAAACCCGCCTGTAAACCAGTTAAAAGCAGGGTGTCAACCGGTGTTTAAACCAGTTAAAAACATGGTGTAAACCAGTTAAGAAGTGGATCTAAACCGGTGTTTAAACCAGTTAAAAACAGGGTGTCAACCAGTCTAAACCAAAAACACAAACCAAATGGACATGGATCTAAACCCATCTGTAAACCAGTTAAAAGCAGGGTGTAAACCGGTGTTTAAACCAGTTAAAAACATGGTGTAAACCAGTTAAGAAGTGGATCTAAACCCGCCTGTAAACCAGTTAAAAGCAGGGTGTCAACCGGTGTTTAAACCAGTTAAAAACATGGTGTAAACCAGTTAAGAAGTGGATCTAAACCGGTGTTTAAACCAGTTAAAAACATGGTGTAAACCAGTTAAGAAGTGGATCTAAACCCGCCTGTAAACCAGTTAAAAGCAGGGTGTCAACCGGTGTTTAAACCAGTTAAAAACATGGTGTAAACCAGTTAAGAAGTGGATCTAAACCGGTGTTTAAACCAGTTAAAAACAGGGTGTCAACCAGTCTGTAAACCAGTTAAGAACTGGATCTAAACCCATCTGTAAACCAGTTAAAGAGGATGTAAACCAGTGTTTAAACCAGTTAAAAAGTGGATCTAAACCAAAAAACATGTGTAAACCAGTTAAGAAGTGGATCTAAACCGGTGTTTAAACCAGTTAAAAACATGGTGTAAACCAGTTAAGAAGTGGATCTAAACCGGTGTTTAAACCAGTTAAAAACATGGTGTAAACCAGTTAAGAAGTGGATCTAAACCGGTGTTTAAACCAGTTAAAAACATGGTGTAAACCAGTTAAGAAGTGGATCTAAACCCGCCTGTAAACCAGTTAAAAGCAGGGTGTAAACCAGTCTGTAAACCAGTTAATAACTGGATCTAAACCCATCTGTAAACCATTTAATAACTGGATCTAAAGCCATCTGTAAACCAGTTAAAAGCAGGGTGTAAACCGGTGTTTAAACCAGTTAAAAACATGGTGTAAACCAGTTAAGAAGTGGATCTAAACCCGCCTGTAAACCAGTTAAAAGCAGGGTGTCAACCGGTGTTTAAACCAGTTAAAAACATGGTGTAAACCAGTTAAGAAGTGGATCTAAACCTGCCTGTAAACCAGTTAAAAGCAGGGTGTAAACCAGTCTGTAAACCAGTTAATAACTGGATCTAAACCCATCTGTAAACCAGTTGAAGAGAGAAGGTCAGAGTTTCGTGGTTTTGTGGTGCAAAGCGGCTCGGCGAGGAGGAGGCCTGGGCTGGTTACCATGGTAACTGCAGAGCTGAGGATTCTTGCCGTTTGTGGCCTTTTTTTTTGTAATTGCTGCCTGTTTTCTCCAAACTAACACCTTTTCCTTCAGGGGCCTTCCTCCTCCTCTCACACTGGTTCAGTGTGTTAATGAATTTCTTCCCTTCTTTATGGATTATAAACCAAAACTAAACCAGATCTGTGCCAGACGCCTCTGACCAGCGGAGGCTCCAACTCTCCTCAGTCCTTCACATCAAGGTGAAAACTGAAAAACATCTCATGCTGTCGCTGCTGCGAAATGAAACGAGCCTTTTAACAATCCGGGTCATGCAGCGCTTGACCCGGATTGTCAGATCCTTCACTGTGTCCAGAGTTAACTTCCCATGAAGGCTGGACTCACGACACGTGGAGCAGATCCACTTCTAAAGTGTAAATATGGTAGATGGAGGGAGGGCCGTGGGCTTTAGATTATGACATCCTAATTTCCATACTTATTTAGGCCTGAAAACTCTTAGTCATTTGTCCCGATGTGAGAAATACAGAATGAGGTGTAAAAAAACCCCCACAAAAAACACTTGTTTTATACAGTTTAAATTCACAACACGAAAACATAAATTCATGACTGAAACTCTCCCTTTGTTCTGCATCTATAAATGAGATTATAACCGTAGAGCAGGACCAAGGAAAGAAATAATGCTTAAAAAGGTTCAGGGACGTAAAAAAATAAAATAAATAAATTGCATCAAGGAAAGGTTTATATTTATTTTATTGAGGGAAAAAAAAAACAGGATTTGAAGCAAAAAAAAAAACCCCAGTGGATTAGGGAGAAGATGTGAAGCGACTCCCAGCAGCCGGTCAGGGAGGATTATAGGAGGAGGAGGAGTTTGTCATCTCTGCTCCTGTCATCCCAGTAGGATGAAGAAGATGAGGAGCAGGATGTGCGCACACAGCAATCAGGACGTAGTCGTGGAGCAGAGACGACAGGTTTCTCCTGAGACTGAAACTCAGCAGCTTTTTTTTTTTGTGCAGAAATCGGCTTAAAAAAAAATAAAGATGAGTTTCAGCCCCTAAACGCTCCCCTCAATGTCATTGTAATTTTCTTTCCTGGACATTTTAAAATGGAAAAACAACAAAGAAACTCAGAGATGCTGTAATGCTCTGTTCCAGCAGAGGGCGCTCCCCTCGGTAACCCCAGAACTGCTGCTAACACCCGGCTGTGTGGACATCCTTGCGCTCGCCAGTGTCAGAGTTCACCCGTTCAGCATTTAAAGTCTTTAGATGCTCCTGTAAACCTGGTTTACCAAATTTTTTTTCCTGAGAAGTTTGTCTTAATGCTGCCAACAGCTGCAGACATCTGGGGAACCAGAAACATGGCTGCATATCTAGAATGTAGAATATTCGATGTCTCTTCAGATCATCTGGACAGTGAAGTCTGGTCTGTGAATCCACACGGTTCGGTTCTGCCTGAACGCTGTGAAGTTTAACAACCCGCCTGAAGCACGAGGAGAAACCAGCAGCCGTGTTTGTTCTGACCTTCCGTCCTTCTGCGGTTCTGCATAAAACAACCCGTTCCTCCCGCAGCAGCTCTTCATCTAGCTTTAACGAGAATCCTGGGCAGACGGCGATGATGAAGAATCCACAGACAGTTCAAACCGGTCTCACCTCCTCCAGGCCTCTTTGTTCCTCTGCTTCACAGTCCAATCACAGCTCAGCGTAGGAAAGCTTCAACTGTCTGCAGCTCAGGTTGGATTCTGATCTCACTAACAAGCCGCTTTGTTCAGTTTCGAGCGCTCCGCTCATTTTAGTTGAAGCTACGGACAACAAGAACAACAGGCTGAAAAAGAGATGCACCATTCTTAATTTTTTTGGGAGTAATGAGGTCTGCAGGAGGCGCTAATGATCCCTTCCCACATTAGGAAAGGAAGCAGTTCCTCGTCTGAAATCTGGAGGCTTCAGGTCTGCAGCTTCCCCACCAAAGTTCCCAAACATCTTCCTCACCATTAGTCCACCCAGAATAAAAACGTCAACTGTGATTCTACAGTAGCCCATAAAAAAATTAACTGTATAAATGAATGCCATTAGTTATTTAGTTGTAAAAATATGTTTTGTTTTTAATGAAAATTTAAACACGATTTCAATATTTAGACAATACTGTTTATAAACCGGATCAGATGTAGCTTTGGATGATCTTTTCTCATAAAAAGAATCAGCAATTTAGATACTTTAATATCTAATTTAAAAACGAATTTATTTTAAATTTAAACAATTTATATTTCAGAAAATTACATCAATAAATATAGAAAGTTCTGGTCTGGGAGCCCTTAAGCACACGTGTCAAACTCAAGGCCTGGGAGCCAAACCCGGCCCTCCATGACCATTTATGTGGCCCTCCAAACTCTAGAGGACCCTATAGACTGAAAAATTAAGTTCTTTTTGTGAACGCCAATACAGTTTTATCTGTAAAATAAATTATAGTATTTATTTGAACAGTCCTAAATCACATCATTATGTAAATATGTTCAGTTTTAAATCTTAAGACATACTTTTGGAATATGAAGGCTGGTTTTAACAGTTTGTTATAGTTTTATCAATACTTTGTGCTACAACCGGCCCTTTAAGGATATTCATCAGCTTTATGTGCCCCAAAATGGAAATGAGTTCGAAACCGCTGCACCAAAGGTTACTGCTGAGGAAGCTGGTTATTCAGAGTGCTGGAAAGTTAGGTGGAAGAAAAAAATGGGTTTGAAACCGTTCCACAAGGCACCAGGAGGATTGTGGTTAAAAGCCTATTGTAGAACTTGAGGGGGGATCTGAGGGATTATGGAGTCAAAGCTTCCAGAACCACCAGATGGGTTAGCTAGGACCAGAACCAGACCGTCACTTGGCGGTCAATATTCTTTTCCATGAAAGTAAAGTTTAGATTTTACTTGGAAGTCAAGGTTTCCAGAGTGTTAAGGGAGTAAGGTTTGGCATCGTTTGACTTTTGACTATTTTAGATTCGAATTCATATTCCTTGTTTCGGTTCCTTTCAAGGCAAGGGTAATTTATTTTGCATATTCTAAATAAGGTAGCGAACCATATTCCTTGAGTTTCTGCTTTAAATGTTTCAACATTATTTACATGTAGGGCTGGGTAGTATACTGAAAATTTACCGACAAAGAAATGTATGATTGTTACTAGGGCTGAACGATTTTGGAAAATCTATTTTTTTTCTTCAATATTGCAATTGCGATTTAATTTGCAAATTATTTTTATGGGGCCTTTTCTCAAGCATTTTTTAATTAATGCAAGCAAAAATATTATAAACAGATTTGTTTTATACATTTATTCTATTCCATAGGCTAGACTTATTTTAAGACAAAGGCAAATGAAGCATGGCTGAATATAAGCAACTTTATCTACTTAAATCATCACACTCGATGGTGATCGCCATCGTTATGCAATCAAGGTTTTCTTCCTTATGAACCCAGCTGGCAAGCCCATCTCAGGCCGGCTGCAATGTTTTCCTCCGTGTGGTTATCCAGGAAGTAGGACGCTTGAAGCAACAAGCTCTGATTTTTTATTCTCCATCGATATAATGCATTTTCAGACTGTGGTATGGCTCCGTAATGGGTTTGATCACAGGTCAGTTGTTGCTAAACACTCCGCTGTTTTCGGTGCGGCTTTAACTTTCTCTCTGTAATTTTTATACAGCGCAGGTAAAATGTGACTAAAATGTGTTCGTGAGATTAAATCCTAGCTTATTCATCATGCTCATCAAAGCAAACCCTTGGCTATGAACCCCGTTATAGCACAAATTATTTCGGTGTTCCGTTTTTTTTATATTCGTAAGGAGAGATTCTGTCAAACAGATCGGTCAGCGATACCTGTCGGCTGGAAGTTTGTTTACTGGAAATTGAAACACCGGTGGCGGTCAGTTTAGCCGTGCAACTCTCATATATGGTGGTGTGATGTTTTTAGGTGTTGATAAAGTTTCCCAGTGTACCTAGTGAGGCAGCAAGGCGGGTTCTGCATTACCTGCCGTTGCGCAGCATCAACGTTTTCATAGCCGATATAATTTCCCACAACTGATGTACTTTTTCTCTTTGGTACCAAATATTGTGCAGCATTTGATTCTGTTAAGCTTTAGGCCATTTTATAAAAGGTTAAAGTGCAACGTTTCCTTCTCTCCCTGCATTGTTTGAGCTGTTTGCAAGTCACGTGACTTAACCAGATATGTTTACGTCAAGTCACATCGCAGCCTTTGCGAGTAGAAAATCTCATTTAGTCACATTGCGAATTAACTGCATATGCAATTAATCGTTCAGCCCTAACTGTTACAGACGTAATTCTGCTCACGGCGATAATTCGGTATATAAAAAAGAAAAGAAAACGTTTTTTAGTTTAGTGGTGCTCATGGCCCTTTTAAGATAAGTATAATTACGTGAGTACATAGAGTAGCGATATTGGTTTGAAACTGCATCGCCTAGTCCTTTCTACAGCTTCCCCTCAACTCGGAGCCACGCTCGTTTACTTTTGCTGTAAAAAGCAAAAAGAAAACAAAATTCGCCTTTCTGGACGAGATGTAGAGAAGGATGAAAAGAAGAGGGATGACGACCGAGCTGGAGGGCCCTGAGTTCAGGAACCTCCTGTTTGTAGAAGGCTGTAAGAGTTGCAGAGAAAGCCTGAACAATATGTCCCTATTATGTCACTACTGCTGTATTAAAGGGCCTAAATCATGCAAAATCAAGTTCTTGGAGTTTTCAACCATCTGGTGATGCAATCTAAAATAAAAAACCCACCAGAGTGGTTTTTGGCTTAATTCACACATGTCTGAGTAATCCTGAATTCTGCTCTCTGAGAAGCTGCCCTTCCCTCTCCTAAAAAAAACGACAGTGTTCAACTAGTGACATCACTGGTTAAAAGTTGAGTGTAGATTTTCAAAAACACCATCCTCCTTTTCCCAGATCATAGCTGCTTCAGTTTTTACTTTCTCTGTGAAAATGCCTGTTTGGCTGCATGGATTACAGGATTTTATTCAACATTCCTAAAGAACAGCAGCTGGATAAAAGAACAAAGACCTCAGATGGAAATAGAAGTGGCTACATTCTAATGCTAATGTGTGTTAGCCATTTATCAAGCTGCTTATGTGATCTTATAACAGCATTGTGTGGTTAATTAATTGATCTGTAGCATCTCATAGTGTTCAGTAAACGGGTGCAAACAACCACAGCTTTTTTATATTCTGGGCTGGAAAGATTTACTTAGTGGAATCAGCTAGTTGGTCTGGGCTCTGTCTAAAGCCTGGAGTTTCAGCAAATTAAATAGGCTTTATTTAATCTGTTTTTTACAAAAACAATCAAATTAACCAAACGTCTGAGCCCTTAATATAACAGAGTTTCATTGTGGTACTCTGTGCTTTTCAAATTCTTTGTGAGAATACTGTTTGTGATGAAGCTTAGCGCTGTTTGTTTCAGTTTAATCTCTGCAGCGCAGCGTAGCGTTGGGGTGCAGGAGGCGGGTTTATAGAGAAACGATCCGTTTCACTTCGTGGTCCAACATTAACTACACAATACAAGTTAAATTTCAGGACAAATTAATACTGTACAACACCAACGGTAACATTTTATCATATATATGTCTATCCCAGAAGTTGAAAGCTGTAAAAAAGCATGATGCAGTCCTTTTAATACTTCTAGGGCCGTGTTGGAATATGAAAAATGTGGATTTATTGCAATATTTATCAACAATTTCCCAGTTGCACAAGTTTCCACTGTCGGCTGGGGCTTAAAGCTGCTCTGCAGTCTTCCTTCACTCACAAGTTAAACCTGGTTTGTGCCCTCTATAGTGCTGACTGACTGCATGTTTTGTTTTTTGTTCATCTCTCTGATCGAAGTAGGGCTGGGCGATATGGCTTAAGATTAACATAACTGACAAAAAAAACAACAAAAAAAACACTTGAACAGAACATTTGATTATTCATTAAAATGATTAATCAGCCAGCCCTAGATCGAAGAGTAGGTCAGATTGACCCCGCCCAATCTGCAGGTGAGGGTTACCTGGGAGGAGGGAAGCAGCTCTCCGGTTCTTCTGTAGGGGATGACCCCGGCGCCGGCCGCCTGGAGGTTGATGGGGGACGTCTGGAGGGGCTCCGGCCCCGCCGGCGCCGCCTTCTGGCCGTTGATGTGTGTGGTCACCATGGAAACGGGAGCCTTGGCCGGCACCACGGAGATGGCGATGCCCTGGCCGGGGGGCTTGATGAGCGACAGCGGCTTGGCGGTCCCCACGGGGCAGCTCCGGACAGCCAGCTTCTGCAGGGAGACGGGCGGAGAGACAGACAGGTGTGTTTATACTTCATCAAAAAAGGTTTCCCTCCCCCTCTTCAGGCGCTCTGGATATCTCATATTTGGCTTCAGTGCTGCTGATTTTCACGCTTTTCCGGAAACCACAGAGAACAAAAACAGAACCTGAAGTGTTTCTGCTCATCATCTTCACACAAAGCACCACAATACAGCAGCTGAAATTCTTTATTGTTCGTTGTTTAAATGGATTTTCAGATTTTCAGCCAGCAGATCAGAAACCCAGAGCATCCAGAACTCCCCCCTGCATGAATTCACTTGTTGGATCCTAATTCCTGTCGAGTAGCAGCTTTTGTTTCAGGAAATCAATGGAATCCAATGGCGTCCTGACCACACGCCTGCTTCAGGACCCCGTGGCCGCCGCTCGCTATTCAGAGCCGGCGGCCTGTCCTATTGTCTGAAAGGTCACTCATTTAAAACCTCTGCAGGCTTGAGAGCGGAGGGAGGAGGGGGTCGACAGGTATATAAAAAAAAAAGAAAAAAAAGACGTTTAAAATGCTCAGAGCTTTTCGGATCCACCTGGGATCAGATTCATTAAGCCTTTAAACAATGGCTCACACTAAAAATAAACTCTGCGTCGGGGACTTTAATCCAACCAACCAAATGTCTTTAAAAACAATACTGAACTGATTGTGGATGTTCTTCAATAATGCAAACACATTGAAAGGTCTGGAAGGGGAGCCGCAGACGGAAATAAGTTCAGTAGGGATTCAGACGCCGACGTGGCGTTAAAGCTTGACTGATGGCACCCAGGAAAAAAGAAGTCACGTCTAAAGAATTGCACGTTAATTTAAATAATGATAGTATAACAATAATATAACGTGTGCGAAAGAATAAAGCTGTTCGATAATAAATATACAAAAAATAAACTTGAACAGTAGCGCAACATCTGAGAACAAAAAGTGCACACTAAAGAATCCAAACAAAAAATAAATCAACGATAAAACATTGTGTGCAGAATTATAAAGTTTAAAGTGGGATTCACATGAATACACAAAATATTTATGTAAGAAATATTTATGTTAAAGTATTGTTATAGATAATATAATATAGATTTTTTTTTCTCAAAGCATTTTTGGCGCCCCTCAGTAGATGGCGCCCTTGGCAGAGGCCCACTTGGACGGGAAAGCCCTCTACAGAACAGTTCGTCATCAGACCAGGGTTTTCGCTCATAAAGCACAAGTCACTTTCAACACTAAGTTTGTGTTTTATAGAAAAAATTTACAATATTGGACACCGGCAGCTCAGTTGGAAAATGAAAAGATCATGACTTAGAGCCACAGGATTAAACAACCAGCAGTCACCCCCCACTAACTGATCGGCTGATGTAGATTCCCCAAAAGCAGTCCTATCAGATCTACGTGCTGAAGTGGACCCAGTGTTAGATCCATCGACCCACTGGAACCTTTGCATCCACCTTCTATTAAAGGTCACGTCAAAGAAACAACGCGGAATCCCTTGCTGCTCTTCCGCTCATTTATGATCCCCCCTAAGAGTACTAAATACTTAGGAGTGGTGAAACTTATTACGTTGTGCTTTACTGCAATTCTTATTCGTTTTATTTGCCTTTAATCTTATTGTAGAGACAAGAAGTACCGTCATTTCCATAGTATAAAGCATTTTGCATTGAGACAGTTCTTCACACTGGCGTCTCACCATTGATTCATAGGTGTCAAAGGTACATGAAGCCGCTGGCGCTCCATTTCCTTCTTCAAAAGCCAGATTAAACATCTTTAACTTAAATGCTTTATCATACGTTTGTCTTTGTTTGTTTTCCATAATGAGGATTTGTGCGTGAACAATAGTTTTTTTGCAAACTGTCAAACCCGAGTAATGTCAGTCTGTTCCATGTTTGCCTTGATTGTTTACACCAGCTTCCTCCTTTCTCTCTCTTTTTCCCGTCTCAAGACGGCCTTTTAAATGCGCAGTATCCCTTAAAAGGTGAAGGACGTAACCTGTAAAATCCATAGATCAAGGAGGTCCTCTAGTGGCCGTTAGCTGTGAAAATCCACAAATTAACCGCACTATTATATAGGGCTGAACGATTTTGCAAAATCTAATTGCGATTTTTCTTCTTATATATTGAGATTGCAATTTAATTTTCAGTTATTTTAATGAGGCTTTTTGCATTTTTTTATTAATGGAAGAAAAAATATTGTGCATTATAAACAGATTTGTTTTATACATAATTTATTCTATTCCATAAGAGATTTATTTTAAGACAAAGGCAAATAAAACAACTTTATCTACTTTTAATCATCACACTCGATGGTCATCGGCGTCGTTCTGCTATCAAGGTTTTATTCCTTTTGATCCCAGCTGGCAGGTCCCCCGGTGGGATTATCCGGGAAGTAGGACGCTTGAAGCAACAAGCTCTGCTTTTTAACTCCATTGATCAAATGCACTTACAGACTCTGGTATGGCTCCGTAGAGCGGTTTGATCTAAGGTCAATTGTTGCAAAATACTCCGCTGTTTTCGTTGAGGCTTTAACTTTCTGTCTGCATGTTTTATACAGCGCAGGTAAAATGCGTTTGTGAGATTGAATCCTAGCTTATTCATCATGCTTATCAAAGTAAACCCTTGGCTATAAAACCCGTTATAGCACGAATTATTTCCATGTGCCGTTTTTCTATTTTCGTAAGGAGAGATTCTGTCAAACAGATCGGTCAGCGATCCCCGTCGACTGGAAGTTTTTTTACTGGAAATTGAAACACCGGTGGCGGTCAGTTTAGCCGTGCAACTCTCATATATGGTGGTGTGATGTTCTTAGTTGTTGATAAAGTTTTGTAGTGTATCTCGTGAGGCAGCAAGGCGGGTTCTGCATTACCTGGCGTTGGGAAGCATCAACGTTTTCATAGCCGATATAATTGCGCACAACTGATGTACTTTTCCTCTTTGGTACCAACTATTGTGCAGCGTTGGATTCTTTAGACCATTTTATAACGGTTTAAAGTGCAATGTTTCCTTTTCTCTCTGCATTGTTTGCAAGTCACGTGACTTTACCAGATATGTTTACGTCAAGTCAAATCGCAGCCTTTGCGAGTAGGAAATCACATTTTATCAAATTGCAATTTAATTGCAAATGCAATTAATCGTTCAGCCCTACTATTATATCAGCCGCAGGGTTCAAAGCATGGAGGAAAAAAAAATAGTGGCTTATAGGGCTGGACGGTAATTTGATAGCAATATATATATCGATCGATAAACCTGTGGTGCGATAGAAAAAAAAAAAAGTTTACCCTCATTTTTTTATTATAGCCAAAAAGGATGAAATGATTTGAGCTGAAATAGAATTTTTTTTTAATAGTCCCTAAGCGAACCATCACCGTAGCTTCGCCGCGCTCAGACGTCACAACACGGCAGCAGCGGAGGACGTTGTTCCGGATAAATGTTTCAGTGGCTCCGGTAAAGGTTACGTTCGGTTTTGAACCGATCCTCGACGCACTAAAACACTAAACGTAGCAATAATGAACGAAATATAAAACTAAGATCAGCTGTTTTAAGCAGGACTTCGTCTCCCAGCTCGCTGTGAATCTCTTAGAGAGACACAGGAAACGTACCCAGGTCGCGTCGCGTTGCTAACATCTGTGTCTGTTAAAATCTTTTGAAAAAAAAAAAACGCTTCAAAAAACACAACAGGGGTTGGATTGACCTGCTGGCTTCGGCTCTCAGTGACTGAGCTGCAGTGATGGAGCCCATCAACACTGGTGAGTAACTAGTTAGCTTTAGCTTTAGCCTACAGCTGAAGAGCTGAAGTGAATTTGAATCGGCTTTATTTGACAAACTTAACCAAGTGTTTCAGCCATTAATATTATAAAATGTTTAAAAGATTAAAAAGCATAAAAATAAACCTTTAATTTAAATTATTAACATCATAAAAAATATATAATATAATGATTAATACTGTTCTTTGTATTTAAGAATGTTACTCAGGTCTCTTGATTTGTTTCTGTCTTACAAACTTAGTTATGACAAAAATGTGTTTGAAAATTTAATTAATTTAATTCTTAGTTAAAATTAGTTCATTGAAGAATAAAATGACTGGAGAGGCACTGAAAATATATTTTTTTACATTGTGATTTTTTTTATCGATATCAATCATGACTTTTTTTTATCAATAAGCTTTTTTTCTATATCGTCCAGCCCTAGTAGCTTATAGTCTGGAAAATACGGTAATCATATAATTCAAACTTTACATTTATTAATATTATTCGTTTTATTGCTTGTGCTGCTGCTTTCACTTTTGGTCGCCTTTTGGCTGAGTAAACCTCTGTATAGATAAATATCGATTAACTGAATTGAAACGTTTATTCTGTGCCTCTACCTCACCCACAGGCACCTCGATTTCAGTCTCAGTAGAAATGAGCTTTCTCCGCCCCTCGGTCGCCGTGTTTACCCATGTAATGTCCCATATCAGCCTGCTCGGGTCTAAACAAAGTATTCACTAGGCGCTTTGCACGGAGAAATCATTAAAAGCCACAAATGAGCCTGACCTTCATGGCCATCGTGTTAAATTAACCTCACCGATGACCTGCGTCGACGAACAGAAACCTGCTGTGTTTGACCTGCGACCAGCTGCCATTCCTGCCTTCTTCAGGGTGGTTCTTCTTATGAGGAGCTGATCACACATTTTACGCTGCAACAGCTGCTCAGGATTCATTTACACACAAGGAAAACACCACAGAGGAAAACAGGAGCCTCTGATTCTTCAACTGGGATTTTTAAGAGGGTTTTTAACCATTGTTTTGGTTCTGTCGGCCCTCCACAGAGCGTTAGGACCGGTGTAGCCGATAGATCAGGGATCTGCAGAGAGTTCCTGACAAAAAACATTAAGCCTGCTGAAAGAGGCTCTAACGAGCCATTTTCTCCACATATCTGCAGAGTTAAATGAGGATGCAGCGACTTTCATCAGTGCTCACCTTTCATCTAATGACGGAGGAAATGGGCTTCCTGATGCCCGCCTCGCTGCAGCTTGAGAGCTGATGATGCACTATATGGAGAACATCAAAGTGGTGCAAAATCACCACCAGCTGTGTTTACCAGGAGCTGGGAAGCTGGAGCTGAAACGGCAGTTTCTACGGTCCAAATCGGAGCTGAAACCGGATCTTAGGTTCTCACAGAAATAACAGAGGAACAATTATACAAACTTCAGCGGATGTTACTTTCTTACTTCAAACTAAAATGAAAAAAAAAATCTAATTTAAACCAAACCAACTATCCAAATTCCGGGGCTGAATCCTTCGAAGAACCCGGTCGTCGTGAGCCGGGTTCTTCGTCGACATGATGTTAGCGGCTGTGGGTTCGGACGATTTAACCTTCAAATGAACGGATCCAATGGTTTCACACATTCACAAACTATTGAGTTTCTCTCTAGTTCTCTGATCCACTTTGTGTATTTCTACCTGACCGACGATATATTGGGCCGATTTAACTCTTTAGTAGAGCTGATTTAAAGTCGCACACAGTCTCAACTTTGCGAAACTTTTTCCTTAAAGTAAAACACTGCCGGGGGTTTAATTTTCGATAGCGTATGGCCTAAACCAAGACCATTTTCCATCATATAGTTGATTTACACATTAAATCAATCATTTCTGAAATCGCTTAAGATAAAGGACTGTCATTGCATGTTCAACATTTAAAAATATTAACATGATTAGCGCAGTCTGGTTTGTAATTTGTGAAGAAATAGTTTAGGTACACTTTTATTATACATCAGTGATGTTGATGGTTTTCAATGTGGTGGGTCCCTGGAAAATTCATTGGGTCCCCCATCCATCCATTATCTATACCGCTTTAACCAATTCAGGATCCCAGCTATTAGCAGGCGAGAGGCAGGGTACACCTTGGACAGTTAAAATCACCAGTCTGTCACAATCGGTCCCCAATTAAAATAACATGGTTATAATTAATGGCCATTGCCATGTTTTTATATGAAAATAAAGAAATTATATTATAAATCTGAAAATTTTCTTACAAAAACAACTGTCAAAGTGGCATGACATACTAAATTAAAATAAAACACTGTTTTAGCAACATAAACAGCATGTAATTTCTACAATACAAATGAAAACAAAATGGTGTCTGTAGTAGGTATACAGACGTATAAAGAGGTAGTGGAAGCAGAAAATACAGCTGCAGTACAATGCTGACCAGCAATCATTTTTTCTTTTTCTTTGTCGGCATTTTTATGTTCTCTTTTTCCTGCTTGAGAAAAACAGGATTTCATCGGAAGCGGCGTCTGCATATAACAAAATAACGGCAGTCTTTCAAAATATTTTTCATCACTGCCATATGTTTTATTTCATTACAGCACATCCCTAAAAGTTAGAACATCAACAAGAATGACCTAATCGTCGACTAATTGAAAAGCGAGTTTACTTACAGTGAGGTTAATTGTTGATATGAAATCCACCGTGACTGGCGTATTTATGCTAGCGGCTAAACCTGCATGTCTGCTCTGCTGAACGTGAATCTTCTTTCTGACGGGATTAGTTTAACCCAGGGACTACATGCAATTATTTATCTTTTTTTTTTTATTATTTATAATAATTGCAGAGATTGTCTGTGATGTTAATCCTGTGCAAATTGACCATGGGTAATTTGTGAAGTAATAATTCCCCTGTAAATTACTGTATCCCCTGTAATTATTTTGCTAAACTCCGAGGTCCTAATCCAATGGAAATAGGCATCTGTGATTTGGACAGAAAATGACGGGATCTGACACATCATTTGGTTTTATTAGTTTCCAGTGTTTTCAAGTCAGTTTGTTATAAGCGACGTTGGGCTTGTTTATCTGTGAAGTCGCATGCAAATATCATGAGTCACGGGTTTTCGGACTCGTTTCTTATTTGGGCTTTCCCTGCTCTTGTTATGAAACCCTCTTGAATCTTTCTCTATCAAAAATAAACTAATAAGCCCTGGATGCAGAACGGGAAACGTAAACTCAGCAGTTTCCTTGGTTACCATGGCTGCCGGAATCGGCGCACCAACTTGACTCAACAGAGTGACAAGACCCGCAAATAGATGAGGAAATATGTCAAATATACAGGTGCTGGCCAGTAAATTAGAATATCATCAAAAAGTTGAATTATTTCAGTAATTCCATTCAAAACGTGAAACTTCTATACTGTATACTTTCCTTCCACACATAGTGATATATTTCAAGTGTTTATTAATTTTCATTTTTATTATTACAACTGACAGCTAATGAAAACACCAAATTCAGTATCTCAGAAAATTAGAATATTCTGAAAAGGCTCAATATAGAAGACACCTGGTGCCACTCTAATCAGCTGATTAACTCAAAACACCTGCAAAGGCCTTTAAAAGGTCCCTCAGTCTTGTTCTGAAGGCTCCACAATCATGGGGAAGACTTCTGACTTAACAGCTGTCCAAAAGACGACCATTGACACCTTGTACAAGGAGGGCAAGACACAAAAGGTGATTGCTAAAGAAGCTGGCTGTTCGCAGAGCTCTGTGTCCAAGCACATTAACAGACAGGCGAAGGGACGGAAAAAATGTGGTAGAAAAAAGTGTACAAGCTCTAGGGATAACCGCACCCTGCAGAGAATTGTGACGACAAACCCATTCAAAGGACTGGACTGCTGCTGAGTGGTCCAAAGTTATGTTTTCTGATGAAAGCAATTTTTGCATTTCCTTTGGAAACCAAGGACCCAGAGTCTGGAGGAAGAGCGGAGAAGCACAGAATCCATGTTGCATGAGGTCCAGTGTAAAGTTTCCACCGTCAGTGATGGTGTGGGGTGCCATGTCATCTGCCGGTGTTGGCCCACTCTGTTTCCTGAGGTCCAAGGTCAATGCAGCCGTCTACCAGGAAGTTTTAGAGCACTTCATGCTTCCTGCTGCTGACCAACTTTATGGGGATGCAGACTTCACTTTTCAACAGGACTTGGCACCTGCACACAGTGCCAAAACCACCAGTACCTGGTTCAAGGACCATGGTATCCCTGTCCTTGATTGGCCAGCAAACTCGCCTGACCTTAACCCCATAGAAAATCTATGGGGTATTGTGAAGCGGAAGATGCAATACGCTAGACCCAACAATGCAGAGGAGCTGAAGACGACTATCAGAGCAACCTGGGCTCTCATAACACCTGAGCAGTGCCACAGACTGATCGAGTCCATGCCACGCCGCATTACTGCAGTGATGGAGGCAAAAGGAGCCCCGACTAAGTATTGAGTGCTATACATGCACATTCTTTTCATGTTCATTCTTTTCAGTTGGCCAACATTTAAAAAAAAACATTTTTTTTCATTGGCCTTTAAAATATTCAAATTTTTTGAGATACCAAATTTGGAGTTTTCATTAGTTGTCACTTATAAATAGCAAAATTAAAAGAAATAAACATTGGAAATACATTGGTCTGTGTGCATTGCATGAATATAATGTACAAGTTTCACGTTTTGAATGGAATTATTGAAATAATTCAAGTTTTTGATATTTTAATTTACTGGCCAGCACCTGTATATTTGATAAAGAGTAGACGGAGGAGTGTATAAGAGCTCACCATGCTGCCTGAAAAATGAGCTGCGTCCCCGGGACGCATTGATGGTGAGTTTACTGCGTCCTTTCAGATTTTAATGCGTTGGGGACGCAGGACGCGTACCTATCAACATCACTGATATATACAAGTTTAATTGTTAAAATGTCTCCAGAATATTTATCAAATGTATTGCAGACTGAATTAAAGAGTAATGTCACATTTTTTACCCATTTTGTATATTTAACACTCTGTTGTTAATGGATTTGCTTGTTTAATGAGAAGAGTACAAGAGTTGATTAAAGTTAATGTTGTCCGATTGCTGTTTTTGGGACAACTCATCAGCAAATAAGCTGAAACAAATGTGCAGAAACCAGCCCGAAACTATGCAAACAATCATCAGCAGGTAACTGCGATCTAAACACCCTTATTTGTCGCTCTCTAGTTCTGACCCCGGCCGACCACGACCCACAGAGCTACATTCTTAATTTTACACCTTTAATGCACTGAATCGGACAACTTCTGAGTTAAGATAAGGAAACCTCTAAAATCTAAAGAAATAAAGGTTTCAGCCAGCAGTTTTCCCTCTGCTGGTTTTAACGATGCTGTAAAGTTGCTCATTCAGCAGGAAAAACTTATTTTGAGCCCCTCGACTGGAGAAATTTAATTGGGGACGTGTTCGCCACTCCGAGTCCACGGTTAAGGTCATCCTGGGCTGTTTACGGCCAGCCGGACGGATTATCCTCGCTTTTTAATGCTCGCTGTTTTGATAGCGGGGCCTTTGAGATAAGGAGGCTGCTGGAAAACGCATTAGTAGCTGTTCAGATTTCCAACAGTGCAGCTGCCAGTCGCTTTCTTTGTTTACACTTCATTTACCAGTGAGGTCCTTCAGTCCTGGAAGGGGCTGAGGAAAAAGCCGGACATTTCTTCTACTCCCAGAAGGACACAAGGACTTTATATTTACAGGACTGCAAGACGACTTTGTTTTATAGCAGTAAAAGGAGATAAAGCTCCCACTATTTTAGACTCTCAAACTAAAATATTTTGTTTAACATTCGAAGAAAGAAGCTTAACGTCTGAACAGTTGGCTCCGGTGTTTGAGTGAACCGAGCCGCTCCAGTCTCTGGCGTTCTGACAGCTTATCAGCGAGGGGCAAACGGGACAGCTTGGCCCCTCGCCCGTACTTTGGCACAGTGGCGCCGACGGGGAAGCTGGAGGTTCTGCCGAGAGACACGTGGAGCTGACAGAGGCGGGAAGTGATTCCCATCAGGAAAAGGGGAGTACGAGCGAGCGGGATCATCTTGAAGTGGATCGGATCGCAGGGGGACTTCATGTCTAGGTGACAGAAGCACAACGTTTCTCTGATCAGATCAGGGTTGAACTCATGAATATTTCATTAATACAGCAGGAGGAACTGCCTCATGTTCTGTATCAGAGGTCTATCATCCACAGGATGTCTTTACTTTCCTTTTAACCACTGATTTCACAGTAAAGATATCTGGAATGCCTGCAGGCCACAATTTACTGATGCTAAAAGTTTTTGGATGGAAGTATTTTCAATGTATTAATGTTCTTACTAGCTTTCCTTCCAGATTGAAAATAATTGTAAGATTAAAATGTTTTAAATCCAACTTTAGTGGAACAGATTAAATGTTGACGAGATAAAGATTTTCTTCCCGTCTGCTGAATGACGGATTATGCTTTCTTTTCACATCACTGCACTAACCGGAGAGTTTTTGGGCCTGATAAAGGATGAAACAGATGTTGGTCACATCTGCTGATCTAGCTACAAAAGGCGGAGGCAACAACTCCACGCCAGTCCATCACTTTGCTTTCCTCCGTTTTCATGTTTTTAATTTTCATCCAATTTTGACAGCCTTCAAAGCAGCTTCAACCCACAAAGATGATTAAAACTGCTTTCGCTCTCGACTCCGTTTGTTTCTGTTCAGGAACTGAATCCATAACTCTCCCAGCGCCGACGCAGTGTTTCAGTCTCCATAATGAGTAGCTCTGATTGTTAGTCTAACTGCTCCGTTTCTCCCGCCCGCCAGCAGATAACAATCACATTAAAATGGTCATTATGCAGCCCGGAAACAAACACGGGGAGGCAGCCGGGGCTGCATTCATTTTCTACATCATGTGGTCAGTCTCCGCCCGACACGCCGGCCGCCGACAATAAATCCATTTAAATGCAAATCAAACACGCCTGCAGCGTCTTTTTCTCCTCTGTGCAGCACAGTTCATCGGAATGTGACCGAGGGAAGGAAACATCAGGACACATCAATAATCACTCAATAAAACTGCATCCAACTTATCTTTATACTAAGAATGTTGTTAATTTCTGCTTATAAAGCTACATTATGGAACTTGATTTTTTTTTTTTTTAAAGTAAAGCCAGTTTTGTCAAGGTTTTCACGTCCCAACGATACGATTGACTTTAGCACTTTTTATCACAGTGATATTTGAGGCGATATTGGCCCGAACAAAGCATCCAGGGGGCGCTGGTTACTGGCCGTTTACGGTGACGTGATGACGAACGTACGTATTAAGGGCCAAACGCCAACGGCCAAAATTGCTGCAGAATAGAGTAAGTTCCCATTGACTCCAATGTTAATAAAGTATTATTCACAGCAGAAATAAAAATGTTTACAGCCTGGTTAAAAAACAAAAACAGCCTCAGAGTCAAGTTAACATTCACAGCTATTTTGTTTCTCTGAACTTTACCATCAGTTGCTTCGCAATAATTACTCATGGTCCATTTATTGGGCAAAGACTGCTTTGCTGTGGTGTTGATTGCAGACCATCCAAGAAGTCTCTGCTTTAGTTTTTCAGTAAGTAAAATTTAGGGCTGCAGCGATTTGTCGAGTTACTGGATTCCAAAAATTGCTTGAGGCAAAAACTCTGCTTCTAAGCCTCGTTAAATTCCTATGACGCCCACTATACGCGCAGAGATCTGATTGTTCCACACGGACCGTTGTTTTCGGACGCACCTGTGCGAAGCACAACAGCAGCGCGTGATCCAGTTTGAATTTAGTTGGCACGATAGCGGAGATTAAAGACGCCCATAAACGACAGAAAATGTGTAAAGTTTGGGATACATTCTAAAAAGAGAAGGAAATGTATTTACGATAATTCAGAGCTACACACTGATTAAAACTAGTTTTATTTAAACTTCACATAGTTTTAGTGAAAGTTGTGGACCAACAAAGTTTCATGATTTTGACAAAATTATTGAATCTCTTAAAAGCAGAGTCGCTCAACCGTGGTTTTCCTGACAAAGTGCCCGCTAACCTCTGTTAGCTTCAGTTAGCTCGTAGCTATGTCGGCTCACAGTGTCAATCATCCACCCCCACACTCACAGGCCCACTATCAGCTCCACCCATTTGCCAATTCTTTGTATGTAGCTCGTGATGCGACCAGGATGGTGGGAACAACCCAATTGACTTCGATTTATCTACAGGTGAGGTCACGATACATCAGTTAGCCGCTAGATAAGCTAAGCTAGCAGGTTAAAACGTGCTTTTATTACCTTGTCTGTAGACGTGTTGACATAACAGAAGAGAGTAGGGAAGTGTTAATTAACAATGTGGTTGAATGTCACAGGAGTATTGCAGCATTTTGCTGACTGCAGTTCCTCTAATGGCCACATGGTGCTAACGCCACATAGCTGCTTTAATTGGAAAAAGTTGGACAAAAGTTATTTGACGTTCCAAACTAAAAACAGAACAGCTCTTGTAAATAAATTGATATCACTATAATCATCTTGTCATTGCAACGACTTCTAATGGTTTGCTTTATTAAATTCAGGTAATTTCATGTTCATGGAACATTTCTAAGAGTTTCTGTTATAAAACGAAGGAAGATAAGAATATTTGATATTAATATAGCAGAAAACCGATATTTACCGACCTATACATGTTTTCCTAACCTTTCATCATCATGAAGAAAAGACCACACCACATCCATCGCTTCTCTGCATCAGTTAAACACCCCAAAATCTGAATCACTATCACAGAATCACCAAAAACACAAATAGAATTAAACATCAATATCTCAGTTTTACTGATCGGACCAACTAGGGCTGTCAATTTTAAGTTGTTTAATCGGTCGACTGACACTCTCATTGGTCGACTAGTTGCATAATATATATATTTTTCCACCAATAAAGACATTTTCATTGATTTACTCCTTGATATTTATTTTTTACTGTATTCTAAATATAGTTAGCCTTTGTTTTATCCACAACTTTAAATGCTTATAGTGTCACAGTTTGGCGCAACCATGCACACTGGGGAACCGCACCTGTGCTTGGCTGCTCTGCTACTTTGCACTCCGTAAGGAATAGAGGTAATTTTGCTGCATTTAGTTACAACGCTATTAGTTTTGGCTGTAGTCAACAAAAATGTCCAAGAAATCGAAATCTTTTGTTTGGCTGCATCCTTTTACAAAAACAGATAAAAGACTGTGGAGATAATGCAACGAAACCTAAAGCCTGTGAATACTCTCATTCATCCAGGTCATGGTTATCTCAACGAAATTTCAATTGAACGCAACTGGACTTGGTAATTTGTCTTGGAGACATTTCACCTCTTATCCAAGAGGCTTCATCAGTTCATGCTCGCCGCTGACCAGGCTGGGACTGGTCCAACTAACTGGTGTGGAGACTCAGCTATTTAACCTCTTGGAGGGCTTTAACAAGACTGATTATGTCATTGGATCCTTTGTGCTCCATGTCCTAACGACAGTCGTTAGAGTCACAGTTGTTTTTCTTATTAGCGGCTAAGGCCCCGTCCACACTACTGCGTTTCCGTTTAAAAACGGAGACCTTCTGCTGCGTTTGCACCTCCCATCCACACTAAAACGGCGACACAAAACAGAGAAGTTTAGAAACGCTGCCGACCCCGTTTTTCGTTTTGAAACTCCGGAGGTCGTTTTGATGTGGACGTATAAAAACGAAGGACTTTAGAAACGATGACGCAGCAGATCACATTCGGCTCTATGATTGTGTGTCATCGGTCATGGCGTATCCTTCCCTGATTCGTCAGCCACCCGTCACATGACCCGTCCCTGGAAGATAACATTCAAAAACAGCCTGGAGTACATTACGTTAGAAACTGCAACACGGATAACGAATTACAAGCGTTACTGGCCTCATCATCGGTCCATGAAAAAAAATATCTGCCCTTTGACATGTTTAGCAGGTACGTCAGGTACGTGAGGAATGGTCAATCTGTTTCCTGTTTATACTGGCGCGCGCATGCCCAGTGTTGGAGAATGGTCACGTGATCCGCGTTTTCAGTCGGTTTAATGTGGACTGAGATCAATTCTAATACGCAGGGAAAACGGTAGTGCGGACGGAGATAGTTTTCGTTTTAACTCTCCATTTCTAAACGAAAACGCAGTAGTATGGACGGGGCCTAGGTTGTTGAGTCTCCTGGGTAGGGATGAAAGGGCAGCATTGTAAATTGGAGATAGGTGATGTCTCAGGCCTTCTCCTCTGTTAAGCGATAGTTTCTCTACTTTTACATAGATGGCTTCTTTTACTCCTCTTTCAAACCATCTGTCCTCTCTGTCTAATATCTGGACATTGCTGTCCTCAAAGGAGTGGGCTTTCTCCTTGAGATGTAAATGAACAGCAGAGTCCATGCCTGAGGAGTTAGCTCTCCTGTGTTGGGCCATGCGTTTGTACAGTGGTCGTTTGGTTTCACCAATGTAGAGGTCCTTGCATTCTTCATTGCATTGGATTGCATACACCAGGTTGCTTTTGTGTGCGTATGGTGTTCTGTCCTTGGAATGTACTAGTCCCTGTCTGAGTGTGTTGCTGGGTTTGAAATACACAGGGATACTGTTTTTGTTAAAAATCCTCCTGAGTTTTTCAGAAATCCCAGACACATATGGAATGACTACATTGTTTTGTTTTCTTTTTCAACCACTTTGTTGGCTTTATTTCGAGCTGCAGTTTTCACAAAAGTCCAGCTGGGGTAACCACAAGTTGTGAGGGTGTGTCTCACGAACTTGAGTTCTTCCCCTTGGACCTGTGAGCTGGTGGGTATGTTATCAGCTCTGTGTTGCAGGGTCCTGATAACATTAAGCTTGTGTTCCAGTGGGTGGTGTGGTGCCATGGGCTCACCAGTTTCTCCAATTGTGGCAAATGGGTTCGATTGAATAACGAAACCTAAAGGCCTTCCTGCTATACAGCCTATTATTATTATGAACTTCCTTGAAATTTACAATAGGAGCCCTGGATACTAAACCAGACAGAACGTTTCCCGTTACGTCCGTCAGGTTTACCTTTTTTTATATATATGTATGTTTGCTGAATACCAAAATAATAAGATGTTTTTAAGTTTGTAAAAGTTGACATAAACTAGGATGGTGGTGGTGATGAAGGCAGTGTACAAAGACTGACCGCTGATCAGGTCAAACTTAAGGCTCTTCAATAAACTGATCAAAAGTAAAAACTCACTATTTCCATTATCCAGTTGACGACCCATTTTGGGCTCAAACACACAAAAAAACAAAAAACGATTAAGTGATACCTTCATTCGTCTCTGGTTATTACCATATTGTGCCCTGAATACATCCTCATTTTATCAATTGGTTTTGGCCATTTTATTTTATGAATACCGGACTTTCTTTTGATTATCACAGCCAGACAACTGAAGTCATGGTTTGTTTGATTCTCCAGAAAACAAAAAGGGTTTTTGTAAATAAACCTGCAGACAAACTTTAATTACAGGTAACAGAAAATCTGATTCTTGCAAACTGAATAAGCCGATTCAAGCTGCTTGATTTGTTGCCATCACATTCTGTTTTTCAAATGTTTTCATTTTTTTTATTTTTTTTTATTCAAAGCACTTAGGAAACCTCCACACAAAGAAGGTACGAGTTGTTTTCAGTTTCAGTGGTTGACCTGCGGGGGGATATGATCGAAAAAACGTTGTCGCTGCTTTTCTTCTCAATGAAGGCCTAAATGATCGAATCCTCACACTCCCCCCGTGTGGGTTTTATTAGGAGTCCAAGAGCATGTTAGTTCAGCCTGACTCGAGCCGAGCTAAGGTTTGACGTTTCTGTGGAGGCATCAGCAGCGCGGCGGGGCTCCCGAGGCCAACGACGACACTGAAGCAGCAGATCCAGCGGCTCGATTTCACTCAATCGCCTCAACTTAGGACCGTTTCTAAATTAAAAGCTCAGAGTGGGGTCTTCACTCTGTCACCTCAGAAATTCTCTCTCCACCAATGGCTCAGCAGGAGGCTTTTGTACTAAAGGGACTTTTTGATTTCCTGTCCAGTAAAAAACAATCTGGCTTGGCACATTTTCTGTATTTTTAATTTATTCCATCTAAAAATGTGGTGTGAATCCTCATTTTCCTCAAGAAAAGCCAGAATTAACCAATGTGTATGTAAATAAATATAAAGGTTTAAATCTTGCTAATATTTATATTTTGTCTATTAAATAATAAAGTATCATATAGAAGTCTATTACATATGTTTTAATACTGCTTCTGATATTGGTATTATCTTTTTTTTCTAACTGAAAACAGCAAAAGAACAATCCAAAATCATTTATCCAACTATTTATTAGATTTTATTCATTTTCTTTCCTCATGCTTTCTGAAGAATAAGATATGTTTTTTTAAATCTGTGTTTAGTTTTGGAAGAACATCCAGCATTTGAATCAACCCCGTTAGTTTATAGAAAGAAATTATGATGAAAAATTATGTTCAACACCTTTTTACGGTTCTTCTGGTCCAGTTGATGAATGGCTTCTTCAATCAGTTATATAACCAAAACTAGTGCTGTGCTTGCGGTCATATTTTCCTTATGCTGGGTCCAAACCAACAGCAGACACTTAAAATTTCATGAGCTGAAGAAACTTGTTCCTTTCCCAGACTTAACATCTGCAGCCTCTGGAAACACAGCTAACATGACCTACTGACCAACAGTTGACGTTCATGTCTTCAATCTGCAGCAGTTTTTAGTTGCTGATCATCCCACAACGGCACCAGAAGCTCCTTTACTCATATCCTGCAGCCCAGTTTGACTTGCTTTCCAGAACTTTTTGGTGTGAAAAGGGCAGAAAAAAAACAACTCATCTCATGCCCTTTTGGAGACAATCCAGACAGAAACAAAGATGATCAGAACCAGCTGCAGAAGAAGGAGGTCGCAGCGGTGTATAAAATATTTATACACAAAGCCAAGAGCTCTAAACCGTCAGGCCAAGCCCAGAAGATCATCCAACCAACGCAGGGAGCAGAAAGGTCAAACTAAATCTGAAACGAAGTGCTAAGTAAGGTTAGAGGAGCTGCAGCATTATCTACGATCTGCTTTTAATAATAGATTTAAAAAGGAAAATTTATAGGTTGATTATTGAGAACAGAAACAGAGCTCAGACGGGTTCATACTTATTAGGGCTGGACGATAATTCAATAGCAATATCGATCGCCAAAAAAAAGGGGGTTATAAAAAACTTCGATTAAAACTTTTTTTCCCTCATTTATTCATTATAGCTAATCAGGTAGCTTAATACAACAGTCCCAATAATGCTCCAAACCAATCATAAACACAGACCCAGGCAGCTCCATCACCCATCCCTCTCTCCTTTCAAACCAGAAAAGGAGCTAATGACTTGAGCTGCAACACTACTTAAACATTATTCTGTCTTTAAATTACCAAACTTCACATCCATTTTTTCCTGCGTTTTCCATTTTTAATAACTGTAAAGCTTCATTCTAAAGCTGTAAATTTGTGCTTACTTTAGCGTCTCTTACTTTACCTCAGACTTACTGTTACACGTGAATTTCATAAAGGATATTTCTAATCTTTTCTTCTATTCTACACAGCGCCACCCGTCATTCATATTAAGGTAAAACAGTCCAAATGCAGCCTCAAACATGCACTAAACCAACTTTATTTAGAGCAGAACTACGACATGGAATCACATTCTGAACAATTATTACGTGTACATAAAATTTGATTCTACAAACTCTTTAGAAGGTTTTATTTTCTCTTTCTATTTATGTGCATTTCATCAATTTTGGGATCTCTCAAACTGAAGCTGCTGATAAAATCAGAAAAACCAATAAAAAAAACGAGGTTAAGCTGAAATTAAACCAATTAAACAAACCACCTTTGAACCCGGTTCTTCTGTAAAACATTAGAGATCATTGTAGTCTTCCATTTGTGCGTCGGGTAATTTATTAGCCAAAAAAACACCGATTTTAAACAGATTTAAAAAGTTTTCTGATGATATTCCTGAACTCAGAGGAGGATGGAAGGGGGAGGTAAACAGATTCACAGAGGGGGGAGGATGAGGAGGAGGCCAGCAGATGGACTCCTGCAGACAATGGAGGCGGACAGATGCAGCCACAAAGAGCAGAAGCCTCTCAGAAACACGGTCGAATGCACAAAAACACCGAGACTAACACCCTAGTCTGAATCCTGAATGTGTTCAGACTTGAGCTGGGATTCTTCCAGCAGCACCTCCACCTAAAACCTACAGAAAGCTTGACGGGCTTCATGCTCTGCAGCGGTTTGTGCTGCTGTGTTTAGATCAGAACCAGGACCGGGGCCTCGTTGTTTCCCGTATCTGTGTCCAACACCTGGAGCTCAGTCCCAGGAACGTTTTGCGCTCATTCTGACGGTTTGAGAAAACGATAACGAGTTCGCTTTCAGAGGATCCCAGAACCACTTTTCGAATAAATCAGACGTAAATCTGATCACTTCAACCTCCAGAATGTGTTTGAGTCAAATGGAAATGGAAAGAGTTCAGCTGGGTGCTCCCTGGTAAACCCAACATCTGCAGGCAGTCCCGTCTGCGTCTCTGCAGACATTTGAGAACTTCCTGCAGGCACCCAGAGGGAATTTGAAGCGGACAAAGGGACGGCTCTCCGTCGCTCCCAACATCTCTCCCCCCCCTCTTCGTTTCAAACCGAGGGAAAGCCTGAGGCAAAGAGGAAACATCCCAACATGCATGCAGGGGAGGGGTGGGTGGTCTCCATGACGGGAGCGATCATGATTAGGAGAAGATTTCTGTAGTGGGAAGCACTCAGCATGCTTTAACAGGAGCATATCGAATGACGAATGAATTTAGATTTAAATATTTCTAACAATATTCAGCCGGTATCTAGGGCTGAGCGGTATGGCAACATTTTCATATCACGAAATTTTTAAAAAGAATTTGGTATTACGGTATTTAATGGTTTCTTTTTCCCCAAAAAAAGACCGTTCATATCCATATTATCTCAAATATGCAATTTTACTGCCATATGGACTGCATCATGTTTTTTCTAGACACAGGTGAATGATATGAAAAGAATTAAAATGATTATGATTCTAGTCTAAATTCACTTTGACGCAAGCAGCAAATTGCATCTTGTACTGGCTTTGCATGTAGTACTGAAGAATCCAGGAAGGGCCAGAATACAGACTCAGACTGGATTTTGCCAAAGAAGTAAAATAAACATGGCGATCGTAGGGGATTATTAGCTGGTTAATATTCAGATAACAGAAAAAAGACGGCAGAAGTATCGTAGAGGGTATGTAAAATATATTTACCGCTATTAATGATTTCTTTCCTACTGGTTTTGCGGCCGTTGACCGGGTGTACCTACAGACGGTCAAATAGCGCTCAACACTCCCCCCTACTGGTTACTCGCAATAGCGCTAGTAAAATATATGCTGTTCGGTTCTCTTTTGACCTTTTAAAGCCGATAAACTTTCTAAACTACAGACGTGAGTCCTCTTTTTTGAATAAAATCCTCAGCATTGTGAGCTTCGCTCTGATAGCTGCCAGCAGCTGTACTAAAACTTTACTTTTCACACTGTGGTGAAGAGCGTGTAGCGGGGAAATCGGTCCCGTCTGAAACACTTCCCCACATTAAGCGTTCCGGAACTTACCTGAGGTATTCACCGGTTTAGCGGTATATATTAACACTGGTTTCCGGTATGAACCGGTATACAACCCAGGCGTAGCGGTATCTGACTTAACATTTTCAAGTAAAGTTTTAGAAAAACTTGTTTTAACTCAACTGAATGATTTTATTAACGCTCATAATGTGCTAGAGAAATTTCAGTCTGGTTTAAGGATGAACCAAAGCACAGAGACGGCTCTTAAAGATTTTTAATTAGTTTAGACTACACCATGATGCTAAGAAGGTGACAGTGTTGGTTCTACTGGATCTAACCGCTGCCTTTGATACAGTAAACCAAACTATTCTTTTAACCAGTTTAAAACAGATCAGCCTCTCTGGTGCTGTTCATAAGTGGTTCACATCATATCTTACAGACACGACTTTTATGTTAAGTTTAGATACCTGTTCCTATAAGTTCCATAAGATAACATCTGGTGTCCCCCAGGGTTAAATTTTAGGCCCAGTGCTTTTTAACCTGTATATGTTCCCTCTTGGCAGTGTCGTCAGAAGACATGGATTTAACCCTTTTAACGTTCCGACGGCCCGCCGGCGGGCCAGTCCGCCATTTTTTCTTTTTAATGCATGATATTATGATTTATAATTTTCATTAATTTATATGTTTTATATCTTTGGAAAGCTAATTGTATTGTTTTTTAACCATATATGCCAATAAAAGGACACAATCATAAGTGTGAATACAACAGCTATCTTTGTCACCCATCCCCCCAATTCCCTCCCGGAAGAAGAATTGAGCCCAACTCACATTTTGCAGCCTGCTGTCTCTCACAAATCTGATCCAACTTGAACAGTGTGTTTACATCCAAAATGTTCAATTTGATGTTGTCCAATAACATCGTTGCCCCACAAAAAGTCCTACATCCACAGTCTAACATAATGTGCTCTGAACATTCAACAAATTTCCCTTCCTGGGAGTACATTTCAGTGAATTTTAATCACAGATTCTTATATCATGTGGATTTCCTGCTACAAATTACACTGCGCATGCCTTAAGCGCTTAGCTTATGACTCATAACTCACTTGACCCAATAGCTGACAGGTTACCCTGGTATTCTGTGGCAAAGTGGTCAGCTATTGGCTGATAGCTGAAAAATACCATCCCTATTCTCTTGTACATGCTTCAAACTGGTCGCGACTGAGAACAATGGTAATTGAAGCATCAAATAGCCGATTTAATGCTGAAAACGGCAACAGGTCACTCGAGAGGTTGGACTTTATCTTTGCAATAGGAAACAGCCCGGGTAAAGAAGCTTATCCACACAAGGAAAAGAAAGGATTACGCACCGTAAGTAACCATTCGAGTGCTGGGTCAAAACAAACTATTGTTATACAACATGGTGGAATCCGTGGAGCTTTGTTTGAGAGAAGACGGTGGTGATTTTGGGAGGTTTTTTTAATTAGAAGCAACTAGCAGATCTGGCACAGATTGAACATTTTTTGGGAACATTTTACCTTTAGTTTATGGTATTTATTTATGTAAAATGCTAATTTTTTTGGTTTATTGCTGTCATTTTTTTTGTGGATAAAGGTAATAAATCAGACCCACAATGTTTTTAGGGTCAACACACAATTCTAAAACCGTTTGAGCATGTGTTTTATACATTTTAATAAGCGAACACAAAATTTTCTCTTTTCCTCTGTATTAAAAATGTTATAAGTGGACGACAATTGCACTTAGACATATTTTCGATGTTCTGTGAAATATGTCAGTGCTTTCTTTCTAACGAGACCCCAGCAATATCTCTACTCCAAACGGTTCAAGAACAGCTTGAATTTTTATTTGGGTGTGCGTTTTATTAAATATTTTGGGCGGAAATTGCAGGAATGTTAAGGGGTTAACTTTCAGTTATGCTGATGATACACAGTCGTACAGCTCCATGTCTCCTAACGACACATCGCCAGTGGACGCACTTTTTAACTGCATTTTGGACATCAATTCCTGGATGGCAGAAAACTTTCTCCAGCAGATTCCTTCTTTGAATAAATCCACACTTTGACTAGGCCATTCTTCCACATCAACACGCTTCACTTAGGCTGGACCTTAAGGGTCATCATCCTGCTTATACATGACCTTTCACCCCAGCCTCAAAGTGTTCTTCCAGGCAGAAAACACAGAAAGATTTCAAAATCGCCTCCATCAAACCTGACTCTGAGGACTTCACCAAACAGCTGGACTGGATTCACTGATTCAAAGTAAAAGGGACTACTAAATGTAAAAACAAAGCATGCTAATGTGCAGCATTACGAGTTAGTCCATCACCTAAAATCTCAATAACATAAGGTCTGTGGTTCTGTTTCATCTAATCATTACAGACAAAAGTATTTTCGTCTAAGTTGCAAGAAAACTTTAAACAACCTTGAAAAGCCTAAAGGAACAAATAACGGCCATCTGAAGGTTTTGCTTTGTCCTTCTGCCCTGGATAAACGTCTCAAACTCTGCTTTGGACCCCTGAATCCATCTGAGGGCTTATCTGGGTTTGTTTAGCAGGTATGAAGCTCCATTTCTCTGCAGCCGTTCTCTCGATCTTCGCCCCCTCCTCCTTTCTGCCTAGCTGACTGCGACAGCTTCCAGTATCAGCCGTTTGGTTTGAGCTGGCAGGTAAATATTGGTCGAGGAGATGTGAAGTGAACACTTTCTACTTCTGCAGCAGGGCGCCTTAGATTACTTTTTTTCACCTTGTGCTATGAGGGAAAAAAAAAACAAAAAAAAACAGGAGCTTAGAGGAGGAGAATGAAGATTATTTTGGAAGACCACAGGGTCTCCACGTTTATTTTCCTACATTTATTCCTCTCATCCGCCCCTCTGATGGCTGCAGCCATCATCTCAGCTGGATCTGAGCCGTCATTTCCTCTACTGCGTCTTTTACTTCTTTTCACCGTGTCTGGTCACATTCAAACTGTTTATTCTCTCAGCAGCTTCAGACGGACTAAAACCTGGACAAACTGGGAGAAAACCTGCAGTGATCAGAGTTTCACTTATTTATTTAAAAGCAACCCCATAAATAAATAATCAGCTGACATTAGCAGACTGGTTCTCAGTTTAAAATACTTGTTTTTTTTTTTTTCTCTTTCATTTTGGGATTCAACCTTGTGGTTTTTCTACTTTCTATGCGTTTTACAACGACTTTATTTAAAACAATTTTTAAGATATTACCACAATGTTTTTAAATAAAATACATCAAAACTGTAGCCCAAAGCTGAAACATTTTTAAAATACAGCAAAAGTAACCTGAAATGGACTGATATTTAAACATGCCAGGATTTTGAGAGGAAATGTCGAAATTTTTAATCGAATTTGGAATTAATTTTCCTCTTTATTTTGGCATAAACGTTTTATTTTTGAGAATCCAGTTCGAATAAAAGTTTCCAATTTCTTTAAGATTTAGCAGCTATTTTGCAAAGACCTCCTATTATTCTGGTACTTCAAAATTTCTGAACACTACCACCAGACTTAAAAATATCTTTAAAGTATTCTGCGGAAATCTTTTAAATTTCCCCATCATCATTTATACATGATTTTCTTTTTACAGTTTAAATTATTTTAAAATTCCCAAAAAATCATCTTTGATCTGATTAAACACCCTTTTGTGGAGTTGGTATTTTATTTGGTCGTAACATATAGTTACATATGAAGAGAAGACAACGCTGATGGTTTGGACTCAAATGGTTTCACATTTAATATAATTTATTTCTGTGTTTATTAATTAACAGTGGGTGACGTGAATATATACAGCGATGAAGAAGCAGGTAGCCAGAACTCACCAAGGTCTGATTATACCCAAACCATTTAAGCCCACAGTGGGAAAGTGTTTCGGTGGGGACAGATTTCATTGCTACACACCAACACCACAGCATGTGTGACAAGTAACGTGTTGAAATAACAATGGTTTTTGGACAGAGCTTTCACAGCATAGCATACAACACTGACCCAGAGTGAATTAAAGATCCGCACCCTCCACATTAACAGCTAGTACTGCGTTCATTTACTCACCCAGACAAGTTTGGAGCCACTTCAAGTCCTTCGGGGGAAGTTTATATCCAGTCGCGATCTGCATATACTCATATAATGGAAGTCAATCAGGGTAGGAGATTTGCCGCCAATGTGGAACGATGTGGGAATCATCTGCGCCAAAACTCCTTCATTTAACAATGTTTTGCTATGAATAGTCAGTGATATTCCCCTGTGAGTTCAGAACGTCTCGGTGGTGCTAAGGTATTAGCATCTAAGGTACTTCGGCTCTAAATCACCCCAGAACAGAACAAATAAACATTTCCGACACGTTCTGAACTCTGAGGGGAATAGTGCTAACAATTAATAACAAAACATGGTTAAATGAAGGAGTTTTTGAGCTGATAATGCCTTTTTACAGGCGCCAAATCTCCTGCCCGCATTGACTCTCATTATATGAATATATGCTGATTGCAACTGGATATACATTTCTCCCGAAAGACTCAAAGTGGCGCCAAACTTGTCTGGGTGAGTAAATGAACGTAACATTTGCACACAAAAAAATATTAGGTCCGGGTTGAAAAGAACCAAACTTCCCCTTTAAGATGCGTTCCTTAGAGAGACTGCATATGAGAGAGCATTAGGTCCAGATAATGAACACAATCATATTGCTTTGTTCATATATTGTTTAGCCTAATTTAAACTTTTTTTCAGTATTAATTTGTGCAACCTTTGTGTACAAAAGAAAAAGAATCCCTGATTAATTAATTTCATAGCCCATTACCAGCTGAAATACCTCACAGGATGTTCAAAGAAAAATTTGACTGCAATCATTATTAAAATTCATGCCAGATACTAGGGATGTCAGAAAATATTCATATGCCAATATATCGCGATATTTTATGTCAAGATATTGTATCTTGTTGTAGATATTCAAAAGCAAAGAATCGATTTTTTAAATTTTATTTTATTTTAATTAAAACATAAAAAATTATAGTAATCTTTGTCAAAAATGTCAAAGTATCACTGGTAGTTAGTGGCTGCTTTCACCTTGTTCCAGTGGATCAACTAGATCCAGTAATGAAAACAGGTTGGAGTGTTTAGGATGTTGTGACAGAATTTCTACAGTTAAATTCATTTGTAAAAATAAAAATATGTAGTCTCACCCATGGTATCGTGATATATCGCAATATATTGTATTGTCCCCTTTGTATCATAATACATATCGTATCGGCAGATTCTTGCCATTACACATCCCAACCAGTTACCCGTGTCTTGACATGAAAAGTACAACATGATTTGAAAAATTTGCCACGCCACCCAGCCCTAGTTTCACAGCAAAATTAGTTCAAACAGTGACTTGGCTCATCCCTGATAGCTAGTTTAAAAAATATTATTTTCTGGCCAAAAAATAAACAAAATATTCAGAGATTAAAAACCAACCCCAGGTTTAGTCTGAAAAAAATGCTAATCAGTCTAAAAAATAAGCCTCAATACAGCATTAACTGGATAAGCATTTGGTCGTAAACTAAATATAAACCAATAATAGAGCAGCTTAAATTAAACGGCTAGTGAGAAAAGGTGCAAAAACAAGTCAGATGAGGAAATCTAGAAAGCAACGCGAAGTAAGAATTGCACATATTTTAAATGAGATATTGATCAAGTAAAATTTAATGTTTATGATTTTTTTCCCCCTTACTAATGCACTAAATGGACTTCCATAGCTCAGAGGGAACCCACCCCGGGCCTAACATCTTGTTTTACAGGGATACTTCAAAGCTTGTTTTTAGTTGGACTTTTTTTGAAAAGATAACATAAAAAAAGACAACTATATATTAAAATCTGATTTGGTGTGGAAAAAAAAAACTTTTTTGCCTAATCACCCAACCCTGTCCTGAGCTGCCCCAGAAGTAAACATTAAAATAAAATAAAAACACTCCTAAACATGACTTCTGCACCACCAACCTGTTCAGAATCAGAAAGAGTTTTTGCCATACGTGTGCGAGTCTCATCCACCAGCCTAACCCGTAAATCTGACCCCGATCGGTCAGATGAGCTCCGCTTCCTCTCAGTTTCAGTTTTTTTTGTGTGACTAAAGACGTCCGTCTGCCTCCACTGATTCAGAGCGAATCTTAAACAGTGAAGAAGCTGCTGAAAGTCTCCAGGGAATCATTTAACAGCTCCTGTCTTTGTCCTGCTATGATGCTGAGAATTGATCTTCCTGATTGGGTCTAATTATACCTCAGGGAGGTAACAAAGGTGCTCTTCCCTCAACTCAAAGTGGAAACCTGGAGACTTTGTGTTGGATCTGCTGTGTTCATCTGAACCAGCCAGGAGGTTCTGTTTCCTCACTAAACACAGCTCTGCTGTTAGACTCAAGGAGCGCCTTTAATCACCTCCTTAAGCTAACAGCAGAAGTAATGAGCTCCCCTAATAGAAACAGATTCTACAACACAACCGTTATAAGGACGAAAACTATATAACAATTCAGCTTTAACCAGCTGAGGAGATAAAGTGCATATTTACAACATAAACCTGTAGAACCGATTCAGCCTGAATTACAGACGCTGATGCGCCGCAACAGTTATCCACCCATCACAGACTTGGTTTTAATTAGGTTTCCTCTCTCCTGCAGAACGCCGCCACACAGGTCAGAATCGACTTCCACTCCGTAATGAATCACAGCGCCGAAATTAAACTGATGGATAATGAATCCTTTTACTTTTCCTCCCTGCCTGAGGAGCTGCCCACGGTCTTCAGCATTTCCCTGCAGTGACCACAGAACCAGGGTCACTGCAGTGAAATAAACTGCAAGTCTTTCCACATGAGCATTAAAAAGTAATTCTGTGAAGTAACAAAGGTCTCAGGTTTCATGCCTCATTAACCATAATTTATCCCGGATACTTTAGGGATGGAACTGTACGCAAAAATCAACAGTTTGGTTTGTTTTCAGAACATTTTAATTAAGGAAAATAAATATAAATGTGCATTTGACTTTTTCTTTTACTTTGATGAGCATTAAACATATTTTTCCTATATTTCAGTTACTCAAATTAATTAGATTTATTCACAATCAATAATTTTAAAAAGTTGAAAGTATAGACCAGACTGGAGAGGTGATTCGGAAAAAGTACACTACCGTTCAAAAGTTTGGGGTCACATTGAAATGTCCTTATATTTGAAGGAAAAGCACTGTACTTTTCAATGAAGATAACTTTAAACTAGTCTTAACTTTAAAGAAACACACGCTATACATTGCTAATGTGGTAAATGACTATTCTAGCTGCAAATGTCTGGTTTTTGGTGCAATATCTACATAGGTGTATAGAGGCCCATTTCCAGCAACTATCACTCCAGTGTTCTAATGGTACAATGTGTTTGCTCATTGGCTCAGAAGGCTAATTGATGATTAGAAAACCCTTGTGCAATCATGTTCACACATCTGAAAACAGTTTAGCTCGGTACAGAAGCTACAAAACTGACCTTCCTTTGAGCAGATTGAGTTTCTGGAGCATCACATTTGTGGGGTCAATTAAACGCTCAAAATGGCCAGAAAAAGAGAACTTTCATCTGAAACTCGACAGTCTATTCTTGTTCTTAGAAATGAAGGCTATTCCATGCGAGAAATTGCTAAGAAATTGAAGATTTCCTACAACGGTGTGTACTACTCCCTTCAGAGGACAGCACAAACAGGCTCTAACCAGAGTAGAAAAAGAAGTGGGAGGCCGCGTTGCACAACTGAGCAAGAAGATAAGTACATTAGAGTCTCTAGTTTGAGAAACAGACGCCTCACAGGTCCCCAACTGGCATCTTCATTAAATAGTACCCGCAAAACACCAGTGTCAACATCTACAGTGAAGAGGCGGCTGCGGGATTCTGGGCTTCAGGGCAGAGTGGCAAAGAAAAAGCCATATCTGAGACTGGCCAATAAAAGAAAAAGATTAAGATGGGCAAAAGAACACAGACATTGGACAGAGGAAGACTGGAAAAAAGTGCTGTGGACGGATGAATCCAAGTTTGAGGTGTTTGGATCACAAAGAAGAACGTTTGTGAGACGCAGAACAACTGAAAAGATGCTGGAAGAATGCCTGACGCCATCTGTTAAGCATGGTGGAGGTAATGTGATGGTCTGGGGTTGCTTTGGTGCTGGTAAGGTGGGAGATTTGTACAGGGTAAAAGGGATTCTGAATAAGGAAGGCTATCACTCCATTTTGCAACGCCATGCCATACCCAGTGGACAGCGCTTGATTGGAGCCAATTTCATCCTACAACAGGACAATGACCCAAAACACACCTCGAAATTGTGCAAGAACTATTTAGAGAAGAAGCAGGCAGCTGGTATTCTATCGGTAATGGAGTGGCCAGCGCAGTCACCAGATTTGAACCCCGTTGAGCTGTTGTGGGAGCAGCTTGACCGTATGGTACGCAAGAAGTGCCCATCCAACCAATCCAAATTGTGGGAGCTGCTTCTAGAAGCGTGGGGTGCAATTTCTCCAGATTACCTCAACAAATTAACAGCTAGAATGCCAAAGGTCTGCAATGCTGTAATTGCTGCAAATGGAGGATTCTTTGATGAAAGCAAAGTTTGATGTAAAAACAATCTTATTTCAAATAAAAATCATTATTTCTAACCTTGTCAATGTCTTGACTCTATTTTTTATTCATTTCACAACGTATGGTGGTGAATAAGTGTGACTTTTCATGGAAAACACAAAATTGTTTGGGTGACCCCAAACTTTTGAACGGTAGTGTATATATAGTAAAAGCCGACATAGCCAGAGTAGAACACAATACATCAACTTTTAAAAAGTCAGTATGGAAGTTTAGAAACCTTTTAATAATACTTTGGCCATATTTTACAATAAAACATGCTCAAATTGCTTTGGAGTTGTTTTGATATTTCAACAGCCTAGTTTAGCAGCTGTACTTGAATGCATTTTTGTGTTATGAACCTTACCGCTGCCCGAAAGATGCGTTCGCTGACCCCTTTCTTTAGTCGTTTTCAGATAGATGTTCTGGAAATTCGGGGACAATTCCATACAGTCTTTGGCGCTAGCGGTCTTTTCAAATACATAACTTCTTAACCGGAACATCGCCTTTCGGCTGCTTTCACACGGCAAGAAACGTGCTTGAAGACTCAAAAGCAAAACAAAGTCTGGAAAATTACAGCTTTTCATGCCGTCTTTGAAATGTTCCTATATAGTTTAGTGATCAAACAGAAAGAACTCTTTGCTTTTTTGGTGTAACTTTTGTAAAGATGCCCTGCAAAACGTGGCTCTGTGCTCTAGGGCTGCACGATTATGACCAAAATAATAATCACGATTATTTTGATCAATATTTTAATCACAATTATTAATCACGATCATTCATCCAGTCCTGTAAAATGTCTAATTTTACTGCACCAATTATAAACGTACAATGTTGCAAAAAATTTTGTGCAAAATAAAACTATAGATTAGAAAAGATGATAAATAATGCAAAAAAACTATTGCACAAACAAAAACACACACACACACACATATACATATATATATATATATACACACATATATATATATATATACATATATATACACATATACACACATATACACACACACATATATACACACACACATACATATATACACACACACATACATATATACACACACACACATATATATATATATATATACACACAAGTACAAACTAAATATGTTATTGCAGTGTGCAATCTCAAAGTGCAGTTTAACGGAAACAATTACAGCTTATACAGAAAAGGCCTTTGACATTCCCTGCATCCAAATCCTTAGTATTTACTATATGCTACGTAGCAACTATTACTCACCTGTTAATGAAATACTGCATAGCAAACGATGGCGTAATAGGCATGAAATCAGACATACTGCTCCACCATTTTGCATGTCCTTTGACCCGTATGACTTCTGTTGACCCAGATGTTTACGTTACGTTCGCCTGAGGTCCCGCCTCCTCTAGCCGTTATTTCGTCTGGTATGACTTAACTTAAACGTTTAATCAGTCAAAAAACAATTACAGTAATCAGTAATATTGCTACATGTACATTTATCTGCCGAAACTGCGGCGGTGTCAATGGTTGACCGTTCGTCTGTAGCCATTTTTAGCTAGGTCCTTCTTCTTCTTCTATGATTTCGGGGAATCCGCTGCATTGTGAGATAGCGTAGCATCCACCGGCTGCTTACTGTGGCGGTAGTACACGTTCAGGAACTTTCTGCTTACTAGTCAGATCCATAATGGAGATTTGGATCTACTACATTGCTCAAATACTCCTTTTTCACCTGCTACGTAGCAAGCGTAGTGCAGCCATTATGAGTACTGACTGTTTGCGCGTTTTTTATTTGGGCAGCTTAATGAAGCTTTAACCATGTGTTTGCCCCCATGTGGCTCGTAAACTATATATTGAGTCGGTGTGTGATGAAGAAGAAAGCAGAAGAGCTCGCATTTTAGATGTAAATATCGTTGACAATCAGGTTCACTTAATTGTGTCCACCAAAATCGTCATCACGATCAAAATCCGGTTAATTGTGCAGCCCTAGTGTGCTCCAAAGTTCCACCCAAACACTCTGCATGTTTTTGGGTACAAAACGGCTGTATTTATGCTGAAAAATCAGAATACGGTATGTGTATCCTAGGATCCGTCCTTTTCTGTACTTCAGGCGTCAGCACATTCCAAAAACCAGAACCAACATTGAAAATCCAAAGCAAAAAAGAAGAGTTAAAGACATATCTTAAGGTGTTAAACAGGTATATTTGCACCATTTAGTCTCTAAATCCCCTTACAGCAGCAGGCCATACCCTCTTCTTCCTCCAGTGTCTTTTAAATGTGCACAGATGTGGGTTTTTCATGGACCTCCTTTTTAATGTGATGGGGACATTTTAACTTGCACTCAGATGTGAAATTATTCCAAGGAAAACTACCAGGCTCAGAATGATTTGTGTCTCCTTTACCCTGGATAACACTAGGTTGTTCGGCAAGAGAATCGCAATTACACATTTTCGCAGGACTGATGAGACTGAAATTTGTCTGATGCGAACAAGTGGTTCTACTTCGATCTCGTTATTCATCTGCAGTGAAATAAACTTAAAGTGAGGAGGAATGGGCATAGAAAGTTTGCAGGTTTCCACCTACCTGACCGTTCTGAAGCTCATTGAGGCCTTTGCACAACGTCTGGTTCTGCAAAATAAAGCAAGGAAACTATTAGAAAAAAAGTGGAGAAAGAAAAAAACCTACAGGAAACACATTTAGTTAGATAATTACTTTAAAAGATTAATATTTAATCCATTAAACTTGATTTTATTGGTTGTTGCAGCTGTAAGTGATTGGAGTGAATCTACACAGGTCAAAAAAAGATCCAGTGCAGCAGTTCAGAGCAATCAAGAAATAAAACGATTTGTTCTGCTGCATGCGTGTCATACATGAGGATGAGGAACAATCTTCCTCATCCTCATCCTGCTAGTGCTTTCACAAACACCAACACGCACCACAGGACCCTCAGGAGGCAGAAACTGGGGGGGATCCTGGCTGCCGCCGCAGCGGGAACCGTCTGCATTCGTCGTCTGTAATCTAATGGATACATGCAGGAACGTCTGCGGCGCCGTGCAGAAACAAAATCCAGACTTTATGTTTCTGCAGCCGAGCGGGCGGCGGCGAAACGCCACCGACGGTGAGCAGATAAATTCGTTCTGTATGCATTGCTTTTCACACAGGGGACGTTTAGAGGTGTGCTGCGTCAGATCAGGATTATGACACCGTCGCAGAACGCTGACTCTCAGTTCTGCTGCAGGAGATCCAGGCCTGGGTTGGATTCCCGACCGACTGTCACCCCTCAGCTTTGACAGCAACGGGGACGAGTTTCTTTTCTCTGTCCCGGCTGTAACGGTGTAAAAAAAAAAAAAAAAAGTATTAAATCTGTTCGGCTCCATCCCTCAGGGCTCAAACTGTGACGTCCCCTGGGGGAAACTGAGACTGCCTGCCTCCGCCGACTTCCTCCCAACACTCTGCAGCAATCGATATACCCTCCCAGGAGAATTTGTCTTCTTAAAACATAGATAAACTAATATTTAAAACATTATTTCATTGATTATGGGACCTGTCTGCCAAATAATAGCTTGATCTTCTTGGTATGATGTATGCTCGTCAGGTTTAAGGGAAATGCATTAAGAATTGATTATTTTTTAGCAATGAAAGCCCTAAAAATATTAGGGATCCATGTGGTTAACAAAAGAGACTAAATGGATCAAAAGCAAGACTTGTTTGTCACATAATAAAGGACGTTTACGGTGCCCATTTACACTTTTCCAAGTTACAACCACAAACTTTAATGTTATTTGTGAGCATCTCATGTGACAGAGCAACAGAGTGGAGCGCAACTGTGAAAATGAAAATAAACTAAATTGCCACAAATGTTTCTACAAGCACAACTCTGAAAAGTGTGGTTTGCAGATTTACTCAGCCAACATTTTGAACAGCTCCAAATCTCTTTCCTCGTTATTCTTTCACATAGAGCATCTGTGATTGTTAATGTTGGAGTGATGCCACAGATTCTCAGTAGGTTTTAAGTCTGCACTTTGACTAGGCCAGTATTTCTCAAACTTTTCACAGTGGCTACCACCTGAGAAAATGTCGAGCTCTCCAAGTACCACGATCATGACCGACCTAAACATACAGTAGAGAAGGCTAATTAACTATAGACAATTAACAAAGGAGGCTTATTTACTCCTAAAAATGATTATTTATTGGTAATTGTTGACAGTCACAGCCACACTGTGTGAACTGTACATTTTTTTATTAATTTTATTTTCAAAAAATATTTAGAACTTTCCTCAAAGTACCACTTAGGAGAGCTTAAGTACCGCTGGTGGAACACGTACCACAGTTTGAGAATAATGGGACTAGGCCATTCTAACAAACATGTTTCATCTAAAGTTTCAGGTTCTCTGCAGCCTCCAACAGATTTTCTTCCTGTATTTAACTTCATCTGTCCCAGCCTCTCCGCAGCATGATGCTCCCGCCACCGTGTATCTTTTTGACAAAAACAAAAAAAACGTAAAAGTTCCATGTGATTTCACCGTCTTACACCGATTTCAAAGCAAACGGAAGTCGTCTTTGGTTTCAGAAGTAATTATTGGAATGAGCAGATGAGTAGAAATGCAACAACCTTTGCGATCACTTCATATCAGGTAGGTCTCGGCTGTCATTTTGACTGACTGGGTCAAAGTGTCCACTCATAACTAGGTCTGGGACGAAGCGTCGACGTAATCGATTACGTCGACACGTAAAATATGTCGACGCAAAAAACGTGTGTCGATGCCTCATGGCTTTCAAAACAAACATTGAGGGACCAAGTAGTGTCAGCATGAGTGAGTAAGTTGACTTAAATACCTCCATCAGAACTCCTAGTTCAAAGTTATGGAACCATTTTAAAATAAAAGGGAGCGATTTTATCGTTTGCCGGCTTTGCAAAATGGAAACGTCTTATAAAAGCACGATCGCATCCAGGAGCAGTTCCAGCAAATGATTAAACATCGTAAGTTTTCAACTTTTTTACTAACGCTACGTATTTTACCCCATAAATCACCCAAACACCCCCATATAGACGGCATATACTCACACACAGCTGCGTCCGCTGTATGTTACTGCTATCTGTTTGGTTGTTTTTTATTTGTGACCCGTGTTGGCAGAATGAGTCTGAATGCGCACAGACTGATTATGAGCAAAAGCCCAAAATGTGAGAGAGTAAACCTGTTTGTTAATAAAGGTAACGCACTACCTACTCGCTAAACGTAGCCGTCGTGGACATTAATACAACATTGTTTAAGTGCTCGCAAAAGCAAACCCACAACGAACTCTTGATTATCACGTTTAATAAATGCCTCATCCTGTTTGAATGCAATTTTTTTTAGTTCATGCTTCTCCGGATTCAAAGTTGCCATCTAAAACCTAGAAAAATTTGCAGCATTTTAATGTATTGAAGAGCGTCTCTCTCTCTCTTGCAAATCTTATGTCAGAAACAAGAGATAATGCAGCAAAATAAGTGTTTTTGTGAATGAAGAGCTCTTTTTTGCATAAAGTGAATGTTAAATTTTGTTCGTTTATATTTTTGGGGTATTTTCTCTCCTTTATTCATCTGATTTCTTTGCACAACATTTAACTTCTTGTTAAATGCAACTTCTAACATAAGATTTTACTAATACTACAACTTTATTTGTTTTGTTTTTTTACAATTAAAATGTGTTCAAATGAAGAAAGGGTTTTTCCTGCGTTCATATTTGCGTGGCGGCCGCCTCCAGCTAATTTGCTTGCCGCCAGCTATATAGATGTTATTTTTAATTGCAGTTGCATCGTCGCACCGCTACGCGTGCGCTGTATCACCAGCGGTGTGCCGGGGGAAGCGCAGAAAAAGAAGTGTAAAAATGGGATTTTCCCACTAGTTGGTGCCATTGGTGTCCTGATTTCCCCCCGGCTGTTCAACCAGGTAAATATTTAGGTTTTTGCATGCAAACATGTCATGTTTAATTTTTTAAAACATCCTCCGTCTCAGAGTAACGTTAATGGGTTTTAGCGTTACAGATATGACCTGGGAAAATCTGCCACTACTTTAAAAAACGACCTCGTGAGGACAGTCAGGAATCCAGGTGAAACAGCAGACAAATAATTGTAACCGGCAGTTAGAAGGTAATCAAAGTTGGGACAAGATGTGAAAATCACAGGCAGGGACTGGCAAGGGTCAGAATTATGGTCTGAATGCAGGACAGGACACAATTTATGAGCGCTGTGAAGTGATCGTTTCGGCGTCGGACCTACTTTGCGAGCTGCGAGCGATCCAGTCCTTTGCAAAACTGAAGGCATGTTTTCTAAAGAAAGTGCAGATTACAAATGCGATCACATATATGAATCTAAACACATTATCGAGATAATATAAGAGCGTTCCTCCTGTCTAATTCACTGGGAAACAGGAAGGGAAAATATATTTATTAAATGTGAAGAGTAGGCTACATAAACAAATATGTGTATTTCAACAGTACATACTCTTCTCTGCCACAGCGCACACTGTCATGTTTTCATTCTGCACGAATGCTACTTTTCAAGATTTTTACAGACTCCTTTCTGCAAAGTTGCAGGTACTGTTACAAGATAAAACAAAAACCATAATCTGAATGCCATGGGTCTGGCGGAAGTTTTTTCTTTACTGTGGATGGGTGAAAAATATTAATATAATATTTTTGGTTGACTCCCACTTTCCATTGTATGGAGAGAGTCTGCAGATTATTCTCGCTATCGCTGCATCCAGCGCTCCCAGAGAGAGATTTGATGTGTCCACCTAAAACAGCAGATTAGCTGCAGGAACCCGTTCTATTGCAGGACTCTGATCTGTAAATTTTAGATTAAAGTTTCTCTGCACAGAACAGGCAAAAACAGCAAAGGTTGCAACATTTATTATTGTGTGTATTCTTCTGGTGCGGATACGTATAAATTTGCCATCATTGGGCTTTATGTGGATTTTTAATGTCTGCCATTTGAGAAACAACACGTAATCCTTTGGCTTTCAACTGTTATTAATCGAATAAAGATGTGCTTATTGTGATGAAAAGTGAAACAGAATAATAATAGGCTATAAATAGGTAATAATTATTAATAATAATAGTTCATATCTGGCTGCAGGATGTGTGGATAAATCCCTACAACTTAATGCAATTTCAGTTTGAAGTTGGCTCCTTACTTTGGTATGTATATTGTTTTAATAAAATAATTCTTTAACATGATAATTGACATATTCTTATTAGAACGCTTAACAAAAAAAAATGTTGCCTTTAAAAACAGTGGGTCAGTTGAATGCACAGAATTCCTGCATGTGTTGGCGCATGGTCAGGATGGTACCACCTCTGCCTCAATGTAAGCCAGGAAAAAACCTGGAAGACATTTGTTCATTTCATGGAAATGCATAAATTAATAAATGTCAAACTTCTATAAAAAAAAAAAATCAAATAATAGGTAAATAATCAAATCGGATTAATCGATGCATCGAAAAAATAATCGCTAGATTAATAGATTACAAAATAATAGTTTTGCCCAGCCCTACACATAACCCATTTTTGCCCCATCAAATTTTAAAATGATATACTCTGCTCCATTTAATTACTATTCATTTTAATTAAAATTCATATATTTAATAATCCGAGCAAACTTAACAAGAATCCACATCGTTTCATCACACATTGAGCTGATTAATAAGCTTCATGTATTGACTATAAACAGATCACCGGCTGAAAATGAAAATACTTGGCGTTTCCTGGCCTTGGCTAACAAACAAGCTAACACAGCTAATCAACAATGTATCTGCAAGATAACTGCAAATAATAGCAGGGGGAACCAGAGCTCATTTAAAGGAGCAGCGGCTGGGTTGCACGCACATCTACCGCGTTGATGAACACGTATTCCCTCCATCGTTTTCTCTCAAAAAAAGCTGGATTTGTGAAGTTAATTTTTGATAGCCGTCCAGTCAGCAGATCCTGCCGCCTGAGCTGTGGATCTCTGCGGCTCCTCCAGGGGTCTACAGGCTGATTTTCTGATTAAGGCTTCCCCTTATTGATCTGTCAGTTTAGATGATGGATTGAACTGATCTCTCTGAAATTATCCAAAATTAGGATATCGTTTTACAACCTAATTCTACTTTTAACAGCTCTATAACTTCCTCATCGAACAGTTGGATTTACATCAATGTTATCATATGATGGAAACATCTGCATAAAGTGGTTCCCGGGGATGAAAATCCACATTAAATTTATTACACACACAAAATTTAAAGTAAGTGAGTGTAAGACTAAAAAAGTTTTATATAGTTGAATTAAACTGGTTATTACTGTGTTTCTAATAAGCGTTTCCCCATCTGTGGTCAAGAGGAAGCCATCTAAAGCTGTTAAAAACAGACATTTCCTTCTGAAAATGTACATTCATGTGACCAAGAAGAGGCTGAGCCCAGACAAGCCGGCCTGAAGAGTAATTTATAACGGCGAGCTGTTGGAGGTCAGTCCCAGGAAACGACAGGCGGCCGTCTGATGGGTAGAGGAGGTGTGAGGAGGCTGAAGCCTGAGGAGGAAGGAGGCCGGTCCCTGGAGTGTCAGCAGCTGATGGCAGCATGAGCACGAAACATGTGCCCACATGTCAGTGCTCAATTAGAAGTGTGGCTCACACATATTCCCGGCTGCAGCAGGAGATGGAGCCGCTTAGTTACAGTGACTAAGACTGGAGCTCCGTTCTGCACACCGTCTGATACTGTCGCCACGCCATAATTACACCAGACACTTCCACGATTACTCCTGTTTCCTATTAACCCACGTTTGACCACCATAATACAGCTATTCCACAAGGAATATAAAAGCACAGGACTAAGACAATTTTTATATATTTTTTGCACCAAATATTGGTCAGATATGGTCACCAAAGCTGCAACTTAGCGTAAAAACAAGAAAAACGGGCTCAAAATGTTTTTTTCTATGTGGAAACTATTCGAGTTATAATCCGTTCTTACAAAAAATTGTAAGAAAAAATATCAATACCATATATCTTGATATTTTATGTTACAATTTTGTACCGATATTCAAAGCAATGCATTGATTTTTATTTGCATTTAATTTTTTAAACATTTTTGTTAGGGATGCACCGATACAGATACTGGTATTGGGTATCGGTGCCGATACTGTCCGTATGTACATTAACCGATACCATGAACAGATACTAAAAATGTGGAAACTCTGCAATAATTTCACAAAAACCATTTATTTTTTACTTGAAATCTTAGTTTCATGGTAATTTTTATCAATATTTTATTTTTATCCAATTCACCATCATGTGTTGTGACAAACAGAAGAACATAAAACCGGTCTTCCAATTTATTGCATTTTTTTGTGTGCAGTAGAAGTATCGGTATTAGTACTTAAATCCAAGTATCGGCATTGTATAGGTTTGAAAACAGTGGTATAGTTGCATCCCTAATTTTTATGGAACCATTTACGATGACAGCTGAATTTTGTAGTAAAATTTGAAAATGTGGTTTTCACCTTCTTCCTTCCAGTGGATCGACTAGATCTAGCAATAAAACCAGACGAGTTATGGATATAAAAACGAGTTGGAGTGTTTAGGATGCTGTGAACGTTTTTCTAAAGTTAAATTCAGTTTTTAAAAAATCATAATATGTAGTCTTGCACACAGTATTGCAAACATATCACAATACATCATATAGTTCCCCCCTGTATGAGATACAAATCCTCAGGAAATATTGTATAAATGCAATATAAAACATTTTCAAGAACTTTAGATTTTAACAAGAGAATATAAAATTGCATTAATCCCTGAATGATAAAAATTATTCCCACAAGGCTCAATCCTTGGGACAAATCCTTTTAATAAAAAGGTGAAAACTTGAAAATAGCACAAAATAGAGAAAAGAAACTAAGAAAAAAGTCTATTTGGTTCAGATCATTAGTTTAGCTTAATCGTCAAGTTATTTAGGAATAAAATGGCAAAAAAAAAATAACAGTGAACATTAGCCTGTTTCATCGTTAACTCCAGGACCGGTTTTTCCTCTCGGTTGACCAATAAAAGCAGCGGATCTTTAAATGAGATCATGTCTTTCTGCTGATTTTAAGTATCTGTAACCCCCCTCTACTCCACAAGCGTGTCATCAATCATGCATCTCAAGCATTTACACAAACCAAAAACATATTCAGGCTAATTTCTGAATGCACTAAGAAATAAACCCAATTTCTTTACTTTTCATTTTTTTGTTCAAGGATGCATGAAGCAAACAAGTCTCTGCTTTTAGTACCAGCCGGCTTTCCTTGTGACTGAATCAGAAAAACCCATCGACTTGCCTTCCTTTCACCTTAATGCTACGTGAATAAAAGGTTTCAACTCTTCATACACCTTCCTGACTAAACAAACAAAACACTCAGGGGTTTTTTTCTCCTTGCTTTTTACCTTCTGAAAGACTAACAAACAGGAAAGCTTTCAAAGCTAGGCCACACAAACACCTAAGAGCAGATCTTTGTGTCTCAGCTCTATGCAGCCATTCAGAGCAGGAGGGTTTTACCACATTTCCTTCGTTTCTATCTGCACCTGCACGTTTTTTCTTCTCCGTATTGCATCTAAAACACAGAGTATGTGCAGACAGCAGCTCTTTGCAGGAGAAATGATTGGAGTTCACGGAGCTGCAGATGCAGACAGGCCTCTGCGTTTGCCCTCTGGGAGCTGCTGATGATTCACTCATTCATTTCGGCTCTGAAGCCACCGCTGCAGGCAGGAAGACGGCGTCCCGCTCCGTCTCCCACTATCGCACAGCAAACTACCTTTTCATTAGGCGCAGGTAAATGAAATTGTCTTCGGTCTCTGTGGCTGCACACGAAGGAGCGAGGACAAAAAAAAAGAAAAGACGGAAGAGATTGATCGGAGATCCTGCTGACAGAGTTATCTCTGATAGAGGAGGAAACACCTCAGGTTGCTGTTAATATCAGACATCATTATGGAGTCTGATTTATCTGTTAGTGGTTCTGAATGCTTTTCTGAAACAGGATCAACTTGTTTTTCATAAAATATCCAAATGTTGACATATCAGCGTCTAGCCTTAACTTTTATTTCTGGAAAACGAAGATTTAAATCATCTTCAACCGCAGAATTAAACCTCGTTTTAATGAACAAAAAGAAAAAGTGAGACGCACTCCTCCCTAGGCCCGCCGTCTTGCACGTTCGCTGCGCCTCTGACTGAAACGCATGGCTGATAACAGACTTCTGCAGCAGTCGGTGGCATGTTGAGGAGGTGATGCGATCATCTGAATCAGGTGTGCTGCAGCAGAGACATCCTGAACGCAATCAACCTGGACGCGCATCACCGTTTTTCACCCTTAGCCGACTGATTGGTTTTCAGATGTGACGTTTTGGACACATTTACATGTGAAACCGTTATGATGTTAACATCTGACGGGACATTGATCAGCGTAATGAGCCGCGCGTGTCAGACCCTGTAACTAAAAGCAGTCAAACTCCTTTCAAGCGTTTACATCATTATCGGTTCCCTTCGATCCTTTCAGCACCTGTCTGATCGGCGGCTGTGAATCACACTAAACATTTCACGCATCAACTTCCTGGAACCGGCTGCAGCGTTTCAACGCGTGAAGTCTTTCTCTGTGGATATTCGCAGGCTGAGCTTCGCCTTTTCTCCGAGAGAAAGCGAGCCTCTGCACTCCTCGTTCAGTTTTCCAACAAGAGCAATTCCTCCCAGCTTTGATCATTTCCGTGTAATGTTCCAGCACATAATGTTTCACAGGTTTTCAATTTTCACAGAAACCCTCGTTTCTACAGAAGAAGCAATTTTCTGACTCAATCTCAGAGCCCCTCTGATTCATCCTCCGCAGAGTTTCGTACTGCAGCCTGAAACATTAAACACTGTTGGAAGAGATTTCGTTCTCCTTTCTGTTTATTTCATCAGCTGCTTTTTTTTCCCCTCAGAGATCGATATCTCCCCCAAAAAGAAACCTGCAGAAAATGAAGCTACCGGCAGTTTGTGTAAACATTTCGAGCTGCAGAGAAAAAAACTGAAGCAGATTTCCTTCCTCCAAAGGTCAGATCAAACAGGGAAGTCTGGATGAAGATAGAGCTGCATGCAAAGAAATCCTGATTAATGTGACCTATAATCCAGTTGTTCACTATTCTCCTCAGATCCAATTAGAGAAAAATACTTTAGATCAATTCTGTTTGAAGGCTATTCCATCTGTTTATATATGAATTCAATAATATTTAACAGTTAAACTATTATTCTGATCATAAAATGACTCTTGGCAGTTTTCGGCTATATGTGAATCTCTTTTATTGAGTTCTAGCCTGAATTTTCAAGGCTATCCAGACCACTTAACCTGGTTTTAGTCTGGGGTTTAAATAGTTTGTGGAGCGGTTTTTTGGGGGATTTTTTAACGGGTTTTAGGTCAAGCTTGGATATACAAAGATTTTAGAGCAACAAGGGATCTGTTTTAGATGGATTTGGATAGCTTTCTTCCATTTTAAGCCTCATTTTTATTTAAACTAATTACGTCCACCAAGAAGGCTGCGTTTTCAGTGTTTTTTTGTTAGCGACATAACTCAAAAAGTGGATTTTCATTACATATTCAGGTAATATCGTCAACAGGACCAGAAACAAGTGATTTGAATGGGGGGGGGGGGGGGGTGTCATCGGAAAACTAGTTACAGAAAAAGAAATTTTCGTGAATAAATATTTCACCAATAATGATATTTGAGTGAGTCCATCTGCTAAATGTATTTTTCATGCTTCTTCTGAAATAATTAAGAATTAAAATAAGAGGGGGTTCACTTTTCTAATGCTGGAATGGTTTCTAACTTGCAGATATTTAAAAATGGGTATCCATTGGTTTTAGACACATTCTACAACAAAATTGACGCAAAATCTTTTTATGATGAGGATTGTTGCTTTTTAGTCTTATTCTAGAATGGAAGTGGAATAGACCCGTCCAAGACCCGTTTTCGACTGGCCGTACGCTGGATTTGTTACTCTAGAATAACTCCACTCATGCTAGCAGCATGGCGGAGTAGCTCTGTTAGTTCTGATCTGATCATTTCTAGACTTTTGTTCATTTATTTTTGTTGAGGCAAATTATTTCCACGTTTTTTTTTTTGGATGCCGTTCAGCTGGAAGGATTTTTGCTCTTATGCTTAAATTTTAGACAGTTATAATAACCGTCTAAAAACTTATAACAAGGTGGGCAGCTTATTAGCATCTGAAAAGCTCAAATATTACCTGAACTATTAACCCAAATCCCAGACGAGTTGAAAAGGAGGCAGAGGAGGACCAAAGAGGAGAGAGAGAAGGAGGAAGTTCAAACCAACTCTTAAATCTATCAGGTCATCACGGTCATATCCCCTACTCCAACATCTCTCTGCTGGGTTTTCTGACCATACGGCCAGACGGAGAATTAAAGTACAGCGGCAAAATCAAACGAGCTGGATTAGCAGTGCTTCCTAACAACTGATGGCGTCCTCCAGGACATGTTAGTGTGGAATATAATTTCTGCTGCCTGAATATTGATCTGTTAGCAAATCATGATAGTCTTGAGACTGTTGTACAAAAACAGTGTTCAGTCAGAGGCCTCTTCTGACTTGGTGCAAGACTGAATGCTACTGGAGCTACACATAGCATCATCATCCAGAATAACTTTTGAAGATACTTGGATAACATTAGATACAAGTACATTTAATTTGACTTTGGGATAAATAAAGAACACAGTTTTACGACAGATTACTCTCTGGTTTCTTCATTCCTTGTTCATACTTGTTTCCGACTGGCTGTACACTGAATTTAAACCATGCTTGCCGCTGTTTACTGCAGTTCGTTCTGAGGCCTGATCGGGCTCCAGACCAACAACTTCTTATCACTGCAGGGAACAATTCTAGTTATATTCGGCATGTTGCTAAGGAAACTAGCTTTTCGTTGAACTATTGTTGCCTCTTGGACGGCGGGGGATCAAAATTGTGCTGAGGCTTTTCTTTCCACGCGTGAAGAGTCACTCTGACGTGGACCCCCCCCTCCCCTCCCCGCCATGTCGAAACACACCCTCTGTCGACTGAATCACTCTTTTCATCCAACTAATCGCTACATGAGCAGAGAAACGCGCACATCCAGCCGCCGCTCCAGCGACAGGCCTCCCTCAGAAAAACCACGGAGCCTGAAGGCAGCAGCGCCACTTCAGCTCGCTCTAAATAATTGGGTTAATTTGGCCGTTTAGGCTGACGGCGCCCCAGGATGGTGACAAAGAGTCCACAGCAGCAAAAACACAAAAAAATGAAACTTGGCTGCAGACTAAATCGCTTTCGGAGGCATTTTTTCCCCCTCTAAACTCCATTTATTTTTAATTGCTTTGCACTGTTTGTCTGAATCTTTGTGTCTCTGCAGCACTCGATAAGCAACCCAGTAATAGGAATTAATTTGAATGCTTTCACAGAGGTAGCAGCTTTTAGAGGAAAACTTACTGGGTGGCGATTTTTATTCATCTTTATTCAGCTCACAAAAATGAGCCTCATTCTGCTGCTTTCATTAGTTCTCTGCGTACCGCTCACATTTCCATAGAGCGGCGAACAAAGCAGCTGGTGTGCCTGGCAGACTGCATGTGGAAACACAATGTATGTCGGAGGGCAGGGAGGGCGCACCGCTTTTTGTGAGCCGAGGGTTAAATGAGTCCCAGAGAAGCTGCAGACCAAACAATGCGAGCTCCAAGTTGTTTTCTTTACAGTCGGGTTCACCTGGAAGGCCAGACTGCAGATTCAAGACACTCGAGGAGGTTTGGGCCAGAAATATCAGCTTCAACCTCATCAATACTATAGTAGTGATCCATCTGTGTTTAAAAAAAAAAAAGAAAATGTTTGGTACGTTTTCATTGGATCTCAAAAATCACGTGGGGCTCCCCAAGGCTCCATCCTGGGATCCCTCCTGTTTATTACCTACGTGTAGGGCTGGGTATCGATTAAAATTTCATGAATCGATTATCACAATTGGATCTGATTCGGTCCGATTCAATCTGATCCAGTTCGATATTGATATGGGTCAATGCTGTAACTTTTTTTAAAAACTATTATCTTAATATGACTGTAATTCAACATGCCTTATCACTGGGTAAGTAACAGTTCACCGGGGGAAACTGTATTTACCCTTTCAGACGCAAGACTTAAAATGGCCGTCTGGACTTTACCTTCCTATTTTAGTTTTAAAAAGGGCAAACTTTACAATACAATACAATCTATTTTTGAATTTGTGAATCAATTCGATATCTATTTCTCTAAGGATCGATTCAGAATCGATTTTACAATTTTTTCAACACAGCCCTACTTACATGCTACCATTAACCCAGATTATTGAAGTGACAAGATCAGTTAACATAACTTTGCAGATGATACTCAGTTCTACATTGTCTCCGGGTGACTTTGAACCAATTCAAGTGTTGAGCGAATGCATAGAACGAATCAATGTCTAGATGTGGCATAAACTTTCTCCAACCAAATAGAAACAAAACTGAATTATCTTTGGACCTAAAGAGGAACAATCTAGAGTCAGCACACAGCTTCAGTTAATTCAGTTAGAAACTACTGATCAGGCCTGAAATATAGTGTAGTAATGGACTCAAAACTGTCTGCAAGGTCGCATAAAGGCAATCAGAGGGTCAGTGTTCTATTACCTGAAGAATATATCTATGATTAAGGGACTACTGTCTTGAAAAACCTAAAAAGTCAATCAGACAGCTGCAGCTGATCCAGAACGCTGCTGCTGGCGTCCTCATTAGAACCAGGAAGGTAGAACACGTCACCCCAGTTCTAAAATCATTATAATGGCTCCCTGTAGCTCAGAGAATAGACTAAAATACTCCTACTGGTTTGTGTCTGCTCTTAGTGTAGAAGTCTCAATCACTACATGGTTTAGCACCAAAATCTGTTGGAGACCTGTTGTCACCGTACCAAGACCGCTCGGGTCCGCCAACGCCAGTCCATCATCCATCTCTAGAATCAGAACCAAATCCGGAACAAACTTCAAGACGACTGCAAAGCTGCTGAGTTCCTTTAATTAAAGCTAAAAACCCTAGCTAAAATCTAGATAACTGTATTAAGTTTCCATGTTCTTTATGTTCTTTATGTCTACTATGTTTTTTGTTGTTGTTTTTACTCTTATTGTAGGGCTCGGCAAAATGGCCTCAAATCTATATTGCGACATAACCTAAAGTGCGTGTTTTTTTCTTTATTTAAGTGAAAATGACTGCTTGTGAACATTCTCACTGTACATATTGCAGAATTTAGAATGCCATTTATTGTGCAAAATGCATTAAAAAAGGTATTCCATTATTTTTCACAAAGTATTGTAAAACAAAATTTATCACAACATAGATAAAGATGAAAAATGTTTTAAATAAAATAAAAGCCAAATATGGAAATATATTTCAAAATTGTCTGCTTTCCTGGTTACTCATTTATACATTTAATATCGTCCAAAAAGAAACCTGAATATATTAGAATAAAAAAATGCTGTAAGTTCAACATGTTTCTATTCAGTTAAATGAAAACAAACTTTAAACGTTCAACATCTAGTGTTAAGACAAACACTGAACATTAGCATCCTTTCGTACAAATTACACAAAGTATGTGGGTACAGCTTTATGACAACATCAAAATGCATGACTGCGGTATGATGGTTATAGCCAAAATCTTTACCTTTGGCTAAATTTATATCATTTCTACCTTATACCTTTTATATTTCCCACTACTCTTTTATTTTTGCTTTTATTTTCCAACTAATCAAATCCAATTCCCTTGTTGCTCACAGTGTGATGTACAAATAAATCTGCCTAGAATGTAAATACTGGCCGCTGTCTGTATGCGTAAATACTCAACATGCATCAAATTAGTCTAGTTCGGGTAAAAGTTCTTATTAGCGTAGTTTTGAACTGTCTGAGTTTATTTTACATTTAGTTTAGGCCCAGTTTTAGGTCAGAGTCGAACATCAATTTGTCCATTTTGGAGTTTTAAAATCTATTATGGATAAGTGTTGCACAAATTGTAGGCTAAATTTAGGGTTTTAGACACATTCAAAATGGGCTGCTTGGGTTTGATGAGATGCTCTGCATAGTGATAATATATCTGAACCACACTACCCTGATTTCAAACACTGGATGTAAAAACAGATCAAACTCAAGAGTAGCGACGTCACCGTCATAAAAATATGCCTCAATCCTAATCAATAGTGTCATATTTCCATGATATAATGCATTACTAAATCAGGTGAACTTTGCTGTACTGTTTAGCCTTCCTGTTACTCCCTAAAAGTCTCTCTCTTTCAAGCCGGAATAAACTGTAGAAATGTCGACATATTGTGAATATTTCTTATACATCTACGCTTCCTCCAATTTTCCTTTTTTTTGAGTAAACAGTCAAGTATGAATGCTGTTCACAGAGTAACAGCATCCACTGAAAAGAGTTTGGTATGGAGCGTTCACCGATAAGGAAATCATCAGATTCGCCGGTCAGGGCCAATCGGGTCACATCCCGAGCTTTGATCCAAATTTAGATTTAGATTTCAGAAGATTTGGCCTGTTTATGTTTCTATTTATAGCCCAGTGAGAGAAATCGATCCGCATCAGAGAGCAAAATAAGGAGGCCTTCCGCTCCAAACACCACCCGAGTCAACACTGCAAAAACTGTCCATCTAAGTTAAAAAAAATCTTGTTTCCATCTAAAAGGTATTTTTGATTTTGTGTGAGAGTTCTATACTTAGCAAGAGCAGAATGTGTTATATACTCAAAATTAAATTAATCTGTCTTATTTTTGAGAATTCTCACCAAGTGCGATTTGTCTTATTTAAATGGAAGATTATTTCATTAGTTGAACATGTATTATGTTATTATATAAAGTATGTAATAGATAGGAAAGTATTAGAATAAAAATTAAAAGTTAGGAGATATGGAAAATTGACAGTGTGTAGTTTTTGCAGTACATCTTTGAAAATAGCCATTAAAATATTATGTAATAATAATTACGTAGAGCACATGAATTGCAAAATATTGGCGATCTTTTAAAAAAAACGACTTTAAAAATCAGTTTTGAAATACATAGGCGCGGGTCCTCTTTTCAGGGGAAAGCCATATTAGATGTCGTCTTTACTTCTACAAGAGCCCGGACGGAAAAAGCGTACAGAACAAGCCCGCTATTAAAACATTGATTTCTTCTCAAAATGCAAAAAAGTTTCGCCACAAACACATTTTCACCTCTTCGCTAGTTCCAAGCGATGAAAGAGAGACTGATGTGCTCGTCATGTTGCTGCAAATAGATAATTCTCAGGGAACTGAGCGTTCGAAAAAAAGCAATAGTTGGACCTCCGTTGTTGAGTTTCTTACTCGAAGACAAAGATACCGCATGCTTGTGATAATTTAGGTATGCACTGCCCCCTACTGGTCGAAAATTACACACTGTGCCTTTAAAGAATCTGTTAAATGGTGAGATAGATATATATAGATTAGTACTGGAATTCTTAAGGAAAAGTGAAATAGTAAATAGAATTTAGTGAAAATATTAATAGGATACTCCCCAATACAACTCACACTCCAATACAGTAGGTGGCGGAAGTGGACCTAAAGTTGGTTGCTACGCGCCAAAAAACAAAAGAGGAAGAAGAATAGATTATTTCATTTAAATTGAGAAGCTTTAGACTATATTCAAGTATTTGGAGGGTTTGTGTAGTCTAAAATTTCATGATTAAGTAAAATAATCTGCCAATAAATTAAGACAAGTCACACTTGGTAAGAATTCTCAAAATAAGATTAATAATCTAACACATTCTGTTCTTGCTTAGTATATAAGTCTCAAAACAAAAATAATTTTTTTAGCTGGAATCAAGATTGTTTTTACTTGGTTAGATTGACAGTTTTTGCTGTGAAGTTTATCCATCATCAAAATATCCCACCATCCATAAGCATCCTCGGTCTGTTGCCATGACGACGGCAGAGCATCTTGCCAGTCAGTCCATTTTTCCTTCTCTCGCTATCTGCCTCTAGGCGTTTACTTGCCCTCAGTTAAGATGGGAAAAATGAGTTCCTTGTTGATTTTTCCCGCCCCTAACGCCTCGAACACATGAACCGTCAGGCCCCTTCATCGTCCCTCCTCTGCCTCGGTAAAGCACGGCGCGGCTGCCGAGCCATCACTCACGGCGACCTTGTCAGGCGGGGAGGGGGTGGGGGGTGGGGGGGGAACAAATTAAAGTCCCGTTTGTTATGCGGAGCTCTTTGTTAGCTGCTGACTGCAGGAGCAAGGACGAAACCCCCAACACCTCCTCCTCTTCCTCACCCGCCGCTTTCACACCTCAATCCAACTCCAAAACATCAACCTCCTCTTCCTCGACTGCAAATACCGGTTTTAGCCGACCAAATGCTCTTCCTCCGTCGCTGCAGCTGTGAATAAACTAAATCGATTTGAACGATGAAAGAGGTGTTTTTGTTTTTTTAAAGTAAATAAAACCCCACAGAGTGTCTCAATTACTCATAAATTACTTGTGTCCGTTTTGAGAAGAATGAATCTTCTGCTCCTCCCATAAAAAAAAACCCCAAAACAGACCTAAACCAGCTTTTGGATTGGTTTTCTCCATCCTCTTGCAAAAATAATCAATGCAATCACACATTTTAATATATTTTATACAATAAATGAAGACAGGAAAGATCAAAACAAAATTTTTTTCAAATATTTTTTTTTATATACGTATAAAATCCTGTAGAGAGTGAACCTATATTTTTAATCAGCAAGAAGCAAGAAGATTCTGGGTTTGAACCCATCTTGTGGTCTTTCTACAAGTTCTCCACATCTATGTTTGGTTCTCTCCAGGAACCCAAAGCTGAGGTAAACCATAATAAATGTCATTATACCATTATAAAGGTTATAGCACTATAAAGTTAATTCCTTGCTACCATTTGCAGTTATTAGCCCTGGTTTGCAGTCATACAGAAACCAGTTTAGTCAATTATCAATATCTTTGTGAATTACTCCTAAATCAAGGCATTAATAACAGAAATTGAGATGGACAGAAGTAAATCCAACTAAAAGGCTGGAGAATCAAATTTTGAAGCCCATATTAGGAATTATTACAACTTCCAGGATCCAAAAAGTTCTTCACAATTTATCTAAGCTGATCTTTGATGAACTGACCAAGAAGAGCCAAAGATGTTGAAGCAACTAGAAGATTAATGGCAAAATTCCTCTCTTTGTAGCTTTAATAGTTTATTTTTCTGGAGGATAAAAGCTAAATCATTCCCCCAGCAATGTTTCTGATAAACTGCTTGCCTCCATTTCTCTGCTTTCCCTTAGAAATTTAAGCAACAAACACCTGATGGTGCTCACAACTCCATTCAAAGCTGCACTTCAGGCCTTGAACACGTCTGTATTTAAACACGTCCTCCTGCTGCTTTTGTTAAGTATGACTCCTAAGTCGGCTGTTTCAGCTCGTTTTTAGTTACCAGGCAACTTGGCTGCACACTTTCAGAGACGTGATTAAGCAAATGGATTAGTTTCCCTCTAAAGGCCCAAAAAGAACCATTTAATTCAGCTCTGTTGGTTTCTGCTTCCTCTAGAAAAGGTGTTATTTTATCGCATGCATCTTCTTACATCAGTGCAGAGATAGGAATCGCTTCAAAGCCTCAAATCTGAACTCAAACCAGGTAATCCATCTACAGGCAGTAAAGAAACATGTTCCCGTTACATTCAGAGAAACTCGACAACGCAGTTTATTTGCAGACTCTCGCTTTTGAAAGCACGGCCGGGCTATTAATAGAGAGACAGCCGAGGAAACTGAGTCATGCCATCTTCTGGCTGCAGGAGAGAGAAAAGAGGCTCTCCATCCAACCAGGATGTGGAGATGCTGCAGCTCAGAACCAAAACGAAGCAGAGATCCGGGGTTCAAGCCCTCCGAGCAGTAGCCGATTTAACCATGACTCTGCAAACCTAAACAGGTTCTACCGTCACAGAAACCAGAGTGAAACACTGATAACATCTGTGTTTATGGTTTAAATATAAATAAAATCAACATCTGTTATGTACAAAGTTCTCAGCTGTCTAAAGGACATTGTGCCAGAAGTTTCATGGTTCTCTCAGATACAACTTATCCAACTTAAGGTGAGCAGCCATATTCTTTTTAGAGACTAGAGGCGTTCGAGCCAGTCAGTTATTGTGAGCTGCCGACAGAGGCCTAGAGATATAAAAACTCAACGCTCATGATTTATCAGGGCCGGCGACTCCGGGGAAGATCAGCAGCATGATGAACTCTAGATAGTTTGGAAATTATCGTATAACACTTCCTATATTATCTAATGTTACTGCTACAAAACCAGGTTGGATCACGATGAAAGCAGATCAAAATCAGGATATAAATTTTTTTTATATATGATATCTGATAATGATATCAGAATAAAACTGGAACAAAAATACAACGTAAAGAAAGTCAGAATCAAACGTGAGAAAACACACGGACAAAACTAGCAAGAACAGAAGAATAATCTGAATAAAAATATGAAAAAACAGAAGAAATCTGAATGAAACTGGGTTAAACTCAGTTTAAAGAAATAGACTGAAATTATACAAAAGCTTTATTTGGGGAAAAAAAGAACTGTCCTAAAATAAGAATAAAAAAAATAACAGTGGGATCTGATCTAAAAACTAATATAAAACAAGAGAATACAATTGAGACAAACAGGTATAAAACAAGGATAAGACATCTTTCTTCCTTCATACTGTGGTAATCTACATCTTTACCCTCAATACCAATAACTAGACAAAATTCCTGCTTTTATAGCAAAGATCACTCTGAAGCTGAAGATAAACGTTTAACAATGAGTTGTATCTTCCCTCACAAGCCGTTTTTACATTTACGTTTAGTTTTAAGGAGAATAATAACACGAAAACAACTATATCTATAATTAGCACACTGCGGACAGAAGCTCTATTAACAAAACAGGCTGCCAAAAAAAAAACAATATATCCGTCACTTAAGGATGTTTTCAAATCAATTTAATGAATGGCGGAAAATTATTTACAAAACAAGTAAAAGCAGGTTTAAATGCTGTAATACTCACAGTTTCACTGATATATTGATAAGTAAGCCCGCTATTTATTCGCCAACAGGTGGCAGCCATTACCTCAGTTTTCATCGATGAATTCGCGGTAAAAGTTGCATATGTTTAACGTTTTTTTCCTGAAACAAATCCGTTTGCCAAGTCCTCCGTCGAGAAATCCAACTTCTATGACACGTAAAACCTCGTAACTTTGAAGGTTCTCCTTAAATTTCTAAAGGAATCGCCATGCTTCCGGGCCAGGTGTTCTGACTAAACAGTATACCCATCAAAATGACTTCCCTTAGATTAATGCGCAAATATGAACCTCGTACTTTTTCCCTTTAGTGTTTAAGATCAGTTCAAATCGACTTAAATTATATATATATATACCTTTTAAGCATTTAAAATAACATTTTTGTCCTTCTGTGACCTTAGGGTTAGAACTTAAAATTTGTGGGTTGGTTAAAATTGGTTAGATACTCAACTTCTGACAAACATTTTTTTTTTTACTTGTGACAAAATCAGCGCAGTTTCTTTGGGGCGTTGCGTCGGCAACTAACGTTACCTGGTTGCTATGGTAACCAATACCGGACAAGGCGAAAATATATTAGCTGTGGGACGTGGGTGAATTATTATGGGCCATTACGCGTTAAATATCTAAATTAACGCTGTATCAAGTTACTCTGGAGCATGTAGTAAAAGAAAAAACATGTTGCCGACATTCTATCGATGCTAAGCTAGCTGCTACATTACGACACTCCCTGCTGAGAATATCAAAATAAAAGCATTTCCGGCTTCGCTCATTCAGAAGATCATTTATTAGTTTTTTGATACCCTAAATTTGAACGTCTTTCCAAATACTAAATATTACATTTGATCAGTTCAGAAAAAGATAACTTTTAGGAGCTGTTTAAGATTATCTAAATGTTAAAATATTAACATTTAAACGTCAATAAATGTCAACAGATTGCAAGGCAACTCTTAAATTTCTGTAATAATTTAGGCCTAGACTTGGGTTTTAAGGATTTGATGAGAGAATGTTTTATTCAGTTGTCACAAATATCCAGACAATGGGTAGAAGTGTTTGAAGCAAGTTTGGTTTTAGATTTACAATATAAAACGGTTTCATCTTAAAAAGAAACAAAATAATACATAAGCTTTTTATTTAGAGCCCCCCCTCTGACACCATGAAATCACTGCAGGTGTGTTTCTGCTTCAGAGTCTTTCAACTAAATCTAAATCTGAACTAAAACCTTTGAAAGAGGCTGACAGAGAAAATGATCAGGAAATGAGCCTGCAGAAGAAGACAGGTTGGATGCTTTTGTCCAGGCCTTTGCTGAAATAATGAGATTGCGAATTAAAAAAATCTGCAAAGACACACAAGCTGTCATCAATGGCCTAAAAATATAAAATATACATAAAATCATGCACTGTCCAAATAAATGTATATGTGCGCGACAAACTAAGAAGAAATTCAAATCCAATTTAAAAGACGTTTTTTTTTAACATTAGGCACAATTTCAGATTGAATTCATGTTTTCAGCAACACCTGTGCAGGATTTTCACTCGTTTCAGTCTAATAATTTCCTCTTTTTTTTTGTTTGTTTGCAAGACAAATAAGATCATTATGTATGTTTTTTTGGGCAGCTTTTGGCACAACTGTGAAAAAAACAATATATTGCTTAAAAGGAAATCAATCTGATTGGTCCAAATTACACACATACAGGTCTGGAAACAGCATTTCAGTGGCCATTTTGGCCCACCGAAGCCAATCCGACCCCGACCCGCTCACACCCCATCCTCTCCGGCAAGTTTCCGGCCTCGGAACGCCGTCTCCAGCTGGAGCTCTGACTCACAGGTCAGCGCAACCCGGCAGAAAGCACAGAAGCAGCACGGCTGATATTTTTAGGTGAGTGACTCACACTCTCATCTCCCCCCTTTTTCCACATTTTCACTCCTAACCTGAGACCAAACGTCTCAGCAGAGCTGGAGCTGTAATGAGCCAACAGAAGGAGGATCTGCTGCAGGATGAAAGGTGCCCGGTCAGATCCTGCTGGACACAGCTGGATCTGAGGAACACATAATTACATGTGATTACATTTTAACTCCAGCCTCCCGTCTTTAGTTCTGTCCTAAAAGCCAAACTGAACTTTTACAGAAGATGGCAGACGAGACGATTAATTCTTTGAAATGCCAAGAGCTGAAATTAGATGATGCTGATTGGGGAGGTGCAAGCCTTCACATCTTTCTCACATGTAAGCATCAGCAGATGAACAAACAGTGAGAGCAGCATCAAAAACATTGGGGGGAAATCTGCGACAGTAATTCACCATCGGCAGCATCAAGATGGTCAATGTTTTGAATCTCTAAAGCAGAGTTAGGCCGGGTGTATTTTTTATTTATTACGCATTTGCATGTTTATCATGGCTGCCTCGGTTAGCCTGCGTTTGTTTCAAGCGTTTGTTCTCTGAAATTAACGTGACGGGTCTGCACTCTGCAATATGCGAATAACCACTAGGGGGAATTGTAGAGCGCTATCGACCGACTGTAGGTAGGGTTTAACGGCGGCCAAAGAAGTAGGAATAGAAGGAAGAATGGATTAAAATATGGTCTTAAATACCATCTACGGCGCTGCTAACGTCTTTTTCTGTCGTAATCTGACAATAAAAAAAGATGATCATCTCTTTGGTCGCCATGTTTGTTTTGTTTTTGCTGGAGTCAACGCAACGTTATTCCCGGCTTTATTCTCCGTGATGTCTCCCTCCGTGAAGACAGATTCCGTTTTAGCACTTCCGCTCGGTCCTTCATCACACCTTCGGCTGCTGCCATAACAAACATCTGCACACAACGAGTCAGTTTCACTGATTTTCAACCAAAGCCTTTCAAGGCGAGAAACGCCCTGAAACTTGAAGAGGATCGTGGAGTTGAGTGGTGGCTTGTTCTCTATTAGAATAGAGAACAATCCGAAACACACAGCCGGAGCTACGAAACGGCCTAGTCAAAGTGTAATCCAATCTGAGGTTGAGCTATTTGGGAACGAAGAATCAGCAAAACAGTCAGTCTCTAGATGTTCAAAGTGAAACGTGGCTCCACAAAGTACTGAGCCAGAAAGACTGAAACATCCCTTAAAAACGCATTAAAGTGTGTGGTTGTTGTCTGACCAAATGTGTGGAAGCTGAAAAGAAAGGAGGGCTGAACTGCTTACTATGGGGGTGGAAATGAGACTTCTGATCAGAAAACTGGAGAATCACCTCTGGTCTGAGGTAGCTTTACATCTCCATCTGGTTCCCAAACGTTTCAGAAGATACCGCTTCAGGTCATCAAGGTTTTGCTCGGATGATACATCAAATAGAACAGGGCGGACGGGTTTTAAATGTATTAAGGCAAGGCAATTTTATTTGTATAGCACACTTTCAACAACAAAGCAATTCAAGGTGATTTACCTAAAAATAGCAATAAAGCATAAAACACACAATATATGACACCTTAAAACATTACTCGGCTCTAAATTTATGGTTTTTATCCTTGATTTAAAGCAGCTCAGTGTTTCAGCAGCTTTGCAGTGGTCTGGAAATTTGTTCTAGATAGGGAGGGAAGATTAGTAGACTATACTTGGAAGACCAGAGTTTTTTATTTTATTTTTTTATTTTCGTTTTTTTTTTTTTAGGCAGACCTGTGAAGACGTTGTTGCGGTAATCAACCGGAAAGAATAAATTCAAATGAGTTTTTCAAGGTCCCGTTGGAACATTAGTCCTTAAATCCTTGATATATTTTTTAGGTGATAGAAGATTGACCTTGTGAACGCCTCTGTGTGACCCTGGGAAGTTCAGGTCCAAGTCCATTTGGTCCAAAGATATTTAATTTATTTTTTTCTATTCAGCTGGAAAGAAAAATAAGGGCATTCATCCCCTGATTTGCTCAATGCATTCACTTAGGGTCCGACGGGTTCAAAGCAACTTGGTAAAGTATAGTTGAGTGTCATCTGCGTAGATATGGTAGTTAACATCTATTGGTTGTTATAATCTGGGCTAGCGGAAGTATGTAGCTATTATATAGGAGGGGCACTAGGATGGAGCCCTGGGGGACCCCACATGTGATTTCTGTTTGTTTTGATAAAAAACTTGCTTATTGACACAAAGAAATTCCTGTTCTTTAGGTAAGAAACACTGAATATCACAGAAAGTGGTTTGATTTTATTTAAGTAAATCTTTGTTAAAAAACCTGTTTAAAACATGAACATGATAAAACATGATACAATGTAGCAGAAAATGCACTTAAAGAGTCGTTTGGTGGAAAGAGGGACAGTAGGCGGAGCTACATGACGTTTTACCTCAGTCCATGCTGAAAACTAGAGATTGTGATCCAATTTTAACTGAAAGGGTTCAAATAACGAAGGTTCGATAATTGCATTTTATATTAAAATTTTAAAAAGTAGTCAAAGTGATGCAGGAACAAAACCCTGTTGTTCACAGCAACAGAAATAAGAGGCATTATTAGCAGCTCAGGAGGAGATCGGATCAGAAACAGGAAGATCTGCCGTGTTAAGTCTTTACTCGGCCCTTTTCCAAGCCAATGTTTGTGTCACTGCTGCTATGATTAAAGGGATTTTCAGGGCTTATATTGCCCACAAACCAGAGCAGCATTATCAGCATTAAAGCAGCAACGCCTCGAGCTACGCTGAAGATCTGGGGACAAGATCAGATTGGAGAAGGGACGGCAGGATTAGACGCTCCGAGGCGTGGACCTGACAGCTCATGGCGGCTTAACGGAGGCGTGATCCCAGAGTCACCGCAGATATCCCTCCCTCTCCTTAACATCTGATCGGAGAACAGATCCAGACTGCCAGGACTTGGTGGAGGAGAAACAATACAACCGTTTGCCCAAAGCTAAACTGATGAAGCAGCTTTCAAGTTTCCGTCTTTGGCTGAGTTAACATATTTTGCGGTCTGAAAGACAGAACAGAATTGGAGATTCCAGGGTGTTCTGACATAAAGTTAAATTTCGCTTCCAGGTTTGGAAAGAAAATCTGAAAAAGCATCAATTGTTATTCAGAGAGGAGTCAATGCATCAGCCAGAAAAAGACAGAAACGTCCAAGTATTTCAGCGAGGAAGAACAGGAGCTTCCTCCTCTTTCCCCGAGGACATGTTGACATTTCCAGGCTCTGCTACTTATTGTGGCTGCATGATGTTCACTGGGGTCTTTATTATTACCAGGCAGGTGACCCCTTTGACCTTTTACAGAGACGAGGTGTCCCAGCGGAAATCCAGGGTGACCAGGCACAACAATCTGCCGAGCAGACAGCCGAGACATCAGACTAGACAATAAAAGTCACAAGATCGGGTCCGTCTACGCACAGAGAGGCGTTTCAACCCAGCTTCTTCTGGACAACCAATCACAAAGTGATTCAAAACCAGGAGATGTCTCGATGGGTTATTACCCAAAATGCTCTGTTGGGAGGCTTCAGATCTGCAGATATGATCATTTTAAGAAGCTCAACTTATACAGAGCGAGCAAACATTTAAAACTAGGGATATTTATTGCCAAGAACCTGGTGATAGACTGCAATATATTTCAATACAATGTGTAAAACCGTATTTTGTGATTTTTATAACCAAATTTAGTAGAAAAACGCACAGCATAACACATCCAGTTTTATTACTAGATCTAGTTGATCCACTGGATTGAGGAAGGTGAAAACAGCCACCAACTACCAGTCGTGCTTTTAATTTTACTACAAAAATTACTGACATAATTAAAAGTTTCAATCAAGTTCTAAAAGAATGAAGTTAAAGTCGATACATTGCTTTCGACCAAAGATACAATATCATGACAAAAAAAAACACCACAATAAATCGGCGTATTTCTTTTCTAAAATTTATTTTATTAGATTCAAGAATGGTTTTTAAATAAGTCAAATATAAAATTTGATTAAATTACACTAGAAATAAATTTTAACTACAATGCTGAAAAAAATTTAAGGTAAATTGAAAACATTAAAACATAAAATTCTAAAATGTGTACATATGTAATATTACTTATATGTATTATTATGTAATAATAAGTCCTAAAAATACACTGGTGAGATCGGAGCTAAATCAAGTGGATGAGGATTTTTAAAAATCTTAATAGATCAGGAATGCACATATGAAAATCTAGACCAAAAACAAGGTCCGATTTTGCCCAAATTTTCCCGATTTATCCATATATTTTCCTATCCCATTCAGTACAGTTGATAAATAACCAAACAACTCCCTCTTTCAAACACAAACGGCGACAAGATGGGGAACAAATATCGGGTGTTCATATCAACCCAATTTTGCTTATCAGACCAATACCAATGCTGATGCCAATATATCATGCAAGCCAAAAAAACTAAAGAAAAAAGATAAACCAATCTCCAAGCTTGAGCCACAGTGAAGTTTTTATCTGGAGTTGGATCTGCAGACGGCAGAGGAGTGTTTAAATGTAGGGACTAAAATGTAGAAGCTGCCGTTAAATAATAAGCTGAAATATAATCATGACGTTCACCTCAGATACGTAACGGTTTGACGTTTAAAAAGTGGAATATATCAGTTTAGAAGCGATCGTCATGCGGTACGAATGAAAAATTTAAGGCCCCGCTTTTGCTTTTTTTTAGCCGTTTCCAGTTCAAAAGGCTGAACTAATAACTCTGATTTATGCTCTTTTGTTTGCTACTCGCAGGCTGATTTAAGAAGTTTGTTCCTCCAGCTGCTCCTGCTTCGTTTGTAAACCGATTGAAAAGCCTCAGCCGGAGATCCACTTCAGCTAGGATCCTGCCTGATCAATTTTTCAAAGGGGCTTTGAAGTGAGCCTTGATGAACATGGTCCTACTTCCTTTCATGGCCATCTACGCACCACTAGGAGTTCTCAACGCATAAAAAAAACAGCACTTAACTCCAGACCATTCTGATTTAAATTAAACATTTCCCTGTAGATGTTCTGAAGTTTAGTCGTATCTAAAAGGGTGGGGGGGGATGTTGCTTGTTCTTAAAAAAAAATCACATAAAGCTCCAAAATCAGAGCTTGGTGCTTTCAGCAGGACTCCAGCTTTAGAAATGGTTTCCATAACAAAGACTAATCAAGACAAACACTCAGGGGCTTTTTTTTTTCTTGCTTTGTTACTTCTTCTTCTCTATAATTGACCTGTTTCTGCTGATGTGTGTTAAGCTGGCAGAGTGCATTGTTGGCGCCTGAAAAAAGCTCAACACACACACAAACGTCAAAGCAGCAAATGAAGGCTGAGAAGGAACCAGCTGCTGCAGAAAGACAAAAAAATAATAATCTACATCTTTGTTTTTACTACCATAAAACTAAATCAAACCAGAAAAGCAATCAGAGAGCGCAGAGTACACCTCTTCCAGGGCCGCTCATCCGCCCCCAGCTGGTATGTGATTCTAGGTTTCTGCACTTGGTCAATAAAATATCTTAATCACACATTCAACCCTGTTCGTCCTGTGCGGGGCTGCTGTGCGAGCTCAACCGTCTGTGAGCCCTCTGAGTCGGTAGAAGAGTCCACCATAGCTGGTTGGTGAGAGGATACCCGCCAAATTTTATCAGCCGTTCCTGGTCCCACTGTGGATCCATCCATAACTAAGAGTTATGTTGCAAACAGACAAACGGACAGAAACGATTTTATTTATTCTACCGTCCTGCTTTGTTTGTTTAATAGTGCATGTAGTTATATTTAATAAAATAAATCACAATAAAATTGGACAATTCAAAATCCCTGATATAAAATACTGAATTGTAATTAGGGAAACTTGGCTGCACCCGTTAAAGATATCAAGTACAGCCATAATTAGCAGTGAGCCCTCATTTAGCATCTTTTAATGGTTTTTGGATAATTACACATTTATTAGATCAATAAGGAGGACCTGATTCAGCAGTCTTAGAGGAAACATGTTCCAGCTGGATAGATTACAACAGACCCATCTTTGGTTTTAAAACAATAGACTCAGCTTTAACTACTACTGTGGCTCGGTTAAAAGCGTCGTCTCATTTCAGAAACTGGTTGAATCATCTGAGAAAAATATTCTTCTGCTAACCAAACTGCTGCACTACATGTTTAATCAGGTGGACCTCCTCAGTTTCACAGCCTGAATAAAAGATTAAAACGATTCGAAGCGACGGCTGCAGAAGACTGAGCAAGAATGGAAAACTTTCAATTCCAAGCCGGAAGATGGAGGCCGGCTGGCGCTGCTCGGCTGCTTCGGTTTTATTCGCCTGATGCTCTGCGTCAACAGCAAGTCGCAAATTTAACCTTGAAAGCCTAATTTCTTCCAGACCAGTGCAGCCGTTGTTTTGACGCAGCCTTACAAGAGCCAAATGGGACGACTTCCGCATCTGAAGGGATGAGGCGAACCGACTGCTGCAACCAACTCCGTGCAGCCATCCAGGACGCAAAAAAGTTCAAATTAATCTTTACCGACTCTGAGCACAGCTGTAGGCGTTAAAAATAAGGCTGCGCGTCATCGAGGCGACACACTCTCCTGCTGTTTGGAGGAGCAGCTGATGAAAACCCAACGCAACACCGCTGTTGCACGCTCTCTCTGCTGACAGACGGAGGTGAAGTGGGTTACGGGACCAGCAGGCTGCTTCTGCAGCCGCCGGCCGATCAGTCTGTGGGTTAATTGAATCTGAAGCGTTCGGGGTTATCCCTCCTGTGCGTACACGCCTCGCTTTATCTGATCACACCGCAGAGTGGCTCCACACAGCAACTCCAGTGACCCCGCTTCCTGTTTGGTCAACACTTTGGAAACAGGATTCCACTTTGAAGGTCAGGTTTGGTACAGATGGTCTGCCAGCAAGATCAGTTCAACAGGCTGGCAGCCCACAGTAACGGTGCAGAACGTTGATGAAGATTAAAGGCACGGTTTGTTTTAATAAAAATCGGCTTCTGCTGCAGAATTTAACAGGCAACCCAAGGCTGGGCTGAAACTGAGGGAAAAAGCTGCCTAAGAAGAACGGTAGTTTTTCTCCTAAAACCTGCAGACCAAGACCAAAACATTAAACTCCTCAGCAGTCTGTGTTGGGTGAGGATTCTGTTAAGGGAAAGAATCAGTTCAGATTAAGGATTCTGTTCAAAGAAAGAATCAGTTAGATTAAGGATTCTGTTCAGAGAAGAATCAGTTTAGATTAAGGATTCTGTTCAAAGAAAGAATCAGTTAGATTAAGGATTCTGTTCAAAGAAAGAATCAGTTCAGATTAAGGATTCTGTTCAGAGAAGAATCAGTTTAGATTAAGGATTCTGTTCAAAGAAAGAATCAGTTAGATTAAGGATTCTGTTAAGGGAAAGAATCAGTTCAGATTAAGGATTCTGTTCAGAGAAGAATCAGTTAGATTAAGGATTCTGTTCAAAGAAAGAATCAGTTCAGATTAAGGATTCTGTTAAGGGAAAGAATCAGTTCAGATTTAGGATTCTGTTCAGAGAAGAATCAGTTTAGATTAAGGATTCTGTTCAAAGAAAGAATCAGTTAGATTAAGGATTCTGTTAAGGGAAAGAATCAGTTCAGATTAAGGATTCTGCTCAGAGAAGAATCAGTTCGATTAAGGGTTCTGTTCAAAGAAAGAATCAGTTCAGATTAAGGATTCTGTTCAGAGAAGAATCAGTTCAGATTAAGGATTCTGTTCAGAGAAAAATCCATTTAGATTAAGGATTTTGTTCAGAGAAAAATCAGTTAAGATTAAGGATTCTTTTCAGACAAGAATCAGTTCAGATTAAGGATTCTGTTCAGAGAAGAATCAGTTCGATTAAGGGTTCTGTTCAAAGAAAGAATCAGTTCAGATTAAGGATTCTGTTCAGAGAAGAATCAGTTAGATTAAGGATTCTGTTAAGGGAAAGAATCAGTTCAGATTAAGGATTCTGTTCAAAGAAAGAATCAGTTAGATTAAGGATTCTGTTCAAAGAAAGAATCAGTTAGATTAAGGATTCTGTTCAGAGAAGAATCAGTTTAGATTAAGGATTCTGTTCAAAGAAAGAATCAGTTAGATTAAGGATTCTGTTCAGAGAAGAATCAATTAAGATTAAGGATTCTGTTCAGAGAAAAATATGTTTAGATTAAGGATTCTGTTCAGAGAAGAATCAGTTCGATTAAGGGTTCTGTTCAAAGAAAGAATCAGTTCAGATTAAGGATTCTGTTCAGAGAAGAATCAGTTCGATTAAGGGTTCTGTTCAAAGAAAGAATCAGTTCAGATTAAGGATTCTGTTCAGAGAAGAATCAATTAAGATTAAGGATTCTGTTCAGAGAAAAATCCATTTAGATTAAGGATTTTGTTCAGAGAAAAATCAGTTAAGATTAAGGATTCTTTTCAGAGAAGAATCAGTTCAGATTAAGGATTCTGTTCAGAGAAGAATCAGTTCGATTAAGGGTTCTGTTCAAAGAAAGAATCAGTTCAGTTTAAGGATTCTGTTCAGAGAAGAATCAGTTTAGATTAAGGATTCTGTTCAAAGAAAGAATCAGTTAGATTAAGGATTCTGTTAAGGGAAAGAATCAGTTCAGATTAAGGATTCTGTTCAAAGAAAGAATCAGTTAGATTAAGGATTCTGTTCAAAGAAAGAATCATAGATTAAGGATTCGTTTTCAAAAGATCAGTTTAGATTAAGGATTCTGTTCAAAGAAAGAATCAGTTAGATTAAGGATTCTGTTAAGGGAAAGAATCAGTTCAGATTAAGGATTCTGTTCAAAGAAAGAATCAGTTAGATTAAGGATTCTGTTCAGAGAAGAATCAGTTAGATTAAGGATTCTGTTCAAAGAAAGAATCAGTTCAGATTAAGGATTCTGTTCAGAGAAAAATAATTAAGAATTAAGGAGTCAGAAATCTTAGATTAAGGATTCTGTTCAAAGAAAGAATCAGTTAGATTAAGGATTCTGTTCAGAGAAAAATCATTTAGATTAAGGATTCTGTTCAGAGAAGAATCAGTTAGATTAAGGATTCTGTTCAGAAAGAATCAGTTCAGATTAAGGATTCTGTTCAGAGAAGAATCAGTTAAGATTAAGGATTCTGTTCAAAGAAAGAATCAGTTAGATTAAGGATTCTGTTAAGGGAAAGAATCAGTTCAGATTAAGGATTCTGTTCAGAGAAGAATCAGTTAGATTAAGGATTCTGTTCAAAGAAAGAATCAGTTAGATTAAGGATTCTGTTCAGAGAAGAATCAATTAAGATTAAGGATTCTGTTCAGAGAAAAATATGTTTAGATTAAGGATTCTGTTCAAAGAAAGAATCAGTTCAGATTAAGGATTCAGTTCAGAGAAGAATCAATTAAGATTAAGGATTCTGTTCAAAGAAAGAATCAGTTAGATTAAGGATTCTGTTCAGAGAAGAATCTGTTAGATTAAGGATTCTGTTCAAAGAAAGAATCAGTTAGATTAAGGATTCTGTTCAGAGAAGAATCAGTTAGATTAAGGATTCTGTTCAAAGAAAGAATCAGTTCAGATTAAGGATTCTGTTCAAAGAAAGAATCAGTTCAGATTAAGGATTCAGTTCAGAGAAGAATCAATTAAGAATAAGGATTCTGTTCAAAGAAAGAATCAGTTAGATTAAGGATTCTGTTCAGAGAAGAATCTGTTAGATTAAGGATTCTGTTCAAAGAAAGAATCAGTTAGATTAAGGATTCTGTTCAGAGAAGAATCAGTTAGATTAAGGATTCTGTTCAAAGAAAGAATCAGTTCAGATTAAGGATTCTGTTCAGATAAGAATCAGTTAGATTAAGGATTCTGTTCAAAGAAAGAATCAGTTTACATTAAGGATTCTGTTCAGAGAAGAATCTGTTTAGATTGTTTAGAGAGCTGGGTCGGATAGAGAGCTGGGTCGGACTCTCTGGTACAGTAATCGACTGGTTCACATCTTACCTCAAGAACAGGAACTTCTTTGTATCAGTTAGCCAGTTCTCATCACAAAACACAGAAATAACATGTGGGGTCCCTCAGGGCTCCATCCTGGGGCCCCTCCTATTTAGCATCTATATGCTTCCGCTTAGCCAGATTATAACCGCCAACCATGTTAAATACCACAACTATGCTGACGACACTCAGCTTTATATCTCAGTGTCACCAGATGATGTTGAACCCATCCAAATCCTCAATAAATGCATTGAGCAAATTAACAGCTGGATGTCCCATAATTTCCTACAACTGAACAAAAACAAAACTGAAGTGCTTCTCTTTGGACCCAAAAAAGATCGATTAAATATCAGTAAACAGCTTCAGTTGGTCCAACTAGAAACTACTGACCAGGCCAGAAATCTAGGTGTAATAATGGACTCAGACCAGAACCTCCAGGGTCACATAAAGGCAATAACAAGGTCAGCTTTCTATCACCTGAGGAACATTTCTAGGATTAAAGGAATGATGACACAAGGAGACCTAGAAAAACTCATCCATGCATTTATCTCTAGCCGCCTTGATTACTGTAACAGTATCCTCACAGGTCTACCTAAAAAATCAATCAGACAGCTGCAGCTGATCCAGAACGCTGCTGCTCGTGTTCTCACTAGAACCAGGAAAGTAGAACACATCACCCCAGTTCTAAAGTCCTTACACTGGCTCCCTGTAGCTCAGAGAATAGACTTCAAAGTGCTTTTATTGGTATATAAATCATTGAATGGTTTAGCACCTGAGTACATTAGAGATCTGCTATCATGGTACAAACCATCCAGATCACTCAGGTCCTCCAGCTCTAATTTACTGATCGTCCCTAGAACCAGAACCAAACATGGAGAAGCAGCTTTCAGTTTCTATGCTCCTCATCTCTGGAACAAACTACCAGGAGAATGTAAAGCTGCAGAGACACTGAACTCTTTTAAGTCTAAAATTAAAACGTATCTATTTAAACTTGCTTATGAGTAACTGCTTTTTTTTTTTTTTGTAAACATTTGATCTTTATATTATTTTATTGTTGTCGTTTTAATTTCTATATTTTATTCTATCTTTTAGCTTTATTTTTAAGTGATTGTGTATTAATTACGTGGATTTGTTCCTTACAATATCTTTTCTTACTGTTAAACTTATATGCTTTGTAATCATGTGGTTTCATTATCACTGAATCATGTAAAGCACCTTGAATTACCTTGTGTTGAAAGTGTGCTATAGAAATAAAATTGCCTTGCCTTGCCTTGCCTAAGGATTCTGTTCAAATAAGAATCTGTTTAGATTAAGGAATCTGTTCATTATAGAATCTTTTTAGATTAAAATCTGTTCATTAAAGAATCTGTTTAGAGTAGAGAATCTGGTTATTAAACAATACGTTTAGAGTAATGAATATGTTCATTAACGAATCTTTTTAAAAAGGAAGCTGTTCAAGAATCCGTTTACATCAAGGAATCTTTTCAATAATCTTTTTAGATTAAGGAATCTGTTCACTAAAAGAATCTGCTCACACCTGAGAATAAGTTCCAAGATCTGTTCAAATGTAGTAATCCATTCAAATTCAGGAACTGCTTCAATATTATACATAAAAGACACAACTTTGTTCAGATAAAATAATGCTTTAATAAGTGTTTGCTTCCCCGAAAAGTTTGTAGTGTTTGAAACATACTGGCCCCTTGCTTTTAATAGCGCCCCCAAATGAGCAGCTGTTGTAACTGCATGGTGGGTTGGAGAGTTTTTTCAATGTAATATGAAAGTAAGATAGACACCAGGTCAGACAGACAGTGGGTTAATTAAAGCGCACAAGTTACACTTGTTGGAGAGTAGGTCTGCAACTATCGATTATTTTAGAAATCGATTAATCTATCGATTATTTACATCGTTTAATCGGAAAGGTATTTTACTTATATTGAAAAACAAAATTTCACAACTTGAGAGCAGATTTTAAATAGTTATAAAAGAAATAAAAACAATTTTACGCTTGCAAGAACATTTATTTTAGTGTTGTATTTTTGTAGCTACATCTGAAATAGTGTGGCCCAGAAGCAGAAAAATAGCTAAAATCCACCTTTATTGAAGTTTCACAAATCCCAAAGTTGATTTTAATTATTCTTCTAGTGATGTAGAATAATATAGTCGAAGTTTGAAATGTCTATTTATAAATATTTTAAACTGGGGATGCACCGATACTGGTATCTGGTATCGGCCCCAATACTGCTTAATGTACTGGTATCGGGTATCGACAGATACACAAAATCCAGCCATCGGTATCGGAACTGAAAAAGTCGGATCGGTGCATCCCTATTTTAAACTAGAGCTAAAATAGTGCGGTCCAGATGTAGAAAAAATGCTGAAATCCACCTTTATTGAAGTTTCATAAATCACAGAAAGGTTTCACAAATCCCAAAGTTGATTTTAATTATTCTTATAGTAGTGTAGAATAATATAATCCAGGTCTGAAATGTCTGAGTGTTGTAGATTTAAAGCAAGAGCATATTAAATACGCCCAGAGTAGAGAAAAATTTCTTGTAATAGCCCTTTAGCCGTTTCCTGAATCGGAAGCTAGAAACGGAAACCAACTTCAGCCTCGTTTCTGTCGTTTTCGTTCACTAATCCCACAGACAACGCTATCCCGCTCTAGCCTTGCCCCTCTTCCGGCTGCTTCCGTGTGGAAACAAGCTCCGCTAAAGTTACGGGCGTAACGCGCCGTCAGATTTTCATTGATTTTAATGCGTCGAATTAATTAAACGAATCATCGAAGCAACAAACTAGTAATCTAATCTTTCTTATAATCGAGTTTCTCGACTTAATAGATTAATCGTTGCAGCCCTATTGGAGAGTTATACATTTCAGTGACCTTTTTAAATCTAAAGATGATCTCCAACGACCTTCAGGACGTCGACGGTGTAAAACCAGCGACAACTGCAGCTCTCTGGTGGATGCCTCCACCCACCATTTTCTCTACAGTTTCAATTAAAAAGAATCTATTACAGAGCGAATAATCATCAGCTCTCACGTTTTATTTAACCAGAAAAAAGTGACCTGTTCTCATCAGCATGGCTTTATTTCCCCTCCAGCTGCGACATGCCGCCACGTTAGGCAGCAATAACACCCAAATGTGTTGAACATGCTTCACACATGTGGAATATCCACATTATATAACAGTCTGTGGCTTACTTTGCCAGTCAGAGAGCATTTATAAAAGCATCTCTTACCGTTATACCTATAAAATGGATAGTAAAGATGTAAATCAGAGTTAAAGAGATGACCTAATAGTGTTGCAGCCACCAATTAATAACATAATTGCTGATTAAAAGCAGAAATGAACTATAATCTTTTATGCACCAATTCACTCATGTCAACAAGTCAGAGAATTTCCTGGTCGAGAGGAAAAAAAAGAAAAAAGAGAGAGATGGAAGAGGAAAAAAAAAATGACTCAGATTCACCCTTTTCCAAGCCGTCTGACGTCACTTTAAACGCAGCGAAACGCATCAACAGTCCGCTTGTACAAAAAGAAACATCGACGACGACCTCGGCTGTGAGGGAGTTCATTAAGGCAGAGAATGAGGACGACTGAAGCTCCAGGGAGACAGAAAAATCAATGAGTGCAGCTTTTCTCCCGCAGCGAAACCTGCTGACCTCAGAGCAGCTACAGCGATCCAACGCTTCCCGTCAGGCCGGCTCACGTCATCGACTCTTGCTTCCACCTGAAGCCTTTCAGGAAGTTCCCACAGTTCAGTGACATGTTGTAAAATTTGCAGTTTTTCTTTGTAGCAAAACGCAATGAGAATTAAACAGTAGGTGGAGGTTGCAAACAGGAAGAGCAATCCAGCACAAATAACAAAAACAAAAACAGAAATTTGACCAAATATATTGTGAAACATTTTGTTGGATCCTAAAATAATGACCTTTAGCAGAAAGATGTGTTTACTGAGTAATATTTGAAAAGTCTTTATTAGTTAAATCTGTTAGCAGGAGCAAATGTACAAAAACAGGGTAAATATTTAATCGCAAAACAAGTTTATAAGAGAGTAGAAGCCGAACATTAGCAACCCTGCTAGTAGAAGCCGAACATTAGCAACCCTGCTAGTAGAAGCCAAACATTAGCAACCCTGCTAGTAGAAGCCGAACATTAGCTACCCTGCTAGTAGAAGCCGAACATTAGCAACCCTGCGAGTAGAAGCCAAACATTAGCTACCCTGCTAGTAGAAGCCGAACATTAGCAACCCTGCGAGTAGAAGCCAAACATTAGCTACCCTGCTAGTAGAAGCCGAACATTAGCAACTCTGGTAGTAGAAGCCGAACATTAGCAACCCTGCGAGTAGAAGCCAAACATTAGCTACCCTGCTAGTAGAAGCCGAACATTAGCAACCCTGCTAATAGAAGCCAATTATTAGCAACCCTGCGAGTAGAAGCCAAACATTAGCTACCCTGCTAGTAGAAGCCGAACATTAGCAACCATGCTAGTAGAAGCGGAACATTAGCAACCATGCTAGTAGAAGCCAATTATTAGCAACCCTGCTAGTAGAAGCCGAACATTATTAACCCTGCTAGTAGAAGCCGAACATTAGCAACCCTTCTAGTAGAAGCCGAACATTAGCAACCCTGCTAGTAGAAGCCGAACATTAGCAACAATGCTAGTAGAAGCTAACCATTAGCAACCTCACAAAGATAAGTAAGGCTCGTAACGTTTTTTTCCACAGGAAAACAACTCACGGGGAATTTATTCAAACTACATAGCACAGCAAATTTGTTGGAGAAAAAAAGTGAATAAGACCTTTAAGTTTTTCCTTTTTTTGACTACAGCTGTGGTATGATGATCACTGGCTTTTCGAGTGAAACTCAAAGTGACACAAGATCCTATTTCTAGGCTGGTTCCTCTAGTTATCAGTGACGTCTCCATTCAGCTTGACATTGTTTCAGGCGAGTCATTCACTTCAGTGCAGAGCGTGTTATGGACCTCATTGCTGATGACTGACAAAGTTCTGGTACGATCCATCTTTCCTATTCTACTGTAGCTGCAGGAGAAATCATTAATGTTCCCAAAAAGCAGAGTTTAATGATAGCGGTGAGTCCGGTCTATTTGGTTTGGATGTCACTTTTTAAAGTTGCACGGCGCTTTGAGTTCTGCACATAAACATCCTGCATTTGTCAAGGTAGAAAACAGCTGGATTAGTTTGGTTGATGTGTGTACCTCCCTGACAGGGCTCTACAAAAACAAAATAAAATGATTACTTGGTATAGTATTGTTTTTTGAATATTGAAACATCTATACCTCCTTAAATTAACTTTACAAAATTTATTTAAGTATTGGATTTAAACAAAACTCAGATGAAACACCACAAATCTACTTTAAATAAAAATATACTTTAAATACTCAACTGTTTAAAATGAGAGCTTAAGAAGTATAAAGCAGCGTTCTGTACGCCCTCAGGCTAAAGCTAGGTACAACTTGCACCTCATTGTCCTCATTCTTGATAAAGCAAACTGCTTGGCTATATCTTACCCTAAGGTGTAAATAATAATGTTACCGAATAAAAACTGTAACTAATGAGCTCTGCAGAACTGACTGCAATAATAAAAATGTACATATTTCTACCCACAGACAGTGAGAACGTATTTCTATCCATGAAAGTGAAAGGATTAACATGAACCCTGCGAGAAATTGGAAGTTGAGACGGAGTTGCACCGAAGGAACCACAAAAAGGTGGTAGAAAAGAAAAAAAACCCTCACACAAAACATCCACATTACGCAGCAGTCAAAGAGGCACTTTGTCTCTGCTACACAAATACAAATCTGCCACAGAGGAGAAAGGGCTCCGAGGCCGACGCAGAGAGGCAATTTTGAATTATTACAGCGATTTTCACGGCTTTTTGAGGAGGATAATCCGAGCTCTGCGGCAACCCGCCATGCGGCTGCCTGATTCCCTGAAGGGAGATGAAGACAAACTAATGGAGCCGGGAGACGCTTTCACCTGCAAAACTGAAGACAAGAAGAGAAACGTCCGCAGGCACCAGCGTTGCTGATGAACAACCTGTTTTCTCCCAGTCTTTGTGCAACAAAACCGTCTGAGGCGACGAATTATGAGTTTAAACAAGACATTTCTGTTAGATGCTGCATTAGAACGGGACAAAAGCATATTTTTATAGGTGTAGGGAGTATAAACTTATAGGCCACAGTCCTTTAAACTATTCTCACCAACTTTATAATGATCTAGCAGCACTTTATTAAATCTTGTTTGTGCAGAAATTAAGTACGTATAATGCAGTAATTCATTAAATGCCAAACAATGCAATCGTACTAGTATTATCATTTTATCTATTTAATTATTTATTTTAATCTATTGTCTATTATCTATTTATTAATTTTGTTTATTCATCTATTTAGATGTATTTAATCTATTTTTGTGCATTTTAGTTATTTGTTTTTATATAGTTAACATTTTTATTTATTTATTCTTATATTACCAAATATTTTTGTATTAACCCTCATAGTTTATTCTGTATTTGTTTACCTACTGTATTTTACATGAATGAATGAATGAATGAATGAATGAAACGCCACTCAACAGTCTGGAAGATGAACAGACCAGCCACTCTAGGTCCTCCACACACTTGTGCTTTGCTCAAAGTCACAATTATGTGGCCTGAGGAGGCTGGAATCAAACCCAAACCTTTTGGATTGCAAGAACACTAAACCTCCCATTCGGCCACAGTCCGATGATGTCTGATCGTATATTTCATATTGATCATGTCTAGGTGTGACTGCACTCATGTTGGATCTTCTTCCTCCACCTGTGATAGCCCACCGGAGAAAAAAAATAAAGCGCTTTATATTTAAAAGAGTTTCTTCCTCGCCTGCAGACGCCACAAACTTCACACTTTAACGCCCAGTCGGTCGGCACAGCATGGCGGGCTCGCCACAGCCTCGCCGTTTGCTCCGATTTCACTACCTGTTCCCTGTAAGGAGCTGGATTTTTCCAAACAGACGGGTTATTTCCCCGAGGAGCGGCTCCAAGAGAAACAAATAAAGAGGGGAGGTGATGAAAATCTCAGAGTTTCTGCTGCTGTTTGCACAGATTCAGACTCTTCACTGATAAAGCTGAAGAACATCATCAGCTGCAGGTTACTCCAGCCCAAACTATCATCTGCTCCTGTGCAAATGTCTGATGGAGTCTATAACTCTATGGATTTTATCCAACCCCTCCAGGGAAAATATCACCATATGGTTGCATCCCAATTCAACACAGGAGGCGGGGCAGTTTTGCAGGGCAGTGATGAGAGTGGGAGTTGTACAGCAGTTTCTGCCCACTCCTGACATCCTTGCTGTCGGCGTGTGCAGAAACATGACAGAGGAGCAGCAGCGTGGCAGTCAACACGGGTTAATTCATCCCAGCCTCTCTGCTGCCCGCCTGCTCGGCCAATTCAGCACTTTCCTCCGAAATCTCTGGGAAATAAACGGATTCAAGAAGATCTTAGGTCAACGGGTCGGTTCTGATGCTGCAGGATAGTTCGAAGTTCGGTGTTAGACATCCTACTTAAGATAAGGAAGAATGTAGATACAGAAGCTAAGACGGTTTCCAATGCATTAGGTGTTGTAACTACTCAAATAGGGAGTTCCAAGTGTTAATTTAGATAATCTTTTTGCAGATGATTGAAAAGATACGATAAAGGTGCATTCAGACTGCAGGCTTTGTCAGCGTCAGCAACGTCAAGATAACATGTCAAGTCTATGTTGGAGGTTGTTGGAGGAGCGTTGCGGTCTCTGCAGCGCTTTGTGACCTTTGGCTCTGTCAACTTTTCAAGCTTTTCCTGCGTTTCAAGCTTCAAAGCTCATAACGTTAACAAAGCAGAAGTTCAGCGAGTTGAACTTTTGACGGTCTTAATGCTCTTGATGCAGCACAGCAACCATTCAGAGTGTCTCACTGTAGTGACGTTGCCCGACGTTGACGCTGCCTAGCCAACCACGATCCACGAGTGTTTAAACATCCAGCAGAAAAAGGCCCGCCTATGAGCTTTGCAAGCTGCAGCTTCTAAAAAACGTACCTTCTGTGTTTATGCATCAAATTAGTTGCTTTTTGAGCGTTGCTCGAAGCTGACAAAGCTGTGGTATGAACGCACTATACGAAGCTAGCCGCATTCAAGCGCAAAGCTAACCGCATTCAAGCGCAAAGCTTACACCATTCCAGCGCAAAGCTAACAGCATTCAAGCGCAAAGCTAACAGCATTCCAGCGCAAAGCTAATAGCATTCCAGCGCAAAGCTAACAGTATTCAAGCGCAAAGCTAACCGCATTCAAGCGCAAGCTAAGTGTATTCAAGCACAAGCTAACAATATTCAAGCGCAAAGCTAACCGCATTCAAGCGCAAAGCTAACCGCATTCAAGCGCAAAGCTAACCGCATTCAAGCGCAAAGCTAACCGCATTCAAGCGCAAAGCTAAGTGTATTCAAGCACAAGCCAACAGTAGTCAAGCGCAAAGCTAACCTCATTCAAGCGCAAAGCTAACCGCATTCAAGCGCAAGCTAACAGTATTCAAGCACAAAGCTAAGCGCATTTAAGGCAAAGCTAACAGCATTCAAGCGCAAAGCTAACTGCATTCAAGCGCAAAGCTTTCAGACACAAACTGGTAATCTATGGGATGTGTCAGAATTACTGGCAACTAGAGTATGGGAACATCTACAAATATCTTATTAACAATAACATTGATTTCATCTACATTGATATCAGTTCCATATATTTCTAATCTGATCATGGTGGCATATCTGGGTAATTCTGCCACCACGATGTGTCCTGAAACGGCATGATAAGGCCAGAGTATTGCCAAGTCGTGCCGCCAAGCTCGATAGTATTAATACCACAATACCCGTTATGAATGACCAAAGGCACTGGGATGCTGCCTCTGCTTTATTGTTACTTAATGCAGGCTACAGTGTTCCAAGCTAACTATGAAAGCAGTAGATGTAGCTATTGCACCATAGCAGGTTATTTTACATAATTTTAATGCCTTCATGAAATGATTTAGGCATTGTTGTATTCTAATTTCAACATACCTCCAATGACATGAACTGAACAGATTCTATGATGAGACTTTGACTCTCAAGATTTGGACGGATCATTCAGTCAAACTCTTCATGGCATTAATCATGGTATTCGGGGTACTGTATGAGCAGGTAATTTCACTTTAGTTTCATCTATGTCTGCAGCCTACAGCACTCCACGTGCTCAACATACTGACTAGACTTTATTCCACTGTGTTTTAGTGCAATCTGCTGAACACTAACAGCTAATAACAGTGGTTGTCAGAGTGGGTGATCAGTCTTTTTGCCCTCCAGCCATAAGCTGAGTGGCGGGGGGGTTTTGGCATGTCACGTCACCCGTTAACGTGCTTATATTTGATTTATGGTGATTAATTTCTTCATCCCTAATTTCATCACCTTTTAAAAACAAAATAATAGTTCTTGTCCTCCAACTCCCTCTGCATTTTTGTCTCATTTTTTATTTGTTTAATTTGGGTGACATTTATTTTGTGGCGTTTTTATTTAATCAACAAAACATTTTGTGGTCGTTTTCTTTTCAAAATTTTTTGTATTTGTTATATCATTCTTGTTAAAGATTTTTTTCAAGTGAGTTAGAATTAACTCACTTGAAAAAAATATTTTGGTTAAAGTTTTGTGGTTTTTAAACTTCCATTGTATTTTTGTTAACATTTCCAGAATTATGTCTGGTTTCACATGTAGGTCAGTATACATTTATATGCACAAAAAAGTCGGGCAAAAAAGACTTACATTGTAGGTTATATTTTCTAGTATATTCATCCAACAATGAAAAAAATTGTATTGTTTCTTGAAACCATATATATTCTATTCTTTGTTCAACCCATTTTAAATTTTATGATTTTGTTAAAAAAAATAAACGACTAATTCTTTGTTTTATTTCCAACTTGATATGACCTAAATTCAGGGAAACAGAGCTGCAGGTCAGCTTCTAGAGAAACCCTCACCTCTGAATCGGAGCCGTGTTGTGAGAAGAAAAGAAGTAGGAGGAGGAATCCTCCCAGAGGAAGAGTCATTGCAGGGTTTCCTGCCATGTTGCTCTTAATTAAACCCTTCCTCTCTCTCTCTTCGAGAGCTGATTAAAACCAGTCTTCAAAAAATAAAAATAAAATCGGATTGTGGAGGGGGGAGCCAAGTCACAGCAGAGTCAAGATCAGGAAGAAGAAAAGGAGGGCAGATATATTTACCCCTCTGAGACAGAGCTGCTGCAGATATGTGGGCGTCCTCTAGATTCATCTCAGAGAGCTGTGATGACTTAAGCTGGGAGACAACAAGAGATGAAACGCAGCAGCTCTGATGAGCTGGAAAAAAAAAGCTTCTGGTAAACAAACAGGCCTCGAGTTTCATCAGATTCATCCTAACTTTAAAGGACATGTTTAAAACATGAAATCAGGCAATCTTTTCTTCATCTAGTTGGTTCAAGAGAAGACTGGGGAGATTTGGGACAGCTAAATGGATAAGGCAACAGAGGAACATGCCCAAAGTCGTGCACAACTGGTAGCTTAACATTAATATAAAAAGAAAAATTATTATTCCTACAATTATTTCTAACAGATATTCTTTATGATTTTACTTTAATTTTCTATTCCAATCACATCTATTGTGAGGAAAAGTGGTGATTTTACTCCGATAAATAAATCTACCAGCAGATCAGTCATCCTCCACTTCTGATTGGCTTAAACCCTTAATATATTAGCCAATAACAGCGCCCAGCAAAACAATCCACTAGATGATGCTGCGTTCCAGATAACTTTGACATAAGTTGCACCCTGTGCTTTAAGTGGATTTGAACGGGCGTTACTTTCTCCGCCTCCACACATGATGATAGAGAAAGTTGTTTAATATTTCCAACAACATTAGCAGATTTTTATCATGGATTTGAATGCATATTTCTTTCTGAGGAATGATGTGTAAACGTGGCAACAAGGTATTGTTTTTATAACAGTCCTGAACTACATCCCAAAAAAATCCCAGCGGAGTTGAAAAGGAGGCTTCATGGATGCAGAGAGGAGAGAGAGAAGGAGGAAGTTCAAACCATATCTTCCATCTATTGTAACGTGCAAGAGTCCTCTCCCCTACTCCAACGTCTCTCTGCCAGGTTTTCTTACCCAACGACCAGACGGAGATTTAAGAAGAGCGGAAGGAGCAAATGAGGTGGATTAGCAGTTTTAGCCAGAAGTTGAGCTGTTAGCATGTGACAACAGTCATGAAACTGTGTTACAGGTACAGTATTCAGTCAGGGGTTTCCACAGATTTTTTGCCAGCTTGAATGCTACTTATAGATGCCCACAGCGTAGCCATACACGACGGCTCATTGAAGATACCTGATACCTGGTTTGAGCCAGAAAATCAAGGTTTCCCCTTTTTTGGACAAATCTGTGGGGGAGGGATGGGAATATGGTTTACATGGAGTCATTTTTAATCCGTAAAGCACTTTGAGTTGCAATTCTTGTATGAAAAGCTCTTAATAAAGTTTGATTGACTGATGTTTGAACTGAATGGTTTAGAAACTGTGAAAATGAAACTGATACCGCGTTAATATGAGAGAAAGCAAACACAGAGATCCACAGATTTTTTATTTAATCCCACTTTATTTAACACTTTAACCTGATTTTATTCATGCATTTGAACCTAATCCGTGTGAAGCGTATGAAGATATTCGTTATGAGTGGCTGGGTTTGTGAAGAAAGTTACTGATAAATCCTATAGTATGAACTATAAAGTAGCACCACCTCGTTTTAGAGCCACTTCCATAAATCAGGGTTTATTGAAACAACCCTGACTAACTAAAATTAAGACTTTCATGGTCCATTTTCTCCTGCTTTGCATAAACATCAACCACATCCAACAGATCTTTTTTTTTATGCTACCCTTCATATTCCACTTTTCCGTTCACACGCTTGATAAAAAATAAATAAAAAAAAAATTAAAAAAATTAAAAAAAAAAAAAAAAAAAAAAAAAAAAAAAAAAAAAAAAAAATCGCTGTAATCCAATTATTGCAGCGTAAACAGCGTTATGGCAAACAAGAGGTGGATAATTTGCGCAGGAACTGGGTTAAATGGAAGCTTCACGTGGTGCAGAAGCTTATTTTAGAACGACTAACTGGGAATGTTGCTCTGATTAAACTGTATTTTGCCTCCTAAAGCAAGAGGCTGCTTGTGTAAGAAGATGCATAAACTGTAACTGAGGCCTCTGCAGCTGAGCGGAGCAGGAAGAAGCATCATGTATCATTAAGACGCTTCCCAAATAAGGTCAGGATCACTTTCCACGAAGCTCGATTTCTCCCATTTCTCCACCACCGGGTGAGGCGCAGCAGCTGTGAAGGCGATAGCAGCAGCAGCAACCGACCGGCCAGTGGAAATATTTACTTTCGCCAACAAAACGAACAGGGAATCAGCCTGGAGGCAGACGGCAACATTAGTGATGGGCTCTGAACGTGCAGCCGTCCTGCTCATCCAGGCGTCCAGAAACACAACCGCTCTCATTAAAAACATTTAGGTTAAATTTGAAAAAAAAGGATGCGCAGCCCGCCTCCGCATCATCCTCGCGCTCCACACGAATCTTCTACGAAGCAAGTTGAAAAACAAAAACTAAACAGACCCCAACGACGGTCTTTTCAGACCCGGAGAGGAGGACGAAGCAGCCGTCTCCATGGTTATGGATGCTGCCTGCAGACCGGTTTTCAAGTCAAGGAGCTGCGGGTTTCGTTTCAACTTCTCCAGAACAGGAGGGGTCAGACTGAGCCGAACGCTCTTCGAGGGAACGAACCGACCTGGAGACCAGAAGAGGCTAGAACCGGAACAGAGAGTCTAAAAGCTGCCGCCTCCACCTGATGGGGGAATGGACAGCAGACGAAGCAACATTTAAACACCAGGAGAGTTCTTGGTTTTTGAGCGCAACAAACCCAGGATTCAACTTCCACCTCCAGGAACACAAACCAGCATCAAGTGCAAACTGTGTGTTTCCTCCAATCTTTGGACATTAACATTCCCTAAGAGAGACCAAATATTCCGCAAACCTGAATGTTTTATTACACAACATTCCTCTACAATGTATATGCAAGGGCTTAAAAGAAGACACCAATAGATGTATTCTTTTAATAAGACATATTGCCTGAAACATACAGGAGGTTCCCTGCAGGTACAGACCGCTCCTTCCACTGAGATATTAGGGTTCGAAACAAAATATAGTTGTTCATGTTGGCAAAGTGGTTATTCGAAACAAAATACCCTGGAAGAAAAATCTCTGAGGGTTTGCTGTGGTTGGAGTCTGCATCCAGTCGGTTAACCCAATCTGCTTGGATTTCTTAAATAGAAAAACTTTAAATGATTGGTATGTTAGTAGGATTGTATTGAAATGACTTTTTGCCTTCAGATAACAGCTATTCTAAGTCGGCGCTCTATAAATAAACTGAACTTAACTGAATACAGAGCAGCCAGATGACAGTTTTTATTCTTTTAGACGTTTGTAAAAACTATTATTGCATCAAGGATCTGGAAACATTGGGAACCTGTTGGAAGATTCAGACTCAAGGAGGTAATGTTTCGGTCAACGGCGCCCTCGCATTCATCTCAGCGCTATAAACAGATTTAACAAATCTAAAAATTTTAAGAATTAAATCAAATTAATTCACAAGTCAAATATTGATTGAAATGTTTAACATAATTTACAACTAAAATAGGAATTAAATATCCGGACAGACAGCTTTTTAAGCCTTAGTTCTGAAAGCGTTAATGCATTTAATTCTTGGTTAACTGTTACTCACATAGTGCTAAGTCATTGAAATATAGTTATATAATTAAGATAGCTAAAAACAACAACACAGAAACCAATATCTATATGAACTGGATCAGATTGAATCGGATCGAGATAATCAATTCTAACTTTTGAGAAGCGGCATCAAATCTTGAAATTCGAATCGATACCCAACCCTAACTAAAGCCATATAATGAAGGTAAAACCTTTTAAATAAAATAGTTTTTAATTGCACCGACCCGTATCAATATCAAATTGGAACAGATCGGATTGATATAAATCGATTTTAACGCTTGAGAATCAAAATGGATCCTTGAAATTTAAATCGATACCCAACCAGTTCTAATGTAATAGTAGGTTAATTCATTATGCAACTGTTCATTTTTTTATAGTTATATTTTTGACCGTCATTCAATAGAATAGAATAGAATAATCTTTTATTCTCCAAAGGGAAATTTGGTTTTAACAGCTGACAGAAAATACAAACATTAATTAAGACTCAGAAGGTAAAAACACAGAGCAGAATTTAAGAGTTAAGAATAATATTTACATTATGGACAGAGTTACAAAAACCAGAGTACTGTGCAGTCATTAAAAATAAAAAATAAAGTGGCATACCCTGATTGGAACATGCAAGATAGCAGGATACTTTAAAAATATTCAAATAATTAAAAATATTTAGAAATACATGTAGAATGTGTACTTGTGCAACTAAAAAGTAAACATTATTTCCAATAGTATAATGTATAAACTGAGACAAAATGCACTTTAACCTTCATGCTTCTTAAAAAAATAAGTTTGCACAAAAAAGCTCCTGCAAAAAGACAAAAAAAAAAAAGTTTACTTGTGGTTATAAATCAAACAAACATCTGATTTTGTGCAGAGCTCCAGGACTTTACGCCACAGGAAGCAGGAGGAAACCTCAACATTTCAGCAGAGAAATCAATGCAGCTTGACGTAAAACCAGAGCAGAACAGATTACCATCTACACCCTAACAAAAACAGGCTAAGAGGAGAATTGGTAAGATTTGGTAAGTCAGGGACATAAAAGTGCCCTAATGTCACCTGGAGCAACTCCTTTTTGTTTCCACATGCAGAAAACAGAGAAGTTTATCACTGAAGTTTCTTTTTTTAGTCACATTTAACACATTAGAATCAATTATCCACCATAAAATAAATCCAGACTTATCACCTGAGGAAAGCCACAAACTTTACAGCAGATAATAAGGCATCATGATTAAAAGTGAAAGCCTGATGCAGGCTAACCAAGAGGAGACACCCGTAGCAATGTTTTCAAGAATGAATTACAGTCCCAGTGCTATATAAAACCATTTATGCACATCAACCTTTCTACAATGTATCATGACTTTATTATAGATCAAAGTTATATATAGTCTTTAAAATAGAGAGAAATCGTGCATAGTTTCACCTTTTTTAAGCAGTTTAAGATCTAAAAAGAGTGCTGTGCATTTATAATCAGACCGCAATGTCAAATTTAAAGACTAAATCCTGCAACAACAGTAGCAACTTTTATTACATAAAGGGGGAAGTCCATTTACTGATTAGGTGACAGGTGTCAGAGGAAAACGGTGGCTTAAAAACAACTGCATGAGCTACTTTGTGGAGATCCATCACATTAAAACCCAATAAAACACACAGAGGTTTGCCGTAGCGCGACTAGAATTGAATTAAATAGTCGCTTTCTGACTCCAAACCTCAACTAATAACCTGGCTTCATTAAATATAACAGTCCTGCTGACACCCCGTTTTACCTCAGTGAATAATACAACAGCTGCTGCAGCCGCTGTGTCATTTTAAGCAGGAGCAGAACGTCTGTCAGAACTGGCAGATAGAGGTCATTTCTGGTGCGTTCAAGTGCAATCGGGGCTTTCTCTTTTTTCTTTCTGAGGACACCCCAGACAGACTGTAAAGAAGATGTTAGTTTTAAAGTTAAATTAATTAGGTGGAGTGGTGCGCTGATGTTCTTCATCACCGATTAATCTGGAGAGGGAAAAACGCAGCAGATCATGTATTTGCAGCCAGGCGGTGTGTGCTGACTGGGCTTTCTGCCTCCCCCACCTCCACCCAAACCAAAACCAGCATCAAAGCAATCAAAATGGTAATGTTAGGCATGAATGGGGCCCATCCCCTTCCCCCCTCCTCATGCATTAAACTCTGCAGAGTTTCTTTTACTCTACATGTTATAGAGGGGGCGGAAGGGGGGAGAAACCACCCCCATTTCTCTCTCAAAATGGAAGCTTCCACTACTAAACTGAGAAAGGGGAAGAAGAAAAAAAAAAAACACAAACAAGGATAAAAAGATTCATCCTCCTAGCCTCCTTGTTCTCCAGCAAAGCTTGGTTTTTGGTTGTTGTTTTTTTTAGTACAAATCGTGCTTTTATAAGAAAGCTAAAAACAATTAATAAAACAAGTAAATATGAGAGGAAGCAAAGTGTTCTGGATGTTGATGCTGTGTGGAAGTTAGTGGAGCAGCAGAACCAGGAGGAGCTGACCGCGGTGCTGAAGACTCCAGCATCCGCCCAACCTCCACCTTCCCTCCCCCCGCCTCTGAACCGCCCTCAAAGTTATCGAGTGGAAGCCACGAAGGTGGTGCAGCAGAAAGACGACAAACACATTAAAATAAAAACAAGAAAAGCGAAAGCGTGATTAAGAGCGAATCACACGCATCGCTGCGAGTCACATGACCTCCAGGAGATAATGCCAGCAGACAGGAGCGTAAAGTAACTAAAAACCCGAAGAGTTGGGCCGCGTTTTAAGGGGGTTAGAACCAGAACCGATCCGAGACGGGTTCGTTTCTGATGCAGAGCTGAAAAAAGTCTGAGTCAGGCTGCTCCTCCGCAGCTACTCTCTCTCCTGAAACATGTCGACCCGCACGCCGCTGAAGTTGGTGTCCGCCTCGCAGAGCCGTAGCTGCTGCGGTAAAAGGAGCATTCCGCTGTTTATAAGGGGAGCCTTTAATCAGCGGGATGGTGGTTTTACACTGATTCACATCATTTATGATTCGGGAAAATATTGCTTAAAAATTTTAAATAAAATTTTTTAAATAAAAAAATCTATACAAAATATTTATTATTTTTACTTGCAGCCCAGGCTTGGAAAAAAAGTTTACGTTCACTTTATTATGAAGTATATTCAAGAAAGAATGAAACAAAATATCGATCTGACAATATATCACGATATTTTATGTCAAAGAATCGTGTTTTTTTGTTTTGTTTTTAAGAATTTCAAAAAAAATTCTGACCCCAAAATCAGTTAAATTGAAAGTACGACTGGTAGTTGGTGGCTTTTTAACTTTTAGTGGTTTAACTAAAACTAGTAATAAAACTGGATGCCTTATGGAGGTTTTCTACAGTTAAATTCACTTTTGAACATCACAATATATAGTATAACTCATCGTATTGCGATACATCGCAATATATCGTATTGTTTCCTCTTTATCGAATCGCATGATTCTTGCCAATACACATCCCTATATTTAAGTATGTAGCAGTTTACTTTAGAAAGTCTTCACTTTTCAGTCATTCTGTTGTAAAGATTTAAGATGTGGGAAGTAGAACATTCAGAAAAATTATATTTCTTTTCAATACTATAGTGAATTAAAAATCTGCAATATTGGAGAATCTCAATTGAAATTTAATCGGGACTTACAATGAAAAATTATAGAAGAATTGAATCCGGAGAAAAGCATTTTGTCTCAGCCGTACACTTTTTTTTTTTTTTTTTTACTAGCAGTATTGATTGTGAATCGATTCTGAATCGAATCGTGACTTTTTGTAAGATTCACATCCCAAATTAATGTTTATTTATGAAAACTCTTCTGTAAAAAAAATGCACAAAAAAAAAGGGCGAATGCACCAATATCTATACTAGTATCAGGGACGATACTGTTCTAATGTACTCATATCAGTATGTTAATTAATACTAGGTAATAAGTTCACCAATTTTTTCTTTTTTTAATAGAGATTCTAGTTTTCTGGTCATTTTTATTAATATTTATCTAATTTTCCATCATTTGTTATAACAAGCATAGAAGAAAATATAACCGTTCTTCCAATCCATTGCATTTTTTGCGTGGTAGAAGTATCAGACTTTGTATTGATCCAAGTATCGTATCGGTAAAAAAAAAAAAAGTGGTATCGCAGCATCCCTTAAAAAAGAAAAAAAAGCGTATTTTTATACATTTTTCCACATTAAATAGGCTAGGGATGTAAGAAAATATAGATATACCAATATATCCCGATATTTTCTGTCACGACACTGTATGAATATACAAAAGCAAATATACAAAAGTATCAATTTTGTAATAAAATTTAAATTATGACTGCTCGTTAGTGTTTGTTTTCACCTTCTTTGTTACAATGGATCGACTAGATCCAGTAATGAAACAGTTTGGAGTGTTTAGAATGTTGTGACAGATTTTCTACAATTAAATTCAGTTGTAAAAAGAAATTATACTATAGTATCATGATATATCGCAATATATCGCATTGTCCCCTTAGTATCATGAGGCAAATCTTATCACCAGATTCTTGCCAATACACATCCCTACACACTAATGTACATTATTGTAATATAAGATGGATCTGATATATTTAAAACTAAACCAAGGGTCTTCAAAACACATTTGATAATTAATGAAACGTTTAACTTATGTATAAACTTCCAAAAACATTTGATTTTAACACTTTTTGTCAAGTTTAACCACTTAGATGGGATCCATATTGAATTTAACAGTACTTGGAAAAGTTACATCTGGGCTGATAACCCCTAAATTCACTTTGATGGTTGCAACGTTTGTTTTTATATAAAAAAAAAGAAAACACAAAATAGCTTAGCCTGAAAGCCTTTTACGGCTCCTCCAAGTCAGAAAATAGTATATTGCGATATCCGTTGGGATCGTTTCCTGTCGTGACGAAGCGCTGCACAGTATTAAATATCTAGCAATGGCAATATTTTTGGCAAATATTGTGATATTACCCATTTTCCTTTAACATTTTATGCAATATAATTGGTGTAATTGTGTGAGCATGTATGACAGTGAGTCTCTAACCAATTGGAAATGTACCAAACGGGGTAAGGCCATTTTTAAGATTCATAAAAACGGTTTAAATCGCTGTTCTAGGAGTTTAAAAATAACTTCAAATTTGAATAAATTATGACTTGTGTGCATAATGGGATTTTTTGTGTGTGTGTGTGAAATTTTAACTTTAACAAATCAAAATGAAAACTTGAAATGAATCAGAAACTGCTCTAAAGAATGTCTTTCTTATTAAATAATTTTAAATAGTTCCATCAGTCAAAGTGAGAAGCTTTTTATGCTCACCCTTTGGGCTGGGTGAGATCGACTTTATTGCGATAACGCTAAAAACAACTTCTCTGCCTTATTTTATAGGCAACAACAGAGCTGAAGGAACACAAATACTGCTCTCATAACACAACCACTTCAAAAAGAGGCTTCTTCGGGGCACCAGTTACGTAAACCAGTAAACTAAACTGCAGTCTAGCTGTATTTAATATTATTTTTTTATTTATTTACTGAAGCTCTTGTGGCAAAAACAGCAAAGTAAATTATGTAAATAGATGGACCGAAATATCAATTCGGGAGCACATTCTTGCATTTTAAAAATAAAAGACCCCAAAAAAACTAAGTTGGTAGAGTACGTTAGAATAACTTCTACTTTAAACAAAAAAAGTTTTCTCCAAAATGTGTCAGCAGATAGAAAACATAAACATGTGGGTGTGTCTCTACGTCTGGTGCAGTTTTGGTTGGGTGAAGTTACTATTAGGAAGTAGAATATCCACACATTTTACCCAAGTGATAGTAGCGATACTTCCTTATGTTATTCAAGTAAAAGTAAAAAGTATGGTTAAGAAAAACTACTCAAAATGTATTTATTTATCTTCTTTTTTTAAACTTTGTAACTAGTAATTACCCACTTCTGTAAATAGCAGATAATAAAAGTTGCAGAAAGAATGTCTCTTTGGTGTAAGGTGCTGGTGCTTTCTTGGAGAATTTATACCAATCTAAGTGTTTCAGGTTTTTAAAGTAAACCTGATTAAAGCTAATTCTGAGTCCTTAAAAACTGCGGATTGGCCCTTTAGTGGAGCAGGCCCATCCGCACACCAACTTCAGCCCCGTTCGACCCACTCAAAATGGACGCTAAAATCTTTCAACATTGCACAAGTTTGAGAAGAAAAGATGGCCACTTTTCCATCCAGTACGTAGCTGCGGACACTTCAGAACTGCAGTCCCCCCCCCCCCCTCTCCGGGGTTTTGCCTGAGGAAACTTCCCAACATTATAGTCGATCTGAGGCGAATAAAAAGGCAGGCGGCGTTATTTCTGGGAGAGAGTCGATGATGTTAACCGGAGCAGATTTATGCTGATAAAGTTTCTCCCTCACTCCCCGAGCAGCCAGCCATGCCGGCTGGAAGCCCAGAAACAAACCGCTAACCTGTGGGTCCAGCTTCTTCCCAGTTCGAAAACAATTATGGAGCCAAGTGTGCGGGCGAAAAAAAGGCAAGGGTTCATAAAAGTGTGTGAAGTTTAAAACAGGGAGGCAACAAAGCGGGCTCAGTTTGTATTGGCTCATAAATATTCAGGTCGCGTCCTGATCGCCACAGTCAGCCAGCATCCCCGCATCAACACTCCAAATTCTCCCAGAAAACAGCCTCCATCACCGGGCAAAGAAGTGCTGAAAAAGTAGCTTTAATTGTTCGACTTGTAAGCGGCAGACATTCCCATCCCCAGCGACGTGTCGCATAGTTTTCCTTCCCCCTCGGAGTGTTTGATCTCTCCCTCCTGCTCTCACTCTCCCAAACAGCGATAAATAGGGACAGAAACAACACCATGTTTCACTTACCTGATGACACTGGAGCTCCACTTTCAGCGCCTCTTGTAGGCCTTGTAGTTCCATGTTCCCACCAGGAAAACACTTTTCTCCCACTTTGGACGCGGCCGAGACCAAGTTTAAGTGAATTAAAGATTTTTTTTAAAGCGACAATAACAATTGAAAGAAGAACTACTCCAGGCTGCAGAGCAAGTTCTCGCTTCTTTTTACACAGACTGGGACTCATCACCCACTTTCCGCCCGTCTCCAAAAGTGCTCCAAACCTCACGAAACGGGCCCGAGTCCAGCACGGCTGCTCTCCGGGACACAGCTGAGCTTGGACGGGTCCAAAGCGGTACCGGTTCGCCGTTCCTTTCGGTAATTTCAAGTTAAAAATCGGGGACTATATTTTGTCCGAGTCCGCGCCTTGATTTCACTTTGCCTGGGGAAAAGTTGCGCTTCGGCTGTCAATGGTAATTCGGAAGTTCCCGGATGGAGCAGACCCCCACTGACTGGGCATGCGCACTAAACACATGGAGCAACGTAAAGGAATCACAGCCAGTAGTGATTTCTGATGAACAAAAGTGTTTTTTCCACACATGTAGCAACAAAATAACTAATCTGGACACATTTGCACATATTTATGTATTATATTATTGTTTTCAACTTATTTTTGGTGAGATTAAGTGAAAATGTATTGTTTAATCGTTCTGTTTTATTTATTATTCAGTTAATTTTCTCAGTATAACAAATTCAGACGGAGATAAAGCTATGCGAGCCATATTCCAAATCACTTCTCCTCATTTACTTCTCTAAACTGATAAGACTACAAAAACAATATTATAAGGTAATTCTCAAGTTTCAAGTGGGGTCTAAACATTTTAAAACTAAAATTTAAGGGATTAAATCCTCCAATTTTCCACAGTAAATAATTTTCTTTGAACACCACTGTTTATGTTAATACATTTTTTTTTTGGCAGGGTGCTATGTGAGCACCAAAATGATTTATAAGTTAGAGGGGGGGGGGGGGGTAGCTGATTAAATAAACCATCATCAGACTTATACAAAACTTGCTATGAGGATATTTCAACTATCTCAAGCAGAGACAGATGTAAAACATGCAGGGCATCCGAATGTACACTGTGTACCTTGACCAGCCTCGATATTATGCTGATTTTGCTGAGCGAACGTCATAGTTTGGGTAACGTTTGAGACTGAAATTTTCACACCACCTATGTTCTTCTTTCAACATATCAAATACAAAAACAGAAAGCTCCCTGAACACCATCTCAATCACTTTTACATTCCTCTGCTTGTCTAATGAAAAGTTACGTTTTCTGCAGCTCAATAATTCAAATTTATTTGTGGACTATTTTCCTCATCTTGTAGTCAACACAGCAGCCTGCAGGCCCGTCTGTGCTTTTAGCAGGGGGAGGAAAATTACATGGAGGTAGAGTCATGCAATACAAAGCGAAACTTGTCTTTCTGGTCAAGTCTTTGCAACATTATCCATCCCTCTTTACATTTTGTTCATTTAAAACCTCTAATTTAATTTTTGCTTTAATTTATATTATGTAATATACAAAAACATGGTAGTACAGATTCGAGAAATTAAATAAAAGAGTTACATTTTCAAACATTTTGTAAGGAAATAGAAAAATATTTTTGGTAAAAGCAAAGCAAAACTTTTACTTGAAGGGTGTGCACTGCAAGTCTATTTGGGTCAGTCTGTAGCAGCTTTATATACCTAAAGATTATGATTTCTGCCCACATATATTTTGCTATTGAACTTAAACTCATTCAGATTGGGTTTAGACCATATAAACTCATGACTTTTCAAGTCTTGGATTTATGAGTCTTTGATTAGACCACTTTAAAACTAAACAATTCAATTGTGGCTTCTTTGTTAATTTGTTTTCTGTGTCCCCTACACGGTATGAAGTAAATTAAAAAAAAAATTTTATTATCTTGATCTTCCATGAAAAGCCACATTTGTCAGGAACTTTCAACAGATTTTCTCACTTGAGCTGTACATGTCTGAAGCACCTCCAGAGTTACCATCAGCCTCTTGGCTCCTTCTCTGATTAGTTTTATTGGTGCGCAGCCCATCAATTTAACGGAAAGTGTGTCCTAATTTTGTCGTTTTCAAGTGATGAATCATACTCTACTATTCAAAGCTCGGGATATTGTTTTATAACCTAACCCTGCTTTATAATTCTCTTTAATGTTCTCCTGAACGTTTCTGCTGTTTCTTCATGATGCAGATTGTTCTCCAACAAACCTGACCAATAAAAAGTTAATTGATTTCCCTGGAATTTATTTAGGAGTATTACAGTGAAAGAAAAAAATGGAGTTCATATCTGTGAAGACTAAAGTTTTCATTTTAAATTACACTTATTCACAACTTTGTGTTGGTCTATCACATAAAACCCATATAAAATACATAATCAAAGAAATTATGAATAGACAAAGCAACTTTATTTGTTAGCACACTTTCACTATCATACCTATTTAAAGGCATATCATTGCAGCTATTAATCCCTTGCTCAAAGGCAACTTTAAGCAAATGAGAATCAATAATAGTTGGTTATACCCCTTTGCTGTGCTTTGTTTTGTCAACTTTTACACGGTTGAGTCGTTTATTCACCCTGCAACATGGTGCATAAGTTATAACCGGGTTTAAAAATGGCAGCATGATAATTCACAGATACAAATTCCTGAGAGAGAGAAAACCCCGGGGAGTTCAAACTAAAGGAAAAACGTGTAGATTTGATTTTGAAAAGGCTCAAATTAATACCGTTTTCGGTCTGAAAAGAAAAAAGAGGTCAAACGGTTCAGGTTGTTCTCAGAAATCCTCCCTATTTTCCCCCATTTCTCTCAGGCTGACCCCCATCACCTCCTTCTTCCGCTTCCCACCTCCCCTTAGCGATAATTGGTCAATAACGGAAAGAAGGCGGTAGCTCTGAGCCAATCAGGAGTTGTAGTAATTGAGCGATAGGGAAGGAAGCCAATGAGCAGCCGAGGGGCGACGGAGGGGGCGGGACTGCACGCAGGAGTATGTGATCGGAGAGTTGATGAGAATCAGAAATCGCAGTTAATGTTTGAGTTTGGGCGAATGAACACACTTTAACACGGCAATTACGTCCCACCGAAACAAATAAACGGGTTACAGGGGGTTACGAGGTCGTTTAGGGTGTTCTGAAGTACGTTTAAAAACACGATAATGGCTAAAACAACATGAAGTAGCACCATGGACAGAGGCAGCCGGCTCTGTCAAAGCGGTGCTCCTCAGTTTGGCTATCAACAGGAACACAGTTGAGATTAAAAAACGGGTTATTCGTGTAAATATTGGCCGGTAAAGTTGCAGCAGTGTCGGCAGCTCCCCCTCCCCCACCCGGCCAGCTCTGCTGCTTCAACCGCTGCTAATTTCCATTTCACGGCTGAGCGGGTGGAAACTCCAGAAGTCCTCTTGGTGCTCCTCCTTCTCCGACACAGACTTGAAGACAGCAGCTGTTTAACTGTTTCTACTTTATTTATTTGTCTACAGGGTTGCAGCAGGAAGGCCATTCTGAGCCCAATCCACCCAGTGTGTCTGTTCACCCATCATTTATTTGGATTGTATGTAGCATTCAGCTCGAGTATTGATCAGCTACACGGGAGATCGGGGACAAAGCCTTTTTTCAATCTATCTCCAAACTTCTTGAAAAGCTGTAAAGAGACTGAAAAATGTCATAGATAGCTGGGAAAATGAGGTTTTATTTGGGCCATTGCTACAATAAATCCAAGAAGTTATGCAACAAACATGTGAAAGAAGGTAATCTAGTCAGATGAGACCAAAATCCAAAGTCCAGACCTAAATCCATCAGATAATTTGAGTTAGTAGGCTACTCTAAAAATGATATTCACAGATTCTGCATCCATCTAACCGAGATGGATGCAGTTTTACAGAGAAGAATTGGCAAATGTTAACCTGGAAGACTTCCCTTAACATTAGGGGTGTAACGACTCATCGATTGTATCGATGCATCACCCCTTTGATCAAATCGCATCGTTTAAAAAAAGTATATATCGATTTGTATAGAATCTTTTGGCCTCACATCGACACGCATCGTATCGGTCCAAAAAACGTATAGTTACACCCCTAATACTAGAAAGAACTAGCTTGTTCTAATGTTGCACTTTTTATGTTTATGCTAGAATATCAAAGGAGAACTAGCTTGTTCTAATATTGCACTTTGAGTGTGTTTATATTTATTGACCTTTTGGAATACATAAATCAGCAAAGCAAATAAAATTCCTTGAAAAGGCATTTGTTTGTGTTTGTGGAGTAGCTTTCAATTAGTATCGGTAATAGGTATAGGTAAGTAAGTGCTTTGTCATTGTACAACAAAATGGTGTCACCATCGAATCGATGTATCGTATCGAAATCTACCGTATCGTATCAAATCGTATCGTTTAAAAAAAGGTATATCGCTTGGTATTGAATCGTTTGTCCTCATATTGATACGCATACTCTGAACAGTGATGTATTATGATTTACTCTGCAGTGGATACATCTTCTGGCACACATTTGGCACAGCTGGAAATTTAGTTGGAAAGTCTTTTTAGGTTTATTACTGTCAAATTTGGTGTGGGTAAGGGTAATACTTCAGGCTGTTGACCCAATGTGTTTCCAGTCCACTGCATCCTAAAGTCACTTCTAATGCATGTATCTTTAGAAAATAAATAGCTGGGAATAAATAAAAAAAATCATTTTTTTCTTCTAAAGAAACTCCAATCCTGCTTCTAATACTTCAAATGGTTCTAGAAGAGATTTAATTTTTATTTGGATTTGATTTTTCAAATAAATTTAAGCAAACATTGCAGGAATTTTAAGAGATTCAAAGCAATGTTTGCTTTGAAGGATAAAACACATCCTAGAGAAAGTTGCCATCTTTAATATTAAGCTCTTTTCTATAACTAAAATGTATTACTCCTATAAATAAATGCAGGATCATCAAGTAAAACCCAATATGCATTTATATTATTCATATCATAAAAAACTCATTCCTGATTACAATTTTAGGAATAATTTTCATGTTTTTGTTAAAATGTGCCTCAGTTTTAAGGGCATAGTTGATGCATTTGTAGATTTCTAAATCTTGAATAAATTTAGGGACGAGACTGTGACTAAAAATCTTCAACAATTTTCAGAACTGTTGGGTCAGAACCATCAGACACCTGAGTGATATTTCTACACAATTGACACAAATAGAAGAATCATGTAGCTATCAGGTGGAGAAGTTTCCTTCAATCTGATTTTCTCTTTAGCCGTGCAGGAAATCAGGCAGACTTTCTATCAGCTGGACGTTAGTTTTATCTTACAGTCCACCTCGGGCCAGGCCTGGACCGGCCATCTGTCTTTTCTGGCAGAACCCACTGAAGCCTGGCTGATCCTGCCGTCCGCCTAACGGGAAATGTTTAACGTGGGATATTTAGAAATCAAACAGCCTGCAGCGGGCAGCTCCATTGGCCGAAAAACACACAAACAGTGTGAACGTCTCTGTGTGATCATCGTCATTAATCTGCTGCCCGTTCCTAGGGAAGAAATTAGCAACAGAAACAGAGTTTATGAGTTCGGCTGTTGGTAAAAATTAGACATTTGACAGGGATTAAAGATGTCCTGGACACAAGACAGGTCTGCTTGTTTTTCCACTGGTTGGTTGTTGGTCCTCCTGTTTATTTCCCCAGGCTTGTAACCAATTAGTTTTCTCTGTAGTTCCCCTGGCTGGCTCTTCTAGATGGTTCCCAGTTTCTTTTCCCCGACTTGTTCCCCCAGTTGGTTCCCCGGTTAGCCAGGCTGGTTGTTCCACTGCTTAGTAGTTGTTTTTTTCGGTCGCTTAGTTAATGCTCGTTTTTTCTTGTTGTTTTCCTGGTCTGTCACCCTGAGGTGTTTCCTGGTTTGTTTTAAGGTCTGGTCACAGTTGTTGTCTCTTGTTGGTTCTTAGTTGTTTCCTGGTTTCCTCTCAGGTTGGTTTTCTTTAGTGGTTTCGTTGTTTGTCCTGTGTTCCAGTGTTTGACTCTTTTGGTTGATTTCCGGGTTGCTTCCTTTATTAGTTCTTTTGTTTCTTCCAAGGTTGATTTTCTTAATCAGCTTCCTAGTTGGATTCCTGTTGTGCTGTCTCATTGGTAATTTAATTAATTTCTTGACTGGATTTCTGAGATAGTTCCTTCAGATATGTCCCTGGTTGGTTCTGTTTAACTTTTTTCTAAAGCCTGTCAGTGTCTGGACTCATGTCTATATTTGAATCCTTGTAGCTCCTCCCCCTCTGGTTTCGTATAACCTTCTGGTTTCTGATTTATACTACAGGAGGCTGCAAAGCATATTTCTTTCAGTGGTTCTACTAACCAATGGACCATTTCAGCCAGCTGTTAACACACTCCACCAGGCCCACTCTGGATAACCCTGTTGAACCAGACGGGAAGTAAAAACAGCAAATTGTAATCTGAAGCAGCTACAGCCACCAGTTAATTTTTTTCTGATATTAACAGCGGTTCTCCATCACCAGAGCACTTCAAACGGTTTTTCGACGATTGGTGTTGCTGCCTGCACTCTGTCAAGGGGCCAACGGTATTTCCAGCCTTGCTGATGAACAGATACTCTGACATTTGTAAGGATTGTGTCTTAGGGCTTATAAACCGTAAATGTCAGCCAGTATCAGTCAGAGTGCTGGCAGTCGAGATCAGAGCAGAGGAACGTAGCTGCAGACACAAACAGCTCGCTTTATTTAAGCCTTGCCCGGTTGTCACCTGGTAATTGGACTGTTTGGGTTTGCTCAGCCTTAAAAACGATTGATTGTCATTAGATCAATCTTTTTATATCTGGCACTGAGAGTTTTGTATGTATTCACAAATCCTTCCATAGGCTTTCCTAGAGATTATGCATTTGATAATGCAAACCATGTTTTATAGTTTCTGCTGTCAACAAATGGTGATCTTAAATTGGTGTGGGAGCTCTGGGTGATCCTGCTGGTTGGTTATCTTGATTCACATGGTAATTTCATTTGATTGGTTCCCTGGCTGGTTCTTCTAGTTGGTTCTCAGGTTAGTCCCCGGGCAGGTTTAGGTTGATTCAATTGGGTGGTTCCATTGGTTGGTCTTTGGCTTATTCTTCTTGTTGGTTCTCAGGTTAGTCCCCAGGACAGGTTCAACTGTTTAGTTTCTCTGGTAGCTTGATTGGTTCCCTCGCTGGTTCTTCTAGTTGGTTCTCAGGTTAGTCCCTAGGGCTGGTTTAACTGGTTGGTTCTCAAGATGGTTCTCCTGGTTGGTTCCATTGGTTGTTTTTGGCTTATTCTTCTGGTTGGTTCTCAGGTTAGTCCACAGGTCAGGTTCAACTGTTTAGTTTCTCTGGTAGCTTGATTGGTTCCCTGGCTGGTTCTTCTAGTTGGTTCTCAGGTTAGACCCCAAGGCAAGTCTAACTGTTCAGTTCCTGTGGTAGCTTGGTTTGTGCCTGGCTGGTTCTTCTTGCGTGTTTTTCTGGCTGGTTCCCTTGTTAGTTCTGTTGGTTGGGATCCAGGTTGATTCTTCTGGTTGGTTCCCCAGTTAGTCCCCATTAGTGTTGGTTCATCTGGTTGGTTCCATCGTTAACTTGATTTTTTCCCTGGCTCGTTCTCCTGGTATTTTTTTCCTGGTTGTTTCCAATAATTATTTTTTTGACTGGTTCTCCTTGATGGTTTCACTGGTTGGTTTCCTGGTTAGAAACCCAATAGGTTTCCAGGTGAGTTAACTGGTTCATCAAATAACTACACAAGGTAAGGTGTTTTTATTCACATAAAGGCATGAAGTAGTATTTATCAATGTGACTTCATACTACAGATGCTTCTCATCTTGAGCTCCAATTTGTTTTGAGAGGTTTCATGATTTTCTGCTCTGTGAAAGAAGGAATACACAAATCTCTTCCAATCTTCAATTGACAACTATTGTTTTTGTCCTTCAATACTTACTTGTTCACACCTTTTTACACAGTTTCTATATGTAATTGGATTAAATTCAAATAACATAAGAATCAAGCTCAGCTCTTCAGCGTCTCAGCTCCTGCACCTGTCAGGCTTCAGAGGATGTTTTTTGTCTCCTGCTGCTCTGCTGACAGCGTGAAGGTAAAGCTGCTGAAGCGATACTCTCAACAATCACACACCACAGTGAGGCGGTGACCCAGTTCTCTCTTTCAGAGCTTTATTTCCTTTACTTCGAAAAAAATAAATAAACACACACAGTCTGCTACAAAGTTGCTTTGTAGCCCAGCCGAGCAGATAAACCCAGCAGCTCTTCCTCCGAGCTTGTGGTATTTAGAACAAAAATATAAACAAAATTAGCCGTCTGTTGAGAATGGCAGAAAAGTGGACGGTTTCAGGTAGTTGTCATGTAGCAATAATATGCTGACATTCTGATGATTCAGGTTGTATTTGTGCATCAGAAGGAATCAGAAGGCTGCAAAAACAAAAAAAGCAGAGTCAAGAAATCAGATTTGATTTAACAGAATTGTTAACATGAAAGAAAATATGCGGCTTACCGTAAAACAAAAAAAGTTTACAAAAAACCAAAAAATAAACGGTGATTTTAAAACACCCAGAATGAGCTCGGTCCTCATGTTTTGATGTATGGAAGTAAAGAACGGTCACAAAAAAATATAAGAAGTCAAATAAAAAGACTGTAGGAATAAAATAATTTCGATCCAGAAGCACGCACACTTAAAAGAAAAATTGCTTTACAATTTTTGTTCACTTTGTATTAGAGACTGGACATTTTACAAACCCAGCACCAGGTTCATTAGAACTATGTCCTATTGGACCTACAGTAGAACCTGTAACCAGCAGTGTTGGGCAAGTTACAATGAAATTGTAATATATTTCACATTACTTGTTACAGTGTCAAAAATTTAATATGTTTTCATTACATATTACTGTCTTAAAAATGTGACTGAGTTACACTACTTTAAGTTACTTTTGGCTAAATATCTTAAATATCTAACACGACTTCTAACCACTGTAACTTATCAATTTACATTTTACACAAGTGTCACACCACAAATACTGTATTTTTAACACTATTTTATCAAAATTAAGTCTCTAGTTGCTTTGCATGCCTTCTATTTCATGGTAATGTTTGTTAAATCTAATCAAAAGGAGGCGCTGAAAGTGTTCATCATAAAGATGATTGACAAAGATGAGATTCCGATGTCTGAAGTCTTACAACAGATGGTTAGGAAAACATTGTGAATGTTTAAATGTACAGTCGGATCTTTTCCTCAGCCGTCCTGATTCTCTGATGTTTTAGTTTTGAGCAACAGGAAGTGGATCTTGTTCTACCGTATCCAACTCGATTTGGTCTCTTGCATTAATTGGCCAGAAAATAACATTTAAACTTGAGTTTAACTGTAACTTGAGTTACTGACATTGTAATCTAGTAATATATTGCGGTATATTTTGAAAGTAATGCATTACATTACGGAGTTACTGAAAAAAGTAATCTATTCCTGTAACTCATTACTTTTGTAATACATTGCTCCCAACACTGGTAAAAGTTATGCTACCTGAGCAGGTAATGGTATTATTTGTGGTGTGCTCCATCCGATTCGGTTCCCCGTTGGAATATCTTTTCCCCCTGCAAAATCTTTGTGTGGCCACAAAATCTGTGGAGGCGTTTCTGCCCACCGGGACCAAAGAACCAAAGGAAGATTTTACTCACCCAGTCGCTCGACATTGTTTTTTGACTATACGACAATTACAGCGATTACGCATTTTGATGATATCATCATGCTGTGCCTGCACACTTTGTACCAGGTATGCGAGGGAGATAAATACTGATGTTTGTCTTTACACTAGCAACTGCAAGTTTAAAATTAGTTGTTTTTCATATAATAGAAAAGAAACCTGTTGAACCCTGAAGCATTTTTAATTCAATGTGTGCAGGTTTCCTTTTGTGCAATGTTAAATTTAAAAATGAGCAACCAGGAAATCTGAACATTTCGAACTTCATTTTCATCACATTTAGCTTTACTCTATTTAAAACATCTTCATCTTTATTGATCTCGTAAGAATTTTTGTGTTTTATTATTTTGGAAAAACATTTGAATATATTTTTAAATGAATTTTGTACAAGAAAATTTATTTAAAACTTTTTGGTAAGATGTTTTGCTGCATTGTATCTTGAACTTGAGAATGCCCACAAGCAGTCATTTTGACATATATAAAGAAAAAATAATAATATATCGCAATAGATACAGCCATATTGCCCTGCCCTATTAAGAGGTGTAAATTGGAGTACAGTATTTTATAGCTACTTATTACCTTACTTTAGAATAATTCGAGGCAGAATTGCGCTTTGCGGCCGAGCTGGGGACAGACAAGCGCCACTTCAGCCAAAGTTTTTATATGAGGGAAAAATTATCCAAGAGCTCTGAAGTGCTCAGGGGTCAGAAAGAATCTCTGAACAAGCAGTTTCCTGACCTGCAAGCTATTGTTTCAGCAGGTAGAAATCCCACAGCATTCATCACTAGTGGTTTACCAAAGGCTGGGCTCTTTGGAGAGCATAAGTGATCAGCCGCACTGAGTACGATGTTCAGCTCTGAGACGACAACGGGATGCTCTCATGGGAATCTCTCTCTTTTTTTGCATTGTTGTGCGTTCTTAAAATTGAAAATATCCTTCGTTTGCACCAAGTGTTTATAGATGTGAATTATTTCCTGTCAAAATGATGTTTTGAAAATTGAAAAATGTTTGTCAATCGCAAACTTCCATTTGTGTTCAACCACAATGTCGCATGCAGTGCAAAATAATTTACCTCCACTTTCATGTAGCGGATGAGGAAACTGTAGCCTATAGCACAGTCCTCTGCATTTTGATCATAGCTGTAGAGCCCTCTCACATAAGAAATCCAGGAGGGACTGTTACTAGAAATAATATTGGTAGTTCAAAGACAGTTATGCCATCCATCTATCCATCCATCCATCCATCCATCCATCCATCCATCCATCCAGCCATCCATCCATCTATCCATCCATCCATCCATCCACCCATCCATCCATCCATCCACCCATCCATCCATCCATCCATCCACCCATCCATCCATCCATCCATCCATCCACCCATCCATCCATCCATCCATCCATCCACCCATCTATCCATCCACCCATCCATCCACCCATCCATCCATCCATCAATCCATCCATCCATCCATCCATCCATCCATCCATCCATCCACCCATCCATCCATCCATCCATCCATCCACCCATCCATCCATCCATCCATCCATCCATCTATCCATCCATCCACCCATCCATCCATCCACCCATCCATCCATCCATCCATCCATCCATCCATCCACCCATCCACCCATCCATCCATCCATCCACCCATCCATCCATCCACCCATCCATTCATCCATCCATCCATCCATCCATCCATCCATCCATCCATCCATCCACCCATCCATCCATCTATCCATCCATCCATCCACCCATCCATCCACCCATCCATCCATCTATCCATCCATCCACCCATCCATCCATCCATCCACCCATCCATCCACCCATCCATCCACCCATCCATCCATCCATCAATCCATCTATCTATCCATCCATCCACCCATCCATCCATCCACCCATCCATCCATCCATTCATCCATCCATCCATCCATCCATCCATCCATCCATCCACCCATCCATCCATCCACCATCCTCCATCACCCATCCATCCACCCATCCATCCATCCATCCATCATCCACCCATCCATCCATCCACCCCACTCCACACCATCCCATCCATCAATCCATCCATCCACCCATCCATCCATCCATCCATCCATCCATCCATCCATCCATCCATCCATCCACCCATCCATCCATCCATCCACCCATCCATCCATCCATCCACCAATCCATCCATCCATCCATCCATCCATCCACCCATCTATCCATCCACCCATCCATCCACCCATCTATCCATCACCCATACCACCACCCATCCATCCATCCATCATTCCATCCATCCATCCATCCATCCATCCATCCATCCACCCACCCATCCATCCATCCATCCATCCATCCATCCATCCATCCATCCATCCACCCACCCATCCATCCATCCACCAATCCATCCATCCACCCATCCATCCATCCATCCAACCATCCATCCACCCATCCATCCACCCATCCATCCATCCATCATTCCATCCATCCATCCATCCATCCATCATCCATCCATCCATCCATCCATCCATCCATCCATCAATCCATCCATCCATCCATCCATCCATCCATCCATCAATCCATCCATCCATCCATCCACTCATCCATCCATCCATCCACCCATCCATCCATCCATCCACCCATCCATCATCCATCATCCATCCACCCATCTATCCATCCATCCACCCATCCATCCATCCATCCATCCATCCATCCATCCATCCACCCATCTATCCAATCCATCCATCCATCCATCCATCCATCCATCCATCCATCTATCCATCCATCCATCCATCTACCCATCCATCCATCATCCACCCATCCATACCATCCATCATCCATCCACATCCATCCATCCATCCATACATCCATCATCCACCCACCCATCCATCCATCCATCCATCCATCCATCCACCCATCCATCCACCCATCCATCCACCCATCCATCCATCCACCCACCCATCCATCCATCCATCCATCCATCCATCCATCCATACATACATACATTCATCCATCCATCCATTCATCGCACTTAATTATTTAGTTTTTTAATTAATTTATCTCATCAATTCATTGGTTTGCGTCTTCCTCTATTAAATCCTAAAAAAATTATATATATATATATATATATATATATATATATATATGAATGTATATATTCATAATGAAACCAAGTTTCAAAGTCATTAAGACACATCAGCTCTGCTTCATTTCCAGTAATTAATGTCCACATGACCCGGTAATTAATTCAAGCCAATTACAGCTGCATTTGAGCCTAATTGAGATGTAGATTTGTGAGCTGAACAGGCAATTAGAGAGGAGATGTATGAAATGTTGCATTAAATAAAGTGACAGTCGGATGTTAATGATTTAATCACATATAATTAGTCCTAGGAAGAAATCTGAGGGCAAAAAGACTGTTGGTCACACTAAACTCCATGCAGAAATCGGTCGATTTTAGACTCCTGTCTGTCGTCTGCTGTGTTTAAATCACTGAATGAATGAATGAAATTAATTAATTACTGTACATAAAACGTGAATGAATGACAAATTTCTCCTTCATTTCTCCATTACTGCTTTCATGAAAATGCATTATTTGTACAAGACACGTACAAATCATACTTTGAACCATAACCCAAACCCCAACATATTTTATAGTTATTTACACATTTTAATTGATCACATACAAAATTCAAGCTGTTTCTTTTTATAACTTCTTTCAAATTCCAAAATACTTTTGCAACTTTTTAAATCTTTCCTTAGAGAGTTCCATGCTTTTGCAAACACCTTTGTTTCAGATTTGTTGGTGCTATTGGTTGTTTAAAGTCATACGGCTGTCTGCGATTTCCATGTTCAGAAGTACAAACAAAGAACTTTTGTAAGTCCTGTGGAAGAGCTTTCCTTCTACCTTTAAACATTATTAATAGAGTTTGTAATTCTAAAATGTCTTCAAGTTTTAATAATCCTGACCTAATAAAGAGTGGATTTGTGTGGTCTCTATATCCTGCTTTAAAAATAACAGCAATGGCTCTTTTCTGCAAAATAAATAAAGGCATAATGTTGCCATGATATGTATTTCCCCATAATTCTACACAATAGTTTAAATTAGGTAAAATCATTGAACAGTGTAACATTTTCATTATATTGTACGATAAACTGTATTTAACTTTATTCAAAATACATTTTTTTTGCCATCTTATTTGTTATATGCAATATATGACTTTTCCACATCATCTTTCTCATCTTTCAGACACTTTCTCAATGTTTACATTGTTTAACAAATGAATCTATACAAATAAAAAAAACGTGAGTGAACAAATAAAGGAATGAATGAATGTATCAGTGCATTAATTAACAAACGAGTAAAGAAATTAATGTAATACTGATGAAAACAAATGAATATGCCACATAAATGAGTGAACAAACAAACTGTTAATGAATGAATCTAATCTATCCATGAATAAATGAATAAATATGATAAATACATGAACAAATAAATTACTGAATGAATGAATCAGTGAATTAGCAAAAATTATTAAATTGCAATATTTTGTAAACAAATGAACAAGATAAATAACTAAGTGAACATTTTACCTAATGAATAAATTAATTATGTATGAATAATTAAAAGAACAAATACTTTAATAAAAATTTGAATAAATGAACAAATGAATGAAGACAACAACAAATCCAGCAATTAGGGAATTAATAATTGCATGTATATATGAACGAATTAATTAATGAACGAATTAATGAAATACATTTCTAATAATAAAGAATTAGTGAATGACTGAGCAAATGTTTATAAACATGACTGAAAAACTGAATGAATTAGAAAACCAATAACTCAATGTCATTAATGAATAAAATAAATAAACGACTGAACAAAAATGGATAAATGAATCAGTTAATTAATTCATCAATGGATAAATTAATGTAATCCATCTATCAACAGATGAATGAGTAGCAGAAATAAATGAGTGAATAAATGAATGAATGACTATATAAATTATGAATGAACGAACGAACGAATTAATGAGCAAGGACAGTAATTGATTTAATAAACCTGTGAACAAATTGATAAATATATGATCAAATGAAGAAATAAATGGTTAAATTAAATGCACGAATAAATCAATACTGTTATGAATGAGTGAATAAATGAGAAAATGAATGTAAACTAGAATGTGTAAGAGAATGAATGAGTGAATTAAATGCTTTTGATAAACTAATAACTAAAATATGTGTAGTGTTAGCCACCTGGGTAACTCCAGCCTCTTTATCCCTGATTGTTTCAGACAACAGCGTCACCCTTCAATGGAGATCGAAGAATCGTCCAAGTAAGGTTGTGTCTGGGCAGAGATACATTTTCTCAGGGTAAACAATTAATACATGTTTTGATTGTCTAATTTACTTTGTTCTGCTGCATTTGTAAAGTTTCATTCTTCACCTGTTTGGGTACAAACAGGCCGGTCGCCCTGTGGAATAAACAGTGTTTCTTTTTAAAGGTTATTGACCGATGAAGAGTTAATTTAATCATCTAACCGGATATTTTTTCGATCTACTGGTCATTGTATCTACTTATGCTATTTTATTTTTGGTATTTTTAGTTTTATTTTTCATTCTTTTTTGAATTAGTTGTGCATTACTAGCTCAGTGAGTCGGTAGTTATAAGTATTTTGACTATTATTGCTATTAGTATTTTGAAAGTTGAATTGCTTTTCTTAATTAACTGGGGTAACCCTAACTTGATGTTCAAAGAACGCCGCGAGTTTACTCCTTCAATTTTCTCAGCTTTATCAGGCAGGTGATTCCCATAACTTGGTAATTTTAAACTAAAAAACTGATTTTAATAATAATTACCCTAAGCAATTATTCCTAGTTATTTATAGCCGAAGCAAACCCATTGTTGCATGACTAATGATTATCAGTTTCTTTTGCCTTGCAGGGGTTTTTTAATGTCACATTTTGATCACTGTGCAGATCCTCCTTGTGTTTATTCTCAGAAGCTCAGCTGTTCAGCCCATCGGTGGGTCTGTGCCGAGCTCCTCATCTACATTAATTCCCCATGTTGGACATCCCCTGGTAGCTGCTGATCAATAACTCATGATCTCTCTCAGGTATAGAGCATGTCATTAATTTTGCTCACAGCTCCGAGAGCCCGGTTCCTCACATCCCGACCCCGCTGAGATCCGAGGAGCCCGGACAGACTCGCTTTGAGCTGCTGCCGGCCGTCCCGTCCCCTCCTCCAGCTGAGAGGGGGGCCCCCCTGCTGAGCCGAGGGGCCCTGAATCTTCATGAACACATGATGGCTGACTGCGCACAGCAGGAAGGTTCTGCTGCTGTCAGAGCCACTGCTGGTTCTCAACAAGGTGAGGAGGAAATTACATTCATGACCGGGAAATCACAATGACTCTTAACAGTTAAAACATGCTCACAGGACGACAAAAAAAAGAAGGATTTTGAGCAAAAGTCTAAAATAAATAAACAGTTATTTGTAATTTAAGTTTATAACTGCTTTATTCTGTTTATTCATTTTCCAAAAGCATTACAGAGTGCCATCGCCTCCAGGTTTCTGCATTTTGATCACAGCTGTAGAGATAATATTATGAAATATTCTCCCAATTTAATGATAAATGAAATGTAAGCAAGACACATTTATCACTCTCTGCCAAATAAAACTGTTTCCTGTGACTGAATCAGCGACGAGGCCATCTGGTGCTGCTGTGAGGAAAACAATCGGCAGCTCAATATTTGAACATAAAAAAAGTAGATGCAGGAATGTTTTGAAAACGACTTACTCCCTCTGTTTGGTCTGATGCTCAAAGGGTTGCGGCCTTGGAAACAACCCCATGCAGCAAACATCTGATTGTAAGGTATTTGGGCTAAAATATAAAATTTTCTTCACAAAAATACTAGAATATCAAAAGCTCAATTAATTATTTTGCCACTGTAGAGAATTGTGCAAAAACAAATGACTAATCTGCAACAAAAGAACAATCTTTTACCAACCCAAACTCTATACATTGGAAAATATCAAATAATAGAATAAAATCGATCAAAAAAACCCAAAAACAAGATGTCAACAAAAGAGGAAGGTTATTTTAAGGGACTATTTCTAAATTTTAGTACTTATTTTCATTTTAGAAGGACGATTAAAATCTTTTCTTTTCCGACCTTTCTTCTTGTGTGGTGTCAGAGAAATGTGGAGAGACCAACAAAGTCTTCCTGGGAGTTCTTTAGTTTTTATGAAGTAGGCCCGTTGAGGTCACTTTTAAGGGGACGTTTCATGCCAATTTTACGTTTTTCATCTTTTTGTGTTGCCGTTTGGCTCTCTCCTGGCTCTATAAACACACAAAACACAAATAGCAAAACATCCACCCATTTCTTTTTGCAAATTTTTGCTGTCAGAAGTTTTGCGCTTTGACAAGCTGTTTGATAAAAGCGCCTTACTGAGGCTGGGTTTTTCTATAGCAGGGAAAATCTTCAGAGTCGACTTAAATGATCAGACTTTGATATGGATAACATTTAAAATCAAATTTGTCGGGAAATAAAAGGCCAGTTTTGATGAAAACATTCAAAAAAGCTGCTGTCAGTCAGTTTCACAGAAACGTTTTACCCTCATTTCTCCGACTGCCAAGTGTTTCCACGTCTCCTCGCCAGCTGGTCAGAATGCCAGAATGTCAATTTTCATCATTTAGGGCAATGCAGATCTTTATTTAGCAACCTTTATTTCGGCAAAGCAAGTCATGAGACAGGGGCGGTTCTAAGAGTGGGCCCACGGGGGCACTGACCCCTGCTGAAATGTGATAATGAAATTATGCAAAAACTCAATTCATATTTATTCATATATGCTCATTATTATGAAATGTTTTCTTTAAAAATGCATTTATTAATATAAAAAAGTTATTAATTGTAAAAAAAGCTTTTATAAAAGATTTAGTTTCTGTCATTTATTATGTAATTTCATCAGTTTTTACTCCAAAACATTTTTATTTTTTATTTTTTTATTTTTACCAAAATCATCTTTTATTTTATGATGGTGTTTTCCAGAGAATGTATCCACTGACGGAGATCATCAGCCAATCAGAGTCAATCCCTGCATCCGACTACCTCTACTATAACTACTATGTGAGCGATCTAGTAGATCCGGGGTGTCAAGGCGCATCGCCTACCAAGGCAATGCCTCGTTAGGCGAGGCGCCTTGCTAACGAGGACACTGTCCTTCCTTGGTCAAAGAAAACAGTTAAATGGAACAGACTTACCTCAGGTGATCGCGGCTGCCGGCTTATGTGCTCTGTTTACGTCCCGCCCGTCGTAGTAGCATAATATCGTAGTAACGTTACTTCAGCCATGAAACTGGAAATGTCTAACGACCTTGTAGCCAACAAAGCTGCCACTACTAAGCAACTAACCAACGATATATATCTGCTTTGGATCTAAAAAAAAAAAAATAAATAAATAAAACAAACATTTTAGATATAAGCCCGATAGCTAAAATTAGTTGACTTACATTTAAAATGGAAATTTACCCCTGAAGTAGCTGTATTCTGGGAAATTTCTGACTGAGAGAAGGCATCAAGGCACCTCTGCTGTATCCTTGGTCAGTTAGCTTAACGGCTAACAAACGGAGGACAGATTCCTCCGTAATGCATGAACATTGGAATACGCCTTGGTGCCTGATGACGTATCTCCTAGGCAGCCAGGGTGGGACCAAGGCATCAAGGCGAGCTTCCTGGGCATTGAGAAACAAATCTCTAGTATGGATTGGCGTAGTAGGCATAAAGTTCCCGTATGTGTACTACCGCCACAGTAAAAGCCGCTGTATGCTACGCTATCCCACAATGCAGAAGCCCCAAAATCGTAGAAGAAGAGTGACGTCGGCTACCGAGGACGGGACCACAAAAGAAATTCTAATAAAGAATGAACTACCACTCTCTTGGTACTTCCAGGTTCTGAACTGGTTGCAGTTCCACTCTGATTCCATATGAGGGCGCTCTCATGACAAGTGCAGAATGAATGGAGGTCTATAGAGCAATACCCCTACAAATCCACTTTTCTCAGGATATAATTTTTTATCCGGTAATTTGAATATGTTTTTTGAAATAAATTACATACTGCTGGGTGTTAGATTTTTTTTAGAGTCATTTATTTTCTTTAAAAAAGTACTTTAAAATGTCAATGACGTCATACACATCGTACGACCAGAGATACTGCTTTACGGCAATCCTTATTTTTTCTTTTAAATTTCACAGTACATGCATAACCATAGGCAGATAACAGGGCTAGCAACCAAAAAAAGTTATTAGGTTAAAAAAAAAACGTTGGCGAAAAAGTCCACCTTAACATTCTGGTATCGCTTCGGATGCCAAAATGCCATCAATCGGTACATCTGGTTGTAATCAGTCCTTGACTGACCAATCAGCGGTCAGTAGCACAATGCTACCGAGTTTTGGGCAACAAGAACTCAACCTGTAAGAAAACGAAAGGACATAAGTACTCGTTCATTCAACTTTCCACCTATAACCCGTGTTGAACTTGCGAAACCTACAATCAGATCTGAGATTTCTCAACGGCAATCGGGTGAAAGAGACAAATTTAGCCGTCTTGCTCCATAGATTCCCCTTCATCTTGCACTCACAGCGATCGTCACCAGTGGAACTCTGGGGGAACTGCAACCAAATTTCGTCACAATGGGATTTGGTAGGAGAGTGGCTGGGCTTTCCAAAAACAGCTCTGGGACCACCAGCGGCGTAATGTTAGGGTAACCAACTGTCCTCTTTTCCGAGGACATTTCCAGTTCTCACATTCTTTTTAAAGATCAAGGAACAATTTTTTCTTAGCACATAAAAAAGGAACACATTGAATATGTTGAAATCAAAAGTGCTTTTAACAAAACAGAGTATTTGTTGAAGTGTTTTAGGAATTCGTCAAGTGTCCTCTTTTTTTGGAAGTCAAAATATGGTCACCCTACATAATGTAACGTAAACATCTCGGTAAAATGGTCGAGCAGTATGTCCGATTTCATGCCTAGGCTACTACTCAGTCGTTTGCTACGCAGTATTCACTGCATCAACAGGCAATTAGTAGCTACTATGTACCATGCAGTAAATATTAAGGATTCCGATGCAGGGAATGTGTGGGACCGCCTTGCTCATTGGCTGGTGCTTCAACACTGATCTTCCTGGATTGCCGTTACTGCGAGCAGCCTGCTGTAGCTTAGCATAACATGCTAAGTCAAGGCTCTTAAATGCAAGGAACTTCATTCAACTCCAGTTACTCAGGCTGATTATAGTTGAATGGATGTTGTTCCTAGATCCTTGTTTTAAAGTGGACATATCATGCTTTTAAATTCTTACTTTTTAAATCTAAATCATTCATTTATGGTCTATATAGAGAGGAACAGCCATTTTTGTAGTTTGATAGAGATAGGCCTACAATGATCAAAGGGTACAAAATGAGCAAGATGTGAGAAGAGTTCTCCATCCAGCTGCAAATTCTTACCTAACAAACCCACTAACTATATATAAATCAAATGTTTAATGTCCCCAAGCACCATTCAAAATATAGAAATGTGCTATGTTCAGCAATAGTATCACTAACACAACAATACTTCTTAAAAGCTAGTAAAATAGGCTTTTCTTGATTTATAAAGAAAAAGATTATACCAAATGACAATCATGTGTTTAAGCAAGCAGACTACATGAAAATAAAGATAAACATTGGAAATTTTACAGGAACATATGCTGACTGCATTGCTGACAACACTTTAGCAAAAGCCATCTGTCATATATCACGTAACTATAATAATGCTACTATATTGAGATGAATAAATCTTCAATTATATTCGGCTTATTTGTATAGTGCCAATTCACAGATGTTCCACACGAGACCCCGAAGTTGTTATGTAAAGGTCCTTGAAACCTTGGACCGCAGCAAAAGTTTAGAAAATTGACACGGTCATAGCACAAAAAGCCCAGCGGAGACTCTGACGCCCCTCTGACGGCATCAACCATAGACTTTACATGTAATCTACCCGCTCTTGAAGATGATCTTTTAGGCTGATTAAACGCACTATTAGTGTGCTACTGTTAGCATCAAGCTAACGTCATTGAATGTGTTAGGATCCCGTGTTCTTCAAGACTAAAACCTGAAAAAGAATCAAGTTTTGTTTCTGTGATAGAACTATTAAAAGATGTATGTCATCGGGGAGCTAAAATACCGATCATTTTGCGCCAACATAACCAGACAGTCAAATGCTAATGCCATCAAAAATAATCCCTAAGAGGCAATAAATTAATGTCTAAAATAAAGTTTGCCAACACTTTGCTGTGTCCATAATATCCATAGTTAGAAGGAACTGACTCCTTAATAAAACAAAGTCTTTCAGCTAAACCTTCTTGATGCTAATGGAGGTTACTCAAGCTCTCCTACTTCCCACAAACAAAAAATACTACAGCGAGAAATAAAGATGTCGGATTCACTGAAAGTTTAGCCAGAAGTGATTTACCTTTTTTTTAGCAGTTCCTGTGCAAGTAATGTAACATAACTGATCAGAAAACGTAATAGATAGAGAAAACTTAACTTGAAAAATATGACCAAAACAGTTGGCAAAAATATCTCCACATCAGCTAGTATGGCTAATTTATGCTTTTGTACATTCTTACAGACACCAAATGCACAAAACACTTCAATTAAGGGATAAAAAAGGGAAATTTTCATGATATGTCTCCTTTCATGGCGAATGGCGACTGGAATGCTGGGTAACCATGTGCAGCACACGTTTCTTCTCGTAGTGGACTACAAATCCCAGAGTGAATGCTGCTTCACCTTTTGCGCATGCGGGAGAAGGTGGTTCTGCGCGGACTCAGCGGCTGTGTGAAATGGCGGCTCTGGTTTGAAACACACCGAGGCGATTCCGGTGAATTTAGGAGAGGCTTTTAAACGGTTTGTTTCTCTTGGATCATCCAGACAGCTGCTCAGAGGAAGGGATCGGAACACATCGCGCATTAAAGGTATGTCCCATTTTAACGGAGCAGTTTAACGCGCATTTAAACGGGGTTGTTAGCCGTTAGCTGCTCATCGGCGGCCCAGGTGTGCCGCTGCAAACCGGCTAGCTGAGCTAACACGACGCTCAGAGTCCATAAGCGACATCATGACCGGGTCGTGACTGTATAAAACTATATTTTACACAATAGGTCAATAAAGGTGTATTTTTGGAAGTTACGTCTTTTCTCTCGAGTTAATCTGCGAAAAAATAAAAATCAAATAAATTAAGCTAGTTAGTCGTTTACTGGTGGTAACGGTCGGTTATGCTAACATGAATTTGAAGTTTAGGTGTCTAGACTTTCCAGCTGTTAATCATCAACGAAGAGATTAAACTTTTCTTTCCCACCTTCTCCTAATTTTGAGAATAGAGAATGAAAAAAGTATTTGGTTCAAAAGGCTTCTCAAGTTCTGAGTAACTGACATAAAAAAGTAAAGGTATGATCAAATTAAGTTATTTTAAAGACTAAAATGAAAACAACTGAGTAACTAATAAAATTACTAAATAAGAAATATTAGCACTATCTACTGGTAATTGATTTACAAATTCCTCAGCAGACAAACAAAAAACCTGGTGTTTAAACAAGGTCTCACTTTATTATAATCTGAATGCTGCGATTTTGTTTAAAACCAGTAAGTAGTTTGCTCTCTTTCCCTCTTAATCAAAGTATTCAGACATTTTATTCAAATAAGAGACGCAACACTTTAAAATAACATTGCTCAAATAATAGTTGAGTTTGGTGCAACAAAACTGCGTCTAAAAGTAGAATTTTCTCCAAAAGCTACTCAGGTAATTGTAACTAGTTATTCTGTTCTTTTTTTTTTCCTTGCATGTTGAATGCACAGTTTAGTCCTGGTTTAATATCCTCCTCCAGCTGCTGCTGATTGTTGCTGATCTGTTCTCACAGAGCCGGTGTGATGGCGAAGAGGATCGCTGATAAGGAGCTAACGGACAGGAACTGGGATCAGGAGGAAGAGGGAGAGGAGGTGGGTTCAGACGGATCATCAGTTTGTCGTCTTGCTCGTAGAGGTGAGGTTACCGAGCTGCGATCTTTTGTCCCCCACCAGGCCGGGACGTTTTCGATTGCAAGCGAGGATGTGTTGAAGAGCCGAGCGATAAAGAAGGCCAAGCGCAGAAACACCGGAGGAGAGGTAAGGATAGTGAGCGTCTGTTTCGTCCTCCTGGATCGGACCTCGCTGATCGACGCTGCTGTTGGAACTCACCTTGTGTTGTTTCTGTGTCTCAGAGCGAAGGGGGCGGGGCTTTCAAAGGGTTTAAAGGCTTTTCCATGACCGCGCCTTCTCCCACCCTCACGGCGTTCTCTGGGTTCGGGAACGCCGGAGGCTTTAAAGGCTTTGGAGGTCTGAGCAACGGAACCAGCACGACCCCTTCATTAGGAGGGTTTTCGTCTCCAGCAAAGTCCACTGCTGAAACCGGTGAGGAGATCTTTTATTACCTTAATGTCAGTGAATGCCTCATCAGTAACATAACTTGTTACTGATGCACTGATTAGACCTTTTTCAGTCAGCAGAGGTTAGCTCTGTGTTGAGATGAAATGGCAGACGTTAAGGCATCTAAACTCAGCAACTTGTGTGTTTGTCGAGGTAACCTGGTAACACTTCTGTGTGGTGTGTTCACTGATCAGAAAAAGATCTGGTATCTTAGTTCTCAGCCAGGTCGTTTCCAATTCGGGTCACCAGGCGTTTATTTCTCTTTCTGTGACATCTGTGCCGACGCTGGTGAAGTCTGTAAATATTTAACAAATGTGTTTAACTTGTGGTTATGTAAATGAAACGGTTTGGGTGTGAAAAATGAGTTTGCCCCCAGCTTGATGTCTGATGTTTCTGTTTGTTTGGCTACTGTTAAACTTTTTTTTTTTGATGGTCTGAAATATTTAAGCGTTACAAAGGCGACACAACGAAACACAAGCTGCATTTCTTAAATTAAGGTTTTTTGTTATTAAGAAAAAAAATAAAATAAGACTGAGTCATCCAAGAGGTCACCAATGACCCCACAGTTAAGGTCAAAGGTCATGACTTTGTTAAGAAAAATACCCGCATGGCAGAGAGCCAAGATTCTAACCACTGATGAACAAAAACAGCTTTACAGCTCGACTTCAAGGAAAATCCTCTGTGGACTGAAAAGTAGGGTTGTCACGGTTACAGATGTAGCGGTAAATCCAGGCAAAAACGTTGACAATAATCACCACCAAAAAAAATAACAAAATATTTATCGCTGTGAATTACCGCTTCCACGGTGTAGGCAGGGTGAGCCTCACCAGCCACCGTCTCATCTGCTGCTTGCCGTGCACTTTGTAGGTTACAAGAGAAAACTTTCCATAAGCTGAAATGATGGCAGAAGGAGGAGACGGCCGCGTTCAGGACATTTATGGACATATTTTGGGTATTTGAAGAATAACGAGGGACAGTTGATAGAAGAACACTATCCTATTTGCAGAAAGGCAGCAACACTTCTAACCTCGTCACACATCTGCGTGAAAATCAGCCACAACTTTACAGTCGATGCAAGGTACGCTAACATTAGCGTTTTAGCTGAAAAGGTGTGATGTGACGACTTTGGGTTGAGGGAGAATGTAACGAGTCGCCCTATAGAGCAGCCGCAGCGCCCCCTGCCAGCAGATACCTCCTTACTGAAATGATGCTATACGTTATGGGGCTCCCAGGGGGGCAGATAAGAGTTGGTCGCCAATGCAATAGATTGACTCTCGCTGCATTATCATGAATTTACTGCCTGGTGAGTTTTTCCCAAATCTTCAAAGTTCACTGGAAGAAATAACTGGGGACGATATTTTCCTGATATAGAGGGGTTTATTTAGTTGTACTAATTATAGCGCTAAAAACGTGTTTTGATAATTTCGGACATGTAATACCCTAGAAATGATCAAAAACACATCGTTATCGTGAAATATTGGAATTAATAGCAGCTATACCTTAAACTTCTTATAATAAGCTCTGTAAGAAGATGAATTTCTAGCCATTTTCATTGCTTCAGGGGCTGGAAGACTTGCTGAAGGAAAAATTAAAGGAATGCTTTGGAGTGGCCTAGTCAAAGTCCTCATCTGAATCCTAATTAGATGCTGGAAAAGACTAGTATTTAATGAAAACTTTCACTAAGGGCAGCAATCACTTTGTCACACAGGGACATTAAGGTCCGAATGTCTTTCTCTCCCTACTAATAATAAAAACCTTCATCTAAAAACTGCATTTGGTACTTTGTGCTATCTTTACTTTTGACTGACAAGGGATGTAAGAAAACATCAATACGCTGATATATTGTAATATTTTGTGTCACCATATTGTTAATTAAGTATGAAGCAGGTTGCAGTGTTTAGAATGCTGTGGCAGTTTTTCCTACATTTAAATTCAAATAAGAAAATCGCAAATATATAGTTTTACTCGGCCTTCAGATTTTTATTTCGCTGTTTAACCCCCCCCCCCCCCCCAAAAAAAAACAAACAAACAAAAACCTATGAATACGTAAAATATTTAGTTAACAAAAACCCTAGATTATATTCTTGAAAAACATTTTCTATGTTGGTGCTGAAAAGTGTTGAAAAAAATCGAACTGAATCGATTCGCAAATCCAAAAATCAATTTAGCTGTTGGGCATTGTTTGCTCTTTTTATAGCTACAATTGGATAGAAAAGTCCAGACAGTCATTTTGAGGCGTGTGTCTAAAAGGGTTAATAGAGTCTCTCCTATTGAACGGTGACCCAAGATTGTGTCGTTGAATTACAGCCATATAATGAAGGTAAATGCTAAAAAGCACAGACCTTTTGGGGAACTATAGATGATTGATTCTAACTCTTGAGAATCAAAATAAAATCTATTCTTGTTTTTTTTTTTTTTTTAACGTATGCTTGCAAGATGATGAACTCTGCACAGAAAACCCATCAAGTCCAAATAAACACAGTCAGATTTGATTTCAACACTTTTTTAAAGTGTCTATATGGGTCAACACCGGAGAGTGTTGATTTAACTCTTTTTGTACCTTAAATCTGATTTAGTTTTAAAAATCAAATCTTTCTGGAGTTACTGATTTAACTAACTAGGTGTTAGAGTATATTAACTCTTAGGGTAATTTTTTAACTACTTTACTTATCTTCTAATTAACTTTAAAAAGGTGTTAATTTTAATGTCCTGCACTTTAGGAAATAAATATAAAAACAGGCAATGTTTCTCTAAAGAGAATTTATTTTGAACTGTGCACCACAATTTCAAATTATTTTCTAAATCATGTAACTCTATGGAACAATAAATGTACATGTTAGGGCTGCAACAATCGATTATTTTAGAAATCGATTAATCTATCGATTATTTACATCGATTAATCGGAAAGGAGAACTTCTGCAATTAACACGAACACATTACCCATAAGTCTTTGCGGCGTACAACAAAACGTGTGGGCTCTGAGTGGAGCTTACTTCTGTCTGGAAGGTGTTAAAATTAATTCTGATCTGGCACTCTTTATTCATTTAACACCAGGAAATAACACTTGACTTTCACTGGCAAGGATATGAGTTTAATTTAATCTGATCTGAGTTAAATTAACACCAGTGTGATCAACTCAGATAAATAACTCCAGACATGATTCATATTTTACTCTGAAAAGGTTGAAATTACTCTGTTGGTGTTAAAATTAACACCAAAAAGTTTAACCCTGATAATTCAACACACCAATTTTTGCTGAATAGTTCAGGTTTGGTTCAGTTCGATTTCACTGCAGCTGATATAAAACGACGACGCTCCGGAGATTTAAGTCAGGTGAATGATGCTAATTGGTGAAATAATGCCTCGATCGGGACCCTGTGATTGCATCTGTAGTGGCCGTAAAATAAAGTCAGTATGTGGCGGCTGTATTATTTCCAGGAGATTCAAAATGTTAAATGTTCTGTCCTGTATGGGCTGGAGGAGGTCAGTGAATGCACCACAAGCGATCTGAAGCTAAAACAAATTTTAGTTTGTTTTTATGTGTGGATTTAAAGAAGCATGTCTTATGGTGCGTTCACACCGCCCCAAACGTCAGCGTCAGTGGCGGCAAGATTACATGTAAAGTCTACGGTCGAGTCAGTTGGTCTCTGCGCTGCGTTGGCTCTAGAGATGTGAATCTTACAACAACTCACGATTCGATTTTGATTCAGAATCGATATACAATCAATACTATTTGTAAAAAAAGAAGAAAAAAATGGTGCCAATATGTAGGGCTGAGACAATATACTTCTGATTTAATTTTTTTTTTGTAAGTGCCGATTAAAGTTCAGTTGAGATTCTTCAAAATTGCCGATTTTTAATTCACTATAGTAAAGATATATAATTCTCTGAATGTTCTACTTCCCACATCTTAAACCTTTACAGCACAATGAAGGAAAAGTGAAGACTTTCTAAAGTAAAGTGCTACATACTTACATATACTTTATAATAAAGTGACCTTAAACTTTTTTCTACCCAGCCTGGGCTCCATGTAAAGATAGACAATTGTTGTTTTTTTTAAATCGATTTAAAAAAATAATAAAAACAATCAAAAAAAGATTCAAAATCTTTAAGCAAAGCATCTAGATTCCTATGTGAATTTTTTTTTTTATTCCCACCTCTAGTTGGCTCCATCAACTTTTCAGGTGGCAACGCAGAACTTCAGCTAGCTGAACTTTTGATGTACTTGACGCAGTGCGCCAACCAATCATGGCGTCTCACTGCAGTGATGTCACTAAACACGTATCTTGAATGAAGCGTGGGCCCAGTGAAAACATTTTCAACAAACGCAGATTTTAAATATCAGAAATAATACAACCGAAGTCAGATGGACAGGCGCTCCTAAAGAGGAATAGAGAACCTGTAGTTGGTGTCCTGGTGGGAGATTTAAGCTCCGATGCGGCCGAGGAGGTCGTAAAATTAGGCGCAGGACAGATGGAAGTAGCGCTGAAAGCTAACCTCATCCATAAGCAGCTCCTGGAGCAAATGGTTAAACTCGCCAAACTCAGAACGCATCTGAATAATGGGCGCTGATGCACTCGATGTCAACGTTGTCTAGATTTATCTAGCAAATAAAGCCAAGTTACTCTCTCGTTACGATCAACCATAGTTCAGAGGCAACAGAGGAAGCCCCGCCCACGCGTTGCTTTTTCCTCAGAAGCAAGCGTTGAAAGCCTTGAACGAACATACGTCAAACTACATGCGTTGGCTCTGTTGGCATATTTCTTTAATTAAGATGTTTTCATATGGTGGAAAAAAATGTAAGGGAGTTTCTGAAAATGTATTTTATACAATGAGATTATTGTCATTATTCTCCATAAGAGGGAGGTGGAATATTTCTGTTCCAGTTTTGACATATGGTCTTACTCACTCAGTATTTTGTGCTTTTAGAAACTCCAGAAATAAACAGCTCAGGCTTTTCCTGCTGATTTATTGCTGATTTCGGGGGAAATCCCCAGATTTCGACTGTTTCATGTGATTATGATGAAGGGCGCAAAGATCCATCAGAGGCTTTCCTGCTGCAGAATGTGTGGGAATCATCTGAAAGGGAAGTCTTATGCAGAAGCGTCCCTGAACAGACGCTGTAGTTTGTTTCCTGCGATGCTGCATGGCTGAGGATCGCCTCTTTGTCGCAGCATAATGGAGCTGAGTCTCTGCTGCTGCTGCAGGGGGGGAGGGGCCTGTCTGTCCCTCTCTGCCGCCTCACTCACTCGTCTCTCTCCGTCCTCTCAGGTGTAACGTTCAACGTCGCCAACGGCTCCGCCCCCGGCCCGACCCAGAGCTCCTGCAGCCGCAGCAAGGAGTACAGCCGTCAGCTGACGGCGCTGAACTGCTCTGTGCGCGACTGGATCACCAAGCATGTGAACGGCAACCCTGTCTGCGACCTCAACCCCATCTTCAGGGATTACGAGCGGCACCTCGCCAGCATCGAGCGGCAGTACGGCGCCGTTGGCTCCCCGGAAAGGAAGCAAGGAGGCGCGTCCGCCCCCACTCCTCCTCCTTCTTCATCTTCCTCCTCCAGCAGCTCAGCAGCTCCATCGGCCGCTTTGTTCTCCTTCAGCAAAACCAAGACGGAAGATGCGGCTCAGAGCTCGGCTCCGCTCCCCGCCGGAGTCACCTTTAAATTCGGTGAGAAGGTGGACGGCTCAGTCCTGGCGTCACTGCCACCCAAACCATCCATCCCCAGCTTCTCCTTCTCCCCCTCATCCAATCAGAGCTCCCTATTCGGAGCTCCAGGACCCGCTGCTCCGCTCTCCTTCGGTGGGACTAAAACCGAAGACGCTCCGGCTGCAGGTCAGCAAAACGCTTCCTGATTGTTTAACACTTTTACATACTAAATCAGCAGAAAAAAACTAAACTTTTTGTCTTTTCTCCCTCCAGTCGGCAACGGAGACGAAGAGTCTGAGGAGCCTCCGAAACCAGAGGTGAAGGAGGTCAAAGAGGACGACGCTTTCTACTCAAAGAAGTACGTCTGGAAAACCTCTTATTAGATTTTGTCAATCATTCAAAAGCTCGAAGTCGGCCCCCTCAGAGCGGCTCAACGTTTTCCCTCCCGTCTCCCATCAGGTGTAAATTATTCTACAAGAAGGAGTCGGAGTTCAAAGAGAAAGGAGTTGGAACGCTGCACCTCAAACACACCGCCGAGGGAAAGACCCAGATGATCATCCGAGCCGACACCAACCTGGGTAAAACCGACTCTCATCCTGTTCACCTAGACAAACACGTCCCAGGTGTTATTAAAGCTTTAAAGGTGCATCTTGGTTCATCTAAATAATTTTACTCTAAAGGGGGAAATTGAAAACAATCTAGAAAGCTGATGGGAAACCTCAAATTCAGTTTTCTGACTATTTTAATATCACGACGCCAATTAGAGAGAAAAACTGTCAGTTCTGAAAGTTGAGTGGAAGGAAGAATTGTGATAGAAAAGTTCATGGACAACATAACCGGAGGAAAAGCCGCTTTATGAAGACTTAACTCCTCCTTTCCATTCAGCTCGTAACGTAAAAGACGCGGCTTTACTCACAAAATCGGCAGCGCTGTCCCGACAGGAGCGTTTTAGACGCGCATCGCCTGCAAAAGTTTTCCACCCAGCTGGTTCAGGGGGATCAAATAATTACAATTTCATAAATTAAAGGGTAGAGTTCAGGGGGAAAAATGCCATATTATAATATAAGGATGCACCGATACTGGAATCGGCTCTTATGCCGTCTAATGTACATGTATCGGTTAAACTTAACCATGAACTGATACTTAAAATGTGGAAAATCTGCAATAAATTCAAATGAGATACATTTTTCACATAAAAATGTATTTTTGTATTTTAAATCTGTTATTTTGTCTTACCAATGTTTAGCAAAGTCTGGTGGAAATTGTACAGTTTATTAATACGACAATAAGTATCGGATCGGTATCGGGTATCGACAGATACACAAAATCTGGGTATCGGGACTGAAAAAGTCAGATCAGCGCATATTAAAAAGTAGAATAAACTCAACATTCACTCCCAGATATTTCTGTGCCTTCTCCTTTTTCATGTTGTCCTTGTAAAAATGATCACTGGAATCTATAAACTGAGGGATTCTCCACTTAAAAGATTAAATTCTTGTCGTTCATGGTTAAAAACCAACAAATCAGACCCAAAAACGAACTGATTCAACCTTCGTATCACAGGTAGTGTTTCAGAAGGTTCCCTCTGCAGAACCTTCTGAAGCCGCCGGGTGTTTCAGCAGCAGGGGTTGCCTCATAGCTGTGGTCAAACAGCTCCACCTGCTGCTCAAAAAGAGGAAGTGCAAGACAAAGCTGTTGGAGTTACTAAAGGAAAAAGTAAGACTGAGATTTTTCCCCTTTTTCCCGGTTAGGAAACATCCTGCTGAACATCCTCGTGCCGCCTGCGATGCCGTGCTCTCGGGTCGGGAAGAACAACGTGATGGTGGTCTGCGTCCCGAACCCGCCCTTCGACGACAAGAACCCCAGCACCGCCGTCCCCCTCCTGATCCGAGTGAAAACCACAGAGGATGCCGACGAGCTCCACAGGACCCTGGAGGAGAAGAAAGGCTGAGCGGCCACCTCCCCACATCCTCCGCCCCTCAGCTTTTACCCGACCCAGTCCGCCCTCACACTCTGTCGTACAAACTCATCCTGGTAGATCAGCTGTTCACTCATCATGCTGTGAAATGTTTTAGTTTAAATCTGAAGCAGTCGGCGGCGCGGCTACATTCCCTCCGGCTCCACGCCGCCGTCCCAGTTTTACCGCTTTGATCCGGACGTCTTCGATCCAGACCAAAGGCCCAGTCGATTTGGTTTTACAAATTAAAACACCTTTCAGTAACATTTCTTTTTATAAACACGAAAAAAAAATCTATTTTGACGAGCGTTTAGAGTGAGTCTGCTGAGTGAATGTTCTGGAAACTATTTATTGTGTCTGCAGGATTTTTACTCTGGCAGAAGCTCGAGTGAAGAGGTGTGGGAGTGAAACAGACCACTTTTACTCTGTGTTGTCCTGTAAACACGAACTGTGTCTTTCCAAGTGTCCTTTGTTCGGCCTTCAGGATGAGACCGTCATCGTCTGACAACGTTTGTAAAGAATAAAAGGAAACAAAACTATCCTGGCTGAAGAGCTGTGATTATCTGTTTTTGTTCCACTAATGAATGTTTCAAACTCAAAATAAAAGCAGTGGGTAAAGCTCAGATTTACTTTCACTATAGTTGAATTCAGTTTTTGTAGACCCAGAGACTGCTATTTTACTCTCATCAGCCCTTAAAATGTTGCCTAATTTCTCCTTAGGATAGTCTGTGTGGGAATTTCATCCTACTGGGACTTTCCTGGGTCATCTTACCAATAGCTTGGCTTCAGATTGGTATATTCCTGGAGCTGAACATTACTTGACTTCTTGCCCTTTTTGGCAACACATTTTCAAGTGTTTTCTAACGCGTCTGGTTTTGCTTTCCATTTTGAAGCTTTTTATCATAAGCGCAGGTGTAGCTGGTTGAGGACTAGGAGCAGGCATTTGTGGTGGCCGTTGAAGCTAAGAAAAGATTAAAGATATACATATTCCCTCACTTTTTTCTTCCACTTAACTTTCCAATATGCTTGGAATACATGGTTTTCCGCTTGTACAACTGTAGTAGGTTTTCCTGTAACTGTGAGCTGCAGTCTGTCATGAATATTATATGAATGTCACCACAGAAATGAACATGTAAAATGTATAAAGGGAAGGGAAGCAGCACAACGGCCACGACTGAAAACGTGTCTTATAGTTGAAGGAGAGCCTCTTTAGTAAGGGGAACATTTTAAACACTATTCCCCCATGGCTATAAATAAAATATTGGTACCATGAGCGCGGATGGTTTGAAATGTTTTCTGGGATATTCTTTGTCTGAGGGTCAAATCTCAGCTTCACTTCATCCTCCCCCTACTTGAGGACAGATTGGGACGCACCTAGCTGCTGGAGGAGTGGTAGGGATGAAATTAGGATTTTCCTCCAACTCCGACAAGATGGCTGCGCAGGTACACAAAGAAGCCTACAAATGTATGTATTTTTGTGTGTGCCATAACCTTTAGCTTTAGACCACTTTTTAAATCTCTGTAGCTAATCTAACATCCTACTACCTTGCAACGACCCGAAATATTTGGCTTAAAAAACCCCAATGAATGCTAATGTAGCGCACCCCGAAGCTTTACGAAGTCTGCCGAAGCGGAGGCGGTATGAACGCTGGACGTAAACCGTGTTTATTAAACCGCAGAGACGGATTCGGGGTGTTTGTATGCAGCAGGTGTGTTAAGTTTTTACTGCTGAGCTGAAGGGGAAGGAATTGAACGCAACACCGGCTGTTAGTCTTTTTCTTTTTTTTGAACTTGTAAAGTGAACAGTCAGTCATTCCAGTTCAATTTGGACACTAGGCATATAGGGCAAATAATAAACGATACAATGGGGAAAAAAGGGATGAGACGGAATAGAAATATCACATTTCTCCTGTTTTAGCTTCTCTCCATTGGCTCCCTGTTAAATCATGAATAGTTTAACATCCTCCTCCTTACGTATAAAGCCCTTAATAATCAAGCTCCATTGTAGATCAGAGATCTGATTGTTCCATATTATGTTCCTAACAGAGAACTTTGTTCTCAGAATGCAGGTTTACTCGTAGTTCCTAGGATTTCTAAAAGTAGAATAGAAGGCAGATCTTTTAGTTATCAGGCTCCTCTCCTGTGGAACCAGCTCCCAGTTTTAGTCCGAGAGGCAGATACTCTGTTTTTAAGACTAGGATTAAAATCTTCCTTTTTGATAAGAATGACTTAGGTTATCCTGATTATCTCTGTAGTTATGCTGCTATAGGTTTAGACTGTTGGAAGACAGCTCTTCTACTTTTCTCTTCTACTACTCTCCAGATTTATTTTTTTCTGCTGTTATTGCGATTGTTACCACAGTTTTCTCTCCATAAAAGCTACACCTCGTCTGGTATCCTGCTCAGTTACGACGCCCTGCTGGATTGGCAGCATCGGTTCAGGTGATGCTCCCAGTGACAGAGAATCCTCCATGTCCTGTTGTCAACTTTTTGCTTTCTTTAGTATAAAAAGTTCTCTTACATCAGTTCCTTTGTTCTTTCTGTCTCTCTTCTCTGTCTTCTCAAACCCCCAGACGGTCTTGGCAGATGGCCGCTCATACTGATTCAGGTTCTGCCGGCGGTTTCTTCCTGTTAAAGGGGAGTTTTTCCTCTCCACTGTCGCTACATGCTTGCTCAGTATGAGGGATTGCTGTGGTTGGAGTCTGCATGATCCCGGCACAACCTCACGTCAATGACTCATCGCAATCTGCTGGGATTCCGTATACGAAAAACTTAACTGATAGAAATATTTGTATAATTGTATTGAAATGATTTTTCTTCTAAAGTGTGGTGAGATTACATCTGTTATGAATTGGCGCTATAGAAATAAACTGAATTGAACTTGAAACTAGCATCTGTGATGGCTCGTTTGTTGAAAGATTCTATATGAATTTGACAAACCTTTATTTTAAGTCAGTTTAAGTGGAATTAAGTAATTTCAGTAAAATATAGATAAGATATAAAGATTGAAAATGGCAGATCTTTTTTCTTTGGTTTCAAAATAATAATGTCCTCCCCCTCAATTTCAACTTTGAATGTTTTTTCGCACTGTATATAATTTTCAAGTTCTCTCCAAAATGTAACACTGTATAAACAACCATAAAACAAATGGTTACACTTTCAGGTTCAGTTTAAATTTTCTATCAATGTCAGAGAATCTTGAAATGTATGTGTTAAATGGATATATATTCTGTAGTATTTTTTTTTTAATGTAATTAAGACTGGCTGTTAATGGATGATATTAGAGTCCTCTACAAATCACAACTTTTGAGTTTAAATGCTAAAAGACGCTGCAGGTGTTTACACCTAAAATCGGTTCAGGACTTTATTAACCAGTAATGTCGGTCTCCTGTTACCTTCAGCCCAATAGTTAAAGCATAAAAAGCGTGTTTGTATAATTTTAAACCATTTTATGCCTGGGTTATTTTGTAGACGGTTCCTAAGACATCTTTTAAACCAGATTTTAAAAAACCTGTAACAACACTGGACTGACACTAATATATCATGTTTCTTTAATAATTTTATTTTAGTAATAAAAAAGCTGATAAATTGTTTGTTTTATCACATCTTTTACACGTTTTGTGACTAACGGCCGTAGATTCCTGGGCTCTTATTTATCAAACGTTCGTGAAAACTGTCCTATATTCTATCCTATGAATTAAATTTAGAATATTCGTACGAATAGTCAAAGGTCTGTTTTATGAAATGGACGGTTGCCATGCATGTTTCTCCGCAATCATCTATTGATAAATCCCACATATGCATACCCAGTTGCACATGGCCGTTCAGTCATTTGCATAGGGTGACATCAGGTAGAATGGGACAAATAAGGTCTCAACCTTTTATCTCTTTACAAATCAGCAGCCAATAAAATTGCATTTTATACATTTAAACTGCAGCATTTTTATTGGTCTGAATGATCAGAGATGGGAGGAGCCAAGCTTTAAAAAAAATCAGTGCTTCCGAAACATTGAAGGTGAGACCCCTGACATGTCAATTTTGTCATGATTATAAGAATATTGCAGCTAAAATAATGTGAATATAACAAATAACCTTAATGAAATGTATACTGTGTGTTAAGTTTACCTTAATAATAAAAATGATTAGGCAGTATGATTTAATTTTTCAAGGAAAACTAATTTTAGCTGGTGTTCTTCAGGCAAATTGTGACAAAAATTTCAGCTAAATTGGGAAACTTTTGGCTGATGTTAATGGGTATGATTTTAAGCCACAAGGATCAGAAATCACACGAAAATGTCAATTTTATGCCACATTGTTAGATATTACAAATAGTTTAACAGTTAAGCGAGATAAATGACCAGAGAATATGTTGTATTTTGTGCAAATAGCATTAGCTGATTAGCTTGTAACTGCTCATATGGTATGTATTCAGATAAATAATAGATATTTACCTATATGTCGTTTCTGATTGACGCAATCTTATTAAATTCAACTTGTAGGCCTACTTGAAAATCAGTTCCTAGTTTCTGGGTAGCCAAGTTGCTGTGCTGAGGCTGTTTTAAAGAAAACACGTTTGATAACTGTCTTTATTAATTAAATGATTAATTGGTGGTTGATAACTGACTTTATGAGCTAATCAATTGCATTGTTATTTTTCAGTTTTGTTACCAATTCTTCAAACCACATCACCTGTCCCATTTTACCTGAACCTCTGCCTTTAAAGGTTAAAATCTTGCAAACTGTTGTTGTTGGCAATATATTTTTCTGCACAAACATGTTACCAAGATTCATATTACGCTATACAATGTATTAATTTATTTACCTGTGATCAACCAAAAAGTGTCCCAATTTAGCTAATGTCACCCTACAGAAACGCCCTCAATTAACCATATTTGGTAACGTCCTCTGACACATGCATGAAATCCTTGCGTTGTTCCCAAAAATAATGGCATAATATCACCATTTTGTGCCGCAGTGATCTGGAGAAGGCTGTTCATGCCTTCATTATTTCTAGGCTGGATTACTGTAATGCCCTATATTTTGGAATTAATAGAACGTTACTAAATCGCCTACAGCTTGTCCAAAACGCTGCGCCTCGTCTGTCAAAGTACACCAGGAAGCATCACCAGTTTACTCCTGTTCTGTATTCCTTACATTGGCTCCCGGTTGAGTACGGAATTCAGTTTAAACATTTATTTTATGGCTATTTTAAGCTTTTATCTACCTAGCAGTTCACTACTCCACTGGACACCTATTGGTTGTCTCGAGTGCGCTCTAAAACTTGGGGCGAGCACTGCTTTTGGGGTCACTGGCACAAATTTGTGGAATGCCCCACCTGAGCATCTTCGGAGAATCAAAGTTCTGGCCCGCTTTAAAACTGAATCGAAAACCCATCTTTTTCACGTAGCATCCCTCTCCCCTCTCTGTTACTCGTCATCATTCATCAGTGTAATATTATTACTGTATTTTCTTCCTCTTATTTTTTCATTCTCCTTTTTTGACTGTTTTAGCGTAGCTTCTTTCCATGTTTTACTTCTCTTAACACTGAAGCAATTTGGTTCAGCTCATGATTGTTGGTAAAGTACGATACAAACTGATAACCAGTAAATGCTAAAGAAGTAAGTATGTTTCTGGAAAAGTAACAGATCAGTTCTCAGGATATCACATTTAAGTAACAAAAAAGCATGTTGTAAATTGCGAGATGTTAACATAAAAGTTCTTTGCACGTAACTAGTAAGAAACTTTTTTTTGGGACAAAAACTTTAAGGGGAATTCATTTTCCCACCCAACCTGGACCTTATTTTAAATTTTTCTTAATAGCAAATTTTTGTTTTTGTTACTCATTTTCAGAATTCTGGAGCCAGTCTGAGCCTTTCAGAAGTATTTATATTCACTTACTTTTAACTAGGGATGCACCGATCCGACTTTTTCAGTCCCGATATCGATGGCTGGATTTTGTGTATCTGTCGATACCCGATACCGATCAGATACTATTTGTGACAGTGTGGAGGTCCTGTCACTATGGCTCCGATAGATCATGTGCCCTGTCTGCTTGGCCACAGCGATATCCCTTTGGCTGACTGGTTAGCGCACATGACCTTCACCTGGGAGTTGTTGGATCGAATCCCGCCTGGGCCCTCGTTGTGTACCTTGCCACATATTGTTTAATTAATTAACTGTATAACTTCTGGTGCCTTTCTTGAAGAGACTAAAGGCACCAGACTTTACAAACTAAACATTACTGAGACAAAATAATAGATGTAAAATACAAAATTACCACAAAAATTAAATTTCAAGTGAAAAATTAATCTTTTTTGGGGAATTTGTTGCAGATTTTTCCCCATTTTGAGTATCGGTTCATGGTATCGGTTAAGTTTAACCGATACCATTACATTAGACAGTATCGGGGCCGATACCAGTATTGGTGCATCTCTACTTTTGACCACTTTCTCGTGATGTGATTTTTTTTTCTTATTTTTTAACCGATTATATTTTATCTGTTTTTAATCTATATTCTTTTATACAAATATAAATTTGTTCTTTATACCTTCTCCTTTTATTCATATGTTTTATTTATTTTTAAATGTCATACTCTCACATAAATTTTATTTTTCATGCTTCAGTTACTAAATGGATTTCTTTTAGTAATGATTTGTTTTAATTTTCTTATTTTTATCATGTATTTGGTTTCTCTACAATCACGTAAAGCACCTTGAATTGCCTTCGTGTTGAAAGTGTGCTATAAAAATTAAATTGCCTTATTCCTCCATCAGCGGAGATCCATAGAACGGGAGTGATAGAGGAAGCCCACATTTTGCTTGTAATAAGTTTTAATCTGCGCTAAACGCTTAAATTAGAAAGTAAGTCTAAGTGGGTACTTGGATTTACAAACGCCTCCCAAGTGCTTCTGTGTTTTAACACGGTAGATTTCTCAGCTTTTTATTATTGTTTTATTATTAAGCCCAATTAAGAAGCACTTCTGAGGCGTTCGTAAATCCAAGAATATAAACATGGTAAAATTAAGGCGTTTGGGGGCAGATCAAACCTTATTAAAGGCGGCATTTCTGCTACTCACGTTCTACATATGTACGCTGATCAAGACTGGATGTATAAATACTGCTGAACGGCTCAAACTGGCTCCAAACTTCTCAGGGTGAGTGGAAAAAACATAAAAATTGCTTAAAATAAGATCCAGGTTGAAAAAAATCTGGAATTTCCCTTTAAGTGCAGAAATCGTAGCATTTCAATTCAGGGACGGTAACTCAAACTTGGAAATCGGAGCCGGCTGTAGGGATAGGCGAACACCCAAAGTGCCTCTGGCTGAAGGGGGTGCTGTTGGAAGCCCCCCCATCCAAAAAAAACAAAGAAAAAAAAAGGGGCGATATATGTAGAAAATCATAAATTATGACTATGTTGGTGATTTCCTATTTAATTTACCTGACCCTGTCCTGTGTATCTCAGGTTGCAAGTAGCACTGACAGATAAAGTGACATTTTCATCATGAAACAACCCCCAGACCATTAGTCCAGCTTTAAGAAAACTAGGAATAGAGGAAGAAAAGAAGTCCCGATGTAGAACGAAATTCTATCTCCAAACCTTAAACTAAAAGAGGTTTGCATCAGTTCTTGTGATCCTAGCTTAATAAAAAAAAATGTAATTATGATGCGTTAAAAGTCAAGCCATTATTTCAGCAAACCTCTGACCACAAGCTGTAGGTTTTGATGTATTATATCAAGTTATATTCACATTACCTAACCACATGCATTATACAAACAAGAAATGTTAATAGAAGTGTTCCGTATATTACTTTTAGAAAGTGGATTAATAAAGTTGTGTAGTGTTAAACCATTAAGTCTGGTGTTTAAGGTCCACCGTAGGTGAAAAAAAGGAGAACATTTTCGCCAAAAGACTCAGAAATTTAGAGGTTAGCCTCACATATTTTCTCCAAACTTCTCTGCCAAAAAGTAATACTCTGACATTGAGAGAGCAATTTTTTATGAACAAAATGGCTCCTTTCTTGGGTCAGAACCTCTTCTCCTGGGTTCAGACTGGCAATGAACGCCTTGAGAAAACAGCATACTACTTTATGAACTGTTTTTTTTTTTTTTTTTTGAAGCTAAGACCTGTCACAACATAATACACAGTCACAAACGCTGGCATCCCGTTTCAACTAAAATTGCCTAAACCGACGACAAAAATCCTCTTTCGGTATGCTTTCCTTACAGGGTATGTCACATCGACTGAACAGCTGTTCTGCTGGGAATGTAACATAATGTTCCCTGTATGTATTTAAAAGAGTATGTTGTAAATTGAGAGATGGTAACTTGAAGTTGCTGGGGACGTTCTGAAACAGTACATGCAGATTTCCAGGAAGGAAACCTGTGGGTTTCAAGTTATTATGGTCCTAATAATGGTTATTTTCTGCTGCCGAAACTCAGGTGAATTTTAAAACGGCAGAAACAGTGATTCATTCCTGGAGCGCCGTCGGTGCGTTTGTGGCAGCCAGTGTGTCTCTGGTGGCGCTTCCAGACGCCTCATCGTCTGCGAGCAACTGCTGAGGAGGAAGGGGATGAACGGCGCCCTGCGTTGCGTCGCTGTCCGGCTCCAGAACATCGCCGTTGTCCAGACACACGTTGTGCAAAAACGCACAGGATGAGACGATTTGAGGCGCGAACGCTGGTTTCACCTCCAAGGTGTTTGAAAGCGTGGACTTCCATCGAGTATTCATGGCTCCGAAAGCCCTCCCAGCCACGCTGCGTGCTTTAGAGTGGTGATGGTTGAAGAGCCGATGTAGGGGCGTGTCGACGGGCTCGGGGTAAGGTGTAATCAGGCTGATCGGGGCGTCCAAGCAGGGGTAGCTGTCATCGCCCAGAAGGATGTAACCAGGGGAAGGGTAGCGTCTGGCCCGGTAAAAGCTGCTGTTCCTCATGATTCCTGCATCAGGAACCGACCCTTGGTAACCAACGAAGATGTCCAGGAACCTTCCATTGGAATCAAAGATGGCCTGCATACTTATTGAATAAAACCCCTCCCCATTCAGATAATCAAACTGGTTCTGCTGGGGAGCTTTGATTCTGACATGCGTGCTGTCAATCACACCCACGACTTCGTTGAACGCCGCTGAACCAGACTGGTCCACGAAACCTTGTCCGACCTCTTGCAGGTCTTCAGTACGTGGGAAAGAGATGGCCAGGCTGAGGTGCAGCAAGATCTTCTGAGCCACCTTGTGGATGATGTGGTGGACTGTGGATCTTGGTACGTTGAAAACCCCAGATACAACACGGTAGGAGAGTCCGTGAGCCAGCCAGTAGACGTAGATCAGCACCTCCAGCTCGTTGCCCCAGCCGTGGTCCTGATCCTTCCGCAGGAGCCTCTGCAGAGCGTGCATGGCTCTTCTGCTCAGGTGGAAATCCTGCTTCAACTCAGACTCTACGTCAAACCACAGGCGGAGGATGGGAACTCTGTGGTTCAGTCTGCAGTATGATGATGGACGAACAGTCTGCAAAAAGAAAATGTTGAAATAAAACCCCTGGTGAGGGGAATAATGAATGATTTTAGTTTAATTAAACTTTTGTCTCATTTTCTCAAATCATGCACAAAAACTAATCTCAACCCACATTCAAATCTGTATTGGATGAACACTTGTCCAGGTTATTCTCTGAATTTGGTGCCTTTGTGTCCCACAGGTTTACCGCCAAGATTTTCATTTAAATCAAATCAAAAATATATATTTTAAAACAAGAAATAGAAAGATGTATGCTTCTTTGTATTATGTCAGACAAACTGATTTTAAAATGTATGTTTTTTAAAGTTTATGGGTTTCTAATGTGTAGAGGTCAGTCAAATAAGAATGTCTCCATTTACCAAAGATGCCATTTCAGTCATTTAAATATAAAAATGAATAGAAATTAACCAGAATTTTTCTCTGGTAATATAATAAATTGCCTTAAAATAAGAAACAAACAAATTATGTATCAATTAGCAATATTTAGTCATGTCCCTCAGTGTTGTACAACCTCCTAACAAATCTCTCCCTATGAAAAAATTATTATCTTATTTAGCGATAAAATAGCCATAAATATTATATCTTATTTCATTGACATCAGTGAAATCGTTTTCTGCTCATACAGGAATGAAAAATATTATTATACTTTCTGACCTATATACTATTTTCCTTTATCAACTCTGTTACATGCAAAATAGATATTTATCATTGTTTTTTTTAAATAAATAAAAATAAATATTGTCTAGAAAGAATATATTAATTTCTTGCTTTTCTCATGTTATATGCTACTCAAAACATGAGCTAATGTGGACTTAAATAATACTTTTAGCTAAAATCTTAACCCCATAACCGCTTTTACGATGTATTACGACTGAGTATTAGGACCGTTGTAAACTAAATTAAAATATTTTGGAGTAAATTACCCTCCAAAAAGTTAAAAGATTCTGAGATTAAAGTCACATATTTCCCAGAAAAATTCTCTGATGTCAAAAAGTAGCTAAATTGCGACTAAAGACTCCGGATTCAGAGATTAATTGCAGTTATTTCCCAGAAAAAAGCGTAATTCTCCGATTCAGAAAAGAAGAAAATTTGATAAAAGACTAAGAAATTTCTATGATTAAAGGAATACATTTTCGAAATCTAAACTTAGATATTTATGACACTATAAAATCAGAAAGTTTCAGAAATCAGAAATGTCTACTTTTCTGCATTGCAACAAAAATAATTACGTCTTTTCTTCCCAGGAAATATCTGAAATTAATCTAAAAATGTCTGTCTTTTAAAGTCTAATCTTAAGATTTTTGTGACAGAGAATTTCGGAGTTTTTTTCCTGTAAAATATGTGCAATTAATGTCGGAAATTTCAGTTTTTTGGGGTAGAAATTTACTCCACAAAAAAAAGGTAAAAAATTATATTTACATAATTATTTTTTTATAAAGGCCCTATACTCCAACGTACTGCTTAAAAAGCAAACAAAAAAATATAAATATTTTCCACCTGGGAGAATCGTACTAGCAGGTGTTTCATACTATTTCTTACTCCCAAACAGACTCACCAAACTCTGATCCGCCAGCAGCAGCATCAGCTGTCGAAGGCGTCTTCTTCGTCTCTCATGTCTCCGCTTCGCTGCAGATAACCGCAAAAAGATGGCGAAAGCGCAAACAGCGGAGAGGCGAGCGACAGAAGACGACACGATGTCGGAGCTGCGACATCAGGACGAAACACGCCGCGTCTGTTTACATGGAATGAAAAAAAGGAATAGCTAACTTCCGTGAGGGGCGTGGCCACAGCTGGTGGGCTGAACGGGACTGGTGGGATTCAAATTTGTGGGCGGGGCTAGCGAGCTCCGTAAGAAACAAGACAACCAGCAAACACTGCCACCTGCTGGAGAATTTACAACCATACGCTTGAATAACTTTCATTAAAAAATTAAAAATAATGTATATATAAAAATTAAGCGTGCATTTAATTTATGGTGAATAGCAATACAACGATCAGATAGTATAGTTGAAACATTTAAGTTTGAAATTTCACAAAAATAATATTAAGCCCGCACTGCTGTATTAAATAAATATATTCTTTTTTGGTCTTGTGTAATACTCTAATCTTAAATTTGTTTTTCTTAAAAAAAATATCTAATGGCTTTTACTGTACAGATTGTACATTTGTATGTTGTTTGTATTTTATGCATTGTTTTATTGTTTCGCAGCACCTTGGCTAAAATCTGTTTTCCTAAGTGTGCTGTATAAATAACGTGGAGTTGGAGTTTATTTAGTTGTAAGTAGAAAATAATCATAGTTAACAAAAACAAAGTCTTGAGAACACCATTCTGTGTGTAATTAATCTATAAAATTGTTTTACTTAAGAGGACTGTGTTACTGAAATAGATGAACTTTCACGTTTTTTTTTTAATTAGATGAAAGTTATAGAATTTACTTGTTACCATAGGTTAAAATATGTTTCAAATACAGCAAATATGCTGTAATTTATAGCTTATTGCAACCTGATGTATAGTATATCACTCCAGTGAGTGTGCAGTAATGTAGTGTTGCAATCAGATGAGTCATCTTTAAGTTTATCACTATTAAAATTATATTTTGGACCATAATTAGTATGTTATGATATTGGCAATATATGACCTCCCAAAAATGTAAATTAGTTAAATATAATTAAATAGATTAAACCTCATTTTTTATTTTCCTTAATTGAGTCTGTGTCGGATTTTTCAGTGTGAAGTTGTTTGGGTGGCACCACTTGTGTGGATAATCCTCGGAAATGGGATCCATAGGAAAGGTGGGATGAATCCTCTCTGCTATGGATCTATATCCATCTCAGAGTTAGCAACATTTTCAGAAAAAAAAAAAAAAGGTGAATATAGGAAATTAGAAGATCGGAGTGCCACAGAAAACCGTTACAGAACCTATGCAGCAGTCAGGAAACTGCTGTGTCACTGATTGTGACGATCTAATATGGAGTTGTCCTAAACAATGCTATCAGTGGAAATTCACCTTTCATCAACTTAACGAAGCCTAAGATTTTTTCCTAATTCTCAGTAAGATTTGGTTGGACCACTATTTTAAAGCAGGTTATATATTTCTTAAACGAACTGTTTATTTTAAAAGCCCCAGGACATTCATTGTAAATTAAATGAATTAGCCGAGAAATTAAAGATAATTAGAAAACACAAAGAAGAGTCAACACATTTTCTTCTAATGTGTATTTCAATAAATAAATACAGGAAAATGTAGAGTCTGTGAAGTGAGCAACAGAAGACCGCCAACATGCACCATAACTGTGTACAAAAGCTGTGATGTACAAACACGTCAACAAAACATCTCATACAGCTTTCAAAAAGGCGCTAGAAGCGTTTTACAGTGCAAACAGTCTCCTCGGTCAGACGTCTCTCAGCTAAAGCAGTCTTTATGGATCGACGAGGATACATTCAGCAGGAGGTTCTACAAACTACATCATCAAAAACACTGAAGTGACGAGCGATCAGATCTCCAGAACCGAAGAAAAACGCGTCCTGTGGAGAACATTACATTTTACAGACAACACTGATGGGGAAAAAAAACAACCCCAAAATACTTTGGGTGATGAAAATAACAATGACAACTGACACGTGAACTAACTGATCACCAAAACAAAACATGAGGACCAAACATTTTGTAGCACAGAAGCTGTGAAGTTTCCAGTCGGCAGGTGAGGAACAGCTTAAGGCTTCAGTGTTGTGGGAGCATTAATGGGAAATACGAAAAAGTTGAAATAAAGTGAAAAGAGAAGAAGGTTATACATAGGTTTAAGGCTTCAGGAGCACAAAGGGAGAAAATTAATTCACTTATTTTACATTTACAAAACACCTCATCCATTCAGTTCTGGGGGTTTCCCTTTAAAATCTGGGTGTTTAAATTATTTGTGATTTAAATCCTGTTGTTTCAGGTAAAAAAAAACAAAAAAAGCTAAATGTATGTCATTTCAGATTTTAAATATTACATTTTTAAACCTAAATTCTTTTAAAATTAAATACTAAACTTCTAATTTTTGTTTTTTATTAGCGTGATAATTTTACTGTTTTTTGTGAGTTTCGTTCACGAATAACATCAGTACATTTTTTTTAAATCCCACCCCAAAAATGTTTTAAATATTTTTTTCAAATATATTTCTTACCTACTTTGTAATTTAAAAAGCCCATAAACAAAACGGTTTCCTTGATAAACTGAAAATAAGACAAAAAAACCTTCTTTTTTTTAACTCGTTATAAGTTTTATACTGTTAAATACTGATTACATTTTTTCTTGGAAAAACTATTACTATTATTTTAGCAACTTCTAGAATTTTGAAAATGGACATTAAATGTGATCACCATTCTGCAAATCTATTGTTTTAATTATTTTAATGGTAATAAAAAAAAAATCTGCTTTTCTCAGTGATACAAATATTGAAAAAAAACCCCTAATGTTATGCTTTTACAAATCAGTTTCCTTGCTGAGAATTTAATCCCACTTTTATTTTTTCAACTTCATGACAACTTTCATTAGGTTAAAAGTGTAAATCCAACACATATATTATTTCTAACAGAGAATAAAAGGTGGATTATTTCCCAGGTGCGGTGATAAAAACGGCGAACGTGGATCCCGCGGTGTTCACCCTCAGTTGGTTTCGCATCGAGGGACATTAGAAAAGGAGGAGCCGTGTGACGCGTCAGTCGAAAAAAAAAAACAGACGACGGTCTTTAAAAGCACAACCTTCAGTCAAGGCGTCTCAGTGAGTAAAGCAGCAGATATTTACAGGAGAACAAACATTCATTTCCCTCTTCCTCCTGGTTAGAGTTCGGCCAATGCCCGTTCACGCCGAGGTCCTGATGCCAGGTCCGTTTCCACAGAGACGACCTCGGACTCGGCAGGGCGTTGGAAAGGAGAGGAGGCACTTCCTGAATGGCTGGTTTGTCTGTGGAGCGTCTGTCCCTGCGCCTCGGCCGTCTCCTGAGCGTCTCGGGTGAAGCAGGTGATTGGCTGCAGGTCTCCGTACGGGCACCTGGGGGCGCTGCTGTTGTGGCCTGATGGTGGAGGCACTTTGTAAAGATGCTTTGAGGTGGGGTTGGGGTCCAGCTCCGTTATGTCATCAAGATGGGCTTCTGCCTCACCTCCAGGATGTCTGCCACACAAACACAAAGAGATCAGCTGGAGAAAAAAAAAAAAATCACACCTTTTTTAAATCATTAAGAGTTTTTTTACTCTTCGCAGGTTTATCTGAAATGAGAATATCATTGAAGCATTAACTCATATAGATAATTCAAGTTAAACAATGAAACTCAGATAATTTAAAAAGTGATATATCCCAATCAGAAGCAGTTTTCCTCATGATTGCGTAAGAAATAAAGCAAAAATTCTGTGTTAAAAAATGATTTTACTGGTCTTAATGTGACATTGAAGTTATCCCACAACTGAATTAGTTTTGTTTTAGCAAATATTACGTTCATTTACTCACTTAAACGAGTTTAGAGCTACTTTGAGCCATTCAGGAGAGGTTTATATCCAGTTGTAATCAGCGTGTATCCATATAATGGCAGGCAATGGGGGCAGGATATTCGCCGCCTTATCTGCCCTAAAACTCCTTCATTTAACAATGTTTTGCTATTAAACGTTAGCAACAGTCTCCTGAGAGTAGGAAACGTCTCGAAGTGCTGGTTATTTGTTCTGTAACGGCTTGATTTAGAGGCCAGTTATAGTCAGCTGTAGTCTGAGCAGGACTTTCACTCTGCGCTCTACGGCGGTCGGTCAGACAGAACTTGATACTTCAGACATCAACATGGTTTGTGTTTGCGCGTTTCCAAATACACAAACCGAACGACCAGTCTGACTAAGTTCAGCCTCTACAGACTCCCTTCCTGCAACGTACGCAGACTACAGCTGTAATGGCGGACGGCTGCAACATCATTGAAATCCCAGGTTACCTTAAATTGGAATCGATTGGGTTAAAAGCCTGTAAAAACCCCAGAAGCTAATTCCGTAGGACCTCCAAGACGTTTTGAACTCAAAGGGGAAAATCGCTAATTATTCATAACAAAACATTGTTAAATGAAGGAGCTTTTGAGCAGATAACATCTTATTACATGCAGCAAATCTCCTGCGCCCATTATATGAATATATGCTGATCGCGACTGGATATAAACCTCTCTGGAAGGACTCCAGAAGGCTCCAAACTTCGAGTGAGTAAGTAAACCTAATATTGGCTAAAAATAAGGTACGAGTTAACAAAAACTCACATAAATTTTACTTATTAATTTAGGTAAAACAACTAAAAAACAAATTGATTGAGATGTTTCTGGATGCAGATGGTTAGATTCTCCTGCTCTTGCAGCTCTCCACCTGCAGATGGCGGCGTGTTGCTGCAGTGCACGTGCTCTGACCTGTGGTGATGCGGTGCAGCGGCAGCGTGACGTAGGTCAGGTGCGAGTAGAGCAGGAAGTAATCCTCAGCCCGGTTCAGTTTGAGCCACGAGCCGACCAGCGAACGGCCGGTTCCGGACAGCGAGCGCGAGCGAAGGTTGGTGGCGGCGTGAATATCTGAGGGGAATAAAAGCCGAGAATTCATGCAAACTGTTCCCAAACAGAAGCAGCTCCCTGCGCTGGAATCTAATCTGAATTAATTTACTGTCGCCCTCTTCACCTTCATCTTCCTCCTCCCTGAAAAACTCCTCGCTGTCGTTGGCGGAGTGGGACTTCTTCATCTCGGCGTTCCGGTTTCGGGGAACTTTTCTTCTCAGGGACGGCGAGAAGAAGGAAGGACGGTTCCTCTCCGGGGTCGGTGGGGTGCTGAAAGACGTCACCTGGGAGACAACAGCAGCGTTCAAATAACTCCTTAACAGCAGAAAGACATTAGATAATAGATTCTCTATTTTGAGCTCAGACTGTAAACCAGACACAAGTCATTATGAATAATTCAGTCCAACTGCATTCATCATTGATGCTGACCTGGTTTTATAACTCAGGACTTTCTATCTGCTTCCTGCTCTGACTTATGCTGTTTTCCAGTTAACCTTTCCGAGTCGGAAAGTCGGAAATCTTGCAGTTGTCTCGCGTCATTTCACAGTGACACGCCCCCTTTAGGTCGGAATATACGAGCTCCAACTCGGAGATCTGAGGGTGGACCGAGTAGAAAACAAAGATGGCTGCGCCCGTAGTTGAGATATATTTTCTTTTTTATTTATACTATGTTGGTCATTTCAATGTCGTTTTTAAATTCTCTTACACACTTGACAACATTTCTGCTTTAATCCGGCCACCAATTTATACATTGCACGGCTTGCTGTGCATTCAATACAATGTAGGGCTTTGTTTTTCATGCTGGTCTGCTGAAGATGCTATGTCGCTAACAACAATAATGACTTTTTTATTAGAAATTTTAAGTACAACGACTACAATTCAAAACAATCAAAATAACATATTACACAGATAAATCCAAAGTCCGTGTGGTTGTCATAAGATTGAGATTTGTAGTCACTAATATCAGCCAAACATAAGGAAACATTCAAAAACGGACAAAGTTGAACAAAAGAAAACAAAATAAAATAAAGACAGTTTTGTATAATTTAAACAGATTCACAAGGGGAGTTTGAGTGAGAGCAAAAACCTTCCAGATTATATAAACAACCTAAAGTGGATTATAAATTTGTGTTCTTTACAAAATCATGTAGTTTTATTGCATTTTTTTGTAGACATTTTATTTAAAGATCTCAACAGCTATTTTATTTAATTTTTTATATCATTATCAGGTGGGAGGAGTTTTGGTGCATCAGCATTTATGTATAAAAAAAACGTGTGTAATGATTACAAAATTGTTAAATGTGAATTCAGCTATTTTATATTTTGTATAATTCCAAACAGAATATCTTCAACCAATAAATTATTTCTATTAGTTTTATTAGAGTTAAACCACATTCATAGAAGAGATGTTTAGTTGATTCATTCTCTTGTTTGCATAAGTAAAATTTTTCAACATTGAAATTGAATCTAGTTTGAATAAAGTGGTTCGATGGGTAAATATTATTTAAAGTTCTGAAATGGATTTCTTGACTATGTGGATTGGAGCCCTTAGAATATATTTAATCACCTTATTATATTCAAAAGAATATCAATGACTAGCCTGCCCTCAAAGCGTCCATGTTCTTTATGATTCGGAGCGTAGTGAGACAAACTGGAACGCTTTAAGTGGGGAATTACGTCATGTTCTCGAGTATCCGAGACGAATGCAATGCAGCATACTCTGTCTGTTTTCAAGACTAGGCTGTATAATGTATAACTAGGCTATGTATAATTTTACTGAAATTACTTTTGTTGTAAAGATCCTTGAGATGACATTTGTTGTGAAATGGCGCTATAGAAATAAAAGTGAAATCAAATTATTCTCACCCTCTCATGCATGGGGGACACCTGGTCCTCCTCGGTGTTGCAGGGAGAAGTGTCACCCGTCGACACCCGACTGACGGCCATCTCGGCGTGACCTTTCCCCTGCGGCCCCTTCATCCTCACAAACTCCATGTTGTTGTACTTGTAGAAGCCGAAAGACATTCGCTGGGCCATCTTAGCAGCCACGCTCACCTGCAACGATACCCAAACCCATTCACGCACCACAAAGTACTTCATACACGCACAAATATGCGCCGTATGCGAGCTTCATAAGAGCCAGCTGCTAACATTAGCTCCAGCGGGTTTGGGTTGTGAGTCTCTCACCCGGTTGTCGTAAACCTTCCTGAGGGCCTCGTAGCGGATGGAGCCCTGGAAGATGACGCCCTGGAAGGTGTTGCTCTTATCGCTCGCTACCAGTTCCACACACACCATCTCTCCCTCTCCGACAGTCATATCTCTGAACACCTACACAGGGGGACGTGGGTTAAGAGGAGAGGTAAATCCAGATTATTATTACACACGTTTTGCTGCAGCAGGAACCGTCGGACATTGAGCATCAAAATAACGCTCATGGATTTTGGTCTCCTCCAGCAAACCTGTTTGACTATGATTTTAGTGAAGGAGCTTGGGAGTAAATAGACAGAAAAGGTTAGTGATGGTAATGTGAAGCCTTTTGAACCAATGAAGCTTTCAATCCAATTGTATTGGAAAAAGGTTAATTGCTCGACGCTTCATAGCTCTACGAGGACATCTGCTGGTGAAGGCATTGCAAATGTTTTCACAACCAACTGCATATGGTACGTTAGCCAGTTACTGGTTACAAATAACAGACTGAACCTACAAAACATAACAGTTTTTTTTTTAGAGGATGGCTTTTAATGGGATGAATCCGTAATTATTTAATTTACTTTTTGGAATTATTCTTTTCACACAGCTATCCATTAAATAATGTTTTTAAATTAGAAGGCGTAATATATTTATTTATCCCCATCTCCTTCCTACATGTAGCTAACTTTATGCCTGCTTTTACAAAATTAGTGTAATACAATGACAAAACAACTTTCTTTCAGAGTAAAAATAATTGAACATACAAAAGTCAAAGATTTCTTGCGAATAAAACATGTAAAGCCAAACTGTAAACCTATTCAAAATTTTGTTTTAACTAGGGATGCAACAATACCACTTTTTTCAAACCGATACAATACCGATACTTGGATTTAAGTACTTGCTAATACCGTGTATCAATACTTCTACTACACACAAAAAAGGCAACAAATTGGAAGAGAGGTTTTATTTTCTTTGTTTGTTACAACAAATGATGATGAATTAGATAAAAATAAAATATTGATACAAATGACCATAAAACTAAAATTTGAAGTGAAAAATAAACGTTTTATTATTGCAGAGTTTCCACATTTCTCGGTTCATGGTATCTGTTAACTTTAACCGATACCGATACCGTACATATGGACAGTATCGGCACCGATACCCAACACCAGTATCTGTGCATCCCTAGTTTTAACCAAATATTTGTATTAATTACAAAGACAGTAAAAATATAACTCAAAACCAGAACTTATTTAAATTATAATGAATGAGAAATGAATGAACTGACTAAAAAGCTCATGTCCATGTACGGCATGATGCTCAATATTCTACTACTTACTATAAAGGTACTTCACAAGAACATAAAAAATTTGATAAAGTTTAGAGAAAGTAAAACTCCTACATCTCAGAATGCCATTTGTTTATTTGTTTTTTTGCTACTAAACAACTTATCAGGGAAATTCTCTAAGCATCTCAATACCACAAACAACAACAACAATGCGACCTTTTTCAGGACTCTTAAAAGATTTGAACAAATGTCTGAAGCAGTCACGTGGGTGTGTGTTAAAAAACGGAGCTACAAACGTCATCGGTCACGTGACTATCAACAGATAAAACAAACTCCGTTTTTGTGATACAACATTTGAATTTCGAGCATCACAGGTAACATCACTAGAAAAGGTCAAAGGTCACACAGAAACGTCTGCTCCACCTTCAAACCATTGTTCAGCCTAAGAGGGAAACGGCACCGTCACTTTGGTTTACAGTCATCCGTCCAAATCAGTCAAGTCTTTGTGAAATATCAGAGGATCTTACTCGGAGTAAAGAAAACAAATTTCCTGTCTTTACTTTATTGTTCAAAACACATTTCATAATCATATCAAGGTCATATTTTCCCAATAAAGTTATAGGAAATGTGGCAAAAACCCCCAAAAAATACATAAATAAACCACTCAAATATAGGGCGACTATACTTTGAACTCCATAAATGAGGAATTTTAGTCCAATCCTGAAACTTTCTGTTTTCCTTAAAGAAGAATTTTGATTTTAACATACTGTATTTAAAGCATTCTTGCTCTTTGGTTAGAAAGAGTTTTTAAATTAAATTTCAGATCGGCTTTTACAAGTCAACCTTTACAAAAATTAATTTTAAAATGTCTGGAAATAATAATAAAAGAATCTTTTTTTATTTCAAAATTAAACTGTAACAATAGCAGTTCACTTTTAAAACAGAAAAAAAAAAAACATTCGGAGAAAACTAGTCCTATTTTCTTTAAAAATAAAATAAAAACAAAACAGGATTCTCACAAAGACAATGAAAACAAAGTTTATACCCCACTCCTTTTCCCCCAGTCAATTTAACAGATGAACATAGTTTTAGCGTGCCGTGTTCTTTGGCTCCTGTCAGACATTTGCGGCAGTATAAAGTACGTTTCTTTTGCGGTTCATCCGTAAATGCTACACTTAGGCTGGCGCCTTGTGAACAGCTGCTGCCCTGCACTGCAAGAACTCTCCCTCAACAATCTTGTTTCCAGCCAAAAAGTATATTTCATCTTGTTTTGAGACCTATATAAAAAGCAAGATCAGAATGTGTTAGATTATTAATCTTATTCAGAGAATATATGTCGAGTTTTGAGAATTCTTACCAAGTGCAATTGTCTGATAACCAAATCTAGTATCTGCCAGTGCAGTAAGACATTGCATTGACTAAGAATTCTCAAAATAAGACATATATTCTCTGAATAAAAGTAATAATCTCACATTTGCTACGAGCATAACACAACTACAAATTTGCTCCTTTCACAACTAAAGCGCGAAACATTTGCTGTAGTTTTCTGAAACGATAGCAAATAATAATAGTTTCCGCCAGTCCATCACCTAAAAATCTTTGTGCGGCACGCTAAACTTTTATGTTTATGTCATTTGAATTATCGTGGAAAGATGTGATAATCGATTTCACATTGCATTTATTCTATTTCAAAGCGAATCAGCACACCACGAGTTACTCACGTCTTCAAAGTTGTCGATCATGAAGAAGATGTTGGGGTAGCTCATCTTTGACTCCTCTCCTTTGCTGTCCATGGCGTGTTTGCTGGGAGACGCGAAAACTTCCTGGAGGAGGGAGGGAGGGCGGAAGGAAGGAAGAGAATGAGGATATAAAGAGGAGAGAAACAAAACTGGGATTTCTTCCTGGTGACAGCTCTGATTTCCTACCTGACACTTCTTCTTGTGGACGTGGATGTCTCCGGCATCAGAGCGCGTGCAGACGGCACACGTCACGACGTAGTCCAGCTGGAGGATGACGGAGATCGGAAATTAGTGGGTCTCATCAGTTTCAGAACCGTTGAAACGCTCATGGAATACCATCTTTACCTTCTGCAGGATTAGATTTAGGTAGACGCTTTCCTCCCAGTCTATGTCGGGGTCACCGAGGCCCGGAAGCTTCTTGGAGTCCCTCCTGTAGACCTCCACCTCCACCTAAAAATAGAAAACATCCGTCATCAGTGGTACTTGTAAAAAAAAATCAAAAAAAAAAAAAAAAATCGACAAACTGTGTAGGAATAAATAATATTAAATATGTAATTTCTGTCCCCCTGGTGTGAGATATGTCAGTTATTCCTTCCTATCAGACGATCTTCCGGGGTATTCCAGGTCTCCAAACACCAGGAAACTTATCCCTCACACACCTTTTAGTACACCAGAAAGGTCGCCATGGCTGCATCTGTTTGCGTGTGCAGAATGATGGGATGAAAAAGAAAGACGGATAAACAAAAAAGAGACAACAAGTCGACAATCAAGTCTCGGTTTTCCTGTTGCTTTATGGAACTGAAACTACCCTAAAAAAGGCAAGTTTTTTTAAAACAACCTTATAAAAAAATTCTGGATTTTTTTCCAAAGTACGATGGAGTATTAGGGCCATTGTAAACAAAACAAAATTATTTTGGAGTAAATTTCCACCCCAAAAGAGAGATTAGATTCACATATTTTCCAGAAAAAAACTCAGAATATCTCCGATGTCAAAAAGTAGCAAAATTACGGGTAAAAACTCAGGATTTCTGAGATTAATCGCAAATAATTTCCAGAAAAAACTAGGAAATTCTCTGTCATAAAAGTTGTAAAATTACAAGTTAAAAGACATAAATTTTGAGATTAATTTCTGATATTTTCTAGAATAAAAACACATAACTCTTTGATATAGGGAAGTTTTAAATTTGCGAGAAAAATAAAATAAATTTCTATGTTTAAAGGCATATTTTTTAATTTTAAAATTTTCTGACTTTACAATGTCAGGAATATCTTAGTTTAGACATCGAAAATGTATGCCTTTAATGATAGAAAACTATTGGTTTTTCCTCAAAAAATTTCTTCTTTTCTACATCATAAAATTAAGTGTTTTTCCTAGAAAATATCTGAAATTAATCTCAAAATTTCTGTCTTTCAATTTATAATTTAACGATTTTTGTGACAGAGAATTGCCGAGTTTTTTTCTGGAAATTATGTGCAATTGATTAAATTCAGAGTTTTCAGAATTTATCAACCACAGACTGATTACATGTAATTATGAGGGTAAAACGAATAAATAAATCACAGAATGCCTGAAAATATATATAAAAAACCTTCAGCAATTCAGCCCTAAACAAGGAAAATATGGAGAAAAAACGCACTCACAGTGGTTTGTAACTCGTGTCAGCCTGTTTGTGTGCAACTTTGGTAATAAATTAAATCTTAAACTTAAAAACTATCTACAAATTCAAACTGGCCGCTAAACTTAAAAATAGTTAAACACGTATGCACAGACAAAACTACATTTACGCACAGATCAGAGTTAGAAGTGCAAGAGGACTTTTCAAATTCAATTCATGTTATGTTTAAAAGCTACTCGAATGCTGGGTTATCAGGGTATTCTAATCACTTACTCTCTAAACTTGCTGCTGAAATGACAAAGACGTCTGTGAAAAACGAACATCAGGATCTTTTAATTCTATTACCAAGAATGACACTTTTTTTAAATGATAAATTGCTTAAATATACATGCATGGGCCAAAATTCATTTTGAGAAGTTCGATTGGTATCTACATTCTTGGGATGTAATCATAGGGCTGGACAATACAGAAAAAGAGCATATCGATAAAAAAAATAGTCACTAATCGATATCGATTATCATAAAAAATAAATAAATAAATCACATAAGGTAAAATCTATATTTTAAGTGCATCCCCAGTCATTTTGTTATTCTTCAATAAAATAATTTTAACTAAGAATTAAATTAATTAAATTTTCAAACACTCCTTTTTATCATAAGTAAGTTATTCACAGAAACAAACCAAGAGACCTGAGTAACAGCAGTAAATAATAAGAAAAGTAATATTAATCATTATATTATAGATATTTTTAATCATGTTAGTAATTTAAACTAAAGGTTTATTTTTATGCTTTTTGATCTTTTAAACATTTTATGACCCTTTACAATATTAATGGCTGAAACCGTTGGATTAGTTTGTCAATAAAGCTGATTCAAATTCACTTCAGCTCTTCAGCTGTAGGCTAAAGCTAAAGCTAACTAGCTACCCACCAGTGTTGATGGGCTCCAACACTGCAGCTCAGTCACTGAGAGCCGAAGCCAGCAGGTCAATCCAACCTCTGTTGTGTTTTTTAAGGCGTTTTTTCGCTTCTGAGGACCGGGAGCAGAACCGAGGGGAGATTTTAACAGCCACAGATGTTAGCAACGCGACGCGAACTGGGTACGTTTCCTGTGTCTCTCTGTAAGAGATTCATAGTGAGCCAGGAGAGGGGAGTCCTGCTTAAAACAGCTGATCTTAGTTTTATATTTCGTACATTATTGCTACGTTTAGTGTTTTAGTGCGTCGAGGATCGGTTCAAAACGGGATGTAACCTTTACCGGAGCCACTGAAACATTTATCCGGAGCAACGTCCTCCGCTGCTGCCTTGTTGTGATGTCAGAGCGCGGCGAAGCTACGGTGATGGTTCGCTTTGGGACTATCAAAAAATTATTTTTCAGCTCAAATCATTTCATCCTTTTTGTGGTTGGAAAAGAGAGAGGGGTAGCTGACAGAGCTGTGTGGGTCATTGTTAACGATTCGTTTGGAGTAAGTAATTATTTTTTTATTAAGCTGCCTGATAGGCTATAATGAAAAAATGAGGAGAAACGTTTTTTTTTCCATCGAACTTTTTTATCAACCCCATTTTTTTTCTATCTCACCACACGTCTATCGATCGATATATATTGCTATAAAATTATCACTGAGGTCTACTTTTAGACCGGTGTGTAAACGTATCTGTGTGCATCAGGCGATTCGTGCATACTTAATGATTTCCATGCGTAGAAGCTGTTTTGCATTCATAGTTAGTTTTCAGTTAGTGTGATTTGAAACAGTGCGTGTGTAAATGCATTTTGTACTTGTAATTTCTTGATATTTGTCTGTACATTAGAACACATGGTTGCCAGTAGAGATGCACGATCCCGATACAGTCTAATGTACATGTATCAATTAAATCTAATATTCAAAATGTGAACAATCTGCAATAAATTCACAAAAAAGGTTAATTTTTCAATTGAAATCTTATTTTTGTGGTAATTTTATATTTTGTCTAAGTTATGCTTAGTTAGTAAAGTCTGTTGCCTTTAGTCTCTTCAAGAAAGGTATAAGGTGGAAGTTAGATATTCAATTAATTCAACAATAGTATTGGGTATCGACAGATACACGAAATCCAGGCATCGGTATCGGGACTGAAAAAGTCGGATCGGTGCACCCCTGGTTACAAGTACCTGAAGTTACGCAAAAACATGTGTTTCGCGGTTTTCAAATCAGGTGTTACACATACAAGTGCTCAAAGTTACACACAAACAGGCTGACACAAGCTACAAGTCAGGTATTATGCGCACACAGTAATGGTGTGAGTCCATTTTCCCTCCATAGGAGAAGCTTCAGGCCTCTTAAACATGGCTGACGTCCAGCAACTGCTCCAGCTACACTAACATTTGATGAAAGCGTTTCCTTCTCTAATCGATGTGGAAGAATGAAACTGAACTGATCATCTTGTGAAGTTTAAAACAAGAAAATTAGATTTTTTCCTTCTGTGCATTTAAAATGTAGATTTAGAAAATTGCCGTTTAACTGTCTCCGTACTGCCAGGATGCGCTAACGGTTTAATTTCCGGGCGGCAGAGACGATTTTCCACAGTAGCACGTTCTTGACGACGCCATCAGTTGCTGCTAATCCATAATTTACTTTCTTCTGTCCGCATGGTTGGAAAGCTGGACTTCTTGTGACTCCGTGAGCAGCGAGGAGGTAGACGTTAGAGCAGAAGGAGGAGACCCAAAAAGGTGAAACTTCCGAGCCTCTAATACGATAACTGTTAAGGTCATAACGACAAACAGGATCTGTTCTCATGTTGGCTCTCAGCAGGTAAAGGAAAGCAGCGGATGAAACAATGCGAGAGGTTCTGGTGTGACCCCAGAGGCTTTATCGTCTCTTCAACACCGCGTCACAAAGCAGTCAGCTGTTCCTCCGTCCGAGGAGGAGGCAGAGATGAAAACTGTTACTCTTAACAGCGAGGGGGTAACCATGGGAACCGGAGATGGAGGGCCACGTGGGACAAAACTGCAGAAGGCAGACGGAGAGTCTGTGCTCTCCAAATGTAATTATGGAAGAGAATAAAGGGCAGAGCTGAATGCGGCTGCATTTAGAGAGACTCCAGAGTCGGCAGCTACGATCTCCGTTTACCTTTCAAGAAAAACAACAGCAGCAGCAAACCTCAATAACAATGATAAAAGACAATGATTTACATCACGAAATGCAGAAATTAAACCCGAACAAAGGGCCTCAAAAACCAGAAGGAACTAATACTTAATATCACTTTTAAAGAATGTATATATAGTTAGATATTTGGCCGAGATAAAAACCAACACAAAAAAAAACGCTCCCCCATTCAATCAGTATTTGTCCATCTTTGGAGTCCTGCGTTTCTCTTGGCTGCTGCAGAGAACCCGCCTACAGACCGGGAGATTAATATTTTCCCTTTTTTTGGGAACACGCCAAGAAATGCATTGCAGGCCGGATCAGAGAGGCGACGATGCCCTTTGTCTCTTCCGGTGTTCTTGCGTCTGGCCTTTTTAGAGGTCTGACCTGCGAATGGAAAACGACAGCAGCTGATATGGATTCGATCTGCTGCTGAATGAAAATCCAAACAGTTTTCTGTTGGGCTGATTAGGTTCGCTCAGACGCAGGAGCGTGATGCAGCTCGTATGATGGTCCCGACTGAAACAGAAACCTCTCAATCTGAAAAGTAATATTTAATCCGCTGTTTTTCTTTATATTTTTACTCAGAGTTTTTATCCTAATGATGAATAAAAGACCATTGATCTTGCTAGTTTCAGTCACCTTATTTGAAGTCAAGAAAATGCTTTCTAATGGTTTTCTTTCCAAAAAAATTTCTCTCAAGAAGATACCAATTTATGTCACAAAAATGTACGAAAAAATACATAGTAGCACAAATTCTTGAATTAATAAAGAGGTATGGAGGATTGAAAAATCTAAATAAATCCCCTGCTTGATATTTGAACTCTGCACTCCAGAATTTCATTTCACTCTGACCTGTTCAAATAAACTTGACCGAATGAAATAAATCAGCTATTACAGCCCTTTCTCCACCTCGATTTAATTTATGGTTTTGATGTTATATTGGTGTACAGTTTAACAAGGTTTTATATTCCTGTAGCTGCAAGCTTCCCAAAGAGGAAGTACAGATTTATGTTCCTCCAGCTGGAATCATCAGAGCTGTTTGAAGGGTCGATGTTTAAGGATTCGATGTTTAATCACAGTAAAAACTGCACATTGTTCTTGCCTTCGGATACATACTGAATAAGTCAGACAGCACTGAGATGGTTTCGGTCAGATTTGTTGTCTTGGACGTGATCAGGAACAACAAAAAAAAAACTGAGAATTTCAGCTGAAACCCTGAAACTGCTCTGGTTCTGTTATCTTTATAAACGCTGGATCAGACGTAAATGATGATTTCTAAAACATAAAACAGTGGACTCTTGGAACTGTTAATTGACACCACTCTAAAAACGCGTATAACTGCTTATTCTGTTGGTTCAAACATCAGATACTGCTTAATATGAATCAATATGCTCAGAACCAAAGAAAATAAATGGCTGCTTTCCGGCCACCAGCCAATAGTGTCTCTAGTAGCCTTTTGCCGAGCTTCCATCCTTCATTTCCTTTCTTATATTTTATAATATGCTGTAAAAAGAAATCTGAGAATAAGTTTAAGTTACGTTAAAGAGAAAAATCCTAGAATAATGAACGCTGAAGCATCTGGGGACGTCGATTTTGTAGTCATGCATCATATTCTCAATTACAAATAGGCGCTTACTTTGACTAGGCCGTACTAACATATAGTTTTATTTTAAACCAATATATACTGCTGGAGGATAGAAAATTGCACCAGACATCCAACTACAGAAGCTCTGATCCTGGTGACACTATTACTCTACGAAGACTATTTTCCAGGTTATGAAAGCTTTTTGTTTTTAAATTATATAGGATGAATGCTCTGTTTAGAATAGATCTCTGTGTAAAGAGCTTGAGGTCATAATGTCTGTCTGAATGAGCCTCACATCATGGATCTCAGTTGCACAACAACTCCGCTGATGAGCTCAGAAATCGTCCAGCTGAATATTTCGTCTCTTCATCTGTGACAGAGAAAACCAAGCTAAAATATAACCACTACGGATGTTCGATATTGGCTTTTTTACCGATATACTGATATAGCCTAACTCATAATTTCCGATACCGATATAAACCGATACCGATATGTGGGGACCCTCCCTCATAAAAAACAAAAACTACTAAACCCTTTTAGGTAACCACAATGAAATATCTTGTATCATGCATACTTGAGTTTTAAAAATTTATAAAATGTAATAAGTACTAGAATTTTAGTTAGGCAATTGAAAAAGGTGCCATTTTTATTTTGTCTTCAAAAGTAGCTGGAACATTTTCTCACACAGAGAATACTGACAAAGGCCCACCACTCAGGACAAATTTCTACTTTTAGAAAATCTAAACAACATTATACCTTTATAGCAGTGAGGTAAAGTGGAAACAACTGAAACAAGAATAAAAAATAAAAAACCAGCAAACATTTAAGCAGGGTCAATAATTAACCTACCTTTTGATATATTGAAAGTTGTCTCAAACATATCTCAAAAACTAAACCTCAAATCTGTCATATTTTTACATTCTGAGAGAGAAAAGAAGTAGCTGAAGAGTTTGATAAATAATGTGTGTATGGTGTGAAAAACCCATCTTATTAAAAAAATAAAAACCGATATTACATTTTAATGCTGATATCGGCCGATAATGACTTTAGGCCGATAATATCGGACATCCCTAATAACCACCCCTGTGATAAAAAACATCTGTGCAAATGTGGAATAGCAGATTTTAAAAATATTTTTTTTGCTGTAGATGAACAATTCGTCCTTGGTCACCTTTTTGCCCTCGCCGTTATCTGCGCCGACGTAGGCGGGCTTCCTGCGGACGTAGAACAGCATGTCGTCCTGCCGAGGCGCCCACTTCTCCATGAAGTACGTGGAGAACATCCAGGTCCAGAAAACGATGCGGTCATCTTTAAAACAGCCTGGATGGAGACACAAAACAGACGCAGTGCAGGGTAAAGAGGGAAACCGTAACACAGAGCGAAGGAGGTCTCACTGCAGCCCCTTTAAACCTGCCATCAACTTCCAGGGCTCTCCTTAAAAACATTAAACCTCATGAATGCAGATTGTTGAAAAGGTAATCAATTAAAATGCTTGATCTGCTTGTATTGTCATGTTGTTAAAAGCAGCAGAAGTCGTTATATTTCCTGTTGCAGGAAAAAAAAAACCTGGAAAAACCACAGAGGAAATGAAGCCGCCCCTGCAAAGCCTTCCTCTCTCCATCATTCACGTCTGCCTTTTGTTCAGATTAATAGCTGCTGAATTATTCACCTACAGCTCACTTATAAACCTCTCCGTCTGTGCTTTTATTTTGAAAAGACGACTAAATGTAAGGTTAAAAAAACTCTTAGAGGAGACAACATTAATGTTCTGTGTTTTAGACGTTGACCGACTGCCCTTCGTCGCCTTTAGGTGGTCGTCACCTTTTACAGGGCAGAGGCACCTGTCCTGTTGCCTGGCAACAGGAGGTAGGAGGTCGATAAGATGCTAACGGTGCTTATCGCTAAACCTGATCAGAAACACAAATTTGTGCTTTTATTAAAGAAAAAATGGGAGTAGGTTGGTTCCTAAAGGAATAAATTATCTTTCTTTTTCTCTTTCCAGCAAGTTTTGAGTTATTTGAATCAATAGAAATGAAATTAGAGGAGCAGTTTTATTAGAAATTAATCCTGTTTAGGTTAAAATAACAGTAACACTTAGGAGTGTAAAAAATGACGTGTACATGAAGAACAAGATTAGATTTTAAACAATCAAATGACCAGATATTCAATATTATAAACAAATGATTTTAATGTTGTAAATAATTGCTGGATATTTTCCAACATATTTGAGATGAATAATTTGAGATACAGAGAGTTTAAACCAGCCTTAAAGATACAGATAAAAAATGTTCTAATCTCTTTTAGGGTGATTATAAAATGAAATAAATACATGTCCACATTTATTCCTTACCATTTAATGGTATTTTAAAAATGATATTTAGACACTTTTTTGTTTTTATTGTGTTCATTTGAATAAATATACATTTCTCTATGTGCAAACAATGGAAATTACAGGGCTAAAGAAAAAAAAAAGACAAAAAAAATATATATATATATAATTACATACAGGCAATGTTTTAAAATAACCGTAATCTCTTCATGGGGAGACATGCATGGAAAACTTGCAGGTAGCAGCACCTAGGAGCCATCATGATCAGATTTCTGCTCTGTTCCTACTAATTCATGTCCCATAGAGATTCTGGAGATGTTTCAGATCTCATGACCTTGGATAAGGAGCGGGAAATCTAGAGTTTTTTTCTCCCAACAACATAATCTAGATTACGGTAATTAGCCAACAGATAGTCTGGATATTTGTTAATCAACTTCCTGTGTTTATCTCATAATAACTGCTTTAATGATTCTGATTCAACTTTGATTCTGAGGGGAAACAGTTTTCTCTGCATTTAACCTGATTATACTGTGGATTCCTTCGGTCAGGATTAACAGATGAAAAGTCTAGCAGCAGCTCAGGAGGAGACAAACCAATCCAACCCAGATTCCAATCCCTGCAACAAAAGTTTGGGTTGTTTAATTTGAAATCACAGACAATTAGGGTGAGTTGAACCTAACACAGGATTAACTTTATCTTTGATCTGTTTGGTTTTAATTAAAATCACAGGAACATCTGAGCTTCTGCAGAAGAAAGTCAAAGCGTGGGGATTTCTTCCAACAACAACCATCAGAGCTAATTAATGATAGAGAAATGCAGAGATTTTACAGCAACTGGGACATGAGGGCTTGTAAAGCAAATTGGGATCAAATTTATAAGAGCAAAGCAGGAAATATATTTATTTCCAACAAATGTATATTTAAGTTAATAATTACTTCTTTAGGTTGTTAAATTAAAAGAAAAACAACAAAGAGAAGTGAAACTCCCTGACCTTAAAGTTTTTAAGCCTAAATCAATCCTCCAGACTGTCAGCAGAGACTTAATTCAAGTTGTTCTCACCTCGAACAACACAAACAGACTGATGAGTTCAGGCTGGAGGCCCAGCAGGGCAGAAGCCGCCGCTGCTGTGTTGAGGAGACGACCTCTGGCCTTCATCCAGTCACACTTGGCAAAGAGACACGAGCCGGTCAACGAGAGCTGCTGCTGAACGGAGCAGGAAGGAGGTGCTGTGGCAGCCAGAGGAAATCCAGTAACTCAAGGTCGTCCCGACCAAGTTCTGTCGCAAATTCAGAGCTGCAGCCTTCACCACAAGGGCTCAGTCTCCTGAAGCTTCAACGCTGCTTCAATTTGAGGTTTTAGACCATTTAAAAAGGTTGGAATCCAAAATAAAGCCCGATTCCATGTCACTGGGAACAGATGAAACAAATAACTGGACTTGTAATAGATTAGATGTTGTAGGTGGCAAATATTACAAAGTCCAGTTAATGATTAAACAAAACCACAGAAAAAGTAACTGTAAAGTCCAAAAGTTATTTAATGAGAAGAAACATCCAAAAACGCAAAACTTCTTCTACCAGAGTTTCACACCTTCTTCACGTCCTAATTTGACTTTAAGGACAGACATGAAGATCTTAAAAGCCCAGCTACATTCCTTAACTAATGATTTCAACCTCTGGATCCAGAAACATCATATGCAGCATTTCATACACTCTCTGAAGAAAATAAAAACCTCAAACTACATTAACACCCACCTATGAATTAATATATTTTTATATAGAAAGCTGGTGAAGCCTTACGAAAACCAAAAGCGGCAAGCTTCAAAAAAATTATCCAAAATTGGGTTCAGATGTGATCGTGGTTGTGTTTTTGTCTGCTGTTCTGCACATCCTGAGCGTTCCTGTTCTTCTTACAGACAAGTCCTGCTCTATTTATAGCTGCGTGATGAAACAGCAGCATCACACGCCCCGTGAAAGTGAGCTGAATCAACCCCCAGCCACGGGACGCGCCGCTGAGCTGCACTAAAAGATGAGGAACGGGATGATGGGAAGGGCCGTTGGATAGATTCAACTGTGGAGGCATCCATTAAAGGAACTACACCCAAAACACTCCATCCATTGACATTTACAGGCCAATAAAAGGTCAAAGGTGAAGAAAAACTTGAGCCATGTATTAATTCTCTGTACTGAATACAGAAAGAATAACCAAACCCACATGGAGGCTTTATAATAGTCTTAAATTGTAGAGGGCAATATAAAAAGGTATAAGCTGGAAATTATAGAAAGTGCATACTTTTACCAGGTAAAAAAAGAGGATAAATACTGATGATTGTCTTTATACTAGAAACTGCTTATTTAATGTGTTTTTTATTTAATTTAACGGAAAATAAATCCGTTGAACTTTGAAGCGTTTTAAATTCAAATATGTGCAGGTTTCTTGTTGTGCGATATTTTATTAATAAATAAGTAAACATGAAAGTAGAGAAATGTTGATCTTTATTTTTATAACCCTTTGCATTTATTTGATTTAAAATATCAACTTTATGTTGCGAATATTTTTGTGTTGCATTATGCTGAAAAAAAGATTTGAATAAATTATAACGCAGTAGTGCTAGGTATCAATTTAAATGTATATAATCGATTCGATTCCGATTCTCAAGAGTTAGAATCAATTTGATTTGATTCAATCAGATCCAGTTCGATATTGAAATGGGTTGAAACTGTTTTTTTTAAACTGTTATCTTAATTATATGCCTGAAATTGAATGACTTAACACTGGGTGAGTAACAGTTCACAATGGGAAACTGTATTAACCATTTCAGACACAAAACTGAAAACGGCCGGCTGAACTTTTCCTTCCTATTTCAGCTGTAAAAAGGGCAAACTATTCTAAAAAATGAAATAGATTTTTTAACTTGTGAATCGATTCAATTTCTACAAGAATCGATTCAGAATCAATTTTTTGACTTCAACACAGCACTACAAAGGCAGAGATTACATAAATTTAACCAAAGGTAGTCAAAGATTTTGACCATGCCCTACCATGATTACGCATTTTGATGATGTCATAAAGCAGTGCCCACATACTTCAGATACGCAAGGATGATAAATGGTGTTTGTCTTTACTCTACATATTGCAAGTTAAAAGATAGTTTTTAACCAGATATGTGCAGGTTTCTTGTTATGCAATATCAAATTTATTAATAAGTAACAAGGAAAGCAGATATTTTTGAACACGATTATCAAAACATTTAGCTCAGAAATATTGATGATAAGCACTCACTTTGATCTGAATATAAAAAAAAACAACACATTTTATATATGTATATATATCACTACCGCAAATGCTTTACGGTACGTTCACACCGAACACGATAGACGCGACCAAAAACATGATATGCTATCAGTGAATGCCATCTGTGTGTATTAAGACGACTGTTTATAATATTTCTAGTCATACTCTAAAGGTCTACCTCATGAAGTCCTGATTTAATTTAATTTATGTTCTCAGTGTTTCCAATGATAGCATGGCTGTGGTGTCATATCAGTGTATGTTTTCTGTGTTTGCGGGTATCAAACTGGCGTATGAGGACCACTGTTGGTAATCTTTGCAGTGATCATCAGAAGGTTTATCTTTTAAACTCCTTATTTTGTTTTATTTAGATCTGGTTTAATTCTGGTATAGAACCAGTTCAATATTTGTGTATAATCCCTGCAGCTGTCAGACTCCATAACAGGGGGCAAAATCCGGACCGCCATAGTCATTTATGTGGCGCTCTAAACTCTAGAGAATTTTGTCAATAGAAAGTTTAAGTTGTATTTATTTGCACCTAAATAGTATTTTGTCAAATCAAATCAGTGTTTCTTTAAATAGTCCTAAATCACAACATTGTGAAAAGACGTCCAGTGTTATTTAATTTTTCGTTTTGTAATTTTTTTTGTACTTGTTGAATACAGAGATAGGTTTGTTAAAGATAGTTTGATCCATACTTTTGGCATTAACCAGCCCTTTAATGAAATTTATTACCTTAATATGTATGGGATTAATATCCTGCCATGATTCAAAACTGAAAATAAAGTTCTGAAAGGTTGAAAATAAGTGTTCGAAAACTAAAAATCGTAAAAAAAAAAAAGTTTTGCAAGATCGAAAATAAGATTTGCAAGCTTCCAAAATGTAAATAAATAAATATATCTCTGCAAATTTTATGTTGTTTTTGAGATTTCCTTTTTCAGAACTGCAAAAAGAAATTACGATGTTGCGCAAACAATTTTCTGAGTTTCAAATTTGTCAGTGTTCTCCCACTATTTTAGTTTGTTTTCCAGGTTTGATACCTTGGAAATGGTGATCTGAAAACTGTTGTGCGAATGTGTGAAAAAGAGTTGTGAACCTCTAAAAACAGAGGTTTTCAGGGTTGCAAAGTGGCAAAAAAAAATCTCTGCAAACATAATTTTGTTTTTGAGTTTTCCTTCTTCAGAAGTACAACACTCTTATGGTCTCGTGCAATAATTTTTTCAGAGTTTCGAATTTGTCAGTGTTCTCCCAGTGTATAGATTGTTTTCCAGATTTGGAACCTTTTAAATGGTGATCTGAAAACTGGTGTGTGAATAGGAGAAAAAAAAGATTTGAAACTTTGAAAACTGAGGTTCAAAAGGGATAAACTTGCTATATTACATTACATTTGCACACCTATTGCAGACTTTTTTTCAGAGACTAGTTTAGAACACCCACTTTACGGAGATACGCCCACACTACAATGTACAATCTACAATGTAGTCATGAAAAGAAAGAAAACTGATTGAATGAAATGGTGTGTCCAAACTTTTAATCTGAATTTAACATTAGTTAATTTTCATTAACTAATTGCAGCATGCCAATCCAATGTGTAAAAAACCACTCTTCCAATGCAGCATCTTAGGTATGTGAAGCAACCAGAGGACATCAAATTTCACGTATACATGTCCCTCATGGCTTTCCGTGCATCCTGCACATCCTCTGCGCTTTCGTCAGCAGAGCTTTCAGAGCAGAGCTGCGTGACAACGCTGACAAAAATCACGCGAGTCGCAAGCTTGCAACTGTGTGGGCGTATCTCCGCAAAGTGGGTGTTGTAAACTAGTCTGGAAAAAAGGTCTGCAATAGGAGTGCAAATTAAATGTAATATAGCAAGTTTCTCCCTTTTGAACCTCAGTTTTCAGAGTTTCAAAACTTTTTTTCTCCTATTCGCACACTATTAATCCCATAACTATGGCGTAAATGGAAATGAGTTTGACAGGCGACTGATTTAGAGGGCGACTGTGGCTCAGTGGTAGAGTAGTTGGCTTGCAATCGGAGGGTCGTAGGTTCGATTCCAGCTTCCTCCAGTCCCATGTTGATGTGTCCCTGGGCAAGGCACTTAACCCCCAAAATCTACATTGTCCTACCGAGCCATGTTGGGTGTCGGTGTATGAATGCGAGTGTGATTGGGTGAATGCGGCTTCAATGTAAAGCGCTTTGAATGGTCAGTAAGACTAGAAAAGCGCTATATAAGTTCAGTCCATTTACCATCCATTTACCCTTGCTAGAGTATATCAATGTAGTTTTGAGGTCATATCGTCCAGCCATAGTCTTAAGGAACTTATAAAGTAGCTTTGGAGTTCAACAAATCCCAGTTTATTACTGGAAGCAGCTACAGAACAATCAAACTCCCCCCAACTGTCACCAGAACCATATCAGGTCTCGTTTTGGACGGAGGAAACCCAGAATGGGCATCACTTGACCTCCCTGACTAATGCGTGTAACCCATTTGTCCCCTCTCTCTAGTGTTCAGGCTGAACAGATGAAGTCATGTGATGAAACTTCAGGGTTGAGCAAGTGCTCTCCATATGTTTCACATGACCGGCCTCAAGTTTGGAGAGAATAATACAGAAAAGGTCACACAGATCAGGGCGTCTCGCTGCAGGACAATGTTAGATGATTTCTTCAAATCCATGGGTCCACATTTCCTCTCATTCCACTTGGATTCAAACATGACAATGAAAGTTATTTTCCTGCTGCTGTTATTCGTCTGCTTTTCGCCTCCTCCTCTCCCAACGAGTTCGACCCAGATCTTGGCAAACTTGACGGAGGATGCCCCAGTTCCTGAAACCCGCCTGGAGGAGATCTGAGGCTGCAGGAGGAGCCCAGAGCGACTACGCACAGCTGTTTGAATCCAATTCAGATGTTATTTCTACACCCTGGTGCTTTCTGAAGGTGCAGATCTATACTTTCTGTCCATCTGAATGATTTATCCGAACAAAAACAGACTGGAGGGTTACAGCTGAGGTGTCCTTCTGCCCTGCGGTCAAACATGTCCCAACATTCATCCGCTGCCTGACACCTAGAAAATCTACATTTCTGCAGAGACTTCTGACTCGTTAAATATTCAGCAGGATTCATTATTTGACTCTCAGAGAGTTGGGCTATTTTTACTGCACAGAACCAGACCTCAGCAGACGAGCGAGCGTCTGATGTGATTTATTCCCTTCGTCGGAGAACAACAAGCTGGTGTCGGTGTATTTATAGGCGCCAGCAGCGTTACGAGCTGCTTAAACCTGAATCGATGAAGTTCATCCCTCCAATTTCCTACCAGTCACAACTGGTATCCAAATGTTGAGGAATAAAATGAGTGCTCAAACCGTTGCACTTATAAATTTCCTAGTCGGTTATTGGTCCTTTACAGCAAGGTTAAATTCGGAAACAAAACTATGAATGCAATCTTCACATTTTGTCACATTAAATGCCACCAACTTTAGTGTTTTATTTATGTCTGAGGTGATTAGACCAACAAAAAGACGGGCCTGATTGTGTCGTGGAAGGAGATGTTATGTATCTGGGGTCTCATTAAAACTAACGCTGGACTACACGACCCTCACTGTGAAACACGGTGATAGCTGTGTCATGCAGCGGAGAATGCTTTTTGTTCAGGAGGGATGGAGCTGAAGACATGGACATCACAGAGTTGAGATACGGATGGAGGTTTAGCTTCTAAACAGCCGGAGCTGCTTTAAGAAGAAGCAGACATTTTAGTCTCCATTTCCACCCATTTTTAAACACATCTAAAGCCTCAAAAACCCTTCTGCCAAGAGGATGAAATAAAGGTTTAACGGGATCAGTCAGCTTCAGTTTTTAGATATAAAACAGCACAACTAGATGTTGAACCTACGAGCTAAAACATATCGACGATTTAATGTCTGAGACGTGATTTTAAAATCCGTAGATGGAAACTTAAGAGTGCAAATATTACCAGATACAGAAATGACTGGGTCCCCATTGTGTGATCCAAGTAAAGGCCTGAGTCACTGTTGGTAATTTGCTTTAAGAGTCCTGAATCAGCAGTCTGCAGAGGATCCTCCAATGACAAGGAGTACACTGAAGAAAAAAAAAAAAAAAAAAAAAAAAAAAAAAAAAAAAAAAAAAAAAAACACCAGGTGCTTCCTTTTCTGAAGTACTAAAGTACTTCTGGTAAGAACTGCTTTCAACGGTCAGGCCTGCTTCAGCTACAACTTTTTGAATCAGGCGGCACCAGATTCATTTACTGCACATTTCAGTCGGCACCTCTGGTCATCCCAGCGTTGACCATCTGGTCCTGAAGGTATGTTCGGGGCGTTACCCTGCTTCAGTACTAAGGGGCAAACTCCGCTTGCAAAAAGTGAAGCCAACCAGGAAGTGACAAAAACTGCAGTTCCTCCCTCATCCGCTGGGGGCTGGCTCCAAAAAGGAGCAAATTCCCATTGAGTCCAATGTTAAAAAGGCCAACTTTACAGCAAAAATAAACATGTTTACAGCCTGGTTCAAAAAACCATTTTAGGTTAGATAGTTCAGGTTTACCATCATGACAACTCTAAGGGGGGTGAATTTTTTTTCTAACTTCTCCGTTTATTTGTAATTTAATCTTGAAATTATGAATAATTAGTGGCGTGTCCTTTTGATTGACATGTCCTTCTAGACCAGGAGTCTGCAACCTGTACCATCCAAAGAGCCGTTTTGCGCTTAATCCAGATAAATAAAACTCATTCAGAGCTGCAAATGTAACATGACCTTTAGAAAAACTTAATTTTGGATTTTTTTATAATAATCTACTGGAGTAATATGTGTTAATTCATAAATAGGTACTATTTTAGGTAGGTACTATAGTTACCATTGAAATGTTAGCGTAAAGAGGACGGATTCATTTTCTTCTGAGTTTTTGACATTTGTGGCAAAATTATCTAAAAATGCACATAGTTTTAAACCTAAATAGCAGATGAAGTATTGTTATTTTAATGTCATTCTATCACAGATATAGATTATACTTATATAACAAAACGCCTGCTAAAACCTGAATTTATTATTGAAAGAACAGAAAAAACATTATTTGGTATGTTTGGTGCGAGAGCCATTGTGGAAGGTCTAAAGAGCCACATGAGGCTCCGGAGCCACAGGTTGCAGAACCCTGTTCTAGACTAACGCTGGTGGCTAAGGGTGGCTAACTGTAGCTAATGGTGGTTAACTGTAGCTAATGGTGGCTAACCGTAGCTAATGGTGGCTAACCGTAGCTAATGGTGGCTAACCGTAGCTAATGGTGGCTAACCGTAGCTAATGGTGGCTAACTGTAGCTAATAGCTGCTCCATAGTCTGCTGTCCCCCTCTGCTTGCAGGGAAGCTCTTCACAGCCTGGGACAAATGTAAAGACTTCAGTCATTTGGTGTTTCTGAACTCCACTATCAGTTGCCTCTGCAGTTTTTATTCGGTTTTGGATGTAATCTGCAATTATTGGACAAAGACGGTTTGCTGTGGTGTTGATTACAGTAACAGACCGTCCAAGAAGTTTATGCTTTGGGGGGAGGCTTCATACCGGTTGATGCTTCACTAGTTGTGTGTGTGTGTGGGGGGGGGGGGGGTTTGTCAGGTGGCCGAGAGGAATGTTGTTCTGGTCGGAGCTTTTATCTCTTTCTACATGCGAGTTGGAGCTGGCAACCGGTCGGGTAGCAGCAGAGCAGCAAAGTTGGCAGAACCGAGAAGCCGCGGCATCCAGAGCGGGAGACGGCTAGATCAGGCTGGAAGACTACAGAGTTGGATGGAATGGGATGGAATAAGTTTAACAGTTTTTTTTTGTTGCAACGGATAATGTAAATAGTATGAAACACCTCAACAATAACAGTTCACAACTTAAAACTACCAAGGGAAGTCATCTACATTCATGTGGGAGGGGATTAGGATGCTGAGCTAAAGTATAAGTGAACTAAACTTTAAATGAGATTTTAAAGACGTTGTGCACTACTTACACAATAGTATCTTTCCACATTTATTAGTACAAGCCTTGTGTGTTTTGTTTTTTTATTAGTGGAAGGTATTTAAGAAGCCCTTAAATCATACACGTTTACTGCAGAAGATATCAGTTACTGAAAATGATTGAATGACAATTTATTAAACACAGCTGATGGAAGGATTTTAATTTTTGGGATTCTTTTTAACTCCTTTTTCTGCCATAGAACACAATTTGGTGTAAATATTTCAGAGGTCTCAGGATATTTTGCATCAAACCGTGCTGTTAAATAATCCGTTTAACTACTTTTGTATAAAACAATAATAAAACAAAAAGACTAGTTTTTACATCTACGGTGTTGCGGCAGAGCAAACGCTGCATCTTGTCTGAGAACTCTCAATAACATGCAAATCAGAAAGATGCTTTTGGGAAGAAACAGAGTGAGTTGATGAATTTAAAGAACGCCTCAGAGTGCAGAGGATGTGGCGTTTTTCCTGTCTTCATTCCAGCTGACGGCGGGGTAGCGCGCTCGGGTCGGTGAGCTGTGATGAAGTCATTGCTTTTTTAAACAGAGCTCTATTGATTTATGCATCACAGCAAACGAACGGCACCGACTCTCTGCCTCGGCGGCTGATAAAACGGGGCAGAAACACCAAACAAACTGCACAGCTCACACTTTTCTATCAGCTGCGGGGGGTGTGTTTGCGTCAATTCAGGACATTTGGATCAATTCATACTTTGATAGTATAGTTTAGCTTCTTTAAACAGCCCCCATTAGCCTGGGAAGAAATACTAAGATCTTCATAAGGAATTCAGTTATAAAAAGCGGCACATGGAAGTTTTTATTTTCAATAATAATCTTAATTTAGACCAAAAATATATATAAAACAGAAATCAGCTTAAGTGATCTAATAAAATCTAGTTACTTATTAAGTCTTATTCCATCAGTAAAGCTTCAAATTATCATTTTATTCAAAAAAATAAAATAAATAAATCTTCAAAAAACACATTTTTGGATCTAAATATAAAACCAGGAGCTCAAACGGTCTCATGATTCCAGCACTAAACGTCACACACTGTTTTAAGTGATTACTCTGTTTGTCGGTGTTTGGACTGATTGTTCAGAAATGTGACCTTTGTGCTGTCGAGCTCCTTCTGTTTATGCGACGTCTCCCTAAAAAACTCGGTTCTGAGTCGCACACAAGGGCAAGCCACACTTCCTCTGAATGTTATGGTTAGTTGGTAAATGGTTCTGTTTACGAGTCGTTATTTTAAGCTTTATATTTGACTCTCACAGCGCTATAAATCAGTAACACTGTATAATAACACATTTAGGCAAAAAATATGATAATTTTGTTTCTTTTTAATTTGAGTTTAAAAACATATTAAAAAGTAGAAAAATACATATTTTTAGAGAGAAATAAACAGATAAATCCCTGAGGTTTAGTTGTAATACGGTTAAAAATAACGCAGAGCTACAGTTTTTTCCACTTTCTTTTTTATTTCTCCCATCTTTTTGCTTGTTGCTGCTACTGAATTTGCAGAAAATGTAAAAGGAAACGTTTACCAGATTGAGTTTAGTTTACAATGACTTCTGTATGTCAGCGTCTCACTGCGGGTTTCCATTCTAAAGTCGACCGTTTTTAAATCTCTGAAGTTTCCCCTTTTTACCAAGGATCTGAAACCCACCAGAAACAGAACTCCAGCGACAAAACAAACAGGAACGAACCACAAGATTTTCCACTGACGCCAGATTAAAACAAACATCCGTAATGCTTAAGTCAAAGAACTCAACACATCATATGGAAGTAAGAGCTTTGCTTTCTGAATAAAGAAAAAAGGCGATCGGACACCACATACAAGTTTTATCAGACAGTATTGTTGGATTCAGAGAATGTGCTTTTAGGTGAACATTAATGTAATTTGCGTTTCAGGTTTGGACGCGTGCATAATTTAAGGGAAGGCGCCGTCAATGTATTTTAGTTCCCAGCACATGAAATCCCCAATCCCACCCTAAAAAGTTACGAACCAGTTGTTTACCTGCAGTATCACTAAAAGTAACCCTTTTAGGTAAAATATGTAAATCTTTAATCCTTGCACTTTTATTTTATTAGATTTTTCTTTTTAATTCAGCTGTTCAGGGTGCCTCCATCTTGTTGACAGCTGGGCCAAACTGTGGCATGTTTTCAAGTCTTTGGTGCTATAACCTCATAAATGTCACAAATCCAATATTTCTGCCATCTATTTAAACTAGTTTATGCAGTTCTACCTCTTTCTTTGCTCAATATGATATCATTTTAGCTACTTAGTGTATTATTGTTAGTTATAAATACACCCAAGTCCAACTAGAAACTACTGATCAGGCCCATAATCTAGGTGTAATAATGGACTCAGAGGTCACTTTATGTGACCTCCAGGGTCACATAAAGGCAATAACAAGGTCAGCTTTCTATCACCTAAGGAACATTTCTAGGATTAAACGACTGATGTCACAAAAGGACCTTGAAAAACTCATTCATGTGTTCATTTTTTTCATTAACTACTGCAAAAGTACCTAAAACGTAAATCAGACAGCTGCAGCTGATCCAGAACGCTGCTGCTGGCATCCTCACTAGAAGCAGAACACAACTCAGTCCTTAAGTCCTTACAATGGCTTCCTGTAGCTCAGATAATAGACTATAAAATACTCCCACTAGTGTATAAATCATTGAATGGGTTCGCGAAAAACTATGCTGAAGACCTGCTGTCTTTATACCGACCCCCCCAGACCACTCAGTGTCCTCTAACTCTAATTTAGTAATAATCCTTAGAATCAAACACTGAGAACAGGCTTTCAGTTTCTATGCACCCCCTTATCTGGAACAAAACTTCCTGATGACTGCAAAGCTGCCAAAACACTGAGCTGCTTTAAAGCAGAACTTAAAAACAGATCGGGTTAAAGCTGCCTCTAAGTAAACTATTATAATTGCACTCTAATGTTTTCTTTTGATTCTCGTGTTTTATGCTTAATTGCAGTTTTTAATTTTCATACTTTTATGCTTTTTTGTTTTTGTCTTATTCCTAATTGCTGTTTTTATGTTCTTTGCTTTTATCATATGTTTTGTTTCTTTACCATCGAATCATGTAAAGCATCTTGACTTAGCTTGTGTTGAAAGTGTGCTATACAAATAAAATTATGTAGTACCTTCAATGTGTTGTATGTAAAAGGAAATGAGTCCCACACCTGGGAGTCTCTTAAAAACAATGTTAAAGCCCAGCATACAATGTGAGACACAGAAAGTTGGAAACAAACCTGGACAAAGATAAACAGTGAAACACATTAAGCGATTAGAAAGCCTACTTGGACCCTGATTGGTTGTCCTATTTCAGAAATAAATCGGGACAAATAGGATGTAAAGTGGCAGACACGCATCCAGCGTTTCCCACAATCGGCGTCAGGATCACAGAGGATCAAACTCACCGAGTCCGCTTATCTCCTGTCGGCTGTTAAGTCGGTTCCTCTCATCGGCGATGGCCTTCAACATCTGCTGCAAGGAGCCGTCCAGCTCTCCGTTCTCCTCCTCCGCGGGCCCGACAGCCTTACACAAACCGGGGAAGGACGCCATCTCTGAGCTGGGATCATGACAGTCCGGGCTAAAAGCAGCCCACGGTACCGGTTCACGGCAGCTAACTGACGGCAACAAGGAGGACCAGAAAAGAAGGGGGACACCGGGATACCCCCCGATTCTTCTTCAAATCCACTCCGGAGAATAACTCAATCTTGGCGCTAAGAGGCCGCTGGAGGTCAGGACCGGTGCGCTTTTCTGCGGTGGCCGGAGAACAGGAGACAGGTCGGTGTGTTGAGGGAGATTCTGCTACTTCTGTTGTTCAGATCAGCTGGAAACACCCCTCGCTCTTCCGGTAACACGAAGGCCTTAAAGAGACAGGGCAGCTAAAAAGCCCCGGAACGCAAACTGAACGAACAGCACGCAGAGGTGTGGCAGAACATTATGTTACCCGTTTAATTCAGGTACACTTAGGGTTGGGTCCGCCTGACCGAAAAAATAAATAAAAATATCAGCAGGACTAAATTAAAGAAAAATACATTATTTTAATGCAGCTTCAAAATAAAAAATGTTATAGAGAAATAACAAGTATTGAATATTTTTTCTGACTTTTCAAAAAACCCCACAAAAAAACCAAAAACAGTGCCTTATATAATTTAGCTCCCTGTAGTACATAAAATACCTGATTTGTTTAACTAAAATGTAAAAAGCCTCTTTATTATACTCAATAATTAAAGTTATCTACGTATTAATATCAATGTATAGATAACTGGAGGGCTAAGGTCCGGATTTAAGCTAACAGTTTTTTACACTCCGGTCGTTAAAACAACAGTTAAGACCCGTGAACTTTGGAACTGGTGGGTCTACACGACTGACAAGATCCACTGTTACACCTCAGCAAGCTCCGCTCGCCGGAACTGCACATCTCCGCGGGTTTTAAACGAACGTACCCTAATTTTCCAGACAAAAGATGACGTCATTCGTAACGGTCCCCTGACACGGACGAGAGGAGGGAAAACCTCGGACTTTATAGCTGCCATTAAAGCAATTCTTTAACAATTTCCCTAACTGAAACCCTCTTATAGATACAGCCTATGACTGAAATGTGCTGATTGAAAGAAAAGTATTACTTTGAAAATGTTAAATATTTATACATTATAGAATTTAGGCTATATTTCTATTTCTTCCAGGTGATTAAAACATGGCTACAGGTAGATTTCATTTGTGAAAAGCTAGCTCCTGTGCTCAAAATTGAGCCTTAATTTAGGTGTTAAAGCTACTTGACGAGTAGTAGAGAGAATTTTTTATCCTGCAGATTTATATATTTGTGAAGCTAGAGAAAGGCACACAAAAGAAAAACTAGGTGGTGAAACTTGATCATAATTAGCTAAATCCCGTTCAGACCCTCGTCTTCAGCAGGGCGTTCTGTTCTGTCATGGTGAAGGAGCTCAGCTATGAAATTCCTCTTTGGTTCTGTTCCAGAAACCTTCCTCCGGATAGAGACGCAATGGCTGACACAAAAACTCCTCAAAATATTCTTTCTAAACTTGGGACTACTGAGGCTATTCTGAAAGGACCTGGACTTTGGTATTGCTATAAGAGAAATGTGGAGGTTTTACATATGCCATCCAAATTTTGATGAGTAGAAGATGACTGAATATTCACATATTAACTAATTGGTGATGACCTGTCAAATTTTAAATGAAAAATAATATATCTATTTAATTAATTATGTGGTTTATTTCAGTTAAATTCAAATATTTCATTCAGATAACACTGCAAACTGCTAGATTTTTCCAATTTGTTAAAGTTGTGAAACTTCAATATGACACATCTGAGCTGAAGATTTATTGAAAGACTAGTTTTTCCCCTAAAGAGCCTTAACACAAAATAAAAAGAGAGGTTTTCAATTCCCAGTGGTGAAAAATATATTTTTTTAAAACCTAGAAAACATATTTTAATTTAATTGAAGCAGCAACCACAGCTTCAGTTTGTATTTCTGACATCAGCCATGTTTCTGAGGCCTGCTCTCACTCATCCTGAAGGTTTATTAGGGCTGAAAAATGCAAATATCATCTTCAACGTAGATGTAGATTAATTTAAGGGCAATTTTTCTCATATTTTTAGAGATTCATTGATTTTTGTTTTACTTCAAACATTCAGATTTTGAAGAAGAGTTGCTTCTTTCAGAAATCCATTCTAAAAGATTTTCCGCCTTATCTTTGGAACCAAACTGAGACTTTAATAAACTCTCTGTTCTTTATTGTCCAGTCCAGGGTCAACACTCAGATGAATCCTCTTCGGACGTTGGCCGGTCTTCCTCCTCCCGGCATGCGGAAACCAAAACGTGGTCGTCCCGAGGCGGGATCCAGGAGGGGGCCGATGGGGTCGTAACGAGGGCGAGGCAGCAGGTTGGGCGGGAGGCTCGGTCTTTGGTCGTAGTCGCCGCCGATGATCCCGGGCAGCGGAGGGAAGAGGGGGCGTGGCACTGGAGTGATGATGTCACGTAGTGGGAAAGGCGGCAGGGAGTAGGGACGAACGGGATGTCGGCGCTCCGAGCGCATCTTGTGGGACTTTTTGTAAAGCTGGAAGGGGAAAAAAAAATCAAAAAGAAAAGAAAGAAGAATTCACGGGGAATACCACGATAAAAAAAACACAATAATTTATCACTGGAGGATTGATTGAAATGTCAAATATAATGTACATTAATGTCACAAGACAATTTGTAACCTTAAAAGATTCAAAAACCAGGACAATAATCATTTAAAACAGCGGCCCATGTTAATTTTCCATCATGTTGCTGCTTGTGTACGTGTTATTGTTGTATGTGTATTGGTAAATATCGATAATTGGCCACAACAGCAATATAATTTATAGATATTGGTATAAAGTAGGTCGTTATGGCAACAAAGAAGGAACTATTTGACATTTTGAGCCTATATTTTAGATCCAAGTGTCAGATGATATGTTAGCAAGACCACATTATATACCTGCATTCTAGGAAAAAATAAATGAAAAAAGACAGTAACTGTTTATTATTCACATTTTTAAAGTTATGCACATAAACTTGATGTCTAATGTTATAAAAGGACAGGTAATTTATCTCCAAGCTTTGCAGAAAATCACCAAATACACACATAATTTCTGCCGTTGTGCGAAGGTTTCTCACCTGTTTCCAGTCTGTGTCTCTGGATCTGCTGCCATCTGGACCTGAAAAATACATTTAAAACAAAAAGCATCAGTATCACTAGATTTCACAGAAACAAATAAGGGATGTGTTCCCTTAAAGCAATTAAAACAACACGTTATCAACGTTTTTACTGAGAATTATGAATATGTTGTCATAGAAAGGAATAAGATAAAAGCAGCTACTAATTTCTGAACAATTCAAATATTTAATTCCTAACTGAATGTTTTTCTTTAAGTAAAAGAGGCAGGTCAGTTTAGTAAAACTAATGAGATGAATTCTAAAGTGAATAGATTGCTCTGGATGTTATTTAAGGTTCTCAAAGAAAAATGGGTTGAATACATGTGCATACTTAATTTCCCTCTGGGATCAATAAAGTATTTTTGAATTGAATACCAGACTTTTCACATTTTTATTTGTAAAAAAAAAAAGGATAACCATGTATGCATTGCCATCTACTTTACAGCTTTACAATACACTTAGTTGTTTATTTCATAAATCCCAAAATATTATATAAAATGTAGAGCTGGTAACATGTAAAATCCTGTATGTCTAAGGGGTATAAATATGGATAATATGTGATCATCTAGACTTTAATACAGAAATTTAACTAGCTTTTGTTTTTTGATAACTCAGACCAACAGAATTTATCCGCCTGAATAAACTATAGAGCTTTATTCCAAACTAAAGAGCAGAAATTAGGGATGCAATGATATCGATTATTTCAAACTGATACGTTATCAATACTCGGATCAGAGTACCAATGCTGATACTTCTACCACACAAAAAAAAAAAACAGGCAATGAATTGGAAGGCAGGTTTTATTGTTTTATCTGCTTGTTAAAACAAATTATGGTGAATTTGATAGAAAATAAGGTTAATAAAAATTGCCACAAAACTAACATTTTAAGCAAAAAACAAAAAATTTCTCTTAAATTATTGCAGTTTCCAAATTTTTAGTATCGGTTCAATAGATGGTATTGGAGCTGATACGAATATCGGTATCGGTGCATCCCGAGCAGAAATAAAAACTAAAGTGTACGTTTGGAGTTGTGGTTATGTCATCTTACTGGAGAGGTCTCTGAGGTAAAGGTGTTTCCAGAGGGTGGAGTCCGACGCGGCGGCGTTAAAGTGCCAGTTGACCGCTGACAGCCTCACCACTGAGCGGACGTCCAACAGCCGGAGGACCCGGAGGAGGAGCTCGGGAGGAAGAGCCTGCAGCCCGAACGCGACCGGCAGAGCCATCGCTGAGAAAACACACCACCACTATCAGCTTATACTATTAAAACCGCTTCCTGTTTGACAGCAAATACTGAGCTCAGGGCACGTCTTCGACGAGGGCGGTTACCTTGTCTTGCAGCGGCGATCAGCGGGTACGCCAGCTGGTCTTTGAAGATCCGGGACAATTTCTTCAGATCCTTGAAGGCCGACGCAGCGTTTCCTCCTGGATGAAAACAGGGAGGGTTAAACGCAGATACATGGCTGGACAGGTAGGGGGCGATCACGGCTGTACCTGGCCACTCGTGAGTCACGTAGCTGGATGCGTTCAGCTGCAGCTTCCGAGCCGTGTCAGTGGTTTTAGTAACCTTCAGAATCACTGCAAGGACACAAACGGAAAAGGTAATAAAACAGGTTTTACACATTTAAAGGCAAGTGTTGATTACCTGGTTGAAGCAAAGCAGTTTCCCATTAACGGAACCACAGTCAAAGATTTGAAGGAGAAGCAGGAGGAGACTGAATTTACCATTAATGACGAGCAGGGGACCCATGCCGACGGCCACCACAGACACCAGACTATTCTCACATAAAGGATGAGTATACTGCAGCCTGTAAACTCCACCTGTAGACCTCCATCCTTCAGGCATCTCCCCAGGCTTCACCTCGCTACCCTGAACACAGAACAGAGACGTGATTCACCTGCACAGGTAGCAGAGACTGGGTTGCTTCAGGTTTGAAGTAGCGAAATTTGATACGTTTTTAATCGCACATTCAGTACAATTTAATGCCAGAAACACACATGTCTATTTATTGTTAAATTAAGCTCCATTTAATTTGAAAAATCACTGAAAACTGAATAACAATAAGTCAAGGAAATATGGCAGAAACAATGGGAAGAAAAAATAACTGGTAGGTGGCTTTATAATGTTCAAACAAAACTTGGTGTAATAAGGAAAACGGAACAAAACAGAGAGGAGGATCTGGTCATACAGGGTTAAGAAATATGATATTTAAACAGGAGGAACATGTTATATTATGTTGCCTGAAGCATAATGTTGAGAGAAGGCAACTGGTATAAAATGTAAGATACCAAACTGCAATTGCAAATCCAAGACTTTTTAAACTAAATTTCCAGTTCTGGAAAAAAAAAAAAAATATATATATATATATACTGAGAAATTTTAAGGAGATGAAATTAATGGAGAGAATTTAGTTTCTGTTTGTTGTGTAACACTTTGCAAAAATAAGTAGGGCATATTTAGAATGCATCAAACATTGCCTGCCAAGCGACATTAAACATACGTTTTTTGGCTTATGGTATTATTTTCAGTCTTTTTGTTAAGTTTTAAACATCCCACGTTATTGAACTCACCATAAACTAGCTGTACCACAGGTGTGCAACTACAGTGTGGACAAGCTCTTGCCTTTTTTCCGTCAAAAGGAGAGGTTTGAAAGACGATGTTTGTGCGTGGCTAATAAAAATAAAATCAGTCTTCTATATCTGCTTCACTTAATTTGAAGATAAGCAACTTTGTTTGTGACTGGATGAAATCAGAACCATCTCTCTGTATGGTGTTGGGAGCAATCATCCGAGACAGGTTTATAATGTGTGATCTTTTTGCACGGAGATGCGCAGTTAATTCCCTTAATGAAGGATGCAGACTTGAGCAAGTCGGGGCTCTAATCAGCAGGGAATATTGGCGACAAAGTTTCACAGAAAGTAGCTAAAGTTGGTCGGAAGTGTTGCTGGATTTGTCGCTGGGTGCTCTTTGTAAACATAAGTCGTTAAGGGGTCTGAAAAGTAGGGGTGGGCGATATGACGATTTGAGACCGTTTAACAATCTACACGTCTGACGATCTGTCATTTTATTAGCGATTCACAGTTCAGCTGGTGTATTTCTGCCTCTGTATGAACAGGTTAAAGCTGTAATTACATCCTTGTATGAAGATTATTTATTGGTCTATTATAGATTGCACAATGCATCTAGCACTATATTTGCAGCTGCATATTTGTTTTTCTTTAAAATATTTTATATTTTATTCTATTTGCTCAATATTTTTTAATATTTATTTTTAAACTAAAGTGAGTTCATGTATGCTCTCCGTTTTCTGTTTCATTAGACAAGTGGAGATAAACGTTTTATATAATTGCGTTTAAATACGTTTATGATTTTGAAGTATTTTTCAGTGAAGTTTTTTGAAAAACAAAAAATATGACTTTTAGAATTGTTTCACTCAGGAATTTCTGTGTATTTTTTATTATCTCTGGTGTGAGTTAACAATATAAGTATTTTAGCACTGTGCTGGTTATCCCTAATTTGAATGAATTTATGTGTTCAGTTTTTCTCTTATTTAATATGTAATTTAAGTTATGCTGGTCATCATTTTAAAAAATTCTGATAAAATCAAAATTGTGATAATATAATTGAAAAATCATTATATTTTTGCCATATCGCCCATCCCTACAGAAAAGCTGTTAGAAATAGTGAGAAAGTTGCTAAAGTGCTTTCCTGCAGATGGAGCTCAGGATAGCGGACCATAGCAACAAGTGACGCGTCGTAATTTGCACTTTGGTGAATGTTTAATTATAAAGAACAAATCTAAACAGTTATGTACGACAAAATATGTTTGTTAATTATTCGAATTCAAATTTAAGACAACAGTAAAAAATAATAACATATTTATGAAAGGTAAAGCTTTTAAGTCCTTAAATTTGACTCCACCGAATTTCAATGCTTTTTAATACTTTAATACTCTGCAGCTGCCCTGAGAAAGATCAGTGTTTTCTGCTCCCTCACCTGAGGAGTGAACCCGGTCTCCAGCATGAGCAGATGAGCAGCTACCATGATGGCGTCGTTGGGACTGGTAGGCTGGGCCGTGTGGTAGAGGAGCTCCAGGGAGAGAGGAGCCTCACCGTCCTCGGCTTCACTGCACAGCATGGGCTCCCAGACAGGGGGCACAGTTTCGAGGCTCTGAGTGTCACAGGTCTGCAAGGGCTCTGTCGGCGCTGCTGAAGTGCTGCTGCTGCTGCTGTTCTGCGACTGAAGAAGAACAAAACTGTCAGGATTCGCTGAATTGGAGCAACAACAAAACAATTGTTGTTTTCTGAATTGGGAAAATCATTTGAGTTTGGATATTGAAGTTGCAGATGAATCAGAGTCAAGTTCTGTATTTATTGTATTCATTTTCATAGGTGGAGTTTACAGTTGCTGCTTCAAGCATAAAACTTTTTTTAGTAAATGCAGTAAGCTGCAGACTGAAACAGTGGAAAAGTTTGTATTCCGTATAAAAGTTTTTTTTAATCGTGCAAAGCTCTGATGCAGACAGATGAAATAGAGACGGTATTAGTTTACTGGAACTCTAAAAAACTATGATTCTCGGGGTAATAATTCACATGATCCCTTCACTGACTGACCACTCTTATTTCCCTGCAGTTTACGGATGAAAACTGAGACAACGGCAGCGTTGTGAACAAAGATTTAGAAACTAAAACCAGCCTAGAAGTGCAAAGAAAAAATTATTATACCCCCCAAAAAAGCCACAACCAGGTGCTTCTCCTAGGATTTCTGACAGAGTAATCAATAGAATAGGCAGAAAAGTTAACTTTTATACAAACTCATGGCATATTGAATCTTGTTTAAAGTTGGCAGGCCAACTTTTTGACACACCAGTAAAATGCAGTGAGAATATAGGCTGGTGAGATAAGACAAAACTATAACACTTTGGATGTCATTTAGGATAATCTCACCTGGCTAGTTGTCCCACTAGTAGCCTGCTGGCTGTTTGCTGTTGTGGAGTTTGTGCACTTCCCTGAAGCTGCCATGGCGGCTGGTGGCGGCTGCGGCAGAAGGACACAGATCAGATCCCCAGAGACGATTCCACAGGCTGACAGAGTCTGACTGGATTCTGACAGGAGCTCTGAGCCGTTCAGAGACAAACTAAACTCTGTGTCGGCACTGAGTGGAGACAGTTGGACAGAAAAAATGAATCTCAGCACGAAAACGTCTTTAAAAAGAGCAGGAAAGTAAAGTTATTCCAACAGTCTGACCTGAGTCCATGGCAGGACAGGAGCGTCTGCTTGACCAGATCTGAGAGTTCCTGCAAAGTGGGCTCTTCGCCTGGTAACTCCAACCTGCTTGTCTGCCGATTGATCCGAACCCGCACCTTCATGCTGAAGAGGAGAGAGCGAACACACACATAACATCACATGACACCAGCCCACATAAACAGAAAGTGACGCTGCTAAATCAGCTCTGAGACAGGCTGACACCAAGCTCCACTCAGGTTTAGTAAAACCAACTTTTGTTTCTGCTGCTAATAAAAAACAAATAAAAAGACATTCTTAATTTAAACAAAACAACGCATAAACAAAAATCTAGCAGATTTGTAACATAGCTAGTTGCAGACCTTAAATTCAGAAATGCTAACAGAGATGATCTATAAATATACCCCCAAAGTGGGTAAAACATTTTAAAATCAATCTGGAAACTGATATGAACCCGAAAGAGAGTGTGAAGCTACATAATCCTGCACAAATGCATGCAAGCAGGAATCTTAGATGACATTTAAAGGGCTGATATGCTAAGGGATCTTATCTTATTTAAAGGTTCTTACTACCAACCCCCAATAAAATAAGCAATTCCCATAATTCTACTCGAAAGAACCTTAACACAACCTGTCACAAACATTATTTCTATGTAAATCGCTTTCTCTATGTGAGAGAAAACTGTTTACTAGCTCTGAATCTTATTGGTGTTCTTGCTTTTAGTTTTTAATTTCTGATGCGTCATCCCCGTTTTGTTTTGCTCTTCTTTTTATCCTCGCACAAAAATGCCTTCCTGACAACGATTAACAGCTTTGCATTTACATGAAACGATCAAACTATGAGGCTTGACCCACAGCCGGCCTGTTATTCAATGACATTGGCACAGAAAAACGGATGTTGTTTAATTAAACACAAAAGAAAACTCTTCCACAAATCAGCTGTTTTTTATGTTTCGATTCTGGACGTTAGCGACGTTATATTCAAGCCGCTGCGTAACAACAGTTAAAACTTTTATCTAACCTCGTTTATTTCACTAGTTAGTTTAATAAACCAGCCGTCTGCATCCAGACAACAACTTGACCTAGAAGTTAAACGTAAAAACACTCACATGACGCCCTAACGGGGAGACTTTTTGGCAGATTTCATCTCGTTTCTTAGGAAACAATAATCACCCGGAAACTCCGCTTAAAGCAGCTTCCGCTCTGGATTTTCAAAATAAAACTCACAATTCGACACTGCGTCAATTCACCTTGAAATATGTGTACATTTAAAAAAAGGTATACATTAATTTGCAAATTAATGCATGTTTTAATTAAATATTATGTTTATAAGAGGCTGCACAGTGGCTCAGCTGGTAGCCATGTTGCCTTGCAACAAGAAGGCCAGGATTCCAATCCCAGCTTGGTGTCTTTCTGCGAGGGAGTTGTATGTTCTTCCTGTGTTCTTCCTGTGCATGCATGGGTTCCTTCTGGATGCTTCCTACCAGGGGCGGATTTAGGACCGAAGGAGACGTGTGTGTGTGTGTGTGTGTGTGTGTGTGTATATATATATATATATATATATATATATATATAATATATTATATAATATATATATATATATATATATATATATATATATATATACTATGCTTTAAATAAGCAAAACAACATTCAATCAGAAATTTTATCTATTAACAGCATCATAGTCAGCTGTTGATTTGCATCCAATAAAGGCAGATAATATCAAGGAAATGGGCTACATTGATGTAGATTCTTGGTAATCCAGGACATGGCAGTCAACTTTACTTTTTCTTCTTGTCTTGAAAACGTTTCGTCTCTCATCCAAGAGGCTTTTTCGGTTCTGAAAGACGGGACTGGAGGAAGCCTCTTTGATGAGAGATGAAACATTTTCAAAACAAGAAGAAAAAGCCCAGTTGCCGTCATTTAAACTGTCAAGAGCAAATGGTTACTAAGTTCTGGTCTCCGCTGTTTTTCCTGCTCTGTTTTTTTCATACACTGGTTTTTCCGTTTGTCTTTGCTTTCTGCGCAAGTATAAATACATACATACATAAAAAGAGCTTTTGTTATATTATTTAATTATTTATATTATTTAAAAACTTCACAACCCTGACCAATTGTTGCAGAGTCACCGATATTTTCAACTTTACATGCAGTACAGGAAACTACATCAATAAAAAAAAGATTCCCATAACAGCATCTGTGCATAATCTTCATCCTGAACAAGGTACTTATCAGGGGCGGATTTAGGATTTAAGATGATCAGGGGCTTAGCCCAGATGACTGATGGGCAAAACATTTTTGCTTTAAATGATTGGGCATCTCAACTTTTGCATCCAGACAACCTTTAAGCAGAAAAAAGACACTGGAATAAACTTAATATGCTTGAATCAAGAAACACAAGACTCAAACCATTTTAACTATCAACAACTGTCAGCTGCTGACTGAAGTCACCTCAAATCACTGGTCCAGGGAATACAGCTTACATCCATTAACAGCACATAATATAAAGCAACATGAACCTGGCCCCTGTTGTTTTTCCTGTTTTGTTCTTCATTCTTACACAAATTTAATCCTGTTTTTTTTGCTTTCTGCTCAAATTTAATGACCTATTTCCAATTCTCTCGACGACAGCGTTTATTAATTGCATAAACACACAATCATTTTTAAGATTATCATGACAGCACCTGACCTAACCCTAAACAATCAAGTCAATTCATCTTTCAGTCTGGGAGATCACAGCAGGTTGAAGAGTTACTGAGGCTTTGGCACCAAGGAGCCATTGGGGCCAGAATTAGTGTTTTTTTTGTCATTGTGGACAAAAAAAGTGACATGTATTTTTCTGCTAGATGTGTGATGGCACAATGTGGATTATTCAGATCATTAAGACTCAGTGTCAAAATTAATAAAAAAACTGAATGGCTGGTGTGGGTAAAACTTGGTTATGATTTTGTAATCCCTTAGGCCATACTGATAAAAAAAATCAAAAATATAGGCTGTTACATTTATATTTGATACTCTCAATTTAACTACCCGTATTTACTTAGTTACTGTTACTCTTCTTCAGTTGTTTCTCAGTCGTCTTCCTCTGTGATATTTAATTATTCATCCAATTATTTCTACATTCTTCCCATATCACCATATAGGTAATGTTGTCTTACTATTCAGTTTATGTACCAAAACTAATAGCAAACTGACATACAGCAAGCCAGCACTTTTAAATAAGATTCACAGACCTCAGTTGTGATCCATTTTATCACAGCTGCTGTTGTCTGCTGTAGTTTTTGTCTAAAAACGTTTCCTATATCCATTTCAGCAGCAGTCCTGCAGCAGTTTCTTTAGTGGACAAGACTGCTGAGGCTGCCGAGGCATTTCTTCTCTCTGCTGCCTCTCTGGTGAACTGCGGTACTGCAATTTATTTCAGAGAACCTTTTATTTATTTATTTTCAAAATTAAAATTTTGCTTTGGGGCTTCTCAGAAAACATCCGGGGCTCAAGCCCAAGTAGCCAACCCCTAACTCCGCCCCTGCTGCCGACCTGCGCAGGGTGCACCTCTCCTCTTTTTAAACCTTTCTAGGTTTAGAAATTTTCTGGTTGTTATCTTCTCGCTAAGAGAATAAGCAGTAAATGTGTTTTTTTTTTTTTTTTTTTTTACAAAGTAACTTTATTCCAGCCTCATCTGTTGCCTTAACCCAGCGTTTTAGGGTCATCAGTTGTGGGTGTGAACTTCATACAAAACCCCTTTTTGACTCTGAGCCCATGTAGGGGCACAGAGTTCATATGGGGCCCATATATGGCTGTCCATTGACTTAGCAATTACTCAATGAATATATTCCTGTAATGAGTCTCTCCTACTGTTATATTGTGGCGTCGAAGCTTAAAATGGAAACTGATGGACGGACAAGGAGAGTACAATCAATGTATGTTTAGGACTATGGGGTTCTGTTGAGGTGCTGAGAGCTGTAAGTGTTTAGCTGCTCTTATTGTCTTTTTTACACACACGTATTTGGTTAAATACAGGATTTTGTAGAAAGTCTAACCACTGTACAAAAAAAAAAATCTCCAGTTCCAGATGCATCATAACTAGGGCTGTCAGAATTACATGTAAATGCAGGTTGATTAATTCATAGAATAAACGCAATTTGTAGTGACTATTTGTCCTCCGTGTAAATAATCAAAAACTAGAAAAAATAAATAAATAAATCAAAACTAAACTAAATCAAATCAAATCAAATGGCCACTGGGACACCTAGGGAGTGGATTTACGCAGGTTTATACAAAGTCCATTGTCCAGGCAAACCAATTCACTTATCAGATTTATTTCCTTTGGCAAACAAACAAACAAAGTACCATGGCCCTTTGCAGCCTCTCTTGCCCTGGTAAAAAACCATTAGCCCTGCTAGGTATCCTGCACACCTGTGTCTGTCAACCCAAATTTGTAAACTCACCCAGTGCACTCCAGCTACCCAGTACATTCAAAATAAAAGCGTGGTAAAGTAACAAAATAAACGTAATCATTACTAAATATCATAAATAAACTTAAAGTGTATTCCCCCAAATTTAAACCAAAAATAAATTGCTAAATAATAAGTATTTAAATATTGCAAAGTGCCAAATAGCTCCGACACTCCGGCCCCTAATTGTGAAAAATATAAACTCACAATTACATTAATTTCTACAAGGAGCTATTCTCTTTATCTTTCCCTAACTCTACAAAGGGGGATCCCTATGTCTTCTTCTTGAAAGCTGTAAACAAACAAAACAGACAGAGGATAGAGTGTTAAGAGAGAAAGAATAATGTCCATGATTCTATTATGTGGCCTCCAGGAGTAGGCAGATCTTCGTTACAGGCCGCTCCAAAATACTGGTCTTAGTTTGAACGCACACAGAACGGACCAATCCTTTGGTATCAGACTTGACACTCAGAACTCGGCCCATCATCCAGGATCCTCTGGGAGCTGTAGCATCAGCGACGATGACAATATCTCCTGGAGAGAAGTTTCTTCTTGGCCTTGTCCACTTTTGTCTTTCCTGCATCACAAGTAAGTACTCAGACACCCATCTTTTCCAAAAGAGTTCTGCAATGTACTGTACTTGTCTCCATCTTCTTCTTGTGTACAGATCATTCTGTTCAAAGAGTCCTGGTGGAAGGATGGGTTTCCCCTTAAGCAACAGGATATGATTGGGTGTTAGGGCCTCAAGGTCATTGGGGTCGTCAGAAACCTTGGTGATGGGTCTGTCGTTTAGTATTGCCTCCACCTCACAAAACAGTGTCTGTAGGGCCTCATCATCCAACACCTGCTGTCCAGCAACAGAGGAAAGCATGCTCTTTATTGAACGGATCAGACGTTCCCAAATACCACCTTGATGTGGGGCTGCTGGTGTATTAAAGTTCCATTTAATCCCATCTTGAATCAAAACACCTTGAATTTTCTCATGATTCAAATCAGCAAGACTTTGCTTCAACTCCTTGTTAGCTCCAATGAAGTTTGTTCCATTATCAGACCTCATGCTTGACACAGGGCCTCTTCTGCAAACAAATCTTCGCAAAGCATTAATACAAGAGGGTGTATCAAGTGTGTGTGCTACCTCCAGGTGCACTGCGCGACTAGTGAGGCAGGTGAACAACACTCCATACCTTTTCACAAGGTTTCTTCCTCTTTTGACCTCCCGGGGCCCAAAATAATCCACTCCAACATCTGTGAAGGGAGCCTTGTCTGGCATGACTCTCTCTTCAGGTAAATCTGCCATCTTCTGCTCTCCAAGTTTCCTTCTGTATCGTATACACACTGTGCATTCTGTTATTGTCTTTCTTGCAGCAGAATTGGCATTAATAATCCAATATCTCTGTCGAAGCTTGTGCAACATATGATTTCTACCAGCGTGTCCTAGCTGTTGATGGATATGACGCAGAATAAGCTGGGAAACGTGCAGCTCTTTTGACAGAATAACAGGATGCTTAATTTCTGATGGCAATGCCAATTTATGCAGGCGACCTCCAACTCTGAGAATGCCGTCCTCCATAATTGGATCCAGTTTGTACAGTGGGCTGTCCTTGGAGATGTTGTCCAAGCCACGTGTCAGAGAGGCAATTTCACTTTCAAACTTGTGCTTCTGGACAAAACGAAATATTGCCTTTTCTGCCTCATCACAACTTTCTGGGGTCAAAATCCTCCCTCGAAGTGTGGACTTGAAGCTCTGAAGTTTCTGTTCAACAGAATTTGTAGTTCCTGTTTTCTTGTCACTCTCAGCAGCATTAAACTCCTTTCTCTTTTGGCTTAAAAGCAAAAGAACTCTTTTAAGCTCAAGGAACCAGGCAACAGATGTTTTAAGTCTTCCCCATGACGAGAAATAGTGAATGAGGCGGTCTGTGGGATCTTCTGAGTACTTAACGATGGCGTACACTGCAGGTTCCCTTTTGACCTCCGGGTCATCAGCAGGAATCGCAGCTAGCTCAAAATCAGGTACAGGCCACTCACTCTCTGACAAATACAGGAATTCGGGGCCTTTAATCCATTTTCCATTTGTGAGAAGTTCCTCAGCTGTTATTCCACGTGACGCTTCATCTGCAGGATTGATCTTCGTGCCCACATACTTCCATTGACGAACATCTGTAGCTTCTCTAATAACAGACACTCTGTTGGCAACGAAGGTGTGGAAACGTCTTGTCTCACTAAAGATGTACTTGAGCACGGTCGTGCTATCAGTCCAAAACATTGACCTCTTCAGCTGCCACTGTAGCTCATTTTGCAGCATGGCATCTACTCTAACAGCGAGAATTGCTGCCGTGAGTTCCATGCGAGGAATGGAGATTTGCTTCAGGGGAGCAACTCTGGCTTTCCCCATAAGAAATGTCACATGCACTTTATCACCATCTTCCAATCTCAAGTAAGACACCGTACCATAACCAACTTGACTTGCATCAGAAAAATGATGGATTTGCGCTATCACAGCTGTTCCAAAGTCATGAGGTTTGATACAGCGTTCAACTGTGAATGCACTCATCTTTTTAAGGTCGCTTAGCCAATCAGACCATTGTTTGGAGAAGGAGGGGGAAATGTGTTCATCCCACATCAGGTTTCTTCTACAGAGATCCTGCAATATTAACTTGGCTATCATCGTGAAAGGAGCCAAAAATCCTAGTGGATCGTACAGCGAGCTCACCACAGACAGAATTCCTCTCCTGGTCTGCTGCCGTTCCTGCACTGAAGTCCTAAAAATGAACTTATCAGACTCAACACACCATTTCAGTCCAAGCGCTCTTTCGACAGGAAGCTGATCTGTGTCCAAATCCAGGTCTTTCATCTCTGTCGCTCTGATGTCACTTGGGATTGACATCAACACAGACCGGCTGTTCGTTACCCATTTTTGGAGACTGAATCCACCTTTGTGACAGAGTGCAGTCACGTCCTTTACCAGTTGAATGGCATCTCCCTCCGAGGCTGTAGACTTCAGGCAGTCATCTACATAAAAATTATGGTCGACCGTGCTGATTACTTCAGCTGGGAAATCAGATGCATTATCCTGTGCAGTTCTTCTTAAGGCATAATTAGCGCAACTTGGGGATGATACAGCACCAAACAGATGTACCTTCATGCGATATTCTGCTGGTTCTTGGTCAGTATTGCCATGGACCCACCAAAGAAATCTGAGAAAATCAACATGCTTATCAGGTACCTGCACCTGATAAAACATAGCATGAATGTCTGCCATGACTGCAACAGGCTCCTTCCTGAACCGAATAAGGACTCCAATCAGAGAGTTGGTCAAGTCTGGTCCTTGCAACAGCTGCTGGTTCAGCGAAGTTCCTTTATATATGGCGCCACAGTCAAATACAACTCTTAATTTTCCTTTGGTTGGGTGATGTACTCCATGATGGGGGATGTACCACACTTTTCCATCATCTTGTGTCAGCTGTACAGTGGGTACCATCTCAGCATAACCTATCCAACATGTCACTGAGAAACGAAGTGTACTCCTCCTTGTACTTGCCATCTTTCTCAAATTTCCTCTTCAGGCCTTGAAGACGCTGCTCTGCCACACAGCGATTATTTGGTAAGGCAGGATCCTCTTCTCTGAATGGCAAGTCGATACAATAATGTCCACTTTTCAGTTCAGCTGTACTTTCCACAATCTTTATGAATTTAATGTCCTCTCTCGACATTTCCAACCGTTCCACTGATGTCCTTTCACTGAAATCGTGGTTATATTGACTGATGAGCATCTCTTCCAGATGTTCCACAGAGATACGATTAGTTGTGACTACTGAACAGCCAGTCTTGACTCCACTGTAGTTTCCACTACGCAGTGGTCCATTGATTACCCAGCCAACTCTGGTTCTGACTGCGTATGGTCCTTCACCCTGGCTATTAATCAGCTCCCAGGGTTCCATCACTTTAGGAGCATCTGTCCCAATGAGCAGATCAACCTCTGCGTCCAGATGTTGAAGTTTGATGTTCCTTAGATAAGACCATTTAGCAATATCCTCTTGCTGTGGGATGTTAAGTCTTGACACCGGCATGTTCTCTTGCGTCATAACATTTCGTAATTCAATAAAATCATCCACGTCCATGCCAGACACTTCCACTCCAGACAATACAGTGGTACTAATAATTTTCTTCTGACCCATGGTTCTCAATAGAATGTTAGCTGGTTTACCTCTCAGGCCCAGTCTCCCTGCCAGACTGACAGTGCAGAATGTTCCTGAACTCCCAGGATCCAAAAAAGCATAAGTTTGCACAACCTCATCACTCATCCGACATTTAACCTGTACTGCAACAATAGGGAAAACAGCATCATCCTCATCACCGGCCCCTATAGCTCCACATGTCTGAGAAGGTCCAGGGGAAACACTCGGCGAAGAGCTCACAGCTACTTGTGTGTCCTTAAAGGATGTACCTTTATCCTTTTCCTGTATGTGAAGAACTGATGGATGCCTCTGGTTACACACAGTACAGACCAAACGATTCCTGCAATCTTTGCTCATGTGACCAATTTTTAGGCAACCAAAACAAATTCCATTTTCCAATATGAAACCTATCTTGTCCCGATGCATCTTCAACTTAAACTGTGAGCACTTATCCAGAGAGTGACTGTTAAGTTTGCAAAATAGACAGCATTTGAAATAGCTTTGTGCAGAAGAAGACTTGATGTTACTGTCCATGTTGATTTTGTTGCTTTCCTTCACTGCAGAGACACTGGTGGCAAAGGTGCTTCCACTTCTTCTTTGCTTTGTGTGAGTGACATTAGAGGTTTTTCTATGGCTGACAGATGACAGATCTTGAATATTTCCAAAAAGTGGGTCAGAGAGTATTTTGGTTTGTTTTTCCATAAATGTTACAAGGTCGGTGAACATTACTCTGCATCCATTTTGCTCCTGCAGATCACATGCAATGCTCCTCCACTTTTCCCGTAGCTTGTAAGGAAGTTTCATCACAATGGTTTTGAGATTGGAGGGCATGTCCAACTCTTTCATGTAAGTTATCTGATGTGTCAAATTGGAGCAACCACGAAGAAATAGGGAAAAGGATTGCAGTGCTGGTATGTCCTCTGTTTTAATGGGAGGCCAGTTCAGAATTTTTTCCATGTAAGCGGAAGAGATTTTATATTCATTGCCAAAATGCTCAATCAGTAGGGATTTGGCCCTCTGATAGCCCACACTTGGGGTTAGATGCTGACAACTCCTGACGAGGTCTCTTGGCTGCCCCCTGGTGTACTGCTCCAAAAATGTCAAGCAGTCACTGGCGTTGTTTGTTTTCTCTTCTACACAGTTTTCAAATGCTCTCATAAATGATTTAAACTGAAGAGGGTCACCATCAAACACATGAATGTTTCTCACTGGCAAAGCAGATGCCAGATTTTGCTGAACCAACAATGCAGTGATGTCATTCTGCCTCTGCATAATGTCCATAATATCATTGCAGGGGTTATTGTTGCGGGGTAAATTGAAAGTTGGGATCATTTGTGTTGTTTGAGTTTGATTTATTACTGGGCGAGTGTCAGTTTGTGTCGTTGCTGCTCGTCCAGGCCTGACATTCACTTGGGCGTTAGTTGTTACTGATGGTGCGACGCAAGTTTGTGTTACTGTCGCATTTACAGGTCTGTGGCTGACAGCCTGAGTCTCTAGGTGAGCTTTGCTCTGAACGTTAGTTGCTGCATCCTTTCGTGGAAGAAAATCATCCGCGTGAAAATCCAGTGGGCGTGTTCCTTGCGCAGCAGTCCATTTCCTGTCGAGATATGAGTTCATGGCATCCGATCTTTTAGAGCCACATCTTGAATTGATTTCCAACACATTCAGTTTTGCATTAGCGGCAGCAAGGTCCGTTTGCAGAGAGAACAGTTCCTTTTCCTTTCTAAGATTTTCCTCTTTTGTTTCCAATGTGTGTTTCCTTTCTAATGCAGCCATGCGCTCCATAAGTGCCGCTTTGTCGGCTTCGGCCTTTATTCTTGCAGATGATGTAGATGATGCCTTAGATAACTTAGAATGCGCTCTGGAATGCGTCTCCTGTTGACATGAAACATTTGAAACACTGTCTTCGGGGTTAATTCCATCAGAAGCCACACTTAAGTTACCAAAAGGTTGTTCAGCATCATTTGATTGCACATATGGGTAGCCAGCATCAGATAACCAACATTTTGCTTTTTCAATAAAATTGGAAAACATAGACCCTTTTGCATTGAAATATATATTTTGCCGTTCAACTTCATCCTCTGGCAAATTCAGATTTAAAATGGCTTCATGCATGTCTTTGGCTTCCTCAAAGCACTTAATGCATTTGTTCAGCTGGGTTTGCACTGAGTTCACATTGTCAATGGATAACATCATATCACACATTTTATCCATGCTCCGTTTTGCTTGCTTGCATTTCAAAGACCTTTTTTCTTGACATGTCTTTAAATAAAATACCAGACCCTTTGAGGTAAACTTGACACTCCTTTTTGAGAGCACGGACACAGAGTCATTTGCTTTGGCTGCGGCCTCAGACATTTTTCCACATCAAATCCTGTTCAACCTTTCAATTTCCACACTTTGTCTTGCAATATTCGTAACACTCAGGGTCAGGGATATTGTTTGCACGGCAGCTCAGCATCAAAGACGTTTATGAATGAAAGGAGGCGTGGCTTACCATGAGAGTAGTGTTGCGCAGCACACGCGGGGCGTCCGTTGTTCCAAAGATCCCAATAAACATCCAGTGAAAAGAACAATGATTCAAATAATCCAAAAGCAATGCCGTTTTCCAATACAGCCTGCTCGTAATTCTTTGCTCACCGATGCTGTTGAGTAGTTTCGTGCGATGTCCGCCAGCCAGTCGCTCTCCAAACTCCACGCTTCTCCAATCCTCTTTCAAAAACCATCAATCCAATATCGAAGTTGTCATAAGATTCCATCAGCCAAATCCTCACTTTAGGGTGGTTTTTTACTTTTGTAGTGACTATTTGTCCTCCGTGTAAATAATCAAAAACTAGAAAAAATAAATAAATAAATCAAAACTAAACTAAATCAAATCAAATCAAATGGCCACTGGGACACCTAGGGAGTGGATTTACGCAGGTTTATACAAAGTCCATTGTCCAGGCAAACCAATTCACTTATCAGATTTATTTCCTTTGGCAAACAAACAAACAAAGTACCATGGCCCTTTGCAGCCTCTCTTGCCCTGGTAAAAAACCATTAGCCCTGCTAGGTATCCTGCACACCTGTGTCTGTCAACCCAAATTTGTAAACTCACCCAGTGCACTCCAGCTACCCAGTACATTCAAAATAAAAGCGTGGTAAAGTAACAAAATAAACGTAATCATTACTAAATATCATAAATAAACTTAAAGTGTATTCCCCCAAATTTAAACCAAAAATAAATTGCTAAATAATAAGTATTTAAATATTGCAAAG